>CAKJTW010000087.1:5355000-5955000 GCA_917880005.1 Nanger dama
TCTCAGTTCATGTACTGCTGAAGCCTAGCTTGGAGAATTTTGAGCATTACTTTGTTAACATGTGAAATGGGTGCAATTGCATGTTAGTTTCAAAATTCTTTGGCATTGCCTTTCTTTGGGATTGGAATGAAAACTGACTTCTTCCAGTCCTGTGGCCTGGTCACTTCTGAGTTTTCCAAATTTGCTGGCATATTGAATGCAGCACTTTCACAGCATCATCTTTCAGGATTCGAAATAGCTCAACTGGAATTCCTTTATCTCTACTAGCTTTGTTCTTAGTGATGCTTCCTAAGGCCCACTTGACTTCACACTCCAGGATGTCTGGCTCTAGGTGAGTAATCACACCATCGTGGTTATTGGGGTCACTAAGATCTTTTTGTATAGTTCTTCTTTATATTCTTGCCACCTCTTAATATCTTCTGCTTCTGCACCTTGCTCTAGTACCATTTGTAAAGAATCATCTCCTTTCCTCACTGACCTACACTGGCACCTTTGTCAAACATCATGTGTGGGGCCTACTTCTAGACTTACTCTTCTGCCACTTGGATATCTCCAGTACAACAGGCCTTACTTACCAGAGCTTTATGATGAGTCTGGTCTTACACATCCTCCACAGTGTTTCTCTTCTTCAAAATTATCATGGGAATGCTGAGCCCTTTACATTTTCATATGAATTTTAGAATTAGCTCCCTGATTCCACAGTAAAACTGCTAAGATTTTTGAATTTCCATGGCACTGTTCTCTGAGACATCCTTCATCTTGGCTACTTCTTAAAAGGGCCTTGAAAAATGCCACATTGAGCAAATTTACCAGTCTCTCCTGGGCCCCAGAGTTGTTGACATTTTGAACATCATGCTACCTTTTAGTCCAGACTGGCAACACTTTCACAAGTACAGGTCTTGAGCTGTGTGGTCCTGCTGGTTGTGGCTGAGCATGCTTGTGTATCTGATAACTGTCTCTGTGGGCTGAACAGTGACAGATTGAGCTGGAGTGCTAAACTCTGATTCATGCATCTTTCACTGTCCAGCAGGTTGACCAGGAAACATTCACAGGTAGTGGTAGAGAAACACATTTTGTGAAGTCTCTGCTTGCAGCAAGTCTGTTCGAATCCCATTGACAAAGCATGTCATGTGGCAAAATTCATATCCAAAAACTGAGAATATACATTCTTGATGGGAGTAACTGCAAAGACACAGAGCGAAGGATGCATATGTAGGAAAAAATGGAAAATTGAATTCATTAATGCAATTCATTTCGTCCAATTTATAGTTTATTGTTAAGCAGATAAACACTTAACATAGTACAACTCCATTCAGTTCAGCTCAGTCGCTCAGTCGTGTCCAACCCTTTGCAACCCCATGAATTGCAGCACGCCAGGCCTCCCTGTCCATCACCAACTCCTGGAGTTCACCCAAACTCATGCCCATTGAGTCAGTGATGCCATCCAGCCATCTCATCCTCGGTCGTCCCCTTCTCCTCCTGCCCCTAATCCTTCCCAGCATCAGAGTCTTTTCCAATGAGTCAACTCTTTGCATGAGGTGGCCAAAGTATTGGAGTTTCAGCTTTAGCATCATTTCTTCCAAAGAACACCCAGGGCTGATCTCCTTTAGAATGGACTGATTGGATCTCCATGCAGCCCAAGGGACTCTCAAGAGTCTTCTCCAACACCACAGTTCAAAAGCATCAATTCTTCAGTGCTCAGCCTTCTTCACAGTCCAACTCTCACATCCATGCATGACCACCAGAAAAACCATAGCCATGGCTGACGGACCTTTGTTGGCAAAGTAATGTCTCTGCTTTTTAATGTGCTATCTAGGTTGGTCATAACTTTCCTTCCAAGAAGTAAGCGTCTTTTAATTTCATGGCTGCAGTCACCACCTGCAGTGATTTTGGAGCCCAGAAAAATAAAGTCTGACACTGTTTCCACTGTTTCCCCATCTATTTCCCATGAAGTGATGGGACCGGATGCCATGATCTTAGTTTTCTGAATGGTGGGCTTTAAGCCAACTTTTTCACTCTCCTCTTTCACTTTCATCAAGAGGCTTTTTAGTTCCTCTTCACTTTCTGCCATAAGGGTGGTGTCATCTGCATATCTGAGGTTATTGATATTTCTCCTCGCAATCTTGATTCCAGCTTGTGCTTCTTCCAGCCCAGCGTTTCTCATGATGTACTCTGCATATAAGTTAAATAAGCAGGGTGACAATATAAAGCCTTGATGTACTCCTTTTCCTATTTGGAACCAGTCTGTTGTTCCATGTCCAGTTCTAACTGTTGCTTCCTGACCTGCATACAGGTTTCTCAAGAGGCAGGTCAGGTGGTCTGCTTTCCCATCTCTTTGAGAATTTTCCACAGTTTATTGTGATCCACACAGTCAAAGGCTTTGGCATAGTCAATAAAGCAGAAATAGATGTTTTTCTGGAACTCTCTTGCTTTTTGATGATCCAGCAGATGTTGGCAATTTGATCTCTGGTTCCTCTGCCTTTTCTAAAACCAGCTTGAACATCTGGAAGTTCACGGTTCACGTATTGCTGAAGCCTGGCTTGGAGAATTTTGAGCATTTTTTTACTAGTGTGTGAGATGAGTGCAATTGTGCGGTAGTTTGAGCATATTTCTTAGTTATTTCCCTTTTCTATTCCACACCAGAAAATTCCTGAACATTACCCACAAAAGATGTCCCTGACACTCAGCTCATAAGACCACACTGTTTCCACTTACTCAGCTCATCACTGAATATTCTTCAGAGAGCTTCTCTGATCATTTTTCTAACTTTTAAAATTATTTCTGTTTCTATATAAAACAGTCTTGAAACACTCAAATCAATACATTTAACATTTTCCTCACCTCAAAAGCTCTCTTACTGCTTTGCAGCCAAGCTCTTTCTTCTAGGGTAGCTTTTGTTGTGATTTCTGTGATTTCTCCATTAGTTTTATGTTTTTGGACTTTATATGTAAATGGAATACTCTGCTACTTAATATAGTCTGTAAGAATTATTCATGTTTTGCTTGTATCTTCAGTCCCTTTTTATTTTGAGGAATATTCAGCTCAGTTCAGTCGCTCAGTCATGTCCAACTATTTGCAACCCTGTGGACTGCAGTGCGCCAGGCTTCCTTGTCCTTCACCATCTCCCAGAGCCTGCTCAAACTTGTGTCCATTTAGTCAGAGATACCATCCAACTATCTTTTACTCTGTCATCCCCTTCTCCTCCTGCCCTCAATCTTTCCCAGCATCAGGGTCTTTTCCAGTGAGTCAGTTCTTCCCATCAGGTGGCCAAAGTACTGGAACTTCAGCTTCAGCATCAGTCCTTCCAATGAATATTCAGGTTTGATTTCCTTTAGGATTGACTGGTTTGATCTCCTTAGAGTCCAAGGGATTCTCAAGAGTCTTCTCCAACATCACAGCTCAAAAGCATCAATTCTTTAGCTTTATTTACAGTCCAACTCTCACATCCATACATGACTACTGGAAAAACCATAGTTTGACTAGACGGACCTTTGTCAGCAAAGTAATGTTCCTGTTTTTATTATACTGTCTATGTTTGTCATAGTTTTTCTTCCAAGGAGCAAGCATCTTTTAATTTCATGGCTGCAGTCACCATCTGCAGTGATTTTGGAGGCCAAGAAAATAAAGTCAGTCACTGTTTCCATTGTTTCCCCATCTATTTGCCACGAAGTGATGGGACTGGATGCCATGATCATAGTTTTTTGAATGTTGACTTTTAAGCCAACTTTTCCACTCTCTTCTTTGACTTTCATGAAGAGGCTCTTTATCTCCTTTTTGCTTTCTGCCACGAGAGTGGTGTCATCTGAATATCTAAAGTTAATTATATCTCTCCTGGAAATCTTGATTTCAGCTTATGTTTCATCCAGTCTGGCATTTTGCATGATGTACTCTGCATATAAGTTAAATAAGCAAAATCACAATATATAGCCTTGACATACTCCTTTCCAATTTGGAACCAGTCCATTGTTCCATGTCTAGTTCTAACTATTGCTTCTTGACCTGCATACAAATTTCTCAGGAGGCAGGTCAGGTGGTCTGGTATTCCTATCTCTTTCAGAATTTTCCAGTTTGTTGTGATTCACACTCAAAGGCTTTTGCATAGTCAATGAAGCAGATGTTTTTCTGGGATTCTCTTGTTTTTCAATGATCCAGTGGATGTTGGCAATTTGATCTTTTCTAAATCCAGGTTGAACATCTGGAAGTTCACATACTGTTGAAACCTAGCTTCAAGAATTTTGAGCATTACTTCACTAGTGTGTGAGATGAGTGCCATTGTGCGGTAGTTTGAGCATTCTTTGGCATTGCCTTTCTTTGGGATTGGAATGAAAATTGACCTTTTCCAGTCCTGTGGCCACTGCTGAGTTTTCCAAATTTGCTGGCATATTGAGTGCAGCACTTGAACAACATCATCTTTTAGGATTTGAAATAGCTCAACTGGAGTTCCATCATCTCCACTAGCTTTGTTCATAGTGATACTTCCTAAGGCCCACTTGACTTCACATTCCAGGATGTCTGGCTCTAGGTGAGTGATCATACCATCATGGTTATCTGGGTCATGAAGATCTATTTTATATAGTTCTTCTGTGTATTCTTGCCACCTTTTCTTAATATCTTCTGATTCTGTTAGGTGCATAACATTTCTGTCCTTTATTGTGCCCATCTTTGCATGAAATGTTCCCTTGGTATCTCTAATTTTCTTGAAGAGATCTCTAGTCTTCCCATTCTGTTGTTTTCCTCTGTTTCTTTGCATTGATCACTGAGAAGGCTTTCTTAACTCTCCTTGCTATTCTTTGGAATCTGCATTCAAATGGATATATCTTTCCTTTTCTCCTTTGCCTTTAGCTTCTCTTCTTTTCTCAACTATTTGTAAGGCCTCCTCAGACAAGCATTTTGGCTTTTTGCATTTCTTTTCCTCAGGATGGTTTGATCACCACCTCCTGTACAATGTTACAAACCCCTTTCTATAGTTCTTCAGGCACTCTGTCTATCAGATCTAATCCCTTGAATCTATTTGTCATTTCCACTGTATAATTAATTGTAAAGCATTTGATTTAGGTCATACCTGAATGGCTTAGTGGTTTTCCCTACTTTCTTCAATTTTGTCTGAAATTTGCAATAAGGAGTTCATGATCTGAGCCACAAGTCAGCTCCTGATCTTGTTTGTGCTGACTGTATAGAGCTTCTCCATCGTTGGCTGCAAAGGATGTAATTGATCTGATTTGGGTATTGACCATCTGGTGATATCCATGTATAGAGTCATCTCTTGTGTTGTTGGAAAAGGGTTTTTTCTGTGACCAGCATGTTTTCTTGGCAACACTCTGTTAGCCTTTGCTCTGCTTCATTTTCTACTCCAAGGTCAAACTTGCCTGTTACTCCAAATTTACCTTGACTTCCTACTTTTGCATTCCAGTTCCCTGTGATGAAAAGGATATCTTTTTAAAATTTATTATTTTATTGATGATTAATTGCTTTATAGAATTTTGTTGTTTCCTGTCAAACCTCACAGCCATAGGTATACATATATCCTCTCCTTTTGAACCTACCTCCTATCTCCCTCCCCATCTCACCCCTTTTGGTGTTAGTTCTAGAAGGTCTTGTAGGTCATCATAGAACCATTCAACTTCAGCCTCTCTGGCATTAGTGGCTGGGGCATAGACTTCAATTACTGTGATATTGAATGAGTTGCCTTGGAGACAAACAGAGATCATTCCTTCGTTTTTGAGACTGCACCCAAGAACTGCATTTTGGGCTCTTTTGTTGACTATGAGGGCTGCTCCATTTCTTCTAAGGGATTCTTACCCACAGTAATAGATATAATGGTCATCTGAATTAAATTCACGCATTCCAGTCCATTTTTAAAAAATATAAATCTATTTATTTTAATTGGAGGTTAATTACTTTACAATATTGTATTGGTTTTGCCATACATCAACATGAATCTGCTACAGATAGATATTCCAGCCCATTTTAGTTCACTGATTCTTAAAAATGTCGATGTCCACTCTTGCCATCTCCAGTTTTACCACTTCCAGTTTACCTTGATTCACGGGCCTAACAGTTCAGGTTCCTGTGCAGTATTGCTCTTTACAGCATCAGACTTTACTTCCATCGCCAGTCATATCCACAACTGGGCACTGTTTTCATTTTGGCTCCACCTCTTCATCCTTTCTGGAGCTCTTTGTCCACTCTTCTCCAGTAGCGTATTGGGCGCCTTATCGACCTGGGGAGTTCACTTTCAGTGTCATATCTTTTTGCCTTTTCAGCACATAAATACCAAAGTTTATTTGTCTATTCTTCTGTGGACTGACACTTGTGTTGTCCCAGTTTTGGGGCACTGTGAATAAAACTCTTATGAACACTCTTTTACAACTGTCTCTATGCACATGTGCTCTCATTGCTCTCATCGCTCTTGGATGCGTACATGACAGTGAAATGACTTATTCGTGTAGTTCCGAGAAGCTGCAAAGGATTTGCCAAAGTGTGTGCACAATTTTACACTGTCTTCAGCAGTGAATAAGAGCTACAGGTCTGTTTCTTGGACTACAAGTCTTTATTTTACCTTCATTTTTACAGATAATTTCCCTAGAAGGCAATGGCAACCCACTCCAGTACTCTTGCCTGGAAAATCCCATGGACGGAGGAGCCTGGTAGGGCTGCAGTCTGTGGGGTCGCTGAGTTAGACACGACTTCACTTTTTCACTTTCATGCATTGGAGAAGGAAATGGCAACCCACTCCAGTATTCTTGCCTGGAGAATCCCAGGGACAGGGGAGCCTGGTGGGCTGCCATCTACGGGGTCATACAGAGTCAGACATGACTGAAGCGACTTAGCAGCATAGAATTCTAGGTAGACAGTTTTCTAGTTTAATTTTGTTTTGCAATAGTCTGATTCGTTGTCTTCTGACTTGCATAGTTTTTAATGAGAAATTTGTAACTCTTATCCTTGATCCTCTGTGTTAAATATTTCCCACTCTCACTGCTGTAGGATTTTCCTTGACTTCGTTTTGCAGCCATTTGACTATGATCTTTCCTCCTTCCTTCCTTTTCTTATGCTGCACTGCGTGGCCAGCGGGATCCTAGTTTCCCAACCAAGAACCGAACCCATCCCCCTGCAGTGGACGTGTGGAGTCTCAACCACTGGAACTGGACCATCAGGGAATTCCACTGACTATGATCTTTGCTTGTTTTATTCTGGTGTGGGTTTCTTTGAAATTCTTGAATCTGTGATTATTATAGTCTTTAATCTTGGAAAATTCTTTTCCTTTGTATCTCCACATATTTCTTATGCTCTACACTTTCTTCTTCTGGGACTAATTCCACGTATGTTACACTGCTATTTTCCTGCATCTCTTAAGGTTTTGCTTTATTCTCCACTCTTTGTCTTTTGTATTTCAGCATGGATAATAGCTATTGACCTATCTTCAATTTGCTGATTCTTTCCTCATTTGTGTCCAGTCTGCTGAAACACCTGTTGAAGAAATTTTAAAATTTCTGATAGTGTGTATTTCTGGCATTCCCAGTTGATTGTTTTTTAATAGTTTCCATATCTCTACTTTAAAATTCTTCATTTTTTCATGCTAGATTACTTCTTAATTTCTTTAATGTATTAATCATAGCTACCTTAAAGTTCCTTTCAGATACTTTCAATGTTTCAGTTATCTCTGGGTCTGATTCTGTTCAGTGTTACATCTCGACAGTGGGAGATGTTACATCTCCTCCCCCATACCTGTGTGTGTGTGTGTGTGTCTTTTCATTTTTGGTTGGATGCCAGATATTAAAGAAGAACACTTAAGATAAAAGTCTCTGTACCCTAAAACAGGCATTCCTCTTCTGCTAAACCATTAGGATGGGGAAGGTCTGATTCAGGCTAGTGAGAACTTGAACTGGGTTGTGGCTTCTGCTGTTGGTCTTGACATCTGAGATTTTCCAGGGATGTGGGGCTCTTCTACTCTTCCTTGAGAATAGTGCACCTGTGCGAGGCCCTGAGGGCAGGAGCATGTGGTGCCCCCCACCACACACACTACAGGTAGAAGGCTTCTGCTCCCTATGTGAGAGGTAAGCAAATGTGTTCCTTCAGGCCCAGGGGCAGGTGGCAATCTCCTGAACACCTACACTGAGATGTTCTCTCTGTGGTCCCTTGCTCTGCCCCCAAGTATATTGCGTGAGCTGCTAGTGAAGGCCTAGGAGAAAGACCCACCCGTGAGTGCAGTCCTCCTGTCTGATTTCTCATCATTCTGAACTGGCACCCTGGCCCACAATTGAAGAGCTCATTGAAATTATAGCTAACTGACTTCTCCCTTCCACTTTGTGTTACGCCTCTTCCTTTGTACTGTGCTCACCATTTTCAGAGCTCATCATTCTGGATCTCTGTCCACCTGCTTCCATGTGGGCCTTGGCTTCTGTGCAAACATGACAGGGATATTTTCTCCTACCTCTACGCTGTTCTCATTCAATGTCTCAGGTGCTCCACAAGGCTCTTCACTCTTAACTGGTTACAACTCAGCCTTCTAGACCCATGTGAGCTCTGGGAACTATGAAGTCTCATCTGGCTACTCTGCCCTTCCTGTGGAATTGTATACTGTGTACCCATGGCTCACGGTCCAACGGCAGACTGCAGGCACTCAGGCCTCCTGTGCTCCCTCAGGGGTCCTTAGCTCTGGAGTACCCTGATTCTGGCATCCACCTTTGCAGATTCCAGCTACCTGTGCTTCTCTTCATGTCATAGCCTGGAATGTCCCCCAAGAAGGAAGATGAGGCCCTTACAGACCTTAGCTCATCTGTTCTCTTTTCTCAGGGGCCACAGCCGTGCCCTGCCTCATGTTGAATGGGAAATAATTGCCTCCTAGGTAAATATGATTACTGCTAGCTTATGGTAGAGGCAAGTTCACTCCCAGTTACCCCAGTGTGGCCTTTCTATCTGAAAGGCCTCAGATAGATTTTTAGCTGGCTTAATAGTTAAAAGTATTTTCCAACTGCATTTTACTACATTGCTTCTCCAGCATCACCAACCTTGAGTTTTGTTATTCCTTCTATTAACCATCTAATTCTTCCATGGCTCCTCTCCTGATACTGCCTTGCCAATGCACTCAATAGAAACCACAAACACTGTTGACATTCTGCTGCCCATCATCTTCCTTTGAGGTACACATTTGTTTACTCTAAAACTAATTCCCCTCTGCCACAGACTACACTATCCCTAAATACAGCCCCCCACCACCACCAATACCCACTCAGACCTGTCTCTAACCTGTGAGAATAACCTCTTTCTAGGAAGAACAGGATCACTTAGGTATTGGTCAGGCAAATACAGGTTTCCTAGGACCAGTTACCATATCCATTGGCATAGACAAGGACATATGGAATAACAACCCACAAAACTTTTGGAGGCTACTTTCTTGCACACATTCTGTCATCCACTCACTCTCAGCTGATGGAGCTGATGGAGCTGTTTGCCCTTGAGCTGCGACAATGGGAATATAATGGGATGAACCGAGTCTTGGCTCTTACATCTCTCTTAGGAAGTGTCATGTGGCACATATTTAAATTTTACTGACAAAAGCCTGGGCCTCCATTGCAGTGAAGGGAGCCATGTGGAGGATGGGAGCAAGAGAAGGAGCTCTGGTATGAGCCCACTAAGCCTTGGGGGAGCTCCAGTGTGTGCCCTGGGGAAAAGGAGTGAGAAGACCGTTCACTGGGCCTGCACTGCTTTTGACAGGAGACACTTCAAACAAGCTGCAGGAGGTACAGCTGCCTCTGGTCCCATTGCAACTGTGCCGACTGCTCTATGGACAAACAAACATTCTGCCAGACATGCTGTGTGCCGGAAACTTCAGGGACATGAAGACTGCATGTGAGGTGTGACCCACTGTGGGAATGGAGGCTAAACCCAGGGGTTTCAGATGTTACATATGCTTTAAGCCAGGAGCACTTCTATTGGGTGGGTCAATGGTCCCCAACAGCCTTGTTCCTCTGGGGCTCAGAAGAACATCTCCATACAGCCATGAGTTGAGTGGGAGACCACAAGGTGGCTTATGTGCAAATGCAACGCAGGCCTCAGTCAGGCCCTGTGAACCCCAGTGCTGGACAGAGCAGCCCAGGGCTCCATGCTGACTGCCATCCCACAGCACCTACCCTCTACTTGCAGGACAGTGTAGTGAACACTGCTTGCCTGCAGCAGGGCCTTCCCATTGACAAGGTGGGGCTGCATGAGTGGCGGGAGCCTGGGTCCATCCCATAGCATTGGCACTGGGCCACCCTGATGCAGGAGGCCCCCAAACTCACAGTTCACAAGAAACTCCTCTTTTTTTCCAGGGTGATTCTGGGGGCCCACTTGTCTGTGAATTCGACCGCACCTGGGTGCAAATTGGAGTAGTGAGTTGGGGGCGGGGTTGCCTATACCCTATGTATCCGACAGTTTTTGCCCGAGTCTCCTTTTTCTCAAAATGGATTCATCATCACATAGAAAACACACCCTTACCTCTTCAGCCACTCCCCTGCCCTCTCCTCTACTCTGGGGGCCATCATCAGTGTCCTTATGACCTCACTGGCTGCCCTGTCAATGACCTAAGGACCAAAACCCTCACCCAGCTTCCTCACGGCTGCCCAGCTCCAGCGCCGCAAGCCCTCACCCACCTGGGCAAACCGAGGGCTGTCAGCCAAGCCCACATGCAAGGTCCTGGAGGAGACTGATGAGGGCCACGCCCAGGAAGGCAGAGGCTGGTCTCATCACAGAAGGGTAGCAGTTCGGGGGAGGGCAGAGTACATTTGTTGAGTGCTCTGGGCACCTAAGATTTGAGAAGATATTAAATATTTACAAAGCAAGTGTCCCAGAAATCCTATCTTTATCTTTCTACTCAGAGGACAGCCTCCCTTTCACATGCAGAGTATGTTCATCACCCTGCCTTGTCAGAATGATGGGCAGAAGGGTGAGAGGATAAACCAAACTACAGCATGTCTAGAAAGGACAACCATGTAAGCACTGGTGTCTGGATATAGGATCCAGGGTGTGACCAAAGCTGGGGCAGAGGAAAAGTCGTCATCTTAAAAACAGACCTATCAATATCAGCGTATTAAATACTTAAACATCTAATTTGGAAAATAGAAAACATGAGCTAAGAGTAGGCACGCAAAGGAGGCTTAAAAGGTAAAAGCAGAAATCAAAAGCCAAACAACAGAAAACACTAAAACTAACATTTCAGAAATACCAATTTTAACAAAAAATAAAAAAGTAGGAAAGGACATCATGAATTTAATCAAGATATGATGTGAGACTAAAAATACACAAAACAAGGAATGACCAGGGGGATATATCCACTGAACATAAAAAATTTAAGAAATCCTAAGAGATTTTAAACAACTCTATGTAAATAAAATCAAATGAAAGTATCACTTTTAGGAAATAACTAATTTACTGAAACTGATTCAAAGAAGAAATTCCAAAGAAGAAATGGGGCAATTTAAGAAAAAGGACTCTATCCTAGTGAAAGTCCTTAGCTGAGATGGCCTCCTTAGGAATCACTTCAGGCCTTTAACCACAGGATTCTCCCAGTGCTGTCCATCCTGCTCCAGACACAGACAAAGGAGAGTGTTGTGAAGACAAAAACTAACCACACAAAAAACTAAGACAATCCAACCTATCAATTAACAAAAGTCCTGATGAAGTATTAACAGAATTCAACATTATTTTTAAGTGATGAATTATAATCATGTAGGAATTATTCCAGTAATGCAAAGATAATTATTAGAAAACCCATAGAAATAATTCACAATATTATTGCTCTTCTAAGGAGAATAAAATTAATGAAACAATCTTTAATTCATTCAAACTCCATTTCCAACTTTTAAAAAGGAACCAGTGGATAATAAGATATATTTTGTATTAGTCACTCAGTCATGTCTAACTCTTTGCGCCCCCATGGACTGTAGCCCAACAGGCTTCTATGTCCATGAAATTTTCCAGGCAAGAAT
This sequence comes from Nanger dama, assembly GCA_917880005.1. Taxonomy (NCBI): domain Eukaryota; kingdom Metazoa; phylum Chordata; class Mammalia; order Artiodactyla; family Bovidae; genus Nanger; species Nanger dama. The sequence continues at coordinate 5,366,967 of CAKJTW010000087.1, forward strand.
ACTGGAGTAGGTTGCCATTTCCTACTCCAGGGGATCATCGTGACCCAGGGACTGAACACAGGTCTCCTGCATTACAAGCAGATTGTTTAGTGTCTGAGCCACCAGGGAAGTCCAGTAACATATACATACATACATATATATATCCAGTAAGATACACACACACACACACACACACACACACACACACACACACACACACACATATATATATCGAGTAAGATATACACATATATATATGTATATATACACATCAGCCTAAAAGCTAGCACTTTCCTTAGTGAGGGAATGAGTGCCTTTATGCTGAAGTTAGGGTCACAGAAAGGTTGTTCCTTTATCCCTTGCTCCTTAATACCATATTGGAAGATTGGCCACCACAGCCACACTAGAGAATCATCCAGGGAAATGGAAAAGGCCCTTTTAATCTATCTCTTACTTTAAAACTTAGAAGGACTTCCCTGGTGGTCCAGTGGTTAAGACTCTGCTTTCAATGCAGGGGGCAGGAGTTCAATCTCTGGTTGGGAACAAAGATTGCACATGCCATGCAGCAAAAATTAATAAATACATTTAAAAAAATAAATAAAAATTAAAAATGATGTAAAGTTGAATTTCTTTAAAAGAAGACTTAGAGGATATCTGGAACACCCAAGAGAAAACTGTGAAACTACCACAAATAGTAAGAAAGTTCAGTAAGGTCATTAAATAAAACATGACAAAATCAGTCTATTTTCCCATTAAAAGATACATGATGAAAGACAAGAACACCAATTATAATAACAATGAAAGAGATAAGATACCTATGACCTTAACAAAAATGTGAAAATTCATATGAGAAAACCCTTAAAATATTCCTGGCCGGTGGCGGGGGGGTGGGTGGGGGGGCGGGGGCGGGCGGGGGGAATAAAAACCAAAATGTCAAACACAAAAAGAAAAAGATTTGGATGAGTGATAAGATATCCTAGATTCCTGAACAGACAACTCAAAATATGTTTTTCTTTTCTGGAGTTAGATAAATTGATTTGAAAGTTTATAGCAAAACACAGATAGGTGAGAAAACCCAGGAATAAAACTAAATTCAAGTCATGGTGGGAACTAAGCCAGCAGAAATTAAACTATCCCCAAAAGATGCTCAGATATGCAGATGACACCACCCTTATGGCAGAAAGTGAAGAGGAACTAAAAAGCCTCTTGATGAAAGTGAAAGAGGAGAGTGCAAAAGTTGGCTTAAAGCTCAACATTCAGAAAACTAAGATCATGGCATCTGGTCCCATCATTTCATGGCAAATAGATGGGGAAACAGTGGAAACAGTGTCAGATTTTTATTTTGGGGGCTCCAAAATCACTGCAGATGGTGACTGCAGCCATGAAACTAAAAGATGCTTGCTCCTTGGAAGGAAAGTTATGACCAACCTAGGTAGCATATTCAAAAGCAGAGACATTACTTTGCCGACTAAGGTCCATCTAGTCAAGGCTATGGTTTTTCCTGTGGTCATGTATGGATGTGAGAGTTGGACTGTGAAGAAAGCTGAGCACCGAAGAATTGATGCTTTTGAACTGTGGTGTTGGAGAAGACTCTTAAGAGTCCCTTGGACTGCAAGGAGATCCAACCAGTCCATTCTGAAGGAGATCAGCCCTGAGATTTCTTCGGAAGGAATGATGCTAGAGCTGAAACTCCAGTACTCTGGCCACCTCATGCGAAGAGTTGACTCATTGGAAAAGACTCTGATGCTGGGACAGGTTGGGGGCAGGAGAAGGGGACAACCGAGCGTGAGATGGCTGGATGGCATTACCGGCTCAATGGCCGTGAGTTTGAGTGAATTACCGGAGTTGGTGATGGACAGAGAGGCCTGGCATGCTGCAGTTCATGGGGTCACAAAGAGTCGGACACGACTGAGCGACTGAACTGAACTGAACTGAACTGAAAAGATGCTACAATAATAATATTCCATACACTTGACAATTTGTGTCTGTGCATACACATAGTGGATAAAACACTCAGAATTGAGCCCAAATATATGCTGCTGTAGTCCATGGGGTCACAAAGAGTTGGACACGACTTAGTGATTAAACAACAATATCATGTTGGGAAATCAGTGTATGGGAAATGTGTCACTTTATTTTTTTATTTTTAAAATAAATTTATTTATTTTAATTGGAGGTTAATTACTTTACAGTATTGTATTGGTTTTGCCATACATCAGCATGAATCTGCCACAGGTATACACGTGTTCTGCATCCTGAACCCCCCTCCCTCCTCTCTCCCTGTACCATCCCTCTGGGTCGTCTCAGTGCACCAGCCCCAAGCATCCAGAATCATGCATCGAACCTGGACTGGTGATTCATTTTATATACATGTTTCAATGCCATTCCCCCAAATGTGTCACTTTACATCACTGAAGATGTTTAGGTTTTCAAAAGTGTGATTTGACATGGTCATATAAAGTTGGTCTTAGAAACAGTATACACCCTGACCAAGTAGACTTTTTTTCCAGCAATTTTGGAAGGGCTGATGTATTGCAGAGTACATCATGGGAAACGCTGGACTGAAAGAAACAAAAGCTGGAATCAAGATTGCTGGGAGAAACATCAATAACCTCAGATATGCAGATGACACCACCCTTATGACAGAAAGTGAAGAGGAATTAAAAGCCTCTTGATGAAAGTGAAAGAGGAGAGTGAAAAAGTTGGCTTAAAGCTCAATATTCAGAAAACGAAGATCATGGCATCCAGCCCTGTCACTTCATGGCAAATAGATGGGGAAACAGTGGAAACAGTGGCTGACTTTATTTTGGGGGCTCCAAAATCACTGCAGATGGTGATTGCAGACATGAAATTAAAAGATGCTTACTCCTTGGAAGAAAAGTTATGACCAACCTAGATAGCATATTCAAAAGCAGAGACATTACTTTGCTGACTAAGGTCCATCTAGTCAAGGCTATGGTTTTTCCTGTGGTCATGTATGGATGTGAGAGTTGGACTGTGAAGAAGGCTGAGCACCAAAGAATTGATGCTTTTGAACTGTGGTGTTGGAAAAGACTCTTGAGAGTCCCTTGGACTGCAAGGAGATCCAACCAGTCCATTCCTAAGGAGATCAGCCCTGGGTGTTCTTGGGAAGGAATGATGCTAAAGCTGAAACTCCAGTACTTTGGCCACCTCATGCGAAGAGTTGACTCATTGGAAAAGACTCTGATGCTGGGAGGGATTTAGGGCAGGAGGAGAAGGGGACGACAGAGGATGAGATGGCTGGATGGCATCACTGACTCAATGGACATGAGTCTGAGTGAACTCCGGGAGTTGGTGATAGACAGGGAGGCCTGGTGTGCTGCGATTCATGGGGTCGCAAAGAGTCGGACACGACTGAGCGACTGAACTGAACTGATGTATTGCTGATTCTGCTGGTGATGCCAGTTGTCTCACTGTATCTCACTGTACACACTGTTAATTGAACCCAGGGTAGGTAAGGCACAGCTACGAGGCAGGAAGAAGACTCAAGGAGCCACAGAACTGTAGACAGATTTATTCCCTCCTGGCTGATGCAGTAGTAGTAAAAGTATGCACACTATATTCTCTCCTCTCGTGGCTGGTCCAGCAGACAGCCGTGAGACAGCAGTAAAGTGCCGCCACTTTCTAAGTGCAGCTCATATATCCCTACAACACAAAGTAGCTCATGACCAAGTTAGCACTTCCTGACGCACATGCACAGCACTAAAAATGATCTCAACTGTTACATAGTCATTATTTACAAAACATGGGGTTAGAGAGCCTGAACATGCCAACTTGCTGTCTCCCCACACTCAACCCCCTCAGGGTCTCTTGCCTCACATTCAATGCACAGTCCATCTTCTGCGATACTCCCTTGTAGAGTAACACTGACCCTTGGATTTATATCTTGCATCAGCAGTAGCTACAACAACAAACAGTTGCATCCCCGAGACATAGCAAAACCCAATGCCAGGTATCACTTGGAACTCAAGTTCTTGCCCTCGTGGGGCTAGAAGAGCCACCCACCACACGTGCAGTGCCTTTACATTCCACAGCCAAGTCCAGTCCCCAGTCTATGTGAGACTGCAAGAAAGCCACCACAGGGACAACTCTGCCTCTGTGGAGTTTTATATTAAGGACCCGCAAACAGGCACTGAGCCCACCCCTTCAAGGAGGGGATCTTAGTGGCAATCACAGCCCATCCACATGATTCCAAATGCTTTCACACTGTTCTAAATCTGCAAAAGAATGAGAATTAGTAAAACATCTTAGAACACAGCCTTTACAGTGTACTGTTCTACTAAATCTACATCACAGGACATAGCGTTTACAGTATACTGTTCTGCTAAACCTACATTACAGGACACAGCCTTGACAGTACACAGTTCTAAACCTACATCAAAGGACACAGCCTTGACAGTACACTGTTCTACTAAACCTACATCACAGGACACAGCCATTACAGCACACTGTTCTACTAAACCTACATCACAGGACACAGCCGTGACAGTACACTGTTCTTCTAAACCTACATCATAGTACCCCCCCGTTACAGTACACTGTTCTACTAAACCTACATCCCAGGACACAGCCATTACAGTACACTGTTCTACTGAACCTACATCACAGGACACAGCCATTACAGTACCCTGTTCTTCTAGACCTACATCCCAGGACACCCCTGTTACAGTACCCTGTTCTACTAAACCTACATCTCAGGACACAGCCGTTACAGTACACTCTTCTACTAAACCTACATCAAAGGACACAGCCTTGACAGTACACTGTTCTACTAAAGCTACACCACAGGACACAGCCGTTACAGCACACTGTTCTACTAAACCTACATCACAGGCCACAGCTGTTACAGCACACTGTTCTACTAAAGCTACACCACAGGACACAGCCGTTACAGCACACTGTTCTACTAGACCTACATCACATGACACAGCCTTGACAGTACACAGTTCTACTAAAGCTACACCACAGGACACAGCTGTTATAGCACACTGTTCTACTAAACCTACATCAGAGGACACAGCCTTGACAGTACACTGTTCTACTAAACCTACATCACAGGCCACAGCTGTTACAGCACACTGTTCTACTAAACCTACATCAGAGGACACAGCCGTTACAGCACATTGTTCTACTAAACCTACATCACAGGGCACAGACTTGACAGTACATTGTTCTACTAAACCTACATCACAGGCCACAGCTGTTACAGCACACTGTTCTACTAAAGCTACACCACAGGACACAGCTGTTACAGCACACTGTTCTACTAAACCTACATCACAGAACACAGTGGTTACAGTACACTGTTCTACTAAACCTACATCACAGAACACAATGGTTACAGTACATTGTTCTACTAAACCTACATCACAGTACACAGCCTTGATAGTAAACTGTTCTACTAAAGCTCCACCACAGGACACAGCTGTTACAGCACACTGTTCTACTGAACCTACATCACAGGACACAGCCTTGACTGTACACTGTTCTACTAAACCTACATGACAGGACACAGCCATTACAGCACACTGTTCTACTGAACCTACATCACAGGACACAGCCTTTACAGCACACTGTTCTACTAAAGCTATACCACAGGACACAGCCGTTACAGCACACTGTTCTACTGAACCTACATCACATGACACAGCTTTGACAGTACACTGTTCTACTAAACCTACATCACAAGACACAGCCTTTACGGCACACTGTTCTACTGAACGTACATCACAGGACACAGCCTTTATGGTACACTGTTCTACTGAACGTACATCACAGGACACAGCCTTTATGGTACACTGTTCTACTGAACCTACATCACAGGACACAGCCATTACAATACACTGTTCTACTAAACCTTCATCACAGGCCACAGCTGTTACAGCACACTATTCTACTAAAGCTATACCACAGGACACAGCCATTACAGCACACTGTTCTACTAAACCTACATCACATGACACAGCCTTTACGGCACACTCTTCTACTAAACCTACATCACAGGACACAGCCTTTACGACACACTGTTCTACTAAACCTACATCACATGACACAGCCTTGACAGTACACTGTTCTACTAAACCTACATCACAGGACACAGCCGTTACAGCACACTGTTGTAAACCTACATCACAGGACACAGCCTTTACGGCACACTGTTCTACTAAACCTACATCACAGGACACAGCCTTTACGGCACACTGTTCTACTAAACCTACATCACATGACACAGCCTTGACAGCACACTGTTCTACTAAACCTACATCACAGGACACAGCCTTTACGACACACTGTTCTACTAAACCTACATCACATGACACAGCCTTGACAGTATACTGTTCTACTAAACCTATATCACAGGACACAGCCGTTATAGTACGCTGTTGTAAACCTACATCACAGGATACAGCCTTTACAGCACACTGTTCTACTAAACCTACATCACATGACACAGCCTTGACAGTACACTGTTCTACTAAACCTACATCACATGACACAGCCTTGACAGTACACTGTTCTACTAAACCTATATCACAGGACACAGCCGTTACAGTACACTGTTGTAAACCGACATCACAGGACACAGCCATTACAGCACACTGTTCTACTGAACCTACATCACAGGACACAGCCATTACAGTATGGTGTTCTACTAAACCTATATCACAGGACACAGCCGTTACAGCACACTGTTCTACTGAACCTACATCACAGGACACAGCCATTACAGTATGGTGTTCTACTAAACCTATATCACAGGACACAGCCGTTACAGCACACTGTTCTACTGAACCTACATCACAGGACACAGCCGTTACAGTACACTGTTCTACTAAACCTACATCACAGGACACAGCTGTTACAGTATACTCTTCTAAACCTATATTACAGGACACACTCTTTACACTATGCCTTCGCACAAATCAGCCCATATTTGCATGTGCATAACCCAGATGGGGCTCATGTCAACTCAAGCCCCCTTCAAGGTCTTTACATTTTCAAAATGGCATCTTGCAAGCCATCCCTCTACTTCTCTCAGTAAGGACCCGCAAACATCCCACCCCACCCCCACCCCCGGTGCCAGGCCCACCCCTCTGTCCCAGAGTCACAAAGCCAAGCTGCCAGGGTTCCCCTGGCTCTTGTCAAAACTGCTTACCCAAGTTGACCAACTTCACCTGAGTATATGGTTGAAATGTCATGTACTCAGTCACCCTGGGGGCCCCTTCAGGATGCCTCCTCCAGGCCACACAAGGTGCTCATGCTTCACTTTCTGCTGTACAATGAATGAGCCTCACTGCCAAGCAGGAACCCACAGTCTCATTAACTTTCATCATCACCGTCACTTACTACCTCACTGTCAGAGATGCTGGATTCATCAGAGCCACGGGGGTTCTTGCTCCAACACCAATATACAATGCTCTAGTCCTTTTTGGAGAGGGTGATGGCACCCCACTCCAGTACTCTTTCCTGGAGAATGCCCTGGATGGAGGACCCTAGTGGGCTGCAGCCCATGGGGTTGTGAAGAGTCAGACATGACCGAGTGACTTCCCTTTTACTTTTCACTTTCATTCATTGGAGAAGGAAATGGCAACCCACTCCAGTGTTCTTGCCTGGAGACTCCCAGGGACCGGGGAACCTGGTGGGCTGCCGTCTATGGGGTCACACAGAATAGGACACGACTGAAGCGACTTAGCAGCAGCAGCAGCAGTCCTTCCGAGCATCTCTGCACACTGCGCACCAGCACAGCATCACTGAGAGCACTGTCCATATTCGCCTTCAGGGCAGTCAGGAAAATCCACCCCACAGTGCCAGGCAGTCTGTGCAGCCTTGTTTGGCAAACGGGAACTCACCACCTGTAACGCCTTTTCAGTGATGTCCAGTGTACTGTCCACCATCTCCTAGTCTTCCACCAGAGCCCACACAGAATCGCAGCCACATGGTACCACATGTTAGATGGTCTCCACTGGCTTCCTCCATCCAGTGGAGCCTCAGGCTCCCCCTACCTGCTGGGTATCCTGCCCACCGCACCAATTATATTGCTGATCATCCAGTTTGCACTGTTTGCTGAACCTAGGGTAAGCAAGGTGCTAGCTAAGAGGTAGGAAGAAGACTCGAGGAACCGTAGGAACTGAAGACATGTTTATTCTCTCCTGGCTGATGCAGCAGCCATCAGAGTATACATGCTATATTCTCTGCTCTTGTGTCTAATGTAACAGACACAGCCGTGAGACAGCAGTAAAATGCTGCCACTTTCTAAGTGAGGCTCATATATCCCTACAACACAAAGCAGCTCGTGATCTAGTGAGCACCTCCTGACGCGCATGTGCAGTGCTGCAAATGATCTCAGCTTAGTCATTATTCACCAAACATGGGGCAAGAGAGCCTGAACACTCCATCTTGACCAGTTTGCTCTCTTCACAGAGCTGAACACTAGAATTCTTCAGTACAAAACATACCTGTATTCATTCCAGATAACAGTCACAAGGTATTTGTTGAGCACTGCTGTGAACCAAGCACTGTCAGGGCCTTGGAGTGACAAGAGGCACCAAAGCAATTAGTCTCTACTGTCATTGGCCTTGAGATTTGGCATAAAGCTGAGACAAAGCTGCACTCAGGGCCAGAGTGATGCATCCCCATGAAGATCTGTGGTGTTTGCAACACGAGTATTTTAACAGCAATAGGTTAAGATAAACTCTTAACTTCATTTGATATCTTTCCCTGTATCTCCATTCTCATCCAGGGCCACTGAGAATTCAGCTAAGGATGTGTTCTTATTTACATTGTATACATCCTTCTGTAAAGAGGTAGGTAATTGCCAGCCATCTGGGTACAGCAATGCTGTCAGGAATACTCAGGCCCTGTATGTACGGCACAAGCTAGTCTGCAAGTGAGAGCTGAGTTTTCACTACGCAGGTCAAGATGGAAGCTCTATCCTGTCAGGAATAGAGTTAATAACGCAGCATATGCAGTCGTAAACATACCAAACATCTTCTGTTGGAATGGAAATTCATGAAATACAACTTACTCAAGTCTTTGTGTCAATCAGGCAGAAAACTTACATGGTAAAGTGGCCAACTGAAGCTGAGTGCGTCATGCATCCCAGCTGACCTTCATGCCTTAGTTCCTCTTCCTAATCTGCCTTAGCAAAGTTTTCTTGGTTCCTGGTGAAACAACACACATGATGGCTGCAGATGCAACCAAACTGCCTGGAAAAGTAAGTGCTCCAGTGACACAGCTCCTGCACACACACATCAGTGCGTCAGAGACCACCACTCAGTAGAACAAAGTGGCAACTTAAAACGCATTTTGAATTGCTCTTATGGAGGCCTTAATATCAGATTAATTTGTACATTTCTCAGTATTATTGATCTTACTAAAATTCAAATAATGACAGAGAGTAACCCAGTCAAACAACAACCAGAAAATAAGAAGCCCCAACTGCAAATCACACACACAAAAGATCTCAGAGACAAAACTTGTTTTACTATGTCCAAATGAAAACAAAACTCATGTCAAAACCATGAAGGAGGTAAGGATAACAGTTATGAGAACCAATTGAAAAAGAATGAAAATAACAACAGAAAAGATGAAGCCGTTTATGAGAACCAGGACACTCTAATAACCAACTGAAGAAGCAGAAGTGAAAGTGACAACACATAGTGAAAGGGCCAGCAGGGTGGGCACAGCAGGCTGTTTTGGTGAATTTGTTGACCTTGAGTAAGTCCCATGTTCTACACTGTGAGTACAAGTTCATCAACACAGTTAATGTGAGAGATTTTGTTTTTCAGGCATGATCTCAATAATATTTACAGAGAATCAAACAGAATATACATCTAGAAGTTTCAACCAATGTTAAAAATGGTTTTAGGGTGCTCCATACTACCAGCAAGATGGTGGAGTAGAAGGATGTGCGCTCATGTTCTCTTGCAAGAACACTAAAATTGCAACTAGCTGCTAAAAGCTTTAATTGGATTAAAGATTTACTGAGCATGGTTCTGCCCTCCAGAGTAAGACCCAGTTTTCCCCACAGCCAGTCCCTCCCATCTGGAAGCTTGCACAAGCCTCTTATCCTCATCAATCAGAGAGCAGACAGAATGAAAACCACATTTACAGAAAACTAACCCAAATGATCACATGGATCACAGCCTGTGTAAGGCTATGAGCCATGCTGTGTAGGGCCACCCAAGACAGAATGGGTCATGGTGGAGAGTTCTAACAAAATGTGGTTCACTGGAGAAGGGAATGGAAAACCACTTTAGCATTCTTGCCTTGAGAATGCCATGAACTGTATGAAAAGGCAAAAAGATATGACTCTGAAATATGAACCTCCCCAGGTCAGTAGGTTATGCTACTAGAGAAGAGCAGAGAAAAAGTTCCAGAAGGAATGAAGAGGCTGAGCCAAAGCAGAAATGATGCCCAGATGTGTCTAGTGGTAAAAGTAAAGTCCAATCCTGTAAAGAAGAATACTGCATAGGAACCTGAAATGGTATGTCCATGAATCAAGGTAAATTGAAAGTGGTCAAACAGGAGATGGCAAGAGTGAACATCAACATTTTAGGAATCAGTGAACTAAAATAAGACAGGGATGAGTGAATTTAATTCAGATGACCATTTCTTTAAAGGATTCTTGCCCACAGTAGTAGATAATTATATAGATATTCATAGATAATTGTATCTATTACTGTGGCCAAGAATCCCTTAAAGAAATGGAATAGCCCTCATAGTTAACAAGAGTCCATAATGCAGTACTTGGATGCAATCTCAGAAACTACAGTATGATCTCGGTTTGTTTCCAAGGCAAACCATTCAATATCACGGTAATCCAACCCTATGCCCCAACCACTAATGCTGAAGAAGATGAAGTTGAATGGTTCTATGAAGACCTATAAGACCTTCTAGAAATAACACCAAAAGGAAAAAAAAAAAATGTCCTTTTCATCATAGGGGAAGTGAAGTGAAGTGAAGTCATTCAGTCGTGTCCGACTCTTTGCGACCCCATGGACTGTAGCCTACCAGGCTCCTCCGTCCATGGGATTCTCCAGGTAAGAATAGTGGAGCGGGTTGCCATTTCCTTCTCCAGGGGATCTTCCAGATCCAGGGATCGAACCCGCATTTCCTGCATTGCAGACAGACGCTTTAACCTCTGAGCCACCAGGGAAGCCCTTCCATCATAGGGGACTGGAAGGCAAAAGTAGAAAGTCAAGATATACCTGGAGTAACAGGCAAATCTGCCCTTGGATTATGAAATGAAGCAGAGCAAAGGCTAACAGAGTTTTGCCAACAAACGCACTGATCATACCAAACACCATCTTCCAACAACACAAGAGATGGTTCTACACATGACATCACCAGATAGTCAATACCAAAATCAGACTGATTATATTCTTTGCAGCGAAAGATGGAGAAGCTCTATACAGTCAGCAAAAACAAGTCCCGGTGCTGACTGTGGCTCAGATCATAGGCTCCTTATTGCCAAATTCAGACTTAAATTGAAGAAAGTAGGAAAACCACTAGACCATTCAGGTATGACCTAAATCAAATCCCTTACAATTATACAGTGGAAATGACAAGTCTATTCAAGGGATTAGACCTGATAGAATGCCTGAAGAACTATGGACGGAGGTTTGTGACATTGTACAGGAGGCAGGGATCATGACCATCCCCAATGGGGGGAAAAATGCAAAAAGGCAAAATGGTTGTCTGATGAAGCCTTACAAATAGCTGAGAAAAGAAGAGACGCTAAAGGCGAAGGAGAAAAGAAAAGATATACCTATTTGAATGCAGAGTTCCAAAGAACAGCAAGGAAAGATAAGAATGCCTTCTTAAGTGTACAATGCAAAGAAACAGAGGAAAACAATAGAATAGGAAAGACTAGAAATCTCTTCAAGAAAATTAGAGATACCAAGGGAACATTTCATGCAAAGGTGAGCACAATAAAGGACAGAAACAGTATTAAAGAAGCAGTATCTAACAGAGGCAGATATTAAAAACAGGTATCAAGAATACACAGAAAAACCATATCAAAAAGATCTTAATGACCCAGATAACCACAATGATTTGATCACTCACTTACAGCCAGACATCCTGGAGTGTGAAGTCAGGTGGGCCTTAGGAAGCATTACAACCAACAATTATAATGAAGGTGATGGAATTTCAGCTGAGCTATTTCAAACCCTAAAAGATGACGCTATGAAAGTGCTGCACGCAACATGTCAGCAAATTTGGAAAACTCAGCAGTGACCAGAGGACAGGGAAAGGTCAGTTTTTATTCCAAGTCCAAAGAAGAGCAATGGCAAATAATGTTGAAACTACTGTACAATTGTGCTCATTTCCATACTAGCAAGGTAATACTCAAAATCCTTCAAGCGAGGCCTCAACAGTATGTAAACCAAGAACTTCCAGATGTACAGCTGGGTTTAAAAAGGCAGAGGAACCAACGATCAAATTACTAATATCCACTGGATCATAAAAAATCAAAGGAATTCTAGAAATACATATACTTCTGCTTCATTGACTACACTGAAGCCTTTGACTGTGTGGGTCAAAACAAACTGTGTAAAATTTTTAAAGAGATGAGAATATCAGATCACCTTGCCTGCCTCCTGAGAAACCTGCATGCAGGTCAAAAAGCAATAGTCAGAACTGTACATGGAACAATGGACTGCTTCAAAATTTGGAAAGGAATACATCAAGGTTATATAATTATCACCCTGCTTATTTAAGTTCTGTGCAGAATATATCATGTGAAATGTCAGGCTAGGTGAAACAGAAGCTGGAATCAAGATTGCCAGGAGAAATATCAATAACCTCAGGTATTAAGGTTTTATTGTTCAGTCACTCAGTCATGTCCAACTCTTTGCAACCCCATGGATGGCAGCACATCAGGCTTCCCTGTTCTCCACCATTTCCCAGAGCTTAATCAAATTCACATCCATTGAGTCAGTGATGCCATCCAATCATCTTATCCTCTGTCATCCCATTATCCTCCTTCCTTCAATCTTTGCCAGCATCAAGGTATTTTCTAATGAGTCAGCTCTTTGCATCAGATGGCCAAAGTATGTAAATAGGCAAATCAGTTCAGTTCAGTTGCTCAGTCATCTCTGACTCCTTGCAATTCCATGAATCACAGCACACCAGGCCTCCCTGTCTATCATCAACTCCCAAAGTTCACTCAAACTCATGTCCATAGAGTCAGTGATGCCATCCAGCCATCTCATCCTCTGTCATTCCCTTCTCCTTCTGCCCCCAATCCCTCCAAGCATCAGAGTCTTTTCCAGTGAGTCAGCACTTCACATGAGGTGGGCAAAGTATTGGAGTTTCAGCCTCGGCATCAGTCCTTCCAAAGAACACCCAGGACTGATCTCCTTTAGGATGGATTGGTTGGATCTCCTTGCAGTCCAAGGGACTCTCAAGAGTCTTCTCCAACACCACAGTTCAAAAGTATCAATTCTTTGGTGCTCAGCTTTCTTCACAGTCCAACTGTCACATCCATACATGACCACTGGAAAAACCATAGCCTTGACTAGATGGACCTTTGTTGGCAAAGTAATACTCTTTTCAATATACTATCTAGGTTGGTAGATAATACCACCCTAATGGCAGAAATCCAAGAGCAACTAAAGACTCTCTTAATGAAGATGAAAGAGGAGAGTGGAAAAGCTGGTTTAAAACTCAACATTCAAATAACTAAGGTCATGGCATACAGTTTCATCACTTTATGGCAAATAGAGTGGAAAAGATGGAAACAGTGATAGATTTTATTTTCTTGGTGCAGCCATGAAATTAAAATATGCTTGCTCCATGGAAGAAAAGCTATGACAAACCTCAACAGTGTATTAAAAATCAGAGACATCATTTTGCTGACAAAGGTCTGTATAGTTCAACCTATGTTTTTTCCAGTAGTCATGTATGGATGTGAGAGTTGGACAATTAAGAAGGCTGAATGCTGAAGAATTAATGCCTTTGAATTGTGCTGAAGAAGACTCTTGAGAGTCCCTTGGACTACAAGGAGATCAAAGCAGTTAATCCTAAATGATATTAACTCTGAAAATTCATTGGAAGGACTAATGCTAAAACAAGCTCCAATACTTTGGCCACCTGATGTGAAGAGCCAACTCTTTGGAAAACACTGATGCTGGTGAAGATTGAGGGCAGGAGAAGGGGATAACAGAGGATGAGAGGGTTGGATGGCATCGTCAACTCAAAGGACTTGAGTCTGAGCAAACTCCGTGGGACAGTGAAGGACAGGGAAGTCTGGTGCGCTGCAGCCCATGGGGTCGCAAAGAGCGGGACATGGCTAAGCATCTGAAAAACAACAACAAAAAAGCGACACATGTAATATGAATTTTCCAGTTGTTTCTGAATTATTGGTAATAGGAACTATTCATGACAGAATGACAACATAAAGGTATGTGAAAATTTGCAGCTGGATATTCAGCATGAGAAAACTCATATGGGAGAGCTCTTACAAATATGATAAAAATGTGAAAGCTCTCAGATATGTGAAAGATTATCATAAATTTCAAACCCTGAAGCAATCTTTTAAATGTAATGAATATGGAAAAGTTTTACATGATAAGATTGTGTTATAGCTAAGAGGTTGCTAAAGGAGAGGAATCCTGTAAGGATAATGAATTTAGGGAAAACTGTGATAAAGCAACTCTTTTAAAAATTAGAGGATAATTACTTTACAATATTGTGATGACTTTTATCATATATCACATGAATTAGCATTAGGTATATATGTATGTCACATCCCTCTTGAATCCCCTCCCACATACCTTTCCATCCCACCCCTCTAGGTTGTCACAGAGGACTGGCACAGCAACTCTTTTTAACTGCATGAGAACTGGCACAAAGGAGAAATGTTTTGATCTTAATTAATGTGGCAAATCCTATGACCAAACCTCCACTGTGGAATACAATGAAGATCACATGGCTATGACACACTACGAATGTAATGAAAATGGGAATAACTTCAGTAGGAATTTACCCCTCATTCACCCTCAGAGAACTGTTATAGAACAAGGTCCTTTGAAAGCACTAAGTGTGAAGAACTTGAGCCAGAGCTCAGCCCATAAAGTACATCAGAAGACACAAACTAAAGATAAATTCTGTGTTTATAATGGATTTACAAATGCCTTCTACCAGAAATTAGACCCTACAATACATCAGAGAACTCACAGAGAAGAGAAATTCTACCAGTGTGATAAATAGGAGAAATCCTCCCATCAAAACTCATCCCTCAATGTACATCAGCAATGTGCCATAGGAGAGAAGTCATTTGGACTTATCAACTGTGGGAAATCCTTTATCAGAAAGCACACCTCATTCAACATCAGAGGACCCACTCAGGTGAGAAGTCTTCTGAATGTGAGAAATGCGGGAAATCCTTTTGTTCAAATTCACATCCTATTCATTATTCCAGAACCCATATGGGTGTCAATCTCTATAAATGTAATGAATGTGGTAAAACTTTTGCTGATAATTCGATCCTCAGAGCACATCAGAGAATTCACACAGGTGAGAAACCATATGAATGTAGTGAATAAAATAAAACTTTTGCCCATAAGTCAGAGTGTTGCAGGAGAGGAGACCTCCTTCCGGGGGCCAAGGATGGGCGCTTTTCTAACACTCAGAAATGAATTGCCTGAGGAGACACACGTGCTGACAAAGCAAGAGACTTTATTGGAAAGGGGTGGCCAGGCAGAGAGCAGGAGGGTAAGGAACTGAGGTGAACTGCTCTGCACGTGGCTCACAGTCTCAGGTTTTATGGTGATGGGATTAGTTTCTGGGCTTTCTTTGGCCAATCACTCTGACTCAGAGTCCTTCCTGGTGGCACATGCATTGTGCAGCCAAGATGGATGCCAACGAGAAGGATTCTGGGAGGTGGTAGGACACGTGGCATCTCCTTTTGACCTTTCCCAAATTTTTCTGGTTGGTGGTGGATTGTTGATTCCATGCTAGGACCTCTTGTCATAAAATAACTCACACAAATGGTTAATATGGTGTCTGGCCAGGGTGGGTGGTTTCAGTCAGTGCTGTGCTAAGGCATTTCAGTCATGTCCAACTCTATACAACCCTATGGATTGTAGCCCATCAGGCTACTCTGCCCATGGAATTCTCCATTCAAGAATATTGCTACTACACACATGATTGTTCACAACCTCTCAACCATAAACAGCACAGAGAGTTTGGAGTATTTTGAAAGTCTTAGTTAGCATAGGGCTTTTCTAAAGATAAAAATCTCGTTGGTGAAGGGTTTCATTGCTGAGTTAATGATTGCCGCCTGGCCTCCATACTCTTAGGCACCTGGGAGTATGTTAATCAATGTAATTGGAATGCAGAAAAAGAAATACAGTAGTTTTGATGTTAGCAATTCTAGACTTTTGAGTTAATGAATTTTCTGTTTGTTATAAATCACTGTATTCCTCTTTTTTGTTATAAATTGTTGTATCCTTGCTATGTAAGAATGTAACTTTATTACTATCTTAAGACTAAGCAGATCTTAAGGGAAAACAAGTTTTCTGATTGATTTACCTTTATCAATAGAAAGAAAGATGGGGCATAAAATGTTAATGGGTCTCCAGACCAGAAGATATTGTAAACAAACGTAAGACCCTTGTAAGAACAAAGGTATGCAAAGAACACTCTGTCTTTAGATAAGGGTCAGAGCAGCTGACCCTGTGTGACTCTGCTTCTTACATTTATCTCTTAAAGTATAAAACTTCCCTGAAAAATAAAGAGATGGACCAGTTCCAAAAAAAAAAAAAAAAAAAAAAAAGAATATTGGAATGGGTAGCCATACTCTCCTCCAGGGGATCTTCCCAATTCAGGGATCAAACCCGGGTCTCCTGCATTGCAGGCAGATTCTTTACCATCTGAGCCACCACGGAAGCCCGGCAGTCAGTGTGCTTTCCCGAATAAGAGCACTTCAGAAAATTCACACTGAGGTGAAACTCGACAAATGTAACGAATTTCAGAAAACGTTTGCACACAAGACACACCTCAGTATACATCAGAGGATTCGCACAGATGAGAAGCCCTATGAATGTTGTGAATGTGGAAAAACCTTCTCTCAGAAATCATACCACAGTGGACATGAGAGAATTCATAAAGGAGAAAACCTTATGAATGTCATGAATGTGGGAAAACTTTCTCCCAGAGGACACACCTCTGTGCACATCGGAAAACTCATACAGGAAAGAAACGTTATAAATGTGAGGAATGTGGGAAAACTTTGCAGATAATTAAGGCCTCAGGGCACATCAGAGAATTCACAAAATGGAGTAATTGTATGAATGTAACATATTTGGAAAAACTTTCTCCAAGACATCCACCTCAGAGTACATCTGAGGACTCGTACAGAGGAGAAATCTTACGAATGTAATGAATGTGGCAAAGCTTTTTCTCAGAAGTCATATGTTAGTGCACATGAGAGAATTCACATGGGTAGAAATCTTATTAATGTAATATATGGAGGAAAACTTTTGCACATAATTCAACCCTCAGATTACATCAGAGAATTCACACAGGTGTAAAATCCTACAAATGTAGTGAGTGTGGGAAGACTTTCTCCAAGAAGTCACACTTTAGTGCACACCAGACAATCCACACAGAAGAGAAACCCTATGAGTGTAATGAATGTGGGAAAGCTTTTGCCCAAAATTCAGCTCTTGAAGTATTGAGAATTCATACGGGAGAAACCCTATGAATGTTATGACTGTGGAAAAACCTCTGTCCATAAGGCAGCTCTTTTTAAAAAAATATATAAATTTATTTCTTTTAATTGGAGGCTAATTACTTTATAATATTGTGTTGGTTTTGCCATACATTGACATGAATCCACCACGAGTGTACATGTGTTCCCCATCCTGAACCCCCTCCCACATCCCTCCCCATCCCATCCCTCTGGGTCATCGTAGTGCACCAGCTCTGAGCACCCTGTCTCATGCATCGAACCTGGACTGGTGATTCGTTTCACATGTGATAATATACATGCCATTCTCCCCAAACCATCCCACCCTCACCCTCTCCCACAGAGTCCCAAAGACTGTTTTATACATCTGTGTCTCTTTTGCTATCTTGCATATAGGCTTATCATCACCATCTTTCTAAATTCCATATATATGCGTTAGTATACTGTATTGGTGTTTTTCTTTCTGGCTTACTTCACTCTGTATAATAGGCTCCAGTTTCATCCACCTCATTCAAAGAACCGATTCAAATGTAATCAGAGAACATTCAAAGAATGTTCATTCAAAGAACATTCAAAGAAATGATTCAAATGTATTCTTTTTAATGGCTGAATAATACTCCATTGTGTATATGTACCACCGCATTCTTATCCATTCATCTGCTGATGGACATCTAGGTTGTTCCATGTCCTGGCTATTATAAACAGTGTTGCAATGAACACTGGGGCACACGTGTCTCTTTCAATTCTGGTTTCCTTGGTGTGTATGCCCAGTAGTGGGATTGCTGGGTCATATAGCAGTTCTATTTCTAGTTGTTGTTGTTGTTTTAAGGAATCTCCACACTGTTCTCCATAGTGGCTGTACTAGTTTGCATTCCCACCAACAGTGTAAGAGGGTTCCTTTTTCTCCACACCCTCTCCAGCATTTATTGCTTGTAAACTTTTGGATAGCAGCCACTCTGACAGGCATGAAATGGTACCTCATTGTGGTTTTGATTTACATTTCTCTGATAATGAGTGATATTGAGCATATTTTCATGTGTTTGTTAGCAATCTGTATGTCTTCTTTGGAGAAATGTCTATTTAGTTCTTTGGCCCATTTTTTGATTGGGTCATTTGTTTTTCTGGAATTGAGCTGCAGGAGTTGCTTATATATTTTTGAGATTAATTCTTTGTCTGTTGCTTCATTTGCTATTATTTTCTCCCATTCTGAAGGCTGTCTTTTCACCTTGTTTATAGTTTCCTTTGTTGTGCAAAATATTTTAAGTTTAATTAGGTCCCATTTGCTTATTTTTGCTTTTATTTCCAATATTCTGGGAGATGGGTCATAGAGGATCCTGCTGTGATTTATGTCAGAGAGTATTTTGCCTGTGCTTTCCTCTAGGATTTTCTGGTCTTATATTTAGATCTTTAATCCATTTTGAGTTCATTTTTGTGTGTGGTGTTAGAAAGTGATCTAGTTTCATTCTTTTACAGGTGGTTGACCAGTTTTCCCAGCACCATTTGTTAAAGAGATTGTCTTTAATTCACTGTATATTCTTGCCTCCTTTGTTAAAGATAAGGTGTCCATAGGTGCATGGATTTATCTCTGGGCTTTCTATTTTGTTCCATTGATCTATATTTCTGTCTTTGTGCCAGTACCATACTGTCTTGATGACTGTGGCTTTGTAGTAGAGCCTGAATTCAGGCCGGTTGATTCCTCCAGTTCCATTTTTCTTTCTCAAGATTGCTTTGGCTATTCGGTTTTTTGCAGTTCCATACAAATTGTGAAATTATTTGTTCTAGTTCTGCAGCAAATACCATTTGTATCTTGATAGGGATTGCATTGAATGTATACATTGCTTTGGGTAGTGTACTCATTTTCACTATATTGATTCTTCCAATCCATGAACATGGTATATTTCTCCATCTATTTGTGTCCTCTTTGATTTCTTTCACCAGTGTTTTACAGTTTTATATATATAGGTCTTTTGTTTCTTTATGTAGATAAATTCCTAAGTATTTTATTATTTTTGTTGCAATGGTGAATGGGCTTGTTTCCTTAATTTCTCTTTCTGTTTTCTCATTGTTAGTGTATAGGAATGCAAAGGATTTCTCTATGTTAATTTTATATCCTGCAACTTTACTATATTCATTGATAAGCTCTAGTAATCTTCTGGTGGAGTCTTTAGGGTTTTCTATGTAGAGGATCATGTCATCTGCAAACAGTGAGTTTTGCTTCTTATTTTCCAATCTGGATTCCTTTTATTTCTTTGTCTGCTCTGACTGCTGTGGCCAAAACTTCCAAAACTATGTTGAATAGTATTGGTGAAAGTGGGCACCATTTTTTTGTTCCTGACTTTAGGGGAAATGCTTTCAATTTTATCAAAACCCCACAGAAAGCAGGAATAGAATGAACATAACTCAACATAATAAAAGCTATATATGACAAACCAACAGCAAAAAATTATCCTCAATGGTGAAAAATTGAAAGCATAAGGCAGCTCTTAAGAGGACACCACACCATGGAGAAGGAAATGGCAACCCACTCTAGTATTCTTGCTTGGGAATCCTATGGACAGAGAAACCTCTCAGGCTATAGGCCATGGAGTCAAAAAAGAATCAGACATGATTTAATGACCAAACAACAACAAAACAACAAATATTTTTGAAAAACTTTCAATCACTTGAGTGTTAAATTCTTCTCTAAAGATATGTTTAATTGTAATTTTATTTTTACATAGTACATTCATACCCAGAATGAATGAACACTTCACAGATATCAAATATCTGTTGCATAACTCTAATGCTACATATTGGGAGTATGAGCTACCCAAATTTCATAAATTGCTGAAGGAAAATATATGTTCATGTAATTAATCCAATTATAGGATGATGTATGGCAAAACCAATACAGTATAGTAAAGTAAAATAAAATAAAATTTAAAATTTTTAATGTGTGTTAATTACAATAAAGTCTCTGGTAAAAATAAAGGAGAAAAATGTTAGTTTTGAATACCATTACTAGGAAAATTTTCACAGAGCAGGAAGAATTTGGATGATATTTAGGTCAATTCCCCTCATCTTAAAGTTGAGACTATCTGGTAAAATTTTAAGTAGATATGTCTGGTCTCACAGAGCCTGCCTGTAGGATAGTGAAACAGCTTATAAAACAGTAAAATACAGCAAAGATATCTTGGATTCAAAGGCAGTTTCCCATAAATATGCTATGTTGTATCATGTTAAGGAAAACATAGAAAATTAAATCTATTTCATAGTAAAGAATCTGGGGGGAGAGTACATCACACCAGAATACACACCAGAGAGAAAAACAAGTGTCTGAATTTAAAAGTGAAGTGAAATTGCTCAGTAGTGTCCAACTCTTTGGGACCCTATGGACTGTAGCCTACTAGGCTCCTCTGTCTGGGATTTTAGAGGCAAGAACACTAGAGTGGGCTGCCATTTCCTTCTCCAGGAGATCTTTTCAACACAGGGATCAAACCCAGGTCTCCTGCATTGTAGGCAGACGCTTTACCATCTGAGCCATCTACCCCACGTCCGAGGTCAGGGGCAGCGGCCAAGAGGAGCAACCCCATGTCCAAGAAGGGGCAGATGCACAGGCACAGGAAGGCTGAGAGGAGCTACTCCACGTTCAAGATCAAGAGGAGCAGCCGTCATATGACCCAGCAATCCCACTGCTGGGCATACACACCAAGGAAACCAGAATTGAAAGAGACATGTGTACCCCAATGTTCGTTGCAGCACTGTTTATAATAGCCAGGACATGGAACAACCTAGATGTCCATCAGCAGACGAATGGATAAGAAACCAGTGGTACATATATACAATGGAACATTACTCAGCCATTAAAAAAAAATACATTTGAATCAGTTCTAATGAGGTGGATGAAACTGGAGTCTACAGAAAGATGTAATGATAACCCTGTAAGCAAGACAGCAAAAGAGACACAGATGTATAGAACAGTCTTTTGGACTCTGGGAGAGGGTGAGGGTGGGATGGTTTGGGAGAATGACATTGAAACATGTATATTATCATATATGAAATGGATCGCCAGTCCAGGTTCAATGCATGATACAGGGTACTCGGGGCTGGTGCACCGGGATGACCCAGAGGGATGGGATGGGGAGGCATATGGTAGGGGGGTTCAGCATGGGGAACACATGTACACTCGTGGCAGATTCATGTCAATGTATGGCAAAACCAACACAATATTGTAAAGTAATTAGCCTCCAAAAATTAATTAATTAATCTTAAAAAAAAAATGGAGGGGCAGCCGTGAGGAGATACATCTTGTCCAAGGTAAGGAGCAGCAGCTGCGCTTTGCCATGAAGAGAGACCCCATGACCAAGGTAAGAGAAACCCAAGTAAGATGGTAGGTGTTGCAAGACAGCATCAGAAGGCAGACACACTGAATCCATAATCACAGAATACTAGCCAATCTGATCACATGGACCACAACCTTGTCTAACTCAATGAAACTAAGTCATGCTGTGTGGGGCCAGCAAGACAGATGGGAGATGGTGGAGAGGCCTGACAGAATGTGGTCCACTGGAGAAGGGAATGGCAAACCACTTCAGTATTCTTGCCTTGAGAACCCCATGAACAGTATGAAAAGGCAAAATGATAGGATACTGAAAGAGGAACTCCCCAGGTCGGTGAGTGCAGTGCCCAAAATGCTACTGGAGATCAGTGGAGAAATAACTCCAGAAAGAATGAGGGATGGAGCCAAAGCAAAAACAATACCCAGTTATGGATGTGACTAGTGATAGAAGCGAGGTCTGATGCTGTAAAGAGCAATATTGCCTAGGAACCTGGAATGTTAGGTCTATGAATCAAGGCAAATTGGAACTGGTCAAACAGGAGATGGCAAGAGTGAACATTGACATTCTAGGAACTGGCGAACTCAGATGGACTGGAATGGGTGAATTTAACTCAGATGACCATTATATCTATTACTGTGGGCAGGAATCCCTTAGAAGAAATGCAGTAGCCATCATGGTCAACAAAAGAGTCCAAAATGCAGCACTTGGATGCAATCTCAAAAATGGCAGAATGATCTCTGTTCATTTCCAAGGCAAACCATTCAATATCACAGTAATGCAGCCTATGCCTCAACCAGTAACACTGAAGAAGCTGAACTTGAATGATTCTATGAAGACCTACAAGACCTTTTAGAATTAACACCCAAAAAAGATGTCCTTTTCATTACAGGGGACTGGAATGCAAAAGTAGGAAGTCAAGAAACACCTGGAGTAACAGGCAAATTTGGCATTGGAATATGGAATGAAGCAGGGCAAAGACTAATAGAGTTTTTCCAAGAGAACACATTGGTCATAGCAAACCCCACCCTCTTCCAACAACACAAGAGAAGAGTCTACACATGGACATCACCAGACGTCAACACGGAAATCAGATTGATTATATTCTTTGCAGCCAAAGATGGAGAAGCTCTATATAGTCAACAAAAGCAAGACCAGGAGCTGACTGTGGCTCAGATCATGAACTCCTTATTGCCAAATTCAGACTTAAATTGGGGAAAGGACTGACTTTTCCTAGACCATTCAGGTATGACCTAAATTAAATCCCTTATGATTATACAATGGAAGTGAGAAATAGATTTAAGGGACTAAATCTGATAGACAGAGTGCCTGATGAACTATGGACAGAGGTTCGTGACATTGTACAGGACAGGGATTAAGACAAGCCCCATGGAAAAGAAATGCAAAAAGCAAAATGGCTGTCTGAGGAGGCCTTACAAATAGCTGTGAAAAGAAGAGAAGTGAAAAGCAAAGGAGAAAAGGAAAGATATAAGGATCTGAATGCAGAGTTCCAGACAATAGCAAGAAGAGATAAGAAAGCCTTCCTCAGTGATCAATGCAAAGAAATAGAGGAAAACAACAGAATGGGAAAGACTAGAGATCTCTTCAAGAAAATTAGAGACACCAAGGGAACGTTTCATGCAAAGATGGGCTTGATAAAGGACAGAAATGGTATGGACCTAACAGAAGCAGAAGATATTAAGAAGAGATGGCAAGAATACACAGAAGAACTATACAAAAAAGATCTTCACAACCCTGATAATCATGATGGTGTTGATCACTCACCTAGAGCCATCCATCTAAGTGGGCCTTAGAAAGCATCACTACAAACAAAGCTAGTGGAGGTGATGGAATTCCAGTTGAGCTATTTCAAATCCTGAAAGATGATGCTGTGAAAGTGCTGCATTCAATATGCCAGCAAAATTGGAGAACTCAGCAGTGGCCACAGGACTGGAAAAGGTCAGTTTTCATTCCAATCCCAAAGAAAGGCAATGCCAGAGAATGCTCAAACTACTGCACAATTGCACTCATCTCACACACTAGTAAAGTAATGCTCAAAATTCTCCAAGCCATGCTTCAGCAATACGTGAACCGTGATCTTCCAGATGTTCAAGATGGTTTTAGAAAAGACAGAGGAACCAGAGATCAAATTGCCAACATCCACTGGATCATGGAAAAAGCAAGAGAGTTCCAGAAAAACATCTATTTCTGCTTTATTGACTATACAAAGGTCTTTGACTGTGTGGATCACAACAAACTGTGGAAAATTCTTAAAAAGATGGGAAAGCAGACCACCTGACCTGTCTCCTGAGAAACCTGTATACAGATCTGGAAGCAACAGTTAGAACTGGACATGGAATGACAAACTGATTCCAAATAGGAAAAGGAGTACATCAAGGCTGTATATTGTCACCCTGCTTATTTAACTTATATGCAGAATACATCATGAGAAACGCTGGGCTGGAGAAAGCACAAGCTGGAATCAAGATTGCTGGGAGAAATATCAACAACCTCAGATATGCAGATGACACCACCCTTATGGCAGAAAGTGAAGAGGAACTAAAAAGCCTCTTGATGAAAGTGAAAGAGGAGAGTGAAAAAAGTTGGCTTAAAGCTCAACATTCAGAAAATGAAGATCATGGCATCCAGTCCCATCACTTCATGGCAAATAGATGGGGAAACAGTGTCGGACTTTATTTTGGGGGCTCCAAAATCACTGCAGATGGTGATTGCAGCCATGAAATTAAAAGACGCTTAATGCTTGGAAGGAAAGTTATGACCAACCTAGATTGCATATTAAAAAGCAGAGACATTTCTTTGCCAACAAAGCTCCATCTAGTCAATGCTATGGTTTTTCCTGTGGTCATGTATGGATGTGAGAATTGGACTGTGAGGAAAGCTGAAGAATTGATGCTTTTGAACTGTAATGTTGGAGAAGACTCTTGAGAGTCCCACGGACTGCAAGGAGATCCAACCAGTCCATCCTAAAGGAGATCAGTCCTGGGTGTTCATTGGAGGGACTGATGGTGAAGCTGAAACTCCAGTACTTTGGACACCTTATGTGAAGAATTACTCGTTGGGAGAGACCCTGATGCTGGGAAGGATTGGGGGCAGGAGGAGAAGGAGAAGACAGAGGATGAGATGGCTGGATGGCATCACTGACTCGATGGACGTGAGTCTGAGCGAACTCCGGGAGTTGGTGATGGACACGGAGGCCTGGCATGCTACGATTCATAGCGTCGCAAAGAATTGGACACAACTGAATGACTGAACTGAACTGAACTGAATTTAAAAGTGCTAATGTGCTATGGGGCTTCCCAGATGGCTCAGTGGTAAAGAATCTGCCTGCCAAGCAGGATACTCAGGTTCGTTCCCTAGGTTGAGATGATTCCCTGGAGAATGAAATGGCAACTCCTCCAGTATTCTTGCCTAGGAAATTCCATAGACAGAGGAGCCTAGTGGGCTCTAGTTCTTGGGGTTTCAAAGAGTTGGACATGACTTAGGAATTAACAGCAGCAGCAGCTTATACTTTTTAGATAATACACAGTAGAAAAGCTCATGTCACATAGGCAAGCAAATTATTTTCCTTAACTGATTCCTTTCCCACTGGGCACATAGTTTGTCTTAGTTTCCCAACTGTTCCTTCATCTGGGTGGAGCTGGTCACAGAGTACAATGCTATTCAGTTCAGTTGCTCAGTCATGTCCAACTCTTTGTGATCCATGGACTGCAGCATGCCAGGCTTCCCTGTCCATCACCAACTCCTGGAGCTTGCTCAAACTCATGTCCATCGAGTCAGTGATGCCATTCAACCATCTCATCCTCTGTTGTCCCCCTTCTTCTCCTGCCTTCAGTCTTTCCCAAAATCAGGGTCTTTTCCAGTGAGTCAGTTCTTCACATCAGGTGGCCAAAGTATTGGAGTTTCAGCTTCAACATCAGTCCTTCCAATGAATATTCAGGACTGACTTCCTTTGGGATTGACTGGTTGGATCTCCTTGCAGTCCAAGGGACTCTCAAGAGTCTTCTCCAACACCACGGTTCAAAAGCATCAATTCTTCAGCGCTCAGCTTTCTTTATAGTCCAACTCTCACATCCATACATGAACACTGGAAAAACCATGGCTTTGACTAGATGTAATGTAATGATGATGCTATTACATTTAAGTAATAAATGGTCTTAATAAGTCATCTTACATTCTTCCTGTCCTGTGTTATGCTGGAATTGAGAGATTTCCGTGGCAGACTTAGGTGCTACATATTAAATATGATCGAGTGCAAGGTGAAAGAAGCTAGAGTCAATAACTGGATGAAACAATTCTCCACTAACTTATCTTCACCAGTCGTTTCTTGTTTGCTTTTTAAGCAAGAATTAACTTTTACTCTGTTGAATTCTGGTTTTACTCTGTTGAGTTCATTTTTAGAATTTAACCTATCATTGTATATTAGATACTTTACATGAGGATGAATCAAACATCTGTCAGTAACCTGAATGATAAGACTTACATAAAAATCAGAAATCTCAGGGAAAGATATAAAAATTTTTCCACAGAGTAAACTTTAAACATCAAATAATTAAGGTTAGACTAAAATCTTATATATTTTGATATATATTGATAAATGACATTTTTAACAAATACTGAGTTTGCTTTGGGTAATTTTTCTGAGGAAATGTATGAGTTTCAGAATTAAAAATAAAATTCTCAGCTAGAACTGAAGTATCATGTTTTATACGTAAGATCAAGTATTATAGAAACTATACAAGAATATATTTATCTGTACACAAACCCACTGTGAAATGTGAAGTTTTTGAGATGGAGGGATAACTTGAATTCTTGAATTTATTAATCAACCAATAAATGTTTGACTAGTAAAAGAATGGTTTTAGGTGGTCAAACTTTTATGATGTCTAGGTTACATTCTCCAAGACTAAAGTTTCTAGTCACTGTTTTGTTTTAAAATATTTTTCTTTTTATATTGGGTAAATACACATGGCATAAAAATTAGCAATTAGACCATCTTTAAGTGCACAGTTAGTTCAGTGGCACTATGTTCAATTCACATGGATGTACAACCACCACCAGTACTCATTGCCCAGACTTTTGCATCTTCCCAAAGTGAAACTCTTTACCCATTAAACAATAACCCTTCCCCTAGTCCCTGGAACCCACTATTCCACTTTCTGTCTCTATGAACTGTCTCCATATATAAGTGGAATGAGACAGTAGTTGTCATTTTGTATCTGATTTATTTCATTTAGCATAATGTTTTCAAAGTTCTTCCGTGTCATAATATGTACCAGAATTTAATTTCTAAGAGTAAATAATATCCCACCAGATGTATACACTACGTTTTTTTGTCCATTCATCTGTCAATGGGCTTTTGGGTTGTTTCTACCTTTTAGCTAATATAAATAATGCTGTTATGCACATTTATGTGAAAATATCTATTTGAGTCCCGCTGTTAATTCTTTTGTGTATATACCCAGAACTAGAATTGCTGAATCATATGGTAATCCTATAGTTAATGTTTTGAGGAAATGCAATACTGTTTTCCACAGCAGGTGTACCATTTTATATTCTCAACAGTAATGTACAGGAATCTGATTTCTCCACAACCTTGAAAACATTTTCTGAATTTTTATCATAGTCATTCTAATGTATGTGTAGTCATGTCTTGTGTTTGGACTTACATTTCCCTAATTATTAGTGCTGTTGATTGGCCATTTCACTGGAGAAATGTCTATTCAAATCCCTTGCCCATTTTTAATTTGGTTGTTTTTTTTGTAGAGTTTTAGGTGTTGTTTATATATTCTGAATATTAATCCATTATGTGATTTGTAAATATTTTTTACAGTTCTGTGATTTGTCTCTTTACTCATTTTTAGATTGTTCTAAACTGTGGCAAAATACACATAACATAAAGCTTGCAATCTTAACCATTTTTACTATATATTTCAGTGGTATTAGATACATTTATATTGTGGGCAGCCATCTCCACCATGCATGTCTTTTTATCTTGCAAAACTAAAACTCTATTTATTAATAACTCTCCATTTCTCCCTCCCCCAATCTTGCAATCCCCATTCTACTTTCTGTCTGTATGAATTAGACTGCTCTAGGATCATATAAGTGGAATGACGTAGCATTTGTTCTCGTGACCAGCTTCTTCCACTGAACATGACCTCAAGATTCATCCATGTTGTAGCATTTATTAGAATTTCCTTCCTTTTTGAGCTAATATTTTGAGCTAATATTATTCCATTGCAAACAGTTATTTCATGCTTTTTGAGAGTAAACATCCTAATGGGTGCAAGGTAATATCTCATTATTTTCATTTTCATTTCTCTATTGAGCATATTTTCAATGTGCTTATTGGCCATTTGTATACCAGTTTTAGAGAAATGTCTATTTTAACTCCTTTGATTTTAAAATTAGGTTGGGGAAAAAACAAGCTTTTATGCAAGGACTTAAAACAAAAAACCTGCCATTAAAACTTTTATTCAGGACATTCCAAAAAAAAAAAATAGGTTGTTTCTTTTTGTTGCATTATAGCAGTTCTTTATATACTCTGGGTATTAACTCATTACATAAGATTTGCAAATATTTTCTCTATTTGCAATTCTATAATATTGTAGTTCTATAATATTCTATCAGTTCAGTTCAGTTCAGTTCAGTGGCTCAATCGTGTCTGATTCTTTGCGACCTCATGAATTGCAGCACGCCAGTCCTCCCTGTTCATCACCAACTCCTGGAGTTCACCCAAACCCGCATCCATTGAGTCGGTGGTGCCATCCAGCCATCTCATCCTCGGTCGACCCCTTCTCCTTCTGCCCTCAATCCCTCCCAGCTTCAGGGTCTTTTCCAATGAGTCAACACTTCACATGAGGTGACCAAGTACTGGAGTTTCAGCTTTAGCATCATTCCTTCCAAAGAACACCCAGGACTGATCTCCTTTAGAATGGACTGGTTGGATTTCCTTGCAGTCCAAGGGACTCTCAAGAGTCTTCTCCAACACCACAGTTCAAAAGCATCAGTTCTTCGGCGCTCAGCTTTCTTCATGGTCCAACTCTCACATCCATACATGACCACAGGAAAAACCATAGCCTTGACTAGACGGACCTTTGTTGGCAAAGTAATGTCTCTGCTTTTCAATATGCTATCTAGGTTGGTCATAACTTTCCTTCCAAGGAGTAAGCGTCTTTTAATTTCATGGCTGCAGTCACCATCTGCAGTGATTCTGGAGCCCCCAAAAATAAAGTCTGACACTATTTCCACTGTTTCCCCATCTATTTCCCAGGATGCCTCTAACTCTGTTGAGTATGCCCTGATGCACATTTTTTTTTTAAGTTTAATGTAGACCCACTTGTCTCTTACTGTTTTTGTTGCCTATACTTTTGGTGTCATATCAAAAAAAAAAAAATTGCCAAATCCAAAGTCATAAAGCTTCCCTATGTTTTATTATGGGACTTTATTAGCTTAAAGTCTTATATTTAGGGCTTTAATCCATTTTGAATTAGTTATTATAAGAGCTCAATTTTTAAAAATTGAAATATAGTTGATTTACAATGTTGTGTTAGTTTCAGGTGTATAGAAATATATAATCTTTTGCCAATTCTTTTCCATTATAGTTTATTACAATTTATCTCTCCACCACTCCCACTATCCCCTTTGGTAACCATAGGTTTGTTTGTTCCTATTATTTCTTCTTTTTGATATTACTGTAAATTGAGTTATTTCCCCTAATTTCATTTTTGGATTATCTGTTGCTAGTGTACAGAAGTACAGTTGATTTCTGTCTGTTGATCATATGGCCTAAAACTTGTTAGTTAGAATGTATTTTTATTTTTATTTTTTCTTGAAGAATAGTACTTGTGTTAGTTTCAGGTTTTTAGCAAAATGATTCAGATACACACATATATATTCTTTCTTAAGATATATTTAATATATAAGATATTAAATATAGTTCCCTGTGCTATATAGTAGGTCCTTGCAATTTATCTTTTTTAATATATAATAGTGTGTATCTGTTAATCTCAAACTCTTAATTTATGCCTCCCCATCTTTTCCTTTTGGTAACCATAAGTTTGTTTTCTGTGTCTGTGAAAACTCTGTTTAGTTTTTAAGGAACCTCCATACTGTTCTCCACATTGCCTAAACCAAAATACATCCCCATCAGCAGTGTAGGAGGATTCCCTTCTCTCCACACCCTCTCCAGAATTTATTGTTTATAGATTTTTAAAGATGGCCATTTTTACTAGTATGAGGTGATATCTCATTGTAGTTTTGATTTGTATTTCTCTAATAATTAGCTATGTTGAACATCTTTAATATGCCTCTTGGTAATCTGTTTGTCTTCTTTGGAGAAATATCTGTTTAGGTCTTCTGCCCATTTTTTGACTTGGTTGTTTGTTTTAATATTAAGCCACATGAGCATCTGTAAACTCTGGAGACCAATCCCTTGTTGGTCATATCATTTTACAAATATTTTGTACTATTCTATGGTTTGTCTTTTCTTTTTTTATGTTTTCCTTTGCTGTGCAAAAGGTTTTGAGTTTAATTAGGTCCCAGTTCTTTATTTTTGTTTTTATTTCAATTACTCTGGAAGATGGATTGAAAAAGATATTACTGTAATTTATGACAGAGAGTATTCTGCCTATGTTTTTCTCAAAGAGTTTTATGATAATAAACCTTTAGCCAGATTCATCAAGAAAAAAAGGGAGAATTTTATAAAATTTTAAAATTTTTTATTTTAATTCAATAAAATTAGAAATAAAAAGAAGTTACAATGATACTGCAGATATACAAAGGATCATAAGAGGCTACTACAAGCAACTATATGCCAATAAAATGGATAAATTCTTAGAAAACTACAATCTGCCAACACTGTACCAGAAATTAAAAAAAAAAAATGAACAGGCCAACTACAAGTAAAGAAATTGAAAATGTGATTTAAAAACTCCCAACAAACAAAAATCTAGGAGCTGATGACTTCCTGGGTAAATTCTACCAAACATTTAAAGAAGAGGTAACATCTATCCTTCTCAAACTCTTCCAAAAATTGCAAAATTCCCAAAATCATTATATGAGCCCATCATCACCTTGGTACCAAAACCAAACAAAGGTAACATAATAAAAGAAAATTACAGGTCAACATCACTGATGAACACAAACACAAAAATCCTCAACAAACTACTAACAAACCAATTCCAACAACACGTTAAAATGATTGTATATCATGATCAAGTGGGATTTATCCCAGGGATATAATGATTTTTCAATATCCACAAATCAATCAATATGATACACCACATTAACAAATTAAAGAATAAAAACCATATGATAATCTCAATAGATGCAGAAAATGTTTTGATAAAGTTTGATATCCATTTATGACAAAAACTCTCCAGAAACTGGCCATAGAAGGAACATACCTCAGCCTAATAAAGGCTATATATGACAAACTCATGGCTAATATACTCAATGATGAAAAGCTGAAAAAATTTTCTCTACTGTCAGAAACAAGACAAGGATGTCCACTCTTGCCACTGTTATTCAATGTAGTATTGGAATTCCAAGCCAGGGCAATCAGAGAGGAAAAGAAATAAAGGAATCTCAAACTGGAAATGGAGAAGTAAAACTGTCACTATTTGTAAATCGCATGATACTGTATACAGAAAAATTCTAAAGATGCCACAAGAAAACTACTATAGCACATCAATGAATTTAGTAAAGTTGCAGGATACACAGTTAACATACAGAAATCTTTTCAATTTCTATATACTAACGATGAACTATCAAAAAGAGAAATTAAGGAAATACTCCTATTTGCCATTATAGCAAAAAGAATAAAACATCTGAGAATAAACCTACCTAAAATGGCTATCTATCTAGAGAGGCCTTACAAATGGCTGTGAAAAGAAGACAAGTGAAAAGCAAAGGAGCAAAGGAAAGATATAAGCATCTGAATGCAGAGTTCCAAAGAAGAGCAAGGAGAGATAAGAAAGCCTTCCTCAGTGATCAATGCAAAGAAATAGAGGAAACAACAGGATGGGAAAGACTAGAGATCTCTTCAAGAAAATTCGAGATACCAAGAGAACATTTCATGCAAAGATGGGCTCAATAAAGGACAGAAATGGTCTGGACCTAACAGAAGCAGAAGACATTAAGAAGAGGTGGCAAGAATACACAGAAGAACTGTACCAAAAGATCTTCACGACCAACATAATCACAGTGGTGTGATCACTCACCTAGAGCCAAGCATCCTGGCATGTGAAGTCAAATGGGCCTTAGAAAGCATCACTATAAACAAAGCTAGTGGCGGTGATGGAATTCCAGTTGAGCTATTTCAAATCCTGAAAGATGATGCTGTGAAAATGCTGCATTCAATATGCCAGCAAATTTAGAAAACTCAGCAGTGGCCACAGGACTGGAAAAGGTCAGTTTTCATTCCAATCCCAAAGAAAGGCAATGCCAAAGAATGCTCAAACTACTGCACAATTGCACTCATCTCACACACTAGTAAAGTAATGCTCAAAATTCTCCAAGCCAGGCTTCAGCAATACGTGAATCATGAACTTCCAGCTGATTTTAGAAAAGGCAGAGGAACCAGAGATCAAATTGCCAACATCCGCTGGATCATGGAAAAAGTAAAAGAGTTCCAGAAAACATCTACTTCTGCTTTATTGACAAAAGTCTTTGACTGTGTGGATCACAACAAACTGTGGAAAATTCTGAAAGAGATGGGAATATCAGACCACCTGACCTGCCTCTTGAGAAAACTATATGCAGGTCAGGAAGCAACAGTTAGAACTGGACATGGAACAACAGACTGGTTCCAAATAGGAAAAGGAGTACATCAAGGCTGTATATTGTCACCCTGCTTATTTAACTTGTATGCAGAGTACATCATGAGAAACGGTGGGCTGGAAGAAGCACAAGCTGGAATCAAGATTGCGAGGAGAAATATCAATAACCTGAGATATGCAGATGACACCACCCTTATGGCAGAAAGTGAAGAGGAACTAAAGAGCCTCTTGATGAAAGTGAAAGAGGAGAGTGAAAAAGTTGGCTTAAAGCCCACCATTCAGAAAACTAAGATCATGGCATCTGGTCCCATCACTTCATGGGAAATAGATGGCGAAACAGTGGAAACAGTGTTAGACTTTATATTTTGGAGCACCAAAATCACTCCAGATGGTGATTGCAGCCATGAAATTAAAAGACGCTTAATGCTTGGAAGGAAAGTTATGACCAACCTAGACAGCATATTAAAAAGCAGAGACATTACTTTGCCAATGAAGGTCTGTCTAGTCAAGGCTATGGTTTTTCCAGTGGTCATGTATGGATGTGAGAATTGGACTGTGAAGAAAGCTGAGCACTGAAGAATTGATGCTTTTGAACTGTGGAGTTGGAGAAGACTCTTGAGAGTCCCTTGGACTGCAAGGAGATCCAATCAGTCCATTCTAAAGGAGATCAGTCCTGGGTATTCATTGGAAGGACTGATGCTAAAGCTGAAACTCCGATACTTTGGCCACCTCATGCCAAAGTGTTGACTCATTGGAAAAGACCCTGATGCTGGGAGGGAATGAGGGCAGGAGGAGAAGGGGAAGACAGAGGATGAGATGGCTGGATGGCATCACTGACTTGATGGACGTGGGTTTGGGTAAACTCCGGGAGTTGGTGATAGACAGGGAGGCCTGGTGTGCTGCGATTCATGGGGTCGCAGAGAGTTGGACACAACTGAGCGACTGAACTGAACTGAAGGAGGCAAAAGACCTGTACTTGTAAAAGTCTAAGATGCTGATGAGAGAAATGGAAAACAACATAAACAAATAGAAAGATAAATCATGTTATTGGATTAGAAGAATTAATGCTGTTAAAATGACCATACTATCCAAGAAAATCTACAGAATCAGTGCCTTCTCTATCAAACTACAAAGGCTTTTTAAAAAGAGTTATAACAAATATTTTAAAATTTGTGTGGAGATACAAAAGCTTCAAAGCACAGACCAACTGGCGAAAAATAATTATTTAATTTCAGCAAGTTAAAGAATGTCTTTCAGTGACATGGACAGGGTTAATGACAGCTGGAAGGCTGTAAGAAGTCTTAAATGTCTAAAACAAGCAGGTGAATAAATACATAGTGAAATCTTGCAAATTGGAAAAGGCAACAACTCCAGTAGAAGATGGACTGAGGCTTGAAGACTCAATTTACATATAAAGAAACCTGACAAGCTGCAGTATACCAGCAGATGCTCAGATGCTCACCAGCCACTGCTGTTAGGAATGTTCCCTGTCACTGGCGCGCCACAAGTACTGCTCCTGGAGGTGGATATACACACATCCCAGGACCCGACAAATTTCTTTTTGTGTCCGCTTCCCCTACAGATCCTGAAAGAGACAGAGGAGTATCTGAATCACTGCAATTTGGGAGCTAGGACATGGGAGTAGCAACTGCTGGCTGCCCACCATTACGCAGGTGACTACCATGGAGAGAGCTGTGAGGCAAAAGAAATCAGGATCTGCGGGTACATGTAACATCGCAGGTGACCTTACACATTGCAACTCTGGAGAAAAAAGTATCAATAAAACAGAAAGAAAGGTAAAGCATAAACTGTTTATATAAGCTAAAATTGCGTGTGCACAAGCTCAGTGGCTGAGGTCAGCAGTCTGGTCATTCACAAAGAGTCAAGCATGCAGTTATACCGCATGACCAGGATTCCACTCCTGGGTATGTACCCAAGAGAAATTAAAACAGCTATTCCAATGTTTGCACGAAAATGTTCACAACGGCATTGAGAAATTGCCAAAAGGGGGAAACAATCCAAATGTCCATTAACTATGAGTAAACAAAACGTGGTTCATCCACACAATGAAATATCATTCAGCCATAAAAAGGAATAAAACTCTAACCCATGCTGCAACATGGATGGACTTCAAACACATGTTAAGGGGGCAGAACCAAGATGGCAGTGAGGAAAGACATAGTGTCTGTGTCTCCCCACCCCTTGGATACTCACAAGGTGCTGGTGGCCGGTATCCTGTGGACAGGCTGACAGGAGAAGCCAGGGGGTGGCCAGGGGTTATTTTTTTATTCTTTGCTTTATTCTCCTTTTCTTTTCTCTTCTCACTCTATTTTTCTTTTTTTCCCCTACAACCCTTGGCATGTGGGATCCCAGTTCATGAGCCGGAGATCAGGCCTGAGCCCCTGAGGCGGGAGCACTGAATCCAAACTGCTGCAGTAACAGAGAATGGCAGGTCTCAAGGGATGTTAATCAAAGTGTGCTATCCCAGAAGTCCACACTGCAACACCAAAACACAGCTCTATCCAACTTCCCACAAATTCCCCTCTTGGAATCCTCAGGCCAAACAACTAACAAGACAGGAACACAGTCATATCCACCCAAAAAAAAGTGAAATGACAAAAATTATGTTACAGATGAAGGAGTAACGTAAAAAACTACAAGACCAACTAAATGAAGAGGAAATAGGCAACCTGTCTGAAAAAAATTTACAGTAATGATAGCAAAGAAGTTTCAAAATATCAAAAATAGAGTGGAGAAAGTGCAAGAAACTCTTAACACATTTAACAAAGACCTGTTAGAAATAAAAACCAAACTGAAGAACAACACAATCACTGAAATTAAAGAAGCTCTAGAAGGGGAGGGAAAAAGATGGCAGAGGAATAGGATGGGGAGAACCCTTTCTCCCTCTCTACCTCATCAAAAGAACATTTCAACGCTGAGTAAACTCCACAAAATAACTTCTGACTGCTGGCAGAGGACATCAGGCATCCAGCAAAGCAGATCATTGGCTTCAAAACCAGGTAGGAATTATTTTATTTTAAAGAACGAAGATAGAGACAAAGGAGGTAGGGAGGGAACCCCGGCACGGGAAGGGAATCCCATCCCAGGAAGAGACTCTTAAAGAGAGAGTTTCCCTAAAATTGAGGAACTTTCTCACAGCTGTGCACGGGGCGAGCCCTGGAAGCACAGAGGGCAACATAACAGGAAGGAAGGGATAAATAAATAATTAAAACCAACAGATTACGAATTAACAGTATAACCCCAGCGGATAAGCAGCGCAAACGCCTGCGTCCGACAGCAGTGGGGGTTGGGCAGGAGGAGCGCGCCCGCGACAGTGCTCTCTAAGAATTGGGCCGCGGGAGACGCAGGCTGCAGGGCTTTCTCGAGAATCGGGGCGTAACCGGGCCAGAATCGGGTCCGCGCATGGATAGAACGATTTATCCCGGACTAGCAAACCAGACTGGGGGATAACTAACACGCGAAACGCCCGAACATAAGACACATTCAGGCCCGTGCACAGAACAAAGGACGGATCGGAAACAGCCGGCTGCAGACCATCCCCCACCGGCGACAGGCAGCCAGAGCCTGAAGCGCTGGAAGAGGGCAGTCGCAGCTCAAGAGAGACATTGCCTACCAAATTGCAAGCAAGATTCCTTATTGAGACTTCTGGGGTCTCTGAATAGTCATCATCTGCCTGAGAAAGAGCCCCGGCGGAGATCCCAGAAAATTGAGCGACCTGGAAAGCCCAGAAGACGCAACAATAGTGCGCGCCAAACGCCCTAGCCACTCGAGACTTGGAACCAAACCCGGCACCCGGAGGGGGACTTCCTGAGCACCAATCCTGAGC
The DNA here is from genome assembly GCA_917880005.1 of Nanger dama. Lineage (NCBI taxonomy): Eukaryota > Metazoa > Chordata > Mammalia > Artiodactyla > Bovidae > Nanger > Nanger dama. Next base: position 5,403,630 of record CAKJTW010000087.1, read on the forward strand.
GGCTCAAACCGGGGAATTGCATGAAACATAGGGCAGGCCCCACACGGTTATCCCGCAGATTGGGAAGGGGCAAGCCCAGTGCAGAGCTCACCACCACCCTCCCTGCGGCAAGACAGAAATCAGACACGGAAGAGACCAGCAAACAGAGGAAGTCAAACAGAGGGAACTGCCTTGGTAGCGACCCCACACAGTCCTCAATGACAGAGAAAGCGGCAGATACACCGTTACTACTTTTATGATCAAAAAAAAATTTGGGGGGATGATGTGGAAGCATGATTTTTTTTAAGAATTTTTTTTCTTTCTTTAAAAATTATTTTTTTTCCTTTTTAAATTTGTTTATCCTTTTCTTTTTCATCTTTTTTCCCCTAAACTTGCTTAAATTTTTAAGTCTTCTATATTTCTAGTTATTACTTTTATAACCTAATATTACTTTTCAAAAAAAAAAACAAAACCCTATCATTTAAGTAAACGCCGTATATAGTCTTATTGGTGGAGGACGTTGTCTTTTAATAATTCTGGAGTCTTTTATTATATTTTACTTTTTTTTCTCTATTTTTTTAAATTTCTCTCTCTTTCTTCTTCTTCTCTTCAATAATCTATCTTTGAAAATCCAATCTATACTCCAGATTTTTAATCTTGGCATTTTGGTATTTGTTGCCAATTTTGTACTTTTAAAAACCTAATCCTCAGTACCCAGTTTTACATGAGTGCAAGACTACTGGCTTGACCACTCTCTCCACCTTTGGAATCTCTCTTTTCTCCACCAGGTGGCTTTTGTCTCCTCCCTCCCCCTCCCCATCTCTACCCAACTCTATGAATCTCTGTGGGTTCCAGAAGGAGGGAGAACTCTAAGGGAACTGGTCACTGACCGGATCTGTATCCCTCCTTCCCATCTCCCTCTTTTATCCTCCTGTCCACCTCTATCTACTTCCTTCCTCTCCTCTTCCATGTATAACTCTGTGACCACCTCTGAGCAGTCCAGACTTCGGAGCACACACAAGAAAGTGGTTACGGGCTAACTTGCTTTTCCCTCTTTTGATTCCACCTCATCCCATTCCACTCACCTCCTAACTACTCCCTCCCTCTTCTCTCCTCCAAGTAACCCACCTATCCTCTTGGGACGACCCTCAAAGTGGAGAAACCTATCATCATTAACCTACATGTTTTAACATTAGTGCTGAATAGATGGAGAAATCATGAGGCTATTGTAAAAATAAATCTGAAAACCAGAAACAGGAGGCGTAATTCCAAATCCTGAGATCATCAAAGAATTCCCGAATACAGGGAACATTATCCAATTAGAGCTCATCAAACGCCTTCATACCTGTACTGAAATTGAGCACTGCCCAAGGGCCAACAAGCTCCAGAGCAAGACATACCACGCAAATTCTCCAGCAACACAAGAACAAGCCCCTGAGCTTCAATACACAGGCAACTCAAAATACTCCAAAACCATTGACGTCTCATAACCCATTATTTCACACGTCACAGCACTCCAGAGAGAGGAAATCCAGATCCACCCACCAGAACTCCAATACAAGCCTCCCTGATCAAGAAACTTTGACAAGCCACTGATATAACCCCAAACACAGAGAGGAAGCTCTATAATAAAGAGAACTCCGCAAATTCCCAGAATATAGAAAAGCCACCACAAACGCAGCAATATAACCAGGATGAAGAGACAGAGGAATACCCAGCAGGTAAAGGAACAGGAGACATGCCCACCAAACCAAAGAGGAAGAGATAGGGAATCTACCTGAGAAAGAATTCTGAATACTGATAGTGAAAATGATCCAAAATCTTGAAATCAAAATCAAATCACAGATAAATAGCCTGGGGTCAAGGATTGAGAAGATGCAAGAAAGGTTTAACAAGGACATAGAAGAAATAAAAAGAGTCAACATATAATGAATAATGCAATAAATGAGATCAGAAACACTCTGGAGGCTACAAATAGTCGAATATCGGAGGCAGAAGATAGGATTAGTGAAATAGAAGATAGAATGGTAGAAATAAATGAATCAGCGAGGGAAAAAGAAAGACGAATTAAAAGAAATGAGGACAACCTCAGAGACCTCCAAGACAATATGAAACGCTCCAACGTTCGAATTATAGGAGTCCCAGAAGAAGAAGACAAAAAGAAAGACCATGAGAAAATACTTGAGGAGATAATAGTTGAAAACTTCCCTAAAATGGGGAAGGAAATAATCACCCAAGTCCAAGAAACCCAGAGAGTGCCAAACAGGATAAACCCAAGGTGAAACACCCCAAGACATATTTTAATCAAACTAACAAAGACCAAACATAAAGAACAATTATTAAAAGCAGCAAGGGAAAAACAACAAATAACACACAAGGGGATCCCCATAAGAATAACTGCAGATCTTTCAATAGAAACTCTTCAGGCCAGGAGGGAATGGCAAGACATACTTAAAGTGATGAAAGATAATAACCTTCAGCCAAGACTACTGTACCCAGCAAGGATCTCATTCAAATATGAAGGAGAAATCAAAAGCTTTACAGACAAGCAAAAGCTGAGAGAATTCAGCACCACCAAACCAGCTCTCCAACAAATACTAAAGGATAGACTTTAGAAAGGAAACACAAAAAGGACGTATAAACCCGAACCCAAAACAATAAAGTAAATGGCAACAGGAGCATACTTATCAATAATTACCTTAAATGTAAATGGGTTGAATGCCCCAACCAAAAGGCAAAGACTGGCTGATTGGATACAAAAACAAGATCCCTATATATGCTGCCTACAAGAGACACACCTCAAAACAACGGACACATACAGACTAAAAGTGAAGGGCTGGAAAAAGATATTCCATGCAAATAAAGACCAAAAGAAAGCAGGAGTAGCAATACTCATATCCGATAAAATAGACTTTAAAACAAAGGCTGTGAAAAGGGACAAAGAAGGCCACTACATAATGATTAAAGGATCAATCCAAGAAGAAGATGTAACAATTATAAATATACATGCACCCAACATAGGAGCACTGCAATATGTAAGACAATTGCTAACAAGCATGAAAGGGGAAATTAATAATAACACAATAATAGTGGGAGACTTTAATACCCCACTCACACCTATGGACAGATCAGCTAAACAGAAAATTAACAAAGAAACACAAACGTTAAACGATACAATTGACCAGTTAGACCTAATTGATATCTATAGGACATTTCACCCCAAAACAATGAATTTCACCTTTTACTCAAGTGCACATGGAACCTTTTCCAGGATAGATCACATTCTGGGTCATAAATCTAACCTTGATAAATTCAAAAAAATTGAAATTATTCCAAGCATCTTCTCTGACCATAATGCACTAAGGTTAGATCTCAATTATAGGAGAAAAACTATTAAAAATTCCAACATTTGGAGGCTGAACAACACCCTTCTGAATAATTAACAAATCACAGAAGAAATCAAAAAGAAATCAAAATATGCATCAAAATGAATGAAAATGAAAACACAACAACACAGAACCTTTGGGACACTATAAAAGCAGTCCTAAGAGGAAAGTTCATAGCAATACAGGCATACCTCAAGAAATAAGAAAAAAGTCAAATAAATAACCTAACTCTACACCTAAAACAATTAGAAAAGGAAGAAATAGAGAACCCCAGGGTTAGTAGAAGGAAAGAAATCCTAAAAATTAGGGCAGAAATAAATGCAAAAGAAACAAAAGAGACCATAGCAAAAATCAACAAAGCAAAAAGCTGGTTCTTTGAAAGGATAAATAAAATTGACAAACCATTAGCCAGACTCATCAAGAAACAAAGAGAAAAAAATCAAATCAACAAAATTAGAAATGAAAATGGAGAGATCACGACAGACAACTCAGAAATACAAAGAATCATAAGAGACTACTATCAGCAATTATATGCCAATAAAATGGACAACTTGGAAGAAATGGACAAATTCTTAGAAAAGTACAATTTTCCAAAACTGGAACCAGGAAGAAATAGAAAATCTTAACAGACCCATCACAAGCACGGAAATTGAAACTGTAATCAGAAATCTTCCAGCAAACAAAAGCCCAGGTCCAGACGGCTTCACAGCTGAATTCTACCAAAAATTCCGAGAAGAGCTAACACCTATCTTACTGAAGCTATTCCAGAAAACTGCAGAGGAAGGTAAACTTCCAAACTCATTCTATGAGGCCACCATCACCCTAATACCAAAACCTGACAAGGACACCACAAAAAAAGAAAACTACAGGCCAATATCACTGATGAACATAGATGCAAAAATCCTCAACAAAATCCTAGCAATCAGAATCCAGCAACACATTAAAAAGATCATATACCATGACCAAGTGGGCTTTATCCCAGGGATGCAAGGATTCTTCAATATCCGCAAATCAATCAATGTAATTCATCACATTAACAAACTGAGAAATAAAAATCATATGATTATCTCAATAGATGCAGAAAAAGCCTTTGACAAAATTCAACATCCATTTATGATAAAAATCTCCAGAAAGCAGGAATAGAAGGAACATACCTCAACATAATAAAAGCTATATATGACAAACCCACAGCAGACATTATCCTCAATGGCGAAAAACTGAAACCATTTCCCCTAAAGTCAGGAACAAGACAAGGGTGTCCACTTTCACCACTACTCTTCAACATCATACTGGAAGTTTTGGCCACAGCAATCAGAGCAGAAAAAGAAATAAAAGGAATCCAAATTGGAAAAGAAGAAGTAAAACTCTCACTGTTTGCAGATGACATGATCCTCTACATAGAAAATCCTAAAGACTCGACCAGAAAACTACTAGAGCTAATCAATGAATATAGTAAAGTTGCAGGATATAAAATCAACACTCAGAAATCCCTTGCATTCCTATACACTAATAATGAGAAAGTAGAAAAAGAAGTTAAGGAAACAATTCCACTCACCATTGCAACAAAAAGAATAAAATACTTAGGAATATTCCTACCTAAAGAAACTAAAGACCTATATATCAAAAACTATAAAACACTGATGAAAGAAATCAAAGAGGACACTAATAGATGGAGAAATATACCATGCTCATGGGTCGGAAGAGTCAATATAGTGAAAATGAGCATACTACCTAAGGCAATCTACAGATTCAATGCAATTCCCATCAAGCTACCAGCAGTATTTTTCACAGAACTAGATCAAATAATCTCAAGATTTGTATGGAAATACAAAAAACCTCGAATAGCCAAAGCAATCTTGAGAAAGAAAAATGGAACTGGAGGAATCAACTTGCCTGACTTCAGGCTCTACTACAAAGCCACAGTCATTAAGACAGTATGGTACTGGCACAAAGACAGAAATATAGATCAATGGAACAAAATAGAAAGCCCTGAGATTAACCCACACACCTATGGACACCTTATCTTCGACAAAGGAGGCAAGAATATACAATGGAGTAAAGACAGTCTCTTTAACAGGTGGTGCTGGGAAAACTGGTCAACCACTTGTAAAAGAATGAAACTAGACCCCTTTCTAACACCATACACAAAAATAAACTCAAAATGGATTAAAGATCTAAATGTAAGACCAGAAACTATAAAACTCCTAGAGGAGAACATAGGCAAAACACTCTCCGACATAAATCACAGCAGGATCCTCTATGATCCAACTCCCAGTATACTGGAAATAAAAGCAAAGATAAACAAATGGGATCTAATTAAAATTAAAAGCTTCTGCACAACAAAGGAAACTATAAGCAAGGTGAAAAGACAGCCTTCTGAATGGGAGAAAACAATAGCAAATGAAACAACTGACAAACAACTAATCTCAAAGATATATAAGCAACTTATGCAGCTCAACTCCAGAAAAATAAACGAACCAATAAAAAAATGGGCCAAAGAACTAAATAGGCATTTCTCCAAAGAAGACATACGGATGGCTAACAAACACATGAAAAGATGTTCAACATCACTCATTATCAGAGAAATGCAAATCAAGACCACAATGAGGTAACATTTCACACCAGTCAGAATGGCTGCGATCCAAAAGTCTACAAGCAATAAATGCTGGAGAGGATGTGGAGAAAAGGGAACCCTCTTACACTGCTGGTGGGAATGCAAACTAGTACAGCCACTATGGAGAACAGTGAGGAGATTCCTTAAACAACAACAACAAAACAACTGGAAATAGAACTGCCATATGACTCAGCAATCCCACTGCTGGGCATACACACTGAGGAAACCAGAATTGAAAGAGACACATGTACCCCAATGTTCACTGCAGTGCTGTTTATAATAGCCAGGACATGGAAGCAACCTAGATGTCCATCAGCAGATGATTGGATAAGAAAGCTGTGGTACATATACACAATGGAATACTACTCAGCCCTTAAAAAGAATAAATTTGACTCAGTTCTAATGAGATGGATGAAATTGGAACCGATTATACAGAGTGAAGTAAGCCAGAAAGAAAAACACCAATACAGTATACTGACACATATATATGGAATTTAGAAGACAGTAATGATGACCCTATATGTGAGACAACAAAGAGACACAGAGGTATAGAGTGGACTTTTGGACTCTGAGGGAGAGGGAAAGGGTGGGATGGTTTGGGAGAATGGCAATGAAACATGTATATTTTCTTGTAAGAAACGAAGCGGCAATCTATGTTCAATGTAGGATGCAGGATGCATGGGGCTGGTGCACAGGATGATTCAAGTAGAGGATGTGGGGTGGGAGGTGGGAGGGGGCTTCGGCATTGGGAGATTGTGTTCACCTATGGCTGATTTGTGTCAATGTATGGCAAAACAAATACAGTATTGTAATTAAAAAAATAAAAAAAAAGAAGCTCTAGAAGGAATAAATAGCAGAATAACTGAGACAGAGGGATGGATAATTGAGCTGGAAGATAGAATGACAGAAATAATTGCTGAGATACAAAATAGAGAAAAAGAATGAAAAAAAAACTGAGGATACTCTCAGAGACATGTGGGACAATAGTAAATGCACCAATATTTGAATTACAGGGGTCCCAGAAGAAGAAGAGTAAAAGAAAGAGTGGGAAGAAAATAATTGAGGGAATTACCTCCCTAACATGGGAAAGGAAATAGCCACCCAAGTCCAGGAAGCTTGGTGAATTCTATACGGGAAAAACCCAAAGAGAAATACAGCAAGACACATATTCATCAGACTAAAAAAATTAAACACAAAGAAAAAAATGTTAAAAGCAGCAAGGGAAAAGCAAAAATAACATACAGAGGAACCCCTGTAAGGTTAGCAGCTGACTCTTCAACAGAAACTCTGCAGGCCAGAAGGGAGTGGCAGGATATATTTAAAGAGATGAAAGAGAAAACCTAGAACCAAGATTACTCTACCCAGCTAGGATCTCATTCAGATTTGATGTTAAAATCAAAAGCTTTATAGACAAACAAAAGTAAGGGAATTCAGCACCACCAAAGCAGGCTTATAACACATGCTAAAGGAACTTCTCTAGCAAAAAAACACAAGAGAAGAAAAGACCCAGCTCAGTTCAGTTCAGTTCAGTCACTCGGTCATGTCCGACTCCTTGCAACCCCATGAATCGCAGCACACCAGGCCTCCCTGTCCATCATCAACTCCCAGAGTTCACCCAAACCCATGTCCATCAATTTGGTGATGCCATCCAACCATCTCATCCTCTATCATCCCCTTCTCCTCCTGCCCTCAATCTTTCCCAGCATCAGGGTCTTTTCAAATGAGTCAGCTCTTCACATCAGGTGGCCAAGTACTGGAGTTTCAGCTTCAACATCAGTCCCTCCAATGAACACCCAGGACTGATCTCCTTTAGGATGGACTGGTTGGATCTCCTTGCAGTCCAAGGGACTCAAGAGTCTTCTTAACACCACAGTTCAAAAGCATCAATTCTTCGGCGCTCAGCCTTCTTTATAGTCCAACTCTCACATCCATACATGATCACCGGAAAAAACATAGCCTTGACTAGACAGACCTTTGTTGGCAAAGTAATGTCTCTGCTTTTAATATGCTATCTAGGTTGCTCATAACTTTCCTTCCAAGGAGTAAGTCTTTTAATTTCATGGCTGCAATCACCATCTGCAGTGATTTTTGAGCCCCCAAAATAAAGTCAGCCACTGTGTCCACTGTTTCTCCATCTATTTGCCATGAAGTGATGGGACCAGATGCCATGATCTTAGTTCTCTGAATGTTGAGCTTTAAGCCAACTTTTTCACTCTCCTCTTTCACTTTCATCAAGAGGCTCTTTAGTGAAAGTAAGGCCCCTTACTTTCTGCCATAAGGGTGGTGTCATCTGCATATCTGAGGTTATTGATGTTTCTCCTGGCAATCTTGATTCCAGCTTGTGCTTCCTCCAGCCCAGCGTTTCTCATGATGTACTCTGCATATAAGTTAAAACACACACACACACACACACACACACACACACAAATAAACCTAAACAGTTAATGGTAATAGGAACATACATATCAATAATTATCTTAAATGCAAATGGATTAACTGCTACAACCATGAGACATAGACTGGCTAAACAGATACAGAAATAAGACCCATGTATGTACTGCCTGCAAAGGATCTACTTTGGACCTAAGGACATATACAGATTGAAAGTCAGGGGATGAAAAAAGATACACAATGCAAATGGAAATCAAAAGAAAGCCAGAGTAACAATACTCATATCAGACAAAATAGACTTTAAAATAAAAACTGTTATGAGAAATAAGGAGGGACACTACATAATGATCAAAGGAACAATCCAAGACGAAGGTATAGCAATTATACCTTAAATTATACCTTATACCATAAAGCAGTGCTCAAAATTCTCCAAGCCAGGCTTCAACAGTATGTGAACCAAGAACTTCCAGATGTTCAAGCTGGACTTAGAAAAAGCAGAAGAACCAGAGATCAAATTGCCAACATCCACTGGATCATAGAAAAAGCAACAGAACACCAGAAAAACATCCACTCTGCTTCATTGACTAAACTAAAGCCTTTGACTGTGTGGATCACAATAAACTGTGGAAAATTCTTAAAGAGATGGGAATAGCAGACGACCTTACCTGTCTCCTGAGAATCCTGTATGCAGGTCAAGAAGCAACAGTTAGAACTGGACATGGAACAATTACTGCTTGAAAATTGGGAAAGGAGTACATAAAGGCTGTATATTGTCACCCTGTTTATTTAACTTCTATGCAGAGTATATCACACAAAATGCTGGGCTGGATAAAACACAAGCTGGAATCAAGATTGCTGGGCGAAATATCAATAATCTCAGATATGCAAATAAACTACCCTTGTGGCAGAAAGTGAAGAGGAACTAAAGAACCTCTTGATTAATGTGAAAAGGAAAGTGAAAAGGCTGTCTTAAAACTCAACATTCAAATAACGAAGATCATGGCATCCAGTCCCACCACTTCATGGCAAATAAATGGAGAAACAGTGGAAACAGTGACAGACTTTATTTTGGGGGGCTCCAAAATCATTGCAAGGTGGTAACTATAACCATGAAATTAAAAGACGCTTGCTCCTTGGAAGAAAAGATATGACCAACCTAGACAGCATATTAAAAAGCAGAGACATTTACTTTACTGTCAAAGGTCCATCTAGTCAAAGCATTGGTTTTTCCACTAGTCATGTATGGATGTGAGAGTTGGACCATAAAGAAGGCTGAACACCAAAGTATTCATGGTTTTGAGCTGTGGTGTTGGAGAAGACTCTTGAGAGTCCCTTGGACTGTAAGGAAATCAAGCCAGTCAATCCTAAAAGAAATCAATCCTGAATATTCACTGGAAGGACTGATGCTGAAGCTGAAACTCCAATACTTTGGCCACCTGATACAAAGAGCCGACTCATTAGAAAAGACCCTGATGCTGGGAAAGACTGAAGGCAGGAGCAGAAGGGGACGACAGAGGATGAGATGATTTGATGGCATCACTGATTCAATGGGCATGAGTTTTAGCAAGCTGCAGGAGATGCTGAAGGACAGGGAGGCCTGGCATGCTTCAGTCCATGGGGTCAGAAAGAGTCAGACACAAATGCGCGACTGAACAACAGCAACCACAAAAGGGGAGATGAACAGTTACACAATAATAGTATGGGTCTTCAACACCCCACTTTCACCAACAGACAGATCATTTGGACAGAAAACTAATAAGGAGACAATGGGCCTTAAATCACACATTAGGTCAGATAAAACCAATTGATATCTTCAGGATATTCCATCCCCAAACAGCAGAATAAACCTTTCCTCACCAGCATACAGAAAATTTTCCAGGATAGACCACATCTTGGGTCACAAATAAAGCCACAGAATATTGAATTAAGAATATTGAAATCATATCAAGCATCTTTTCTGACCACAACGCTATGAGACTAGATATCAACAACAGGGAAAAAACTGTAATAAGCACAGACACATGTGGCTAAATAACACATTTCTAAATAATCAGCAGGTCACTGAAGACATCAAAAGGAAATTTAAAAATATGTAAAAACAAATGTCAATGAAAACACGATGACCCAAAACTTACGGGATGCGGCGAAAGTGGTTCTAAGAGGGAAGCTTGTATCAGTACAATCCTACCTCAAGAAATGAGAAAAAAAAATAAAGTAAACAACCTACCCTTATGCCTAAAGCAACTAGAAAAAGAAGAAAAAAACCCCAAAGTTTGTAGAAGGAAAAAAATCATAATGATCAGAGGAGAAATAAATGAAGAAGAAATGAATAAAACAAGAGCAAAGATCAATAAAACTAAAAGCTGGTTCTTTGAAAGGATAAACAAAATCAACAGACCACTCACAGCCAGACTCATCAAGAAAAAAGGGAGAGGACTCAAATCAATTAATTTAGAAATGAAAGAGGAGAAGTTAAGACTGTGAAGAAATACAAAGATCGGAAGACTACTATGAGCAACTAACAATATAGCTGCCGTATTATCCAGCAATCCCAGCACTGAGGAAACCATAATTGAAAGACACACATGTACGCAAGGTTCACTGCAGTACTGTTTACGATAACTAGGACATGGAAGTGACCCAGATGTCCATCAACAGATGAATGGTAAAAAGCTATGGTACATACGTACAATGGAATATTGCTCAGCCATAAAAGGGGACACATTTGAGCCACTTCTAATGAAGTGGATGAGCCTATTACACAGAGTGAAGGAAGTCGGAAAGAGAAAATAAATAGCATATATTAACACATATATATGGACTCTAGAAAGATAGGACTGATGAGCCTATACGCAGGGCAGCAATGGACATGCAGACACAGTGAGCAGATCTGTGGATGCAGTAAGGGAAGGAGAGGATGGGATGAATTAGGAGAGTAGCGCTGATGTACATTACCATGTGTGAAATAGATGGCCAGTGGGGATTTGCCATATGATGCAGGGAGCTCAGATCCAGTGCTCCGTGACAACCTAGAGGGGTGGGATGTGGGGAGAGGTGGGAGGGAGGGTCGGGGGGGAACATCTAGATAGATAGATATAGATACCTGTGGCTGATTCATGTTGATATGTGGTAGAAACCAACACAATACTTTAAAGCAATAATCCTTTAATCAAAAATAAATAAATTTAAAATAAAATCATGTGAAGTGAGAGAAGACAGTCACAAGAGGACACATACTGTGTGATGTCTTTTACGTGAAATGGCCACATGAGGTAAATCCAAATAGACAAGGCAAATTAGTGGTTGCTAAGGGTGGGGATGAGGCGACGTCCTTGGTATGGTTTTGCTTTTGGAGTGATGAAAACATCTGCAATTAGGCGGGTTTTGCACAATAGTGCGAATGTACTTAATGCCCCTGCATTGTTCACTGCTAAATGGTAATGGTTAATTTTAAATGTGAATCACATCTAACTTTATAATCATCACAGAATAACAACTTACACATTGTTACATTTCAATAAAAATGTACCTTGGAAATATGAAAATAATTGCTTCAGGTGGAATGGGTTAAGGGGACTGATACGGCAATAAATGGCCATAAAGAAATGCGTACATAAATGACCAAGATGAGGTGGGCCTGCCCACCCAACAGGACAGAGGTCCTAAAGAGAAAAGGAATAACAGGGGACATCCTCCCAGTGTTCAAGGGGATGGCTGATGTCTGAGTCTCCCAGTCTTTGGCAAATGGACCTCTAAGCACTGCCCCCATAAATTGACACATTCCCTGGCACTAGGGGGCTCTGGGAAGCGCTCAGGCAAAAGAGACACCCAGACCTGGGGGGCAGGAGAAATGAGAGGCTGCTAGCAACACAGGCTTCTTCCTCACACTCTGGGATGCTTTGCAAAGGCAAGACTATCCACTGTCTGTTTTCCCTCTGAAGTGAGGGTACTTGATCCTCTCTCTCACTGCCTAGTAAGTTTTGCTTGAATGCCAGATTCCTCTGCATAAGCACGTTGGAAGCTACAGGTCTTTTGGTCCCCTCTGCTGGGCAACAGCAGGCATGGTCTAATGACCATCGGGAGCTACCAGGATCAAGGCTCTGTGCAGTCTGGTCACAGCTCCAGGAACTTCAGAGAAATCCTATGTTTCCCCAAAGGCCTACTCAGGTCTCTTCATCAAAGACAGCTGGAAAATGAGTTTGTCTCTTGAGATTTTTGTCTTGGACTTTAATCTGCTGTCTGAAGTTTCAGAATTTCCCCTATTCGGGGAACTGTCTTTGCAGCTCTTCTAGCTTCTCACCCAACTCAACAAGTTGCCAGGACTCTGCTGGGCCCTCTTTTCCAGCCACTTGCAGCCAAGCCACAGCCTGGCTGATAGGATGCCCAGAACTGGCAAAGGCCCTTGGAAAGGACTTCCTGGTCTTCAACTCACGCTACCGGGGCTCTCTCCAGCACCCCTCCCACTGACCGGCCTTTGTTTCCCCAGCACCAAAGGACTGTGAAACATTCATTCTGTTTGCAGAGCATCTCAGCTGTCCACTCGGCCTGCTGCCTGCACAGCTGCAGTCCTGAGAGGCCTGGCGGGGAGACTCCCTCCTGTGGAGACCTCCTTGGTCTCAGTGGTATTCAGGGCTAACAAGTCCATCCAGAGCTCCGCTGCTTCTCACCATTACAGGCAAGGGCAGTGGCGTGGGCCAGCGGCTGCCCTAAGTTTCTGCTGTTCCCTGGGTGCCTGTCTTGGTGTGTGGTCCCATGTCAGCTTTCCTGTGGGTCTCTTCCAGGACAGGCCATTTTTTAATTGTTATAGACCACATTAGGTACTGATGATGCAACTTTCTCACCAATGAGAGTGCGGGGAAGGCAGGCACGTGGGCTGCGGCTTTCTTGTGCTCCTGCCTCCTTTGCTCACAGTGATGCCCTAGCGCCACATTGCCACCAGCTCCTGGGCATGCAGTTGCCAGGCACACCCCCACCCCAGTAGGGCCATCCTTCAGTGGGCTTTGGAATCAACTTTTGACCCCTGGTCGACAAGGCCTCTGTCGAGCACAAAGTCCCTCAGAGGCTGCCTTTGAAAGCCTCAGCTAGCTGCTTGCTATTTCAGAGAGAAGTTTAATTATTCTGTATGTATGCATGCAGGCTAAGTCTCTTCAGTCGTGTCTGAATCTGTGACCCTATGGACCCTCTAGGCTCCTCTGTCCACGAGATTCTCCAGGCAAGAATACTGCAGTGTGTTGCCATGCCCTCTAGAGGATCTTCCTGACCCAGGGATCAAACCCATGTCACTTAGCTCCGCTGCATTGGCAGGCGGGTTTCTTACCGCTAGCACCACCTGGGAAGTCCCCAATTACTCTGTATATTGATCTCCAAACCATTAAATCTGATTAACTCCAACTGTGGCCATATTTGTCTGTAGATTCTTCTTAGGTTTCTGAGTTAGGTCATCAATTCTCTGAAAAGGGACTTTATTTCCTTTGTTTGCCATTCATTTTCTTATTACTTCTTCAAAGGCAATGATAGTTGTACAGTAGAAAAACCACAACTATTAATTAACATCAAAAGAACAAAAGAGAAAAGACATAGGAGCATTTTGAACACCTTTGATAAAATTTAACATGAAATCATGATTCAGACATCACAGTGCATCCACACCGTCACTCAGGGAGGCCGAGCTGCAGAGGCCGGGCATCAGCCCAGCACTGGTCAGTCCCCTGCCAGCTCAGCTCAAGGTTCCTCCAAGAACCAACAGTGTAAGATCAGAGGCTGCTTTCTCAGTCACAACCCACTGTGCAATCCCACTGCCCAGGGGGCCTTTCACAGTCAGCCTGGGAGGAAGCTCCTGCCTCCCAATTTGTCTGTGTGAGTGGGCTTCTATTCCCAGAAGGGCCTTCTACAGGCATTTACGAAGTGGGCAACACCTGGCTTGGAGTTGCTGAATTACAGTGGCAAAAACATTGAATCTAGCAGTTTCCAGCATTTCACTTATTTGAGCATGGGAAGCTTTCAGAGGGGAGTCCAAGTGTGCACAGATCACACGGGCCTAGAAGGCCTGGCTCTAGGGACTCCAAGGGCACAGCTTCATGTCCCGACAGGCCCTGCAGGAGCAGCTGCAGGGGTGCTTGCGGGACAGGGACTGGTGAGCGAAGTACCTGGCATCCAACAAATGGCAGCATGTGCAGATCTCAGACTGGGTGTGGGGCCACTCCCTGTCAGCCCCTTTGGGTAGGGGGTCCTGCGTGTGTGCACGCCTGTCCCTGCAAGGATGTGGGAGGGGACCCTCAAGGGTGACACTCTGAGGAGCCCCCTGTTCTGCAGGCCAGTGTCAGGGATACCACACACCTGCACAGAGGAGGATTTCAACTCTGGCTTTTGGAGCCTTTGTGAGTTAGTAGGCAGCTGAATCCACAGTGGACAGTGCGCTGCTCCCCACAGCCGGGTCTGCCCCATCCCACCTTTGGTCAGCTTCCAGGGGATGCCTAACCAACACCATTTTTTGTTTACCAGTCTGGGCTCCTTGGTCCTACCTGTAGTCTTGCTACTTCGGGTCTGTTTGCATTCAACACTCCATTGAACACAGTGGGAAGACCTGAGGAAACCAAGATGGGCGGGCAGCTAAGCGACCTAGACTGTGGCTTCCTGGGAGAGCAGAGGAATGGGCCTGGAGGACCCCCTGCCTCGAGGTGGCAGCTAGAGTACAGATGGAAACCACTCTTTACTATTCTCCACACAGACAGACACACTAAGAGAAACAAACTTGATATGTATGCACCCAAAAATCAGTTGGGAAATAGCATAAAGAAGGTAAATCTAACAGAACTCAGGTTGAAAGAAAAGCAATAATAGACCAATTCCTTGGATAAAGAAGATATGATATATACAATGGAATATTACTCAGCAACAAAAAATTTAAAAATAATGCCATTTGTAGCAACGTGAATGAGCCTAGGGCCTTCCCAGGTGGTGTTAGTGGTCAAGAACCCACCTGCAAATGCAAGAGATATTAGAGATATGGGTTTGATCCCTGGGTCGGGAAGATCCCCTGGAGGAAGGCATGACAGCCCACTCCAGTGTTCTTGCCTGGAGAATCCCATGGACAGAGGGGCCTGGTGGGCTACAGTCCATGGGGTTGCACAGAGTTGGACACAACTGAAGCATCTTAGCACACATGCATGGCATGCACTAGAGACTGTTACACTAAGTGAGTCAGACATAGAAAGACAAATATCCCTTATAAGAGAAATATGTAAAAGGCTACAAATGAACTTGCCTACAAAACAGAAATAGAGTTACAGATGTAAAATACAAAGTTCTGATTACCAGGGGGTTGAGGGGGGGAGGGATAAATTGGGTGACTGGGATTGATATATATACATACAACTATATATAACATATATAGCTAGTCAGGACCTACTCTCCAGCACAGGGAACTCTACTCAGTATCCTATAATGGCCTATATGAGAAAAGAGTCTAAAACACAGTGGATATGTGTAAATGCATATGTAAATGTAAACGATTCATTCTGCTGTGCAGCTGAAACTAGCGCAACATCGTAAGTCAACTATATTCCAATAAAAAATTTTAATAGAGCCGTTCCTAGAAGGACGCTCATTAGTATGTTTAATATATTCAGAAAGATAAGAGGATGGAGTAGCAACCTAGGGTGCAAGGACAGGATATTCTGAAGTAAACACAGATGGCAGAAAATATAATTGGGGGAATTAAAAATATATAATCACTGAAATTTAAATATCAATAGTGTCAACAAAATATTTCATAGCAGCAAAACTGTCCTTCAAAATGAAGGAAAAAAGATATTCCCGGATTAGCCAGAGGTGAGGAAGTCCATTGTGAGTAGACTTGGCCTATAAGAAATGCTCCACTTGAAGGTACAAGGGAAGGACGCTGGACAGTCGTTTGAGGCTGAGCAGGAGACAAGGGCACTGGCCGTCATAACCGCGCAGGTGAACACAGAGCCCATCATCACTGGCTTACAGTTTGTGACTCCTCTTATTTTCCTATGTAACTGAAAAGACATGTGCATAAAACAGTAATTATAAATCTATTGTAAAGGGCACACCAATGTATAAAGGATGTAATTTGTATGCATGTACTAAATGCCACTAATTGCACACTTTAAAATGGTTACTGGTGAATTTTATGTTATGTCAATTCTACCTCAATAAAAAATAAATAAATAAAATCAGTAAAATAGCTTGTCTGAGGCCAGTCTCCCCAGTAGACTCTGAGATGAGAATTGTTGCACAAGCAGCTTATTAAGAAAATATTCCCAGGAGAATCCAAAGCTACCCAAAGTGATCTACAGATTACATGAAATGCCCAAAATTCCAAGGTCCTTTTACAGAAGTGGGCATGCTAGGATATGTCAGTTACATGAAATCAGAAACCACTAGCTGCCACGTTCTACAGGAGGGCTTCGGAAACACCGCATGTATCAAGGGCCTAGGGTGTGTCCCAGAGAGCTCTCCACTGTGGCATGCATGCGTGCATGTTAAATCATTGCACTTGTGTCCGACTCTTTGCAACCCCATGGACTGTAGCCCACCAGGCTCCTCTGTCCATGGGGTTCTCCAGGCAAGAATACTGGAGTAGGTTGCCATGCTCTCCTCCAGGAGATCTTCCTAACCCAGAGATCGAACCCACATCTCTTAACGTCTCTTGTATTGGCCGGTGGGTCCTTAACCACTAAAGCCACCTAGAAAGCCACCCCCACCCCCCCACCCTCTGTGGTCAGACCCAAGTGTAGGAGATTCTGTTCCCAAACTGGGCTCTCTTGTAACCATGGAGATGTTGGGCCCTGGAAAAAGGTGGTCAGGGCAATGCATGACTATCAGAAGCAGGATGATCAAGTACCATCATGGGCAGCAAGGTCAGAATGGCAGCCAGGGGCTCTGACCCTCAGGTGTCTATGGAGATGAACTTGGTAAGAACTTGGTGTTTCTGAGGCAATATAGATAGCTTACAAACAAACAAACAAAAAAAAAATCAGAATGAGAAGAAAGATGAGGCAGCTATCCCAGAGGAAAGTTTAATCTCTGCCCTTGCTTCTAGATCTAAGCCAGTGTTCAGACCCAGAACCTGTGTCCTATGAAGGACCTTGCATACGGTGGCAAACATGTACAGTAGTGACTCCTCCAGTCTTTCCCAACAGGATGTATGACCATTAACAGAGCAGTTATATCTTGGGAAAAGGAGAACACCCAGATCTTTCAAGGATGTGGAACACAGGGTCCAAGTTCGCTCTGACAGCTAGAGACCCAAAGTGCCAGATAGCCTTCCCTATGGAGAAGGAGTGTACAGGGACCTATGTCAGGTTCTTCTGCATGTCCACCTGGTGGTCACTTCAGGTTCCCTAAAGCCAGGCATATTGGATCCTTGGAAAGACGCTCTGTGGTGGCGGGGGGGTAGGGGGAGGGCAGTCAATCCTAAAGAGACACTTTCCCCATTGGAATGGGATATAAGGCCCCACTGGGACTTACTGGTGTTTCTCTTCCAAACTGAAGGGTAAGCACAGAGCCCCTCTGGTTGTTGCAGGCAGCATGCTCTGCACCTGGGGAGACAGCACCACATGAAGCCCAGATAGGAAATGGTTTTACGTCAGGTCCCAGCTGTAGTATAACCAAGTTTACCACTTGGATCGTGGAGCTCATTAGACCCCATGGCACCAGAGAGGTATGAGGTGCAGAAAGACACTGTGAGGAACATCTGATCAGCTCCGGTTGGGAGGTTCACAGGGCACTCTCTGCTCATTCACCATTTTTGCAGTTTCTGACATGCACCAGACACTGGCAGAAAGCAAGCATCCAGCCGTGGAATCTGAGTGGCCATGTGGCCCGAACTGTCCATGACAAGCTCCAGGCCCTCCAGGTCATCAGGTTAGGTGGGCCCTGCTAATCACCATCAGGCAGGTCCAGGGGGGCCAGTAAGCTGAAGGAACAGTTACCTGGGTTCTTTAAGCCACGTCCTGCTGTCATACAGGAGCGCTCCCTCAGCCCTCCTGGCCTTCTGGGGGCCCTTAAGACTAGCTGACAAAGAAGGGAAAATCAAGATGGGTTGGCTCAGTGAGTGGGCTACTGCTGCGCCCAGAGAAACCCTTGAAAACAGTGGTGATGGCTGCCTCCTAATGCACGGACCTCCTCCTAAGACCATCTAGTGGCCAAGACAAAAGTATAAGGCAGACACAGAGGCAGCAGGAAATCCAGCTAAATGGGAGCAGCAAATGGTTAAGCTAGGTGAGGAGCCTGGAAGAAGCAAACTTGGAGTGTAGGAAGCAGGAGTTCTGGGGAGAGGGCACAAAGCTGTGAGATTTTTCTGTCACATGCTGAGGCCACCTGAGAGCAGCCACTGCAGGACTCAGCCGCCATCAACTGCTGTGCAGGGAGCTCATGGAGGCCGACGGGAGGCCAGGCTAAGACCCTGCACAACCTCCTAGAGAAACCAACCTACCAGCTCAGGGCCACATTGCCTGCAACTGGACAGCTTTCGTTCTGACCAGGACTGACTGCCTTTCCAACTTGCAGTGGTTCAGCCAACACAAATCTTAGCTCACCAATGTCTGATTTACCTCCACAGGATCCCACAGACTCTCACTAAAGGGTCCCCTTTAAAACATGGCCAAAGAATCCACCACCTCTCCCACCAGTCAGAAGCTGTCTTTGGCCTCCGAAAGATGGAGATGAGGTACCAGCTTAGATGTAAAAACTCTGCAAGGATGGGGCACTATGCCTCAGAATGTGGCATGTACTTTATTTAATTTTATTTTTAATTTAAGAATAATTGTTTTACAACATTATATTGGTCTCTGCCATCCGTCAACATGAATCAGCCCTTGGTGTACATATGTCCTCTCCCTCTTGAAACTCCCTCCCACCTCCCACCCTATCCCACATCTCTAGGTTGTCATAGAGCCCCAGTTTGAGTTCCCGGAGTCATACAGCAAATTCCCACTGACTCTTTTATATGTGGCCTGTACTTTAAATCAATGTCTGCTCTATGGTGCAGAGATCTTAGGTCTTGAAAAGAGAATTCTACCAGGGAGTGCAGTAAGAATCCCACTAGATTTCAAGTGATAGCTTCCACCAGATTGAGTACCTCTGCTGACAGGGCTAATGAACCTTGATCATCCTGAGGAGTCGGGCTGGGGCTACCTAATGGAGGCAGGGTCAGAAAGAATGTTTTAGACCCAGGCAATCCCCAGGGGTGTCCTTTGCTCTTCAGATGCCTAGTTGTGATTGTAAGTGGCAAATGAAGTCACTAAGCCTGAGGAGTGTCTCATACTCCTCAAGGATGAGAATCTGGGTTATCCCTTGCCCCCAGGCAAACCACAAAGGCCAGCAAACGTCAGCAGGACATCGCATGGGGAGGGCAAGGATGAGGAGATCAGGCTTAGGACCTACTGCAGCAGCAGGAGCCTGGTGTATCCCACTAACTGTCCTTTTCAACATTTTCTAAGAACGTGTGACCAACAAAATCTCAAGGAAGCAAGCCAGATAGAGCGGATTTAATAAGAGCAGTGAGGATGTGGTAGATGCCCTTGGTTTTCTCCCAGATCCTCTGTAGCAGCTGGTGTGCCCACAGCCAGCTGCTGTGAGTGCTGGCTGGAGTTGTTAACAGCTGCTCTTCTCAAAAGGGTTATCCTTGTCCAAGGGGGAGTGCCTGGTCAGGGAAGCTAGCACCGCCCCCGCTGCAAGGCGGGCCTGAGCCTGGGCCCATGGAGGATCTGACCAGGGTGCCCAGTCCTTGGTCTTAAGGTTGCAGCAACTCTGCCACCAGCTCTCGTGCAAGCGCTCCTCTCTGGGCTTCAGTGCAGAACATATCCTGGCTTAGCTTTCTCCTCCTCCCATACGACTGCTGCTTCTCTGGCAGCTCAGACAGTAAAGATCTGCGTGCAGTGCAGGAGACCCAGGGTCGGGAAGATCCCCTGGAGAAGGAAACGGCAACCCACTCCAGTACACTTGGCTAGGAAATCCCATGGACAGAGGAGTCTGGCAGCATACAGTACATGGGGTCACAAAGAGTTAGACACGTCTGAGTGACTAAGCACACACACACACACACACACACACACACACACAAAGCATTAACCATGAGGAAAACCATGAAATTTTGAACATTGTAATTAGAATTTTCTTTTCATCAGAAGACACTGTTGAAGACATCAGAAGACACTCTTCAGGTGGCCCAGGACTTCTCAGGTAGCCCAGTGGTAAAGCATCCACTTGCCAGTGCAGGAGACACAAGAGACCCAGGTTCAATCCCTGGGTTGGGAAGATCATCTGGAGAAGGAAGTGCCATCCCCTCCAGTATTCTTGCCTGGGAAAGCCCATGGACAGAGGAGCCTGGCAGGCTACAGTCCATGGGGCCAAAAGAGTCGGACGCAACTGAGCACCCACACGTTGAATCAGTGAGAAACCGTGGAGTTTAAGAAAATATAACTCACAAAACTGACAAATATGAAGAGCTTCAGAAAAATCAAGAAGAAGATAACCCAATAGAGAAATGGCTAATACTTGAATAGACACTTCTTAAAAGAGGATATTTAAATAACCAATTCATTACTCATAAGGGAAATGCAAGGTTAAATAATAATGAGATACAACTCCATATCTACCACAATACCAAATATTAAAAAAAAAAAAACTAGCCACATGGAACAATGAAAATTCTTGTGCACTCTAGAAAAAAATTTAAATTGGTTGAATTGTTTGGCACTATCTGCTAAAGTTGAATATGCCTCCATCCTTTGACTCAGCAATCCATTTTTAGGTTAATACCCCAAAAGAAATGCATGCACATGTACAACAAGAAATACAAATAAATTATGTTCATGGCCGGTTAGGGAAATTAAAATGGAGAAAGTCTTGTTCAGGCTTCAAAAGCAGAAGAGCAGACCTCTGATCTTGCTTCAGGCCTGTGTGGACATTGCCCGCATTCCGTGTCTGCCCACAAGCACACCTAGTCAGGTGGCACTTTAGATAAGAAAGGGAGTGGGTCTTGGAATTCTTCAGCCCCTGCAGGTCCGGCCAACTGCACCCAGGCTTTAGCAAAATCGTATGACTCACAACATAAAAACAGACAGCCTTGTAAAATGTTAAGGTAAAACCAGAGCTGTACTTTTGCACACAAACTAATGATATCAGTTTGCAGCTTGGGGTTATAAGTGGGCGCCCCCAGCACTGCAGTTTGAAGTCTCACCCAGGCAGTGGACACACCACCCAGGGCCTTCTCCCAGTCAGGACTCCAGACTGCTGTTAATGAGGGACTTCCCAGCATGCTGGATTTCCCACGTGGCACAGTGGGAAAAAATCTGCCTGCCACTGAAGGAGACACAAGACACGTGGGTTGGGTCCCTGGTTCAGGATGACCCCCTGGAGAAGGAAGTGACAACCAACTCCAGTATTCTTGTCTGGAAAATTCCATGGACAGAGAAGCCTGGCAGGCTATAGTCCTTGGGGTCACAAAAGAGTCAGACATGACTGACTGAGCGCACACACACCCACACCCACACCCACACCCCACACACACACACACACACACACACACCTCCCAGCATGCTGTTTAAGTCAGTGTTGATCAGCCCAATTTGGTGATATATGTGCTATTACTCTTCTCTATTGTTTCTATTTCTCTTTTCTTTTAATGACTTTTAATGAAATTGAGTTAAATAATTGTCTATTAAATATTGAAATTGTTTGTTTGTAATGAGTCGTTTTTTTCTTTTTGGTTAATGAATCCCTTGAACCTGAAATAAAAGTAAAACATTTGGCAAAACAGAGCCTCATTATTCACAGTTGACCCAAACGGGGAAAAAACACATTCAGCAATAGAAGAAGGTATTTTATTTAAGAGTGGTGTAGTCACACAATGGAATACTATGCAGCAATGAAAATAAACAGATTACAACAAGCAACAATATGCATGAATCTCACAGCTCTAATATTGAATAAAAGAAGCTGAACACAACAAAACATTCACTGTGTAGTTCCATTTACATGAAGTTCAGAAAACAGGCAAGGATAAGCTATGGTGTTTAAGAATGTATATGTTTAAAAAAACAAATAAAATTATAAAGTTGGAATAGTGGTTGCCTACAGAGAGTTACAAGGAGGAAGAAAGAGGGCGTTATTAGAAGCATAAGGATACTTTTGGGCTGCAAAATGCATTCTATTTCTTGATCTGGGTGATGTTCTCACCATAAAGGCATTTATTTTATAACTTTAAGGTGTACAATCTTGTTTTGTGAAATTTTATGTACAGATGTTATTTTTCAAGTGAAATTTTTTTAATGAAAAATAAAGGATGCAATTACACAGTATAAAAGCAAACCTTCAGGAATTAACAGAATATTTTAATGTAACTTTTAAAAAGTTAAATATAATCACTGAAATTTTAAAGAAATGTGCACACAGTAGCTGGGTTCAGCAGCAGATTAAACACAATTGAAGAGAGAAGTCGGGAAGCAGAAGGCACAGTCAGTGAATTTATCCAGAATGCAGCAGAGAAGGTGGAAAACACAAAAAGAGATTAAATGGCACAAGGGGATACAGTGGGAGGATCTATCTGTGTCTATCTGGAATCTCTTAAGAGAAAGTGATAAGGATTTATTTGAGAACCTGTGAAGAAAGCTGAGGGCTGAAGAACTGACGCTTTTGAACTGTGGTGTTGAAGGCTCTTGAGAGTCCCTTGGACTGCAAGGAGATCCAACCAGTCCATTCTACAGGAGATTGATCCTAGGTGTTCTTTGGAAGGAATGATGCTAAAGCTGAAACTCCAATACTTTGGCTACCTCATGCGAAGAGTTGACTCACTGGAAAAGACTCTGATGCTGGGAGGGATTGGGGGCAGGAGGAGAAGGGGACGATAGAGGATGAGATGGCTGGATGGCATCACTGACTCAGTGGACATGAGTTTGAGTGAACTCCGGGAGATGGTAATGAACAGGGAGGCCTGGCGTGCTGCAATTCAAGGGGTCGCAAAGAGTCGGACACGACTGAGTGACTGAACTGAACTGAACAAACATTAAGAGAGTTATATTAATATATTAAGAGAATTTCCCTGAACTGATGAAAAATATAAATCCGCAAGTGTACAACATATCTTACACCTAGACACATTATAGTAAAACTGAGGAACATTCACAACAAAGTGAATATCTTTCAAGAACCCAGAGAGAGGAGAAATCACCTATAAAGGAAAGATTTCAGAACTCTCCCTAAACAACAGCAACTGAAGCTATTGCGGTAGCCTCAAATTGGCCTCCAGTGGCGCTCGCTTCATTCGTGCCTTTCTGTAGCCCCTCCCGCACTGAATGGCCCCCAGGTGGCACGAGAGGCAATGAGCCCGCCTGTAATGCGGGAGGCGCAAAGATGCAGGTTCCACCCCTGGGTCGGGAAGATCGCTGGAGGAGGAAACGGCAGCCCCCTCCAGTATTCTTGCCTGCAGAATCCCACAGACAGAGGAGCCTGGAGGGCTATGACCCATAGGGTTGCAAAGAGTTGCAGTGACCGAAGTGACCGCCTGCAGCAGCCACACTGAACAGGGTTGGCTCTGGGATCAAAAGGATATTGAGGAAGTGATGATGTGTGACTTCGAAAGCTAAAACATGAAGAGCATTCGTACTTCCACCTCAGTCTCTTGGACTGCAAGTTCTGGAGAAAGTCAACCACCCTGGAAGGAGAACACTTAGAAGGCCTGAGGAGAGGTTCTTGTGGAGAGAAACTGAGGCCTTTAACCAACAGCCATGTGACCTCCCCTAGAAGCAGATCTCCAGGCCTGCAAACAATATCCAACTTCACAACAGATCTTAAGGCAGAACAGAACAGCTAAGCTACTCCCAAATTCCTGATCTACAGAAACCATGGAAAATTAGTTTTGTGTTAAGCAACGAAGTTTTAGGGCTTCCCAGGTGGTGCTAGCGGTAAAGACCCAGGCCTGCCAGTGCAGGAGACATAAGAGACTCCGGTTCAATTCCTGGGCCAGGAAGATCTCCGGAGGAGGGCACGGCCACCCACTGCAGTATTCTTGCCTAGAGAATCCCATGGACAGAGGAGCCCAGGCCATAGTGCCATACACAGGTGGACACGACGGAAGCGACCCAGCACAATGTAGCACAGCTAAGTTTTGACGTAATTGGTTTTGCAGCAATAGATTCAGCTCATTAGCATAACAGCTACAAAGTTTTGAAAGGAAATTAATGCCAACATAGAACTGTGTATTCAGCAAATCTACTCCTCAAGGACAAAGGGAAAATAAAATCACTTCAAAATAAACAGAAATGGAGGGAATTTAACACCAGAGTTGGCTCTCAAGGAATTCAAGCATGTGCTTTGAGAAGAAAGAAAATAATCCTGGAAGGAGTCCAGTGTGTAAGAAGAAATGATCAACAAACACAACAATAATATGTGGATGAATCCAAATAACCACTGTCCGTAAGACAATAAAACAACATCTTATTTGTGAGATTAAAGAAAGACCTAAAACACTCAGTAATACTAAGCTGGAAAACTATGATTGGAGCTAAAACATTCTAATGTACTTTTATTGCCTTGGAGGTAATCAAATATTTAAGTCTCTGTCAACTTAATAGGTTAAACAGATCAAGAGTCGGCATTGAAGGACTAGAATCAGCATGTATTAATTTCAAGCCTGTATAGAGAAAAGTCAATAAAGGTGGGAGGGAGTATTAAAACAAAAATCGCCATTAAGGCAAGAAAGTGGAAAAGAACTAGTTAAAGTGGAAATAAAGACAAATTGAAAGAAACAAATCCAGATATATCAATAGTCACAGTAAATACTGGGCTGTTCTTAACGTCTAAAAGACAGGATCATATTGGGTTAAAACAAAAAACTATAACTCCCAGTTCTATGCTGTTTTCAGGCAACACAATATAACAATGGAACACAGAGAAGTTGAAAGCAAGAACACAGAGAGATATATCAGGAAAATATTGGCCAGATGTCCAAGAAAAATGAACATCTGACTCTGAAAGAACTCATAGCAGACAGGACCAGTATGGATGGAAAAGGCATCACATAAGCTTGCCCAGTGGAGAAGGCAATGGCACCCCACTCCAGTACTCTTGCCTGGCAAATCCTATGGATGGAGGAACCTGGTGGGCTGCAGTCCATGGGGTCGCTAGGAGTCGGACACGACTGAGCGACTTCACTTTCACTTTCATGCATTGGAGAATTAAATGGCAACCCACTCCAGTGTTCTTGCCTAGAGAATCCCAGGGACAGGGGAGCCTGGTGGGCTGCCTTCTCTGGGGTCACACAGAGTCAGCCACGACTGAAGAGACTTAGCAGCAGCAGCAGCAAGCTTGCCCAGGGAGCAGACACCCTCTTGCTGCAGCAGCAGCAGCAAAACTTCCCAGGTGCTGGCAGCCTACATAAAAATTCCCCATCTCTTAAGCCATAAGAAACAATTTCCAACACTATGTGTCATATAGGCCAAGGTCTCTGCAAAACAATTCAATTAGAAGTTAATATCACAAGATAATTTTTTCAATCCCTATGTCTTTGGAGAGTTTCTAAAGAAATTTAGTAAGGTGCATGGATTTGAGACCATATAAGAAGTCATTTGGATTTTATACAGGAGAAAACAGAAAATACTAGAGAAACACTATTTACAGCAGCAGCTACAACCATCGCAAAAATGTAGCTGGGAATCAAAACGTGCAAAACTTGCATATCACAAAATCATATCATAAATCACGCACACTCCCGAGACAGTTAGGACCCAGCGCCGGAGCCTTCCTAGGAGCAGGGGCCCCTCGGGGAGCCTCCCACGTGGCCGCGGCACTGTAATCCTGGATGTGAGCCTCTGTTGGGCCCCTGCTCCTCTGCTGGCTGCCTGCTGGTGAGCTTGGTATTTCCGCATACTGTCCATCTTATCCGCCCACCCCAGCCTAGGAGCTCCCAGGCGATGGGCAGCCGTCCTGGAGGCTCCAACGGGCTTGACAAGCAAGTGTACGAGAAGCAGGTGCAGCCTGTCCGCCTGTCATCCCCTCTGCTCCTTGCCAATGTCAGTGAGAGCAGAAGCACACAGGTCTCCGAAGACCCGAGGGGCCTAGGACGCTGAGGTCTCTATAAGGCGGACATTCATGAATACTGCATGCTTACAAAAAACACCTCCTCTACCCCATCTGCGCCCCAACACCAGCACTTGTGTGCCCCACAGACTCAAGCCCAGGTCTCCGAGGCAGTAAGTGGACCCCGTACCTGCCATGTACAGCAGCACCGTCCTCACCCACAGCTGGTGCTCCCAGCATCCACTCCTGCTTCCAGTGAGTCTGAAGTGAGTCTACAGGGTTCTCAGCGGGCTGGGGACGGGCCAGGTCAAGGATGGGGCCCTGGTGGGCGGGCTCTCTCTGAAAGTGGACAGGACTAGGCTTGGGGCGGGGCGCTTCCATGGTGTGGGCGGGGCCATAGTGGGCGGAGCCAGTGTGCACTCCTGGCCCTTCCCAATCCTGAAGCAGGCCTGCGTCCAGGGAGAGAGGGCAGGACACGTGTCAGTGGGGGCCCTGTGTAGGTGGCCATGCCTCTCGGGGAGGCAGCGCCGCTGTCAGATCCTGGAGTGGGCTCATGGGGAGAAATAGAGGCTCATGACGCAAAGGCTTGTCACGTGGCCTTTAAACACTGACAAACATCCCTTTTCCTGGACATTTTCAAAACGTACTGCATATAAAGTAGTTTCTGCTGCTGCTGCTAAGTCGCTTCAGTCGTGTCGGACTCTGTGCGACCCCATAGACGGCAGCCCACCAGACTCCCCCATCCCTGGGATTCTCCAGGCAAGAACACTGGAGTGGGTTGCCATTCCTTCTCCAATGAATGAAAGTGAAAAGTGAAAGAAGTCGCTCAGTCGTGTCTGACTTATAGCGACCCCATGGGCTGCAGCCTGCCAGGCTCCTCTGCCCATGGGATTTTCCAGGCAAGAGTACTGGAGTGGGGTGCCATTGCCTCTCCAAAGTAGTTTCTAACATTAGCCAAAGATTCTGAAGGCTACTCAAGGATGAGCCATGAAAATTGGTTTATCCTCAGTCTCCAAGGGACATGAGAGTCTGGGCTGAGAGTGGGCTATCCTCCCATGCCTGGGCATGCTGGGATGAGGGACATCCATCCCCCAAGTCTCCCACATCAACTTGCTTCTCTGCAGCAGGCATCTGTGCACCCCGTGTGTAGGTGTGCAATAAGAATAAGGGTCAGTGGGGGCACTCCACAGTGAGGGTGAGGGACTCTGTTGTCTGAGCCCTCAGCCATGCAAGAGGGTCCTAGGCCCTGGGCCAGGGCAAGAGAAGGACACAGGAAATAGGACAAGAGGAGAAGGGAAGAAGAGGGGAAGTGAGGAAGGAGGGAGGGGGAGCAGGAGAGAAAAGATGAGGAGAGGGAAAAGGGAGGAAGGCAGAAACAGAGAGAGGGAGAAAAGAAGAGAGAGGAGGGGGACCAGGGGAGAGTATGGAGCAGGGGGTCAGAAGACAGAATGGGGTAGGGAGGAGGGTCATCGGAACAAGCTCCCACCCCTGTGTGGTCTGTGTCTAGGGACTAGAGGAAGCAGAGGCTGCCTAGGTCCAGATTGGAGAGGTCAGGAGGTCAGTGGCCAGCTCAGGGTTGGGAGCTGCTGGGGCAGCACGGGTGGAGGGCCTGGCCTCAGTCTCAAAGTGGAGCAACACAGGTCTCTCCAAGACTGTCTTGTCCCTGATGGCTCAGTTAGGCTACCTCTTACACTCAGGCCCAGCAGAATCAAGGATCTGAGTCCTCATGAGATACACCAACCCCAAAACGTGAAACCAGACAAACTAAAGGGCCAGATAGTCTCGTGTCCTGCCCCCCACTTACTGAGCAAGATGAGGGTCCTAGGCACTCTGCAGGTAGAATACCACTTGCCCACCATCCTCACACCTTCCAGACACAGCCACTGGGAAAGTTCTGGGTTCTAGACCAACTCAGGGGTACCTCAAGCCGTGGGTGGGTAGGCCAGGGTGTGGCCAGAAGCTTGTCCAAGTCCAGCTGGACACACAGTCGATAATTGTTTAACACCCATGCAGATACCAGGACAAAAGCAGGCTTCCCTTGCACTGACGGGGCAGGAGAACTGCAGGCTAAAGGCTCCTCTGCAAGGCTGCATGCGATGCTGACAGAGGAGTGGGCTCAGGGGGACTATGAGGTGGGAGGAGGGGGAGGGCATCCAAGGCCAGCCTGGCCTCACTATCTAGCACCACCTTCATTGTAGCCCAGGCTGGTAGCTTGGCCTCTGAACCTTGGTTTGTCTGTTTGATGGGGACATGTGCAAAGTGCTTGGGTCATGAGGTGGTGAGACCTGCTGACTCCTCACTCCTCTCTAGGTTCTGAATCCCTCACAGGAGTGTCAAGGGTGGGTGAGGACAGGGGTCAACAAGACTCATGCTCGTCAGAAATTCTCACAGCTCAACAGAAGGCTCCTGCTGCTGCTGCTGCTAAGTCACTTCAGTCGTGTCCAGCTCCGTGTGACCCCATAGATGGCAGCCCCGTCCCTGGGATTCTCCAGGCAAGAACACTGGAGTGGATTGCCATTTCCCTCTCCAATGCATGAAAGTGAAAAGTGAAAGGGAAGTCAAGCAGTCGTGTCCGACTCTTCACGACCCCATGGACTGCAGCCTGCCAGGCTCCTCCATCCATGGGATCTTCCAGGCAAGAGTACAGGAGTGGGGTGCCATTGCCTTCTCTGAACAGAAGGCTCTCAGGCCCTTAAATCCCAGAAGTCAGACAGCCCCTCCACCCCCCACTCAAGACCTAGCCTGTGTCTCAGCATTTAGCCTGAGGGATAACAGCCCCACATGCCAGCCTTACCTGCTGTATTGCTGATCCTGATCGTGACTCAAATTGTCTTGCTGTTCCCACCATATGCACTGCTTGCTGAACCCAGGGTAGGCGAGGCCTGAGCTAAGAGGGGAAGGAGACTTGAGGAGCCCTAGGAATTGCAGACACATTCATTCTCTCCTGGCTGACGCTGTAGCCATAGCTGCAGACACGCTATAGTCTCTCTTCCCTTAGTTGACCCAATGGACATGGCTGTGCTGAAGCAGTAGAGTGCCACCACTTTCTAGGTGGAGTTCACATATCTCTACAGTACAAAGTAGGCCATGACCGAGCGAGTACCCCGTGGCCCACATGCACAGGGCTACAAATGAGCTCAGCTGTTACGTAGTCATCATTTACAAAACGTGTGGCGAGAGCCTGAACACGACATCTTGGCAACTTTGCTCTCTCCCCACACCTGCACACACCTGCATTCTCACAGCTGTGGCTCTGCCAGCCACCTCCCTGTATCTCACAGGTGAGAGGACCCAGAGGGAGCCTGAAGCTGGTTTTGCCACTACCTGGGTGTAACGAACTATTTGAACCTCTCTGAAGTTGTATCCTTACCTGTGAGATATATCATAGCAGGTTAAGCATTACGAATAGTATTCAAAGCCAGTGTCCATGTCTGGGGCCCCTGCCCAGACCCTGTCCATTGAGCCCTGCACCAGGCAGAATTTGGAAGGTCCCTGGGGCAGGTGTGTCCATTGGGGAGGGCCATTGCCCAGATGGACAAGAAAGTGTGGGGACAGAGCAGGAGACAAAAGCAGAAGGGCCCCCGTGGTCCAGCACGAGCCCTCTTCACAGAGCAGCCTGAGAAGACCCTCCGTCAGGCCCAGGGGTGAGGAAGGCCAGCTGCAACTGGGCCAGGGAGAAGGCTGCGCCCCATCAAGCCCAGGACCAAGCCTTTCACTTCACGGGGAGGCATCACCCCCTCCCTGCCTACTCAGCGAGACAAATGTCCAGGCCAGGCCCACTCCTGCCCCTGGCTGGGGACAGGAGGGTCATAGAGAGGCAGCCTAGACCCCAGTCTAGGTTGTGCTTCCGGTCTAGGATGGCAGCCCCCTCCTAGAGTCACTCCTGGGACAAGGGTCACTTGGATCTCCTGCAGGGCCCATCACTTCTGAGTGGATGGTTCCTAAGGCCAGTTCAGCTGAAGTTCCTGAAAGCGACCAAGGTCTCCGGTTCTCCCGGCACCCAGCCAGGATCTGAAGTGTGGGACAGCAGCCCCGATACCGAGGGATCTCTTTCCCTCTGCATTAAGCAGGACGCTGGATTTGGAGTCTGGAGCACGCCCTCTCAGTCCCAGGCAAGCCCCTCCCCTCCCAGGGTCTCCAGGACCTCCTGATCTGTGAGGCCAAGGGCCCCTGTCTGCAGCTCAGGGCTGAGCTGGCGGTCAGCACTGTCCGCGGCCCCACCCCCCTACACCACGTCCCACTGTACCGCAGAGAACATCTGAACCCTGGCGGCCAGCCCCACTCCTGCCCCTGGCCCGCTGCCGTGGCCACCGATGCGGCTGGGATCCTCCGCCCCTCCCCCTTCTTGGGAGGACCCCGCCCCTGAAACTGGGTCTCCTGGCCCGGCCCCCTTCCCAGGACTCCCCCAAGCCCCTCCCCTTGTCCCACCCCCTCCTTCTTCTGCGGACTCTCTATATCCCAAAGCCCCTCATCTCTCACTGCCGCTCTGGGAGCCTCCCCACCACCTGGTCTTCCCCTGGTTCCAGGGATGTTGGACAAAGGGGATGAGGTTGCTGTGAGCAGGGTGGGCCTGGAGCTGCAGATTTCAGTTTAATGTAAGTCTCTGCGCAGACCGCAGGCACGGTGCCTGCTGCTGTGGGTGTGCTGTCCTGCCAGCCCTTATGCCGAAGGCGTCTGTCCCAGAAAAACGCCTGTACACCCCAAGGCAGGCACCCTCTCCCCATCTGTAAATGAGTAACGAGGTGGAGTGCAGACCAGGATGCTGGCTTAGACCCCACCGGTCCACCCAAGGACCTCTCTCACCAGGACTCTCCCTCCTCCCGGTCATCGTTGCTGGGGTGCTGCCTACTGTCAGTGCTTAATAAGTGCTGGGGACTGACACCCCACTGTGGCCTTCAGAAGAGCGAGCGGAAAGACTTTGATCCCAGAGAAATAGGTGGAAAGGGCAACAGGATCCCTTCACCAACATACTGTGTCTGTACTCCCTGACCACCCCTGTGTGTTCAGAGTCTGCAGGGGCGGGGGTGGGAAGAGGGGGTGTTCTCCTGCTAGCTGTCTCAGAACTTCAAGACACAGGCCCAGTTTAAGTACTGCACCCCCAGCTCTGTCCTGGTCAGGCTGTCCCTCTAATCCACAGTCCAAGGTCTCACTGACCACTGAGTCTCAGGAACTCTCAAAGCAGGGATTGGCAGGGAGAGGAGCAGGCCATCAGTTGAATAACCCCCAGCCCCCAACTTGAATCCTGGCTGCACTCTACCTTTCTGCCTGGCCCACATCCCTCAGAGCAGAAGAAAAGACCCAAGTAGGGGAGGCACTGTAGGGGTCAAGGGAATGTGGGCTGCTCTGTGCCCCCACCCCACCCAGCAAGGTCTCAGTGAGAGGGACTCTCTCAGGCTCCTCCTCCCCAAGGGCCCAGGCACACACAGGCCCTGCCAATCACAAAAACAGCACCACACTCACCCCATGCTCCCCATCCGCTGCAACTCTCCACTTACCTTAATGCCCAAAACAGACTCAGCCTCAGGCACTTGGAGGCTGGGGCCGGGACAGGACCCGAGGGGACCACACAGTGTTCCTTCCCTCCGTTTCCATCTCGGAGAGCTGTGAGTCAGCTGGGGTGACCCTGATGGGGATGGGGGCTGTTCTCATGCAACACCATCTCCCTGGCCCTAGCCAGAGCTGGCAAAAATACATACATACATACAGTCATTAAGAAAACAGTCTTCAAAAACAGCAAAATTCTGTAAAGCAATTATCCTTCAATAAAAAAAAAAAAAAAAGAAAGAAAGAAAGAAAGCAGCCAATCTTTCTGTGTGGAATAACAGCATCGGTTCCCATCTCCCCCACCCCACGAAGATCTCTGGGATGCTCTCCCAGGACAAAAGCCCAGCCCCTCCCCCTCCAGGAACAGGAGAAAACTTCCATCCTGTGATGGCCTGGAAACGGAGGGAGCATGTGCAGGATGGGAGCAAGTGGGGTGGAGGCCAGTGGATAGCCAGGTCTGAGGGGTCCCAATGGCTTAGTCCTAGAGAGGAGGGGGCTGACTGGGGCCCCCCACAGGACCCTTCTCCCCAGGAAGCCCTTCCCCAGAAGCTCCCTCCTGAGGACCTCCTCCCCGCAGAAGTCCTGCCTAAGCCTCCCTCCCCCTAACTGTGGAGCCAGCCCAGCTCTCAGCTCCTAAGTGGGGCTTTGGTTCTCTATGAGGCTCCTACCCCATAAAAGCACCCCCACTGTGCACAGTCCAGAACCTCTGGAAGCAGCTGACAGCAGTCCTGGGTTGCGTGGGTGCGAGAGGAGCTGCTCTGAGCATGGGAAGTGTGGGCTCATGACCCACGCAAGCACGACCGTTGCTCCATCTCGGGTCTCGGTCAGTCAGCGGGCCTGGTTCTGGTTGCTGCAGCCAGAGAGCTGCAGCCAACCTGGCCTTGACTGTGGGACAGCTGCAGCCCTGCCCTACCTCAAGCCCTCCCAGTAACCCAGGCTCAGGCCCCTCTCAGGAATGTCCAGAGGGATCAGATGGGCATTGACAGCAAAGGGCTCCGATTAATAAAAGTTTGATAGGAATTTCATATGTTGATACAAGTTCTAAACGTTTTCCAGGAACATTTGGCAGCGGGTGAGCCCTGTTTGTGTTCTCAGTGAGAGTGTTTTTCCAGGTCCTCAGCCCGTCTCTTTCCCTGGGCCCCACTGGGGTCTCTGGGTTGCCACCCACTGCCGTGGCCTGAGCCCATCCCTTACCCGGGAGCAGACAGTCCCTGGGATGGGAGCCAGAATCCAGCCCCAGCCCAGGGAGGGACATCAAGTCTGATTCTTTCCCCTCATCTCTGCCTCCTTCCTCCTCCCAGCAGTCCAGGAGAGCAGTCCTTCCTGCCTGCCGTCAGGCCCACGGGTGTGCAACCTGGGGAGGGCGGGGGTGGCAGGGGAGGGAGCTGCAAGCCTCCACTGCTTGGGCTGGGCTGGGCTGTGGCCCCCACCTACTCTTACCCACTGTGACCGCCTCCAATCACTCACGCACACACACCCAGACCTGGGGCTTCTGGGGTCCCTGTAGGTAGGCTCCAGACAGACAGGGCAAAGCACACTAAGGTCTGTCTGAGGAGGTGATAGGAGAGAGCTGGACTGCAGGGGCAAATTGACCCCTGGGTAGACCTGGAGCTGAGAGGTCAGAGGCAGGTCCCTGAAGAAGTCAGCACCACCCCAAAACCACTGTTTGAAGGGCCCCATGGCTATAGCAGAGCCTTCATTTGAGGTTATGTGGTGGCTTAAAGAGATCTCATGACAAGTCAGGTTTCAACCAGAACTATGCCAGGAGGGTAAGGGCAGGCAGGACTCACCCCCAAAGACCCTTGGGCTTTAGTCCCAAAACCCGGGGCAGCAGGTAGACAGTAAGTGTGGAGACCTGGGCTGAGGCCAGTGGGACTCATTGGCACTCATCCCACCCTTGGGCTACCCTGTGGGGGTTGGGAGCCAGCATTGTCAGGGGGCTACTTTCAGCTGAGCAGTCTGTATCCCCCTTCCCCCAGCTGCCTCCTGCCACCTGTGTGGCCCTGGTAGAAGCCCCTGTTTGTCTTTCTCCTCTCTTTCTAATAAAATGAAGTGGCGTGGAGGCAGATACCACTTCCTGTCTCCTTTTAACATGCGTGAGTGTGTGCTGCAGCTCTGGCCAGCTCCCCTCACCCAGGCCACCGGTGCAGCAAACTGCCCCAACTCTCCTCGGTCCCCTTGGATCTCAAATCCGGCCTCGTAAGCCCCCAGACGCCTGCACACAGAGCCTGGGTCAGCCGGAGAGCAGACCTGAGAAGGAGGGGTGGGGTGGCACGGTGCCCTCCACTTTGGGCAAAGTGAAGGACAGCTCCAGGAATCCAGAAGCAAGGTGGGCCATCCTCCTGGGCCCTGACAAGATGCCCCTGGGGCCTGGGAGAGCCAAGTCACACCTGGGCACTGGGGCTCAGGGACCATTCCTGCATCCCATGGGGGTGACTAGGTGGGGCAGGAGGCTGTTCTCCATCCCCTGGCACAGGGCTTGCCGTGCGGGAGGACAGTGGCATGTGAGAAGACGCTTGGCTGCCGCAGAGCAGTGTGGGGCGTGGTGGGAATGTGAGGCCTCTGTCAGATTGGGGAGGGCTCCCCATCTGAGCCTCAGCATCAAACATTTGCTCCAAATCACAGTTGATTTGTTTCAAAATGTTTTCTGCTTTTCCTGCTGACCTAATCTCTGCTGCCCCCAATACCCACCACACAAACATCCTCAGCCATCCCGCTGGGTCTGGGCACGGGAGACATGCCACCTCCACCAAACCACAGCGCTGCCTGGACTAGCTAGACAGATGAGATTGCCTTAGGCCCAGAGGTACCAGGCCCCAGGTGTCCACAGCCCCGATGTCCGTGACCTAGATACCCACAGACCAGAGCACAGGAGGGTGGAGGGAGGGCCAGCTCTCCGAGCACCTCAGCCCAGCAGCGGGGCCGCACTGACAGGTGTGCCTGTCTCCCCGTGGTCCTTCTGCAGGCCTCCTCTCCAGCAGTCGGCGCAGGCAACTTATTTGTCAGTTCAGCACCCCCCACCACCTACGTGTCCCCACATCCCAAGGAGCTGGGAAGGTGGGGCTGCACTCCAGCACCCCCATGGGGGGCCTGTTCTCACCTCCTCCTCTCTGTACCCACCCAGCCATCCCGGGACCCAGCCAAGCGTCCTTGAGGCCAGCTGTGTCCTGGCCACTCTCCTGCCAGCTGGGCCAGAAGCCACTTCCCTTCCCTTTTTCACCTAAGCCACAAACCCTCAGGGCCAGAATGCCCTCCCCAGGACCCCCACTCAGGAAAAGACCCTCACTCAGGAAAGGTCCTTCCTAGGTGGCCACTTCCAAGCCAGAACTATCTGCCTTCCATCTCCCTCCAACCAGCAAGCCCCCTACAGCCCCTGCCTCGGCCTGCCTTCTAGATCTCAGAGCCCCGCCTTTATCCTGCTTTGTTTGCCTCTGGATTACCCTCCCCAAGAAACTGGCAAGCTGCTCTCCCTCTATTACCTCCAAGCTCAGTCCTAGCAAGCTCTTGCCCTGCCACAGGCTCAGCCACACTCACCTAAGGTTTCCTAGAAACATCATCCCAACCACTCTGCTGCCCCCTGGGTGGAGATGGAGAGAGCTGGCTATTCTGCTACCCAGAATGGCTTCTGTGTGCCTCTTTTTCATTCTCCGGAAGGACCTCTGATCTCACCCCTATCCTTCAGAGAATATCTGGGACCGGGCTGTCCCTGGGCCCTCCCCCAAGCCCCTCAGGGTCCTCAGAGCCTCTTGGTAAGAATCCTCCAAGGACACCCTAATTTGTGGACTGGTTTCCAAGGCCAAAGGCCCCAGGGTGCCTCTCTTGCATTCCAGTTGAAAGTCAGTGACTCCAGAAGGGAGTTCAGTTCAGTTCAGTTCAGTTCAGTCACTCAGTCGTGTCCAGCTCTTTGCGACCCCATGAATCGCAGCACGCCAGGCCTTCCTGTCCATCACCATCTCCTGGAGTTCACTCAGACTCACGTCCATCGAGTCAGTGATGCCATCCAGCCACCTCATCCTCTGTCGTCCCCTTCTCCTCCTGCCCCCAATCCCTCCCAGCATCAGAGTCTTTTCCAATGAGTCAACTCTTCGCATGAGGTGGCCGAAGTATTGGAGTTTCAACTTCAGCATCATTCCTTCCAGAGAAATCCCAGGGCTGATCTCCTTCAGAATGGACTGGTTGGATCTCCTTGCAGTCCAAGGGGCTCTCAAGAAGGAGAGGGGGCAGGAAAGGAAGGAGCTACCATGGGTGAGGGCACAGAGGGGACACAGGCAGATCCTTGCCCCTGTGGTGCAGCCAGGGGCTCTCTCGCCTGGAGGCATCAGCAGCGTTTCCCTCCCTGGGCCCCAGCCCCTCCATGCTGAGCCCCTCAGTACTGAGCCTGGGGTTTCCAACTATCTTTCCTGGGCTCAGGAAGAAATGAATCCTTTTCCAGGAGACCGCTGCTTACCTAGCCCCGAGTCACAGACCCTGCTTGGCATCCCCTAGGTGTCAGTTGCCAGCTACTTTCACTAAGCAGTAAATGAAGGGCCTTCTCTCATGAAAGCAGCCATTCTCCAAGATGGGCCTCCTAGCCTTCGTGCCCTTGGGGGTTATTTTAACCTGAGCTAGGGGTGGTCGTGCAACCAACCGACTCCTGGGTGACATGAACACTGCCGAGGCCCCTGGACACCTGCCCGGGGACAACCGCCGCTCTGTTGCCCAGTCAGTGCTGTGGAGAGACACCGAGGCCTTGGCCACCAGCCCTCCAGCCCAGCAGTCACAAGTCAGACCTCTCGGAAGACAGCTGCTAGTGAAAGGCCTCACGCCAGAACTGCTGGCCAGACTCTGAAAACGGGCAGTAGATGGCTGTTGACCATTGTGTTGGCCGCTCAGCTGGGGGCTGTTTCTTACTCATCCAGAACACATTTCCCCTAAAGCCACGGCCAGGTGGTTTTCCAGGTGTCCATGGGTGTGATCTGCCACCCTCAGGGTGAGTCGTGCCAGGCCCACCAAGGCTCGCAGCACACAGAGCTGCTAGGTCCTAGAGCTCCTGGTCTTATGCCCGATCACCCCCCAGAAAGCCTGTAGGGATATCTGTCCACCTGTACCATAGCCACGGTGTGATATGAGGACCCCTAAAAGGTGCAAGAGAGCTGGTTCCCAGGCAGGGGGAAGAGAGGACAAGGGCACACCCACCAGGGCAGTGGGCTCAGGACGCAACGCTGGATGCCATGGCTTCCGGGAGCCTACAGGAGGCGCAAGGGCAGGAAGGGCCGCAGCACTCAGGGCCTGGGGCCGCAGCAGACAGCACCTGGGGCCACAGCCCGGTGCAGCGGGCCATAGGGCAGCACACAGAGCCCACAGTCAGGGGCCAGCAAGGAAGGCCCAAGGCCCGGGCCTGCCATAGGCACCCCCCATGAGGAAGGCCAAATCATTCTCAAGGCCTTTTTCCTGACAAAGCTGCACATTCAGCCCTGTCCACCTCTCCAGCGTGGCTTCTCCAGGCTCCTTGTTCAGAAACGGAGTGGTTCTTTCCCCATCCCCCTTATCTCACCTACCAATGCCAGCACCAGGCCTGTGCGCAGATGGGGAAACTGAGGCCCAGAGAGCTAGTGAGGAGAGCCTGACCCCATATGGTGCCCCAGCGCTCTGAGGAGCAACTGTCCATCTGTCTGTCCAGGGAAAGCCTTCAGCCATTACCCTGGGAGCTAGGGGACGCCCTGAGGGTCTGGGGGCCTTGTCCAGGTAAGGCTTGAAGAGGTAGTCCTGGCCCATCTGGGCAGAGGGTAACTCATGGAGAACTGTGAAGTCTGGCCTAGAATGAATGGAAGTGCTATGTTTTTGCTCAACCACCCTTGCACACACACGCTTGCACACTCACACACTTTTGCACACACCTCCAGGAGAATGCACAAACACTCATGCACATACAGTGTGTACACTCTTTATGCATGCACAAACACCCAGGAGAACACATGCCCCCCAGGAGAACACACACACTCACATATACACCCAGGAGAATGAACACCCCCCAGGAGAACACACACACTCACATATACACCCAGGAGAATGCACAGCCTCCAGGAGAACACACACACTCACATATACACCCAGGAGAATGCACACATCCCAGGAGAGCACACGCACTCACATATACACCCAGAAGAATACACCCCCACTCTAGGAGAACACACACACTCACATATACACCCAGGAGAACACACACACTCACATATACACCCAGGAGAATGCACAGCCTCCAGGAGAACACACACACTCACATATACACCCAGGAGAACACACACACTCACATATACACCCAGGAGAATGCACAGCCTCCAGGAGAACACACACACTCACATATACACCCAGGAGAATGCACACATCCCAGGAGAGCACACGCACTCACATATACACCCAGAAGAATACACCCCCACTCTAGGAGAACACACACACTCACATATACACCCAGGAGAACACACACACTCACATATACACCCAGGAGAATGCACACCAGCACGCACCTGCGTGCACGGCTGCCTAGCGTAGCATGGGCATTCCCTCAGTTTCTGGCCTGGAGCTGGTGGAGTCTGTCACCAGCTGAGCCCCCCTCCCTGCTCCTGAACTCAGGCAAGCTTTATTAGAGACAAGGTGGAGGCAGCCGGCAGATGGACCCCAGACCGGCCCAAGGACCTCAAGTGTCAGTTCAAAGACTCAGGGGCAGCCGCCAGGTCAGAGCACACGTGAGAGGTGCGGGTGGCCCTGCGCGTGCACACAGTGGGCCCAGGGGCCTGATTTACAACAGGGCTCCCGCACATGTGTCAAAGTCACCATGTTAAGCACCAGCATAAAAATAATATATAGGTTACCGCAACGTTTTTATGACCTTCCCCGGCCCTGTGCTGGAATGCTGGGATCCAGCAGGTGAAATAACACACATGTCAGCGGCTGTGCTGTACAGAGTGCACGGGGAGCCTGGGCAGCCAGGATGCTGAGTCCTCCCGGGGGAGGCAGAACCAGGGTGGTGTCAGGCATGCCCCTGAACTCCAGAGAATCTGCAGCTTGGACCAGGGTGGTGCCGGGGTATGCTGCAGGCGGGGCTGCCCTGTGGGCAGGCAGCAGAGGAAGGCTTGCAGCCACTCTGGGAACCAGAGGAGGCCGAACCAATGCAGGTAGCCTTGTCACAGGGAGAAATGATCCTTGAACTCGTGACAACCACTGGCTGCAGCAGGGAGACAGGGTTACATGGGTGCTAGGGAAGCTGCAGACATCCTCCCCATGGCATCCCCCTGGGACAGCTCCTTTGTCTGTGAGGAAGGAAGTTGCAGAGTTTGTGCGCAAAGCCCTGTAAAACACATGGTCCTGCACAAATCTCACAGCATCATCTGTCTTGGCACGCAGGCCAGCCAGGTCCTGGACTCAACAGGGATTGCCCTTCCCCTCTCGGGCTGGGAGAGCGTGAAGACCCGAGCCACCAGTTCACAGGGCAGCCACCCCATGTGCCCACAGCTCATGCTCCTGCGCCCACTCACCCACATGCACACTGTGCCTCTCCAGGCCGGGGGACCCCTCCTCTGAAGCCTTCCTGAACGGGCCCCATACGTACCAGGCTCCAGCTTCTAGAGCCTCAAGCACAGCCTGGTCAGTTTCAGCTTGTTGTCCTGAGTTCCCAGTGGCCAGCAGAACCTGAATTTGGGGTGCTACCCACGTTGGGGTTTCATATAATTTGAGGGTCCCAACAGGGTTAGGGAGTTGGCCTGAATCACACAGGCTGGGCTGGCAGGAGAATGTGCCCATCAGGGGCAGGTGGGACTCAAGAGGCTGCCCCCTAGAGAGCCCCAGGCCTCCCCACTGGGGCTGACTGTAGATGGGCAGAGTCTAGGCTCAGGCCCCGAGCTGAGAAGGCCCTGTGGCCCTGGGGCTTAGAGGCTGATAGAGCCCTCCATGAGATGTCCCTGACACAAGTCTAGTCCCTGGGGGCGTGGCAGCCTGCTGTCTTCCAACCCCTGGTGTTCTTCAACCTCTGCCTGTTAGGGCCCCAGGGTGGGGGACCCTCTCTGAGTGTGAGGGATCATCAAGGAGGCTGGGGTGGGAGGTGGGGTCAGCCTGCCCCAGGCCACTTTGGACTTTGGGCAGGGGTGCTCTGTGAGGTTCCTGAGCACCCCAGGGCTCAGGAGGCCAGGAGTGGGGGAGTCTGTGAGCAAGGTAGCTATAATCCAGAAGCCTGCACACCAGGGCAGGAAAACGTGCTATGGGAGGGCATTGGAGGGAGTCCATAGAAACACACGCGGCCCTGCAGGAGGCAGTGAAGACCACCCCCGGGGGGCCCCTCACTTTGGCAACTTGGGCTGCTGTGGGCCCCACAGATGCTCATCAGCCCTTCACGCATGCCAGACCTGTTGGGGTCCCAGGATGGCAGCAGTGACAAAGCCAGCTGGAACTTCAGCCAGGGCCGGGCGGGCCCGGCCTGGGTGGAGAGTCAGGGAGCAGACCAAGGGCGGGATTCCATAGCCCATCTAATGACTGCCAAGAAGAAAAACCAGGACTTCAAAAGAAGAAACCGGGACAGGACCCTCCAAGGACAAGAGAATAGAACGGCCTGCAAGCCCTCTGCTACAGAATGGGGCAGAAAAGACAAGTATGAAGTACACAAAGGCCACGGAAGCTGGCAGCGCTCACCCTGGGGGCGGGGTCTCCACTGCCAGGGCAGCTGCAAGCAACAGGCTTTTGTGGTGTGGACACTAAGAAGCCGGGTGCAGTGCGCCTTTGTACACCCAGGGCCCACTGAGTTTTCCACAATGCCACCTTGATATTTTAAGCTCTGCATACTGTACTGGGCCCTTGCACTTCCCTGCCAGGAAATGGGGGCTCTCCTGTGAGAGTGAGGACTCCTGTGAGAGTGAGGACTGTGTGAGTACTCTCAGACACGGAAGGGCATTCAGGGTGACCTCCCGAGAAGAGGACGCAGCCTTCGCCTCGAACCTGTGCTCTCTCACTCTCCCTTTGCCGGGCCCCACCCTACCCTGCCATGCTGTGAGGAAGCTCAGGAGCGGCTGCACCCCACAGGTTCCAGTCCCTGTGGCCGCATGATGCAGGGATTAGCTGTCCACCAGTTCCAGCCCAGCTGAGAACCCAGAGTAGGACAAGCACTGCTGCTGGGAACAGCTGCCTCTCCAGGAGTGGGGGTCACACAGCCCCCGTCCTGAACCAGATGGCCGACAACAGGTGCTGGCTCTGAGAAGACTGTGGGCACCACTAGAGAGCTGGCCAGGACCCGAGCATGCAGGCCACAGGGCAAGGACTGGGAGGGAAACGCTGTGGTTCTGGATCACACCCAGCCAAAACGGAGATTGGGAGGGAATTCTGGGGATTCACGGGGAGAGGGGGGTCCAACTGAAAGCAGGGGAGCAAGGAGGCAGAGGGTGCCCCGGAACTCTTGCATGGCTTTCCCAGGCACTCCAGGTTCTCCAAGGAGCTGTGCAGGGTTTGCTCTATTTTTCTGCTTTTCTGAAGTCCACAAGAGCTTGCATCACATTTATGAACAGGAAAATAAAAATTTTCTTTTTAACCTCTAAGTGACTCCCTGCCCTCCAGACTCCAAGTCCGGCTCCTAGAGTACTGTGTCTGCTGCTGCACCAGGCTTCCTCCCCGTCCTTACTCAGGTCTTCTCCCTCCTCCGCAAGCCTCCTCACACTGGCCTGCAGGCAGTGCCCCTGCCCAGGCTCACAGAGAGGGAGAAGGGTGGCTTAGGGCCCTCACAGTGGCCTAGGGAGGGAAGAGGCTTACCCCAGAAGAGGTGAGGCTCACACATCAGGCATACAGCCAGCATCCCGGTGCAAAGGTGAGACAGATACACCACTCAAGGCCACATCTCAGAGTCCCAGGGCAAGTCTATGGAGCCAGGACCCACCACCAGAGCCAGGGATGCTCGCAATGACTAGCTCAACAAGCTACACCAAGGCTCTGGAAAGGGCAATGGGGCCAAGGGCCATCAGAAGTCTCAGGGCTATGTCTCATTAAAAAGAATGAAATAGCATCACTTACAGCAACATGGATAAACCTAGAGATTGTCATACTGAGTGAAGTAAGTCAGACAGAGAAGGAGAAAGGTCCTATGACATCCCTTATATGTGGAATCTGAAAAGAAACGATACAAATGAGCTTACTTACAAGACAGAAAGAGACTCAGACTTAAGAGAACGAACTTATGGTTGCCAGGGAAAACTCTAGGGGAAGACATAACTCGCGCCTTTAGTTAGGGAGTTTGGGACGGAATAGTTAAAGCGGATGACCATCAAGTGGTTAGCCCAGAAAGCTGGGAGAAGGGAGGAAGCCTTGCTGCCAGATAAGCCTCCCTGAGCACAGGCAGGTTCAGTGAGCCTGCGCAGAGGCGACCTTGGCTACAGCAAGCACTGCAGCCTCAGCCACAGAAACCCCCGAGGAGCAGGAGCTGCCGCAGGCGGGTGAGCCCTGAGGAAGCTGTGTCAAGAGCCTGTGGGGAGTGACACGGGGGCAGCAGGGTCTGAGCCTCCAGTGCTCCAGCCTGCCACTAGGGCTTTCCAAGGGTCCCTCCTCCTGGCAATGCCAACCTCTGCAAGCCCCGAGGGCACCGTTCCGGCCCAGCCAGCACCTCCTCCTGCAGGAACTTCCCTAACCACTTCCTCCTTGGAGCAGCCACTCAGAGGTGGGGAGAGACCACTGAGGGTGCAGGAAGAGTCCGCAGGATGGAGTCCTAGGGCCAAGGGGAGGCCAGTCTAGGA
This sequence comes from Nanger dama, assembly GCA_917880005.1. NCBI lineage: Eukaryota > Metazoa > Chordata > Mammalia > Artiodactyla > Bovidae > Nanger > Nanger dama. Next base: position 5,446,328 of record CAKJTW010000087.1, read on the forward strand.
ACTAGACCATGTTGGGGCACGTAGGGGGTCCCCAAATGCCCACCCTTCCAGACCCAGTCCAGGGGTCCTCTAGCATGGGGATTGCCGGTGCTGGTCCCTGCCCCCAGCCTCTCCGCCCACCCATCCCCAGTTCTCAAACATTCACAATCTGGAAACAGCAAGACAAAACACAGAAACAAGGCGAAGGAAACCACTTATCCCCTGGAGCATCTCGGACATGTTTCTCTTAGACATTAAAAAAATAAACCCATGCATTGGAAACATGGCTTGAAGAATCACAGTTTTCTCTGGTAAAGGTTGGGCGGGGTGGCTGCAGCCTGCAGGCTCAGAACAGAACGTGAATCGGACAGCCTGGCAGCATAGACGCAGTCCGCACCCAGGGCACATCCAGGGTGCACGGTGCCCATGGTCCATTCGGGACACATCGCACCCACGTGCCGTCTGCTCCCATGGGTCGTGGAGCCTGCAGCTGCATGCATTCCTGTGGGGCCCTTCTCTCTGCCAGTCAGGAAGGGAGCACACTCTCATGCTCATGACGCATGGGCACACGGAGGTTTGAATGCACAGGCACGCCTGTTCAGGAGCTTATGCCAGCCACCTCAGTGACATGGGGCCCCTGGGAGCCTAGAGGGCAGGAGAACCTTGGGGACCCAAGGAAGGAAGAGGCCTGATGGGAGGAGGAGATACAGGGGCAGAACCCAGAGCCCCTGGCCAGGCTTCTCATGAATTACGCGCCCACCCACCCTGGAGCCCACATGGCCCAGAGGCCCAGAGTCCAGCGGGTGGCCAGTGTTCAGGCGTTCACACCTCTCTTCCCGCTGTGGTACTGTGCAACCACGAGGGGCGCGTTCTGTTTGGATGGATCACTGCACACGGACACGGGCAGTTCCCCGGATCTGCCTCCCCTCTCCCGAATCCAGGTGGACCTGGCTATCCGCACTGTGACCACTCTCAGTTCCCAGGGCAGCAGACCAGGACCCTAAGCACCCCAGGCAGGGCCTGATGCTCACCCCCATAGCCCCCTGGATTCCTGGATCCCAAAGAACTCCAATCTCAGCTTCCTTTCCCAGGAGGAACTCCATGGGCAGTGGTGGGCATGTGGAGCCTGTCAGGAGAACCAGTCCGGGATGCCAAGCCTCTGTTTCCTCCAGGTCTCAGCTGTGGAATGAGGTTGGCCTGGAGGGAAAAGTCTATCTGGGTCCCCAAGGCTTCATTTCTTGTGTTCTATGCAAGGGCTAGATCTAACAGGCAGGATTCTTCTCATTGAGTGCCTCTGGGCTGGCCCGCCAGTCCTCATTGGGAGACTCACTGGGCAAAGGAAATTGGTGTCTGGTGTCTAGTTGCCCCTCTAAGCCAAGTACCCCAAGAGCAGTGTCTGAGCTGTCAGCCAGCACAAAGGAGAGGGCCAAGTACGTTTGTTTGTGGGCTGAGGGGAGAGGAAGGGCATGGGAGGGTTCTGTGGAGCCTTAGCCTGCTCCCTTTCCTCTCCAAGCCTCAGTTTCCCTACCTGGGTGTCCTCCTGACATCCATCAGTTCAGTCATTCATTCATTCACTAAATGGTTCATTTACTCTGTCCCTGTCAAGCCGCTGGGGTACACCAGTAGGAAGCAGAGGAGGCAGACCAGGATAGACCAGCATCTGGGGGCCTAGACGCTCATCTAGGGGTGAGAGTCTGTCCTCCCTCCAGGGAGTGTAGTCAGGGAAGGAAGCCCAGGCTAAAAGCATTTGAGATAGGCTTTGCAGTGCAAATGGGAGTTCACAAAGCTGGAAGGATCCTCTGGGTAGTGGGGAACTTGAAGGAGGGTGGTTCTTCGAGGTCAGGGGCTTTAGTCTGAAATGAACAGGGCAGAATGAGGGTCAGAAGCGTCCGGGCAGCTTCTGAGGGTGGTAGGAAGGGCAGAGTCTGTAAGACTCCATTAGCAATAATCCCTTCTCCTTCTCCAGAGCCGTGGCCCCTGGCCCACCCACCCACACCTCCCACACGTGCAGGCCTCACCAAAGCCCATCGAGGACACAAAGACGCCACCCAGTGTCTTGGCCCTGCCCCACGCAGCCTGTCCCACGGGCTCCCACCTCATCACCCTTTCAAGAGGAGGAGGCCTTCTGCTCAGGGACAGGTCTGGGGCCACTGGAGTTCAGATGGCCCTTGGCCTTTGGGGCAGCTGCAGGGATCCCAGTTATCCATAGAGCCCCTTACTGCACTCGAGGAGGCCAAGCAGAGTCCTGAGTCCCTCCTGCAGGGCCTGTTCCTTGGAGCCTCTCTCACTCTGAAAGTGTCAATGTCTTCACCCAGGAAATATGTCCCAGGTGGCACTAGTGGTAAAGAGCCTGGCAGGAGACATAAGAGGCTGGGTTCGATCCGTGGGTCGGGAGATCCACTGGGAAGGGCATGGCAACCCACTCCAGTATCCTTGCCTGGAGAATCTCATGGACAGAGGAGCCTGGCAGGCTATACAGTCTGTAGGGTCGCAGAGCTGGGCATGACTGAAGTGACTTAGCATGCAGGAATGCACCCAGGAAATGGGCAAATGAAGGCCACCACACGGGACTGTGGCAAGGGCCACCCAAGGCACTAGGTGTGATGTCCATGCCCCTCCGTGTTCACCCTCTGTCCAGGGGCCCGAGCCCTCCTAGGAGAGTGGATGCCGAAGTGGAGGCCCTGACCTGCCCAGAGTTAAGAAGCAGCAGAGCCAGCCCTGAGCTCACACTCCTTTTCATTTATTCCCTTTGAAGACATTTTACCACTCAGAACACCTCCAACTTTCAACTATTAATGAACTACATTTTTTTTCTTTAAAAACATTGAAATTTGATTCTTAAAATCTCCCTTGCATGGGCCTAGAAGGAGGCAGAAAGTCCTGATTCACAGAGGCAGGACATCCCCCATGGAAAACCAATAGAGCACCCCCTCCTCTGCCGGCTAGGAATGACGTAGAAGACAGACACAGAGCTCTCTGCCACCCCACCCTGGGCCTGTGAAAGGCAGCTGGCGAGGCCAGTGTGCAGCCCACACTCTGAATAGCGGGGGCCACAGCAACACACATCCAGTCTTGCTAGAGGGGCCAGAGGCGGCTAAGCCAGGCCAGGCAGGGCCCAGGCTGGTGCAGTGGTGAGCCCTCTCCTTCTGGTCCAGTGACGGTTGCTGCACGCCGAGTCTCATGTCTCTATCCCAGGTCAGAAGAAGGGAATGTAGACAAGGGACAGAATGAGCCACAGAGAGAGCCTTTCTTTTCCCATAGAAGTTTCACCCAGGCAGGTGGACAGGCCTCCTCCCAACCCCTGCCTTCGTCTCTGGCCACAGGGGCTCCACCAGGAGCCTCAACCCAAGGTAGGATGGATGGGACGCTGCCACTCCTCCCTGAGGCCCAGGGCAGGCAGGGCAAGGACTCAGAATGGCACTGGGGTTCGGGAAAATGTCCCTGAGAAGATGACACTTGACAGAAGGACCCCAGGGGTGCTGAGGGAGAATCAAACCAGGCCCGTTGGGGCCACAGACCGGCAGAGCACTGCAGACCCGGCGGGAGCTGTGGGAGGGTATGCTGAGCTGGGTCTGAGTGGCGCAGGGTGTGGTGGTGGGGGTGCTTCAAGGCGCCAAGGGGAAGGGGCATTCCAGAGTGGGCAGGTGAGGGCCCACCTGAACAGGAACCTGTAAAATCACCCACTGTGTGCCTGTAGCCATGTCAAGACAGCTCTAGTGGGAACGTGCACTTTATCTGCCAATATGCTGCACAGGAGGCTGGACTCGGCTTCAGGGGCACACGCAGCAGGACACCAGGCCCTGTCTAGGCCCTGAGGTACCTGTTGAGTTCCAAGTGGCTGGAAGCAGGACCTAGGAGGAGTGAGGGAAGCAAGCCGGGGTCTGGCCATGCAGGGCCAAGGCTAGTGCAGACATTCTTCTGCAGGCTCAGAGGCCCAAGGCTGGAGCGGGCGAGCCGCGGGGGGCTGCTGCAAGGGTCAGGGCAGTAGATGCCCACAGAGCCTTCAGCCCAATGTGCAAGGGAGAGAGGGCACAGCACAGTGCAGGCCCTGTTGTTTACGGGGGAGAGCCCTGGCCACACATATCCCCTCCACAGGTTTCCCCAGCCAGGCTTGGAGGCCAGAGATGATGCACGTCCCCAGGCTGCCCCTCAGGCTCAGTGAGTGCTGGGGGTGAGGGCCTGCCAACAGACAGACTCCAAACCATCTGCCATGTGGTGGGAAATCCCTTACTTCCTGAGCTAAGGAGTGAGGGGCTGAGACCAAGGAGAGGAAGTAGGGGCCCTTGAGTGGGGACACACAGATGATTGGGTTGTGGGCTCAGCCTAGGACTCTGTGTCCAGCTGACCCTACCCAGAGATCCCTGCAATATCCCCCACTGTGGGGAGCTCCCTACCTCCCAGAGCAGCCCACAGTTCTGAGGGAACCATCTCCCACTTCAGTTCTGCCAGGACTAGACCCACATTGTGCGCCTCAGGTGGAAATCACGTTCTTTCTCCAGGCTGAGTGACCCCCAGCCCGGCTGTTCCCACGGGCTCAATGTCAGCCTCATAGCAATCTAAACAACGAACAAATGATTGGATGAATAAATGAATGGGTGGACAAATGAATGAATGAATGGATGGACCTGCAGATGGATGGACAAATGAAAAAATGACTGGATGGATGAATGGATGGATGGACCCATGGATGGAAGGACAAATGAACAAATGACTGGATGGATGAATGGATGGATGGACCCATGGATGGATGGACAAATGAAACAATGAGTGGATGGATGAATGGATGGATGGGTGACTGGATGAATGAATGAAGGAAGGAAGGAAGGAAAGAAACATCTGTTCCTTAGCAAATACTTCCTGGCACAAGGGGTCAGGGTGGCTAACAGGTGGGAGCCAGTAAAAGCCAAGCTTCCTGCCTGAGGAGCAGCCCAGTACATGTCCTGAAGGAGATCCAAGACTCCATCTGCAGGCCAGCCCACCCTCCTGCCAGCCCTGGGCACACATGCATGCCCATGGGTCTCCTTCCTCACCTGTTAACCTTGAAGTGGGGCAGCAGGAGGTAGCAGAGCCGACCATCAGAACCCCTGGGATTTCATGCATCATAAACCTCCTGGTGCCTTAGTTTCCCCACCTGTAAAGTGGGCCCAAGTAATTATCCTCCACTAGGGTTGCCTAAAGGGGATGGTAGATATACACACAGTCATGTGGCCATACATGGAATCATGAAGCTATACACAAAGCTACAAAGCCACGTGTGGAACCACAAGCCACATGCAGAAACCACACGTGGCGCCAGGAACCTACATATAAAACCACAACATTGCACATGACCACACCTTTGGTCAGTCACAAGCAGCTTGCACAAACACTACACACTCACATGCGCGCATCAGGGAACTCAGGGTTTCTTCTGCAGCCCCTAGGGCAGGGACTCAACAGGCCCTAGAGAGAGTGCTCCAGCCTCCCATGTGGTCCTCAAATCTAGCCTGACCCAGCCCGTTCCCTCTGTCACACCTTTTTAGGGTTCACCCCTCTACGAGGCAGTTCAGTGCTCTGTGATCCCTCCTCCAGGAAGCACTCTCTGATGGCTCAAGAGAAAATGAGATCTGGGCCCCCTATGTAGATGGTGGCAGTAAGTTGCAGGGGGACTGGGGCAGTGAACACGGCCCTCTGAGCTTGCTTGTCCTGGGTGCACACTGGGCTGTGAAAACACTCACCGAAGTGCCCTGCCACCTACAGCTCATGGCTCTGCCCCAGATGTGCAGAACTGCCTGGTGCCCCAGGGGCCAGGTCGCTGGACCAGGCAGTGTGTGGCCATTTGCTCTCTGAAGCAAACCAAGAGCTCAGACTTCATGGCCTGTCCCCCTAGAAGCTGGAGATCTGAGGTCCTCTCAAAGAGCCCTCCACAGCTTCTCGGCCCACATCCTGGGAGACAGGGCATGCCGAGATTTTAGCCTCTCCCAGGACCCCTCCCACCTCTAGTACTCTCTGCCAGGAACATTACAGAAGGCCACCAGGCTAAGGTGGATACAGGGTGAGCAGAGGCCCAGCTTGTCTGGGGAACCTATCATCTGAGGGAGGGAGAGCCCTGAGGTGACGGCAGAGACACTGAGGCTGCCACATTGTAGAGAAAGGAGGAGGTGGGCCTCGTGAAAACATTAGGAGCAAGACCCTTCTGGACTTCGCTGGTGGATAAGAATCTGTCTCCCAATGCAGGAGATACAGGTTCAATCCCTGGTTCAGGAGGATCCCACCTGCCGTGGAATGGCCAAGCCCCTGCACCACAACTGCTAAAGCCCGTGCACCTAGAGCCCACGCTCTGCAACAGGAGAGGCCCATCCACCCCACTAGAGAGGACCCCTGCTCTCTGCAGCTAGAGAGACCACATGCAGCAACAAAGACCCAACGAAACCAGAAAAATCCTTCCAGCACGAAGCTCAGGGCCAGCATCGGGTGCCAGCCTGCCCGGAGACAGACACCTGTGATGGAAGCCAGGGTCTACAGTCGGCCGGAACCCACTGACCACATCCTGGGGCCCACAGCAAGCCAGACCTGGGAGCTGAGGAGACAATAGATGGACTGTCAGAAGGACTAGTGGGTGATGAAGACTTAGCTTCTGTGTGGCCAAGTGTAGATGAGTAAGGTGGGTGGGGACGGGCAGGGGGTGAGAGACAAGTGAGTGGGGTGGAGTGTGAGGTGAGATGGCTGGGGGTGGGAGCTGGGCAGGGAGTGGGAGTGGGGATGGGGAGGGATGGTGGACTGGGAAACGCACAGATATGGACTACTGGAGGTCCTGCTCTCTGGGAAACCAGAGCACCAAAGCTTCCACGGGAGGCTGGTGGGCTGGGCACAGAGGCCCATTCTTGACTTCCCGAAGGGACAAGGCGTGCTTGCGATCTCCCACTTTGCTTGCCTCCAGCTCCCCCATCAGCATCTGACTCACAATGCAGCACTCCTGCACACGGACATGCACACACGCTGTTGTGTGCACGTGGCTCCTGTACACGCACTCATACACACATGCTCCCAGTCCGTCTCAGCTCAGCACACTGCTCCCAGACCTAGCCTCTTCCCCTCCCACCCCTTCTGCTTGCCTTGGATCACCCTTCACCCAAGAAGCAAACTCTACGAGCATCTCTTATGCTCACTTCTGTGCGAGTCCTCACATCACTGATTCTAGTAGAGGGGGGCTGGGGGAGCAGGGAGTGGGGACACAGACACCCGCAGGGGTTGGGCCCAGGCAGGAGAAGCTGTGGGTCTTCAGCTCCCACATGCTGCGAGAACATCTGGGTCCCAGGACAATAACACCCTCACCTGAGCTGCTGATGCAGGGAGGTAGGTTGGGGAATACGAGGACCCAGGCCGGGGTGGGAGGCCAGAGCACAGAGCCCAGGTCTCCCAGACACCCCTCTACACACAGAAGCTCCCACTAGGCCCATGAGTGATGGACAGACCCTCACCCAACTCAGTGCTCTCCAACCCATCTCCTAGGGCCCCCTGCCAGCATCACGATGAGGACCAGACCTTTGCCACCACCGTGCCACCTCGGCTTCTCCTGGTTATGCTTCCTGGGTCAGCAACACTTGACACGTTGCTTGCTTGCTTGCTATGACTGTCTGACTCTGTCTGTCTGTCTGTCTGTCTCTCTCTGCCGAGGGACTATGGGGAGGGGTGCAGTGTGGGGGCTCGCAGATCCCTCCTGATGCTCCATTGTTGTTGCAAACTTCCCCTCATGCAAGGTCCAAACCCCAGGCATTTAGACTAGGAGGAGGACACTGTCTGCTCCCCAGTAGGCCCTGGATGTGAGAGACCCCAATTCCACCCTGGGCAGGAGGGGCCGTAATCCACCCACAGCTGTGGAGAGGGGGAGCCCCTCTGGGTTCCAAGCCATCAGAGAGCACGAACCTAGTAGGCATGTCCATGGGGCACATCTAGGCCACCACACATCCTTGTGCCCATGTACATATCGAGTGGCCAGCCTTCTCCCTTCCTGACCTATTTCTTGAATTACTTATTTCTTTGCTCCTGAGTCCTGGTCACTGTCTAGAGCATTCTCCCCCGAGGTTGGTTGGTACCCATGACTGGGTCTGGCACAAGGATAGCTGTCTGTTCTTCTCTCCTCTGAGCTGCCTTCTGACAATCACTGTGGTCTTTGTCCAGTGGCATGTAGATCGTGGCCTTAGGGCCTCAGTTTTCACATCTACAGAATGCAGCTTTGAAAAGGCCAGTCAGCAGCCAGGCAGTAAGAAATGTGTGCCCTGCAGGGTGTGGCCAAGTTGGGGATGCCCTCAGGCCCGGGGCCCCTCTTGACCCTCCCCCCGCACCACAGACTTGTGACTCACATCCCCAGTCTTCCCACTGCATCAGCGTTAAGGCTCTTCACCAACTGACTCTGGGCGTTAGGTCAGTGGTTCACTCATTCATTCTTGTGCAGTTATGGAGCACCAACAACATACAGGTCCTTACTTCTGGGTTCACAGTATCCTAGAAAAGGACCAAGTCACACAGGCGTCTGCCTGGGCACAGGGTGGGCAGCAGGGCCCCAGTCACCCTGGCAAGCAGCCCTGCAGGCTGTGGGAGAAGGTCTGGGGCCCAGCCTCCAAGTTCCTCTCTGTCCTGACGCACTCAGTGCAGCCTGCCCCTCTGTTTCCTTCTGCAGGGTCTGCCTCTGGCACTCCAGGTGCACCAACGCTTCCCTTGCTGGACCCCACTCAGGGTGGGTCTGGTCCAATCCCAGCCCCTCCCAGCCCGCCTGGCTAGCTCTGCTCCCCCGGCTAGAGAAGGATGACTTCACCCTGCCAGAATCCAGCAGCATGCAGTATTTACATAAATATCCCCCACCCCTGGAACTGGAGTGCAGAACGGCAGGCAGGCAATCTGTGGGGCTGTTCAGCCCCCACCACCCACTCTGAGCTCCAGACGGCCAGCCCAAACCTCAGTCCCTCTCTGAAGCTGCTTCTCGGGCTGCAAATGGGGCCAACTAGGCTTCAGCCCGCGCACAAGTCCAGCTCAAGAGGCACTGCTTGTGATGGGCGGAATGCCGGGCTTTCTGTTGTCCCACCACCGTTCTCTTTTAAGGGAACTCATCGTCCCACGTGATGCTCCACTCACCCTGGCATGGAACCCAGAGGGGCTCCCCTCTCCACAGCTGTGGGTGGATTACAGCCCCTCCCGCCCAGGGTGGAATTGGGGTCTCTCACATCCAGGGCTTGCTGAGGAGCAGACAGTGACCTCCTCCTAGACTAAAGGCCTGGGGTTTGGACCTTGCATGTGGGGAAGTTTGCAACAGCAACTCACCCTGATCCCAGAAAGTCCCCTTCTCCCTGTGGGCTTGAAGGATGGGCTCATCCCACTAAGGAAAGAAACATTCTTGCCCAGGGAGCACCTTGGCCGGAGGCAGGCAGTCAAGAAGAGTCTGGAGGAGGTAGCAGCTGCCTTCAGCCTTGTGTGATGAGAGGCTGAGGGAGGTCCAGACAGAATCCAGAGGCTTTAAAGGGGAGCGGGCCACAGGAAGGGAGGGGACCCTGGCCACTAGGACCAGAGTTTCAGCGCAGGCCTTAGGGCTCCAGCCGGGTGTGGCCCTGGGCTGACCCACAAGGGAAGTGCCAGCCTCTCGCTTTCTGCACCTGGGGCCTGGAGGAGGACGTGGTGGGGAGAGATGGAGGGAACTGGGCTTCCTGGTGGTTCAGTGGTAAAGAATCCGCCTGTCAATGCAGGAGACACAAGTTCAACCCCTGATCCAGGAAGATCCCATGGAGAAGGAAATGACAACCCACTCCAGTATTCTTGCCATGGACAGAGGAACCTGGTGGGCTTTAGTCCATGGGGTCTCAAAGAGCTGGACCTGACTTAGCAACTGAATGACCACAGCAACCACCTCACAGCTGAGGATGACCAGGGCGATGTGGTGTGGAAGGGGTTGTCCGGAAGAGAAGCCCAGTGTGGGCTGCAGATGAGGGCACCCTGCTGCCCCTGGGCCCAGCTGACTAGCCCCTCTCTCCAGCATCCGCAAGGAAAGGAAGAAGAGAGTCATGGTGGGAGGAACCCCCTGCTCCGTGGTTGCTTCCCTCTGTTGACATTTCCCAACCGTCAGCCAGACCAGGGTCCCCCTTGGATCTCAGAGCTTGTTTCCCATCAGTTCCAAGTTGCTTCCTCTTCTCCCTGGTTTCCATGACATTTGCTGTGGATGCTGGAGGGGTCAGCTCTGAGTGCTCTTTGCTGACACCACTCACCCAGAGTTCGAGGAGATGAGGGCCTGTCTGGGCCTGGGGCCCAAATGCTGAGGCATCCCTGGTCTTAAGCCTGGGAGGGCTCCAGTCCTCTGGGCTTGAGTTGCTCCCCCTATGCAAGATTTGGAAGGACCCTCCAGCAGGTCCCAAACCCAGATAGGTAGAGAGGGCTCTGTTTGTCCTGGAACCATCAGGACTGCTTCAAGACAAGAGTCTTGGGCCAACACAGAAGAGAGCCCATGATTGCAGCCACTGCAGGGGGCAAGAGTCCCCCAGGGCCCTCAGAGACCAGGGCAGCTATGATCCCTGGATGGAGATATGGTGGGAGAAAGAGCAGAGAGGGGAAAGGGGGCTCAGGTGGCCTCTAGTGCTCACTGCCCGATACTCCCAGGGGGTAGAGGCCCCCAGCAGGAGGGTCTGCCCTGGGCCGTACCCAGAACTCCTTGCTGCAGCTAGGGCCAAGAAGGAGGGCCATCGCAGGAGTGTGTGAGCCCCCCAGGGGCTGGGGCTGCCCTAAGTGAGCAAAGAAAGCTTCCTGACAGCTACAGCTGTACCAGGCTGAGGGACTAGCAGACTCAAGGCACTGTGGAGTGTCCACCAAAACCACCCGCCCTTCACCTCTCCAAGACCTCTGGGGTCTCAGATATCACCTGGGAGAGCTGTAAATTCAGGAAAAGCTAGCCTCCGAGAATATAGCACCTGAGGATGGGGATGTGCAGGATGGAGCTCTGCCTTGGGGACTGATTTAGGGGACACAGCCCTGCCCTGGGTCTGGGCCACACCCACCCTGCACTGGAATCAGTCTGTGGCCCGGGCGATGATCCTAACGGCAGACTGGTCCAGAGAGCCAGCTGAGCCAGAAGCCAAGCCCTTTCCTGGCCATGACCTGGGTGGCTCCCAGCCTCAGGGCCCAGGGAGGGGCTGGATTCAACCAGTGCACTGTGGGCTGGTCTGCAGGCCCTGCATTCCCAGCACGCACTGGAGCATGTCCCCGCTGCCTGTCCAAGCCTCAGCTCCTCCAGAACTTCCCACAGAAGGCTAGGACCCACCCTCCCCGCACTCTGGGCCCCAGAGTCTCCAAGGCTGGGCCCTCGCCTGAGCTGCTGCTCTGGAGGGCCCTGCCATCTGGGCCATACATAGCACAGAGCCGGGAGGAACTGTGGGGCGCTGTAGGGCACAGTCCCTGCCAGCAACCCCCGTACACATACACAGAGACCCAGCCTGGAGAGGCGTGTCACTGCCAGGATCCCCCATCTGTGTGACAGGGCACACCAGGCTTCTTGGGAGCCCCCAAAGGGGCCCCCAAAAGTGTGCCCCTCCTGGCACACTCCCAGCCGCCTTCAGCTCTCCCTTCAGGAAGATGCAGAGCGTGGGGGAGCTGGGGGACCCTCACAGCTGCCTCCCAATAGGAGAACCAGCTTCCACGGGGCCTGCCTGGCCTCCGAGTTTACTCTCTTCAGGGTTTGAGCTTGCGTGCTCCACCGCTGGTTCTGACTCCATCAGCCCCTCTCAGCAGGGTCAGGGGAACAGAGGCAAGGCCCCAGCTCCCTCCTAGCCCTGAGGGAATACAGGAATCCAGCCCAGCCTCAGCCGCTGAGACACTCCCCAGCACGACAAATCACATACTTTTCAGAAATTAGACCTAGGCCGCAGGAGGAGAGCACACGGGTCCAGGTGCCTGGTAATAAAGCCTTTACAGCCTCCATGTCATCCTCAGTCACGTGTTCATCCGGTGAGACCACGGTAAGCTATTTGGCGTGAAAATCGCCCCTTCCCCTTAGGGCCACGGAAATGTCACTGGCTGTGGCCACCACCCCTGTCCCTGCTGGCTACAGCAGGGGCTTATCCATTCCCCTCATTTGCTGTGTGAACTTTGGGGAGCATAAGAGATGCAAGAGATGTGGGTTCAGTCCTTGGGTGGGGAAGATCCCCTGGAGGAGGGCATGGACAGAGGAGCCTGGCAGGCTACAGTGAGTGGGGTCACAAAGAGCTGGACATGACTGAGCGACTTAGCACACACACATATCTGCCCACATCCCAGAAGCGAGCTCTGAAACACACACGGGGCAGGGAGCAGCACCAGGATTGTGGATATGATGCTAAATCACAGCCACAAAGAAAAACTGGTCCAGGCGTTACTCAAGGCCACACCCCTCCAGGACCAACGCCCTTCCCTGGGCAAGGACTCCTCAGAGGCTTTGTGGATTGAGGGCCTGGACTCTGAGCTGGCAAAGCTGGGTCTTCATTGCTCTCCCACACTGGTCCACACCATCCAACCCCTGGGTAACCCTGGAGTGCGTGACCCACAGGAGGGAGGCTACCCAACCCCACATATCAGAAGCTTCCAGGCCCAAACCCTGGTGATCTGCTAAGAAACACTGACTTAACAGCAGCCCGAGAGCCACATGCCCTGGCCCTCTCAGGCCCACGGCCCTGTGTCCCTGCGTCTCGGGTCCCTCTGAGCAGTTGCAACTCACTCCCACACTCACATGTGCACAGTCGCACACATTCTTACACACACTCACACGCATTCACAAGTTCACGCAGCAGCCCTCTTCACCTCCCCTCCTCCTCAACGTCCCTCTCCTCTTCCCCACTGCCCTCCCCACAGCTGAGTCTGTAAGAGTGGCTTCTCTCCTGCATGATCAGCTGCTCTCTCTTGCATTCTTCTTCCTTCTCATCCAGAACATGGTGCGGTCGTGGGGCACTCTCTCCCTGTGCTCTCGTCTCGAGGCTGCTGTTGGGCAGCACGTGCCCTGCACGTGGTCATGGATATGGTATCCTGTACCCACTTGTGCACTGCAGTTCAGATCTTGCTCTACACCTGATCTTTTCCTCTGGTCTAGGCTACTGGGCTCCGTGGGGCAGGCTCTCTGAGGACCTGCTTGGCAGAGTGCAGACCAGAGAGACACCACCACCATTCACTCTCTGCCCCTGCAACTCCCCGCTCACCTGAGTCGTGACTAGCACTGGGGTGTGCGTCCTCCCCTGCGGTGAGCAGTGCTGGGGAGCTCACTCTGCCGGGCCCTCCGAATACCGCACCTCGCACTGCAAGCCTGTTTCCCGTTGGGTGGCATGTTCCTCAGGCACTGGCAGGGGCTCCTCTGTGGGCAGAAACTGGAGACGTCTTTTCCCATTACTCTCTTCACAGTGGCCAGCAGAAATCCTCCTCCAAATACAGTCAGCCATCTGCTTTTTTTCCTTATGGTTTGTGCTCTTGTGGTGTGTCCATAAAGCTTTCACACACACATTTTCCTCCATTAAGCTGATAGCTTCGGTTCTAATGTTCACATCCTTAACGTCAGCATCTGCACATATCAGGTGCTCCATAGGCATTTGTGCAATGAGTGAGTGAGTGAAGATTCTTTAAAGAAAAGTCTTCTGGACTCCACGACCCTCTTCCCTCTGTCTCTTCCCAGCCTGGCTCCACAAGGGGACTGCATTCCTGCCCTGCTGGCCCTCAGCCTTTCCCAGGAAGCCCTCTGTGGCCTGGCCACTTACTTGCTGGGGCCACATCCACCTGCCTGTCCTTCCTTTCGTCTCTTGTCAGCTCAGAGCATCGGTGACATTGTGCACACCACTTCACTTTCACCATGTCTTTTCATGAGACGAGATTGGTTAAAGCAATGTATCTTCTTTAAACAAGCAAAACTAAAGTGGACTGTGAAAGTAAACCATGGCCCCAGACTCCTTCATTCAGAAGTAAACCTTGTTAACAGAAAATAGATTTCCAGGCATCACACATGGTCCAGGTATCAACACAGAGGCAGAACTATCTATAGTCTAATTGAATTAATAGTGTTAACTGTGAAAATTATTTTCTGCGTAAATGAAGAAAAGAGGAAGAAAGGAAAAGGAGGGAGAGAGAAGGAGGGAGGGAGAAAGGAGGAAGGGGGAGCCAAAGTGAGGCTGCTGCTAAGTCGCATCCATCGTGTCCGACTCTGTGCGACCCCATAGACGGCAGCCCACCAGGCTCCTCTGTCCCTGGGATTCTCCAGGCAAGAACACTGGAGTGGGTTGCCATTTCCTTCTCCAATGCATGAAAGTGAAAAGTGGAAGTGAAGTCGCTCAGTCCGACTCTTGGCAACCCCATGGACTGCAGCCTACCAGGCTCCTCCATCCATGGGATTCTCCAGGCAAGAGTACTGGAGTGGGGTGCCATTGCCTTCTCCAAAAGTGAGGCAATGAGACACAAAGATTTACTTGCTGACCTTGGGATAAATGTCTCTTCAACACATGAGATACGTGCATGTTTCCAAATAATCCCTCTAGGATTAAGAGAGAGAGTAGGCGAAATGAGGGCACTGGGCTGGTTTCCATTTCGCCAGCTCTGGTATCTGAGCAGGGTCTGTCCCTGCGCCTGGCCCACTCCTCGCGTGCCCGCCATCGTCTCCTGACTCTGCCAGCCTGGCCCACTCCACGCATACCCGCCACCATCTCCTGACTCTGCCAGCTTTCTAGTTTGCCGCACTCCCTTGTTTACATTTCAATGGGCTCAAAACTCACACCTTCCCCTTAGCCCATGCTTTTGACCAAAAATCTCCCCATTCTAAGCTCTGTACTTTGGTTTGTCTTTCCAGTGTGTGTGTTCAGTCGCCAGTCGTGTCCAACTCTTTGTGACCCCCAGGGAACGTAGCTCACCAGGCTCACCTGTCCATGGGATTTTGAGGGCAAGATACTGGAGGGCATTGTCATTTCCTCCACCAGGGGATCTTCCCGGCCCAGGGATCGAGCCTGCGTCTTCTGTGTCTCCTGCAATGCAGGCAGCTTCTTTACTGCTAAGCCACCAGAAAGCTGTCGTTCCAGTGGCTGGACCTAACCACAAGGAGCGGACCTGTTTTGTATTGTTTTTCGTGAGGACCCACACATCCTGAATTTCATCAGTCCTGGGACACCTGCCATCTTCTTTGCACCCCACCCTGCTCACGCCTCTTGGGTCCCCGCCCCAGCCCCAGCCATCCCAAGGTTTCCGGCCCTCTTTGGGTGGAGCCTTGTTCTCTACATCCCTTTAGTTGCTCTGCGCAGCACATCAAATAGTTCACTAGAAAGGGTGTGTAACAGAAGTGAACTTTCTGAGAACTGGCCTGCCCAAGATGCCTCTGGTCTGCTTTTTATACAAGCTTGGCTAGCCGTGGACTTCTAGGTTGGAGATGACTATTCCTCAGAGCTTGGAAGCCACAGCTCCATTTTAACCTAGCACCCTCCATTGCTGATGATCTCCAGTATCTGTTTAATCCTCGGGGTTCTATGTGAGTGTGAGTTAGGAATGACCTGGGTAGCAGATAAGAAAACCGAATCAGTGGGAGCCCAAGCAAACAGACATTCATTTGCTTTATTTTGTTTTACTTATTTATCTGTCTGTTTATTTTCTCTCTTGGCTGCACCGCATGGCATGCAGAAGCTTAGTTCCCTGACCAGGGACTGGACCCTTCCCGCTACAGTAGAAGCACGGGGTCCTACCCTCCCAAGTTCATTTGTTTTAAATCATGTACATGCAACAGAAATAGAAGAGGCAGAGCAGGTTTAGAGTAAGAGACCTGCTAGGTCACTGGGGACCTAAGCCTTTTCTATTTTTGTCCCTTCACCCTTCTTGTGTGGCTGCTGTACTCACGACCCCAGTATGACTGCTGCAACTCCGCCATCACAGCCTGTGTCTGAGCAAGGAAAAGGGTGGAACGATACACAGGTGATGAGAAAGAAGGGCCTTCTCTTAAGCAAGCTTTTACCTTTTATTAGAGAAAGAACCCTCTCCACAGGAACTTGTCACCAAATGTCCTTGCCCAAAAGAGCTGACCACCCTGGCTGAAAGATATTCAACAAGTTGACCTTCCCTCACTAGATTGCTTGAGCTTTATATTTCATGTTTTATTTTAAAAGATTTTTATTCCACTAGCCATAGTTTCATTTCCAATAGTTCACTTTCATTTTTAGTGTTCCTTTTCCAATAGATTCCATTCTTGTTTTATGTAATTCCTTCACAAATCTTTCTAATGCTACTGATGAGTTAATTTAAAACTCCTTTCTGTGCCCAATTATTTCTGTTTTTTCTGATGACATTTTTTAGGAATATGTCTCTTGAGTCCCCAGAGTGACTCTCTGAACACTTTCACTTCTGTTTAAAAATTCTGGAGTCCAGAAAGCAAGGAAGTCTGCATAGATGGGTAGGACAGAAGACAGTGTGACAGGGGGCGGGGGGCGGGAGGGTTCTAGCCAAATTTGGAAAAGTGTGAATACTAGAAGAGGAGCAATGTCACTGCACTGTGATGTTTTGGATTAAAAAAAAAAATCTGTATGTTCTTGACAATTTGAAGGCAAACAAAAGTTGGGGAGAGAAATTTTCTTCACAGAACAGTGACATGTAATAAACGTAGCAGGAATAATAGAATTTGTAAATTGCCTTTTCACCAGCTCTAGAGCAATCACTACTCAGAGCAGAGTATCCACGCGTCCCAGGACCACTGATGGACTGGATTGCTCACCAGTCACAGGGAGACCGCATGCCTACACAGGCAGAGAAAGCAGTTACTACCTCACGCAGGGACACCCTCAGTGTCCCATAGGGGTGAACAGCCACATCCTTGATTGGCCCTGGGTTAGAAAACAAAAGCAAGGCTTCCCCCGTGACTCGAAGGATCTACCTGCTAGTGCAGGAGACGGGTTCAATCCCTGATCCGAGAAGATCCCACATGCCTCGGAGCAACTCAGCTCATGTGCCACAACTGTTGGGCCTGTGCTCCAGAGTCCAGGGACAGAACTCCTGAGCCTGCGTGCCTGGAGCCCTTGCCCCACAACAAGAGACACCACCGCAATGAGAAGCCAGCCCGCTGCAAACAGAGAGTAGCCCGTGCTCGATGCAACTAGAGGAAAGCCGGAGCAGCAACTGAGACCCAGCACCGCCCAAATAAACAGACCAAACACAGCCACGCAACGATGTGGTCCCACTGATGCTGACCGGCCAGTGTGAAGACAGGAGGGAGATACATGGGTAAGTGTCTGTGTTGCGTGGGAGATACACCAAAGAATTACAGGGACCAACTGTCGGGATGTCCCCAGCATATTCTCAAAAGGTACAAATGGATGCGTTATGTTTCTTGAGAGTATACAGAGAAAAACGTGACTGAATTAACAGTTGTTGAACCATTGCAGGACACACAGGAGTGTGGCAGGTAGACTCCCAGACATTCCTGTGGCCCCCGACCCTGGCTTTAAACCACAGCTCCTGAAAACTTACTCTGTAACAGTAGATGATGGCTGCACTTTGTAGGAGGGTCGCAAATTCTCTTTCCAAGCTGGGGAGAATCCATGCTGAGACCTTGCCGGCTGGTCCCAGCCTGCCCTGCCCCCAGGCCCTGGGGGCACTCGGGCCTTGGCCATCCCAGCTCTCCCCAGGCAGGCTGTGAGGCTGCCCCACCTGCCCAGTGTGCTGCTCCTGTCTTCTCACCCCCCACGGCAGCAGGGCCTGCTGCCCACTCCAGAATCATCAACCTCAACTGGCCTCGTGTTCTCCCTCCTCTGCCCCCACCCCCTCCCCTCCTCTGCCCCCCACCCTCCCCTCCTCTGCCCCCCATCCCTCCCTTCTTCTGCCCCCCACCCTCTCCTCCCCTACCCTTTCCCCAAACTCCTCCTCTGCCTTCTTCTCTCTCCTCCTCTACCCTTTCCCCAACCTCCTTCTCTGCCTTCTTCTCTCTCCTCCCTCCCCCTGCTTCCCACCCATCTCCTCTCCCTTCTGCTCTCCCCTCCCTCCCTCTCTGTCCCCTCCCCTTCTCTCCCTGCTCTGGGAGGTGGGCCTCTGGCTGCCCAGCTAATAACCACAGCAGGAGCCTCCCGGCTCTGCTCCCCAGCTCCAGCCGTTTCCATGGACGAGGGCCCACACAAACACAGGATGCTGCAGCTCCCCCACTGCCAGCCCAGGACCCCCACAGCACAGGGTTGGTGGCAGATGAGGTCATTGCCACAGGGGCCCTGCAGGCTTGTTGGGGGACTATTTGTTTGGCCTTGTTTCTGTGGCAACCTGCTAGACCTCCTTCACTCCATCCACTGAGGTGTTTGCTGGTGTAAGTGATGAAGTTGCCCTTGAGCCCCCAGCTCCACCTCCAAGGGAAACAGGCTCAAGAGCCAGGCAGAGGCAAGACCACGCAGCGTCAGAACACTTGTCCCCAGACCGAGGTCTCCCTTTGCCTGGGAGCTCAAGTGAATACAGGTCAAATGGGCCCCAGGCGTGCAGCCCACTGCCCAGAGCAGGGGGCTCCGGCTCTGTCCAGCATCTGTCCTGCCTGGGGATCAGCCCCTGACCTCAGTGCTGACAGGGAGCTGAGGGGGTCCTGTCCCGAGAGAAGAGGCCTTGGGCAGTGATCAAGGAGGGGCTCAGAGGGCAAGGTTGCTTTTAGAAAAGACACAGTGGCCTGGCACTGGGGAGGAAACCATGGGGAGTCCAGGTGGGGAGGGGAGGAGACGGGGAGGCCAGTCACAGGTTAAGGTGGCTCTAAGAGGAGGGGTGTGGAGACGGGAGACTGGGGGAGGCGCTGAGAGGCAGGAGTCAAAGCGAGGCCGTGTGTTCAGGGCACCAGCACCCTGATCCCCTCTCCATCCGTCCAGTGGTCTTTGCAGCAGCCACGAGCCTCCACAGCTGGGGTCAGGCCCAGGAGGAGCAGGGTAGGCTCAGGCCAGGCAGAACAGGGACTGCGTGCTCACTGGGCTGGGGGCCAGGCCCACCCACCCTGACCCACCCACAGGCTCCCACCCTGCAGTACCTCAGTGCTCTGGCCCTTCAGCCCTCCTGGGGGCCTCCCTTCCCAGTGCTCCCTGAGCACCTGCTCTGTGTGGCCCAGCCCGACCCTGACAGGGCAGTGAGCATGATTTCCTGCAGTCCCTGCGGTCCTGGGGCCTCCAGGGTCTCACAGCAAGATGAAACAGGGCCCCACCATTGCCTGTCTGGACTCTGGCCGCGGTAAATCGGCCTCACTTTCTCCACCCTTTCCCTCCCCCCTCTTCTTCCTCTCCCTCCTCCCCTTTCTTCCTCCCCCCTTCCTCCCCCTTTCTCCCCTCCTCCCCCTGCCCCTTCCAGCTCCTTCCTCCTCCCCCTCCCCCTTCATCTGCCTCTCCCCCTCAAGCTGTCTCTTAAGTCATCCTGGAAGGCAGGTGGGACCCAGCTGAATACCTTCCCAATGTGCAGGCCTGTCTGAGACGTTACCTAACCGCACCTTCTTACCTAATCCCCTAGCCATCTCCTGCCTCCTGCGCTTGCCCCAAACCCAGCAGGCCAACCTGGGCTCGAGCCCAGACTTGCCTCTGGCCACCTGTGGTCCTGGGCTGCCTCCCCAGGATGTGGTCTGACAGGACAGGCCTTCCCCTGCCTCCGTTGAAAGAAGCCAGAGATGGGGCGGGAGAGACTGTGGTCACTGGGCAGAGCAGGTGGCAAGAAAGGAGGGATAACTTTGTCCTCACAGTGTGCACAGGCATGCATATGCATGCACCAGCGTGTACACTTTTGCATGGGCATGCACACACGTGCAGGCAGGCACACACACACATGCATGCAACGTGTACAGATCCGTGGACCCAGCACCCCCATGTGCCATGTGTTTGCACACATGCACACACAGACATATGCAAGGTTAGCTATAGAACTTATCCACAGAATATGGAACCTAGGGTCAAGGGGAGACCTGGGTGTCCAGACAAGGATACTCTGCAGGGGCCTGCGTGAGGCAGGAAGAGATTGCCGTGGCAGGAGGCTGTGCATAGGGACAGCCTATCCTATCTTGACTGGCCCTCCCCTCTGGAGCCCCCTCGCTTGCAGCCTGCAGTATGTACCTGGGTTGGTTTCGGCTACAGTTTCAGCCACCCTTTACCATGGAAGAATGGCCCTATTCAGGCTGCCTGCTCTCTAACCCAGGCAGCTTGCAACCCCTCTCCCACCCAGGGCACAGGGGCCTGAGTCCCTGGCCTGCCACTTCATTGCAGTGCCAGGGGAGGAGGTCTCAGTTTTCACAATGTGCAAAGAGGACATGGGCCCCATGTCCCATGGGCCCTCTGCCCCCATGGGTCCCACACATGGCGAGGTGTCCTTGAGCCCCCTTCTGCCCTGCTGCCACCCACTCCCGTCTCTCATCTGTGGATCCCAGTGCCTGGCTGTGGGGCCTCTTAGAGCTGCCAGGTCACCTGCAGCCTGGCACAGGGTCTGGCACCAGGAGGAACCATTCAGTCTCTAGGGCCGTGCTCAGGAGGCCAGAGGGGGGTGCTGTAGCCCTCCTTCCTGAGCATGGTGTTAGGCGGATGATTCCACATTCCTCAGGTGGCAGCTCCTCTCCTGGGTGTCCAGAGAGACTTGGACAAGACCCAGGATGGTAGGGAAGGTGACCTCCCAGGAGAGGGGCCGCCAGGGGTCCAGCAGGCACATCTCAGGGGTGGGAAGACAGAGGCCAGTGGGGAGGGTTGAAGGGCTAGGGACTGGAGACAAACGCAGTGGGAGGGGATTGTATTGGACCCAGAGGACCCCAGACTCAGAGCAGGTGGACAGACAGATGGACAGATTCCATCAGTGCTGTTACTCAGTGCTAGGCTGAAGCAAAAGGAAATTGCTTCTGGAAGAGGTTGCAGGCTTGGTGGGGGAGGGAAACCTAGGGTGTCCGGCAGGTTCCCTGAGAGGAAGTAGAGGCACCCTCCAGCTGTCCAAGGGCCCCACACATTGGAGGGGGTCACACCTGGAGTAGAGAGACGGCAGCCAAGGCAGGAGCCTGATGCATGCACGGCAAGGTGCGCCGCGCTGCCAGCAGCCTCAGGGCCTTGGCTCACTGGCCCCTGAAGGACACAAGCCTTGAGGTGATGAGGGAAGAGCTACCCAAGAAAGAGAACGCCTTTCCTAACGAGGCAAGAGGAGGAGGTGTGCCCTGTCCTGCCAGCCACAGCGCCTGGCCCCACCCTTGCTCCATTCCAACACCCTCCTTTTCCTCCTAGGAACTTCAGGATATGATTTTGTTTGGGAAAGGGTCTTTGCAGATATACTTAGTTACCCACGTGTGTGCGTGCTAAGTCGCTTCAGTCATAACCAACTCTTTGCAATCCCATGGATTGTAGCCCACCAGGCCCCTCTGTCCATGGGGACTCTCCAGGCAAGAATACTGGAGTGGGTTGCCATGCCCTCTTCCAGGGCATCTTCCAGACACAGGGATCAAACCTGAGTCTCCCTCCTCCACCGGCAGGCAAGTTCTCTCCCAGGAGCACCAGCTGGGAAGCCCCTTTGATTTCAAGATCAGAGCATGCTGGACTGTCTAGACATGCCCTATGCCCCATGACAGGTGTCCTCATATGAGACAGAAGGGGAGAAGACAAAGACACGAAGACGGCCACAGGAAGAAGGAGGCAGACAGGAACAATGTAGCCCCAAGTCCAGGAATGCCGGGAGTACCAGCAGCTGGAAGAGGCAGAAGGATCACCCTCTGGAGCCTCCCGAGGAAGCTGGGCCTGCCCACATCTTGATCTCAGACTTCTGGCCTCCAGAGCTGGGAGAGAACAGATCCCTATTGCTATAAGCCCTCACCTTGCTTGTGGCCATTTGTCATGACTGGCCCTTGACTAATAGGGAGCAAAGTGCCCCCAGCTGTCCCCACACTCCTTCTCCAGGGCAAAGAGTGAGAGAGTCCCTCTCTGTGTGGCACTTGGTTAGTGAGCGCACTGTTTGAGGGAGTGCAGGGACAGAGGCCGAGCCAGACGGGGCTGGGCACCTGGTCCTCCAGGAGCAGCCTGGGAGAGGATCCGGGGGGGCCGCTCAGTGGCCAGGGGCCTGGGGTATGCTCTCGAGAACGGCTGCCTTTCTGGATGCAAGCCAGGAGCTGCCAGCCCCTCCCACCTTTGGGCAGGGCTGGGCTGGACGTGGTCTGTGAGAGACCCCTCTACTCCATAAACCCTCTCACTTCCCTGGGCCCTGCTCCTCCTCCAGGCCCACCTCCCCAGGACCCCTGCAACCCCTCTGAGGGCAGCCACGAAGAGGAGGCTATAATTTAAAAATACATTTATTTAGTGTTTCCATTTGTTTCTGTTCCGTTACACAAGGCCATTAAATAAATACATTCTCCAAGTCACTCGAGTACACACCTACTCACTATACAGATGAGGTAGAGAAATCGATAGGCCCACACAAGACTTCTCTCGTGTGTGAATGCCCCTCTCCTCCCGCCCGCCTCCACCTGGCCTGGTCAAGCTCAGAGTCGCGTCTGTGCACGCTGAGCAGAGAGCAGGTGGCCGGGACCTGCCTGGCCCCTCAGCATGGCTCTGCCCCTGCGGCCCCGGGGCTGGGAGGTCTGGACCCCGCCACAGACGTTATTTTCTTTGAGAGATCCTCTGCTGTACAGACAAGAAGCATGTTAATAACAGGCTCCATCTGCAGGAGTGCTTCTTTGCTTAGCAAGACATTCTGATATATATTTATGTATAAACAAATCAGCCAGCAGACGTTTTCAATCTGCTTTGTTTAAAAAAATACTTTTCTTAATATTTATGACATAGAGCTAAATGTGGTATTTGACTTAAAAAAAAATCCTTCCTCTGACTTGCTGCCCTTCCAACCCAGTAGTGACCGAGCTACAGTCTTGTCATAGAAACATGGCCAGCTCTGCCTGCTCCAGGCCTCAGCAGGTGGGGATGCTTGGGGACAACTGCGGCCCCCGCCTCTCCCCGCCCTCCAGCCAAGTGTGGAGACCAAGCGGCGGCCCCACGCCACCCACTGCCACAGAGCCCACCCTGGCTCCCTCCCAGGGGGCATGCCTTGGCTGCACCACGTCAGCATGCAGCTCTTCACGGGGGTGTTCTCTGAACCACAGGAGAATAAACTCTACTATTTACACTATAGAACAGGGACAAAGAGACCCACGTGCACATAAATAGGTTTTCTTTTACAACACAGTCAGTCTCCAGGGTTCCTGAAGCCTCCTGGATCCAAGGAATCCCTTCACTCAGTAGTTCCCACGTCCACACTGCCTGCCCCAGCTCTGCGCCTGCCGAAACCCCAGTTCACACCCTCTGAGCACGGTCACAGAGCTGAGCAGGACGGGGCCAGGGCTAGAGGCCCTGCCAACACCTAGGAATGGCACCTGAGCCAACCACTGACCACACCAACACAGTGTGCACACGTACGCACACCACCACACGTGCACACACAAGCACATATACCACACATGCACAGACATATGCATATGGTCACACACATATGTGCACCCATGTACGCACATGCACACCCGTGCAGATAAGCTCTCATTCTCATGCATGGATACACACATGGGAACATGTATGTGTGCACACACAAGCATGCATCTGCACTTATACACACCACATACTTGCAGGCGGACACTCGTGCATTCACACAAACATGCTCATGTACACACACCACACACTCACGCATGCATGCACACACGTGTGCACACACCCTCAACCAAATTAGGGCAGTGATGGCCATACTTTTCCCTTCTCTGCAAAATCGACAGCGCGACCAAGGAGAACACTTTCCACTTGCCAAATCCTTTCTTCAAACTCTCTCCACCCATGTCTGCCCCCACCCTGCCTCCCCTAAGTGACAGAGAACAAGCTGTGCCTTCCTCATGAAATGAACCTCCAAGAGGCTGGCCCTGCCCCTCTGCCCATGCCCAACTCTGGGGGAGAACAGGCTGCCCTCTGCCACCCCCAGTCCCAGAATCTGCATTGAGCCTCCAGTGTGGATCCATGCACCCTCGGGGTGCAGAGGAGGGCCCGTCCACTTCCCTGGTCAGCCTTGCTATGGGTAGCCAACCTGGACCATGAGACCTGGCTTCCAGAAACCCTGAGGGTGGTGGCCAGACACAGCTTGCTTTACTTCTTTAAAAACAACAACAGCAATGTCTCTCTTGATTTAGTGGTTTCAAATGACAAAGCAGATCAGGCAAACAGGTCAGGAGGGGGTTCGGAAGGGAGGGAGGAAGGGGCTCCTCCAGACCAGGCTCTATTGAGATGGGGAGGAGCTACAGCCTGGGAGGCTGCAGGGACGGAGAAAATAATATTATATATTAGTTAAATAAAAATAACTTAAAAGTCACTGATACTACTCCAAAGAGAAGTACTTGATGTCAGAGGGGCCAGCAGTCTACCCCCACAAGCGGGCGGCCAGGCATCTGCTCTTGCTCCTAGTGGTTTGACTCTAAGCCAGTGCTGGTGCAGGTCAGCCCACACAGAGCCCATGTGGTCACGAAGGTGTGCCCGCTGCTACTCAGAGGACACCCAGCGCACGGCAGGTGGCTGGTGACTTGGGGGATGGAACTTGGAAAGCATCCGTGCAAAGCTCTCAGGTCATGGGGAGGGACAAGCAGGGAGGATGCAGAGGTCAGACTGGGCCTCTAAAAGGAGACAAAGGGCTGGAGATGGCCAACTCAGCCCACCCTAGGCCTCTGCCCCCCCGCCTTGTCGCCAAGAGTGCTGGGGGCGCCCAGGCCAGGGGCTCAGCCCCTGCAGCACTACAGACCTCATGCGGCACGCACTGCCCGCGCAACCGCAGCAGCCCGGCCAGGCGCGGGCCTCAGCCCCTACAGGTGCAGACCTCCTCCTGCTGGGTGCACTGCCCGCGCCCCCCGCAGCAGCCCAGCTGGGCACCGGGGCTCAGCCCTTGCAGGTGTAGACCTCCTCCCGCTGGGTGCACTGCCTGCACTCCACGTAGCAGCACCAGCGCACCTGGCACTGGCAGGGCCGGGTCACCACCCGACTCTGCGTGTTGTGGCCGCGCCCGCAGCAGATGCTCTCGCAGTTCTTCTCGCGGTGGCACCTGCGGCCGGCAGTGCCTGGGGAGAAGCGGCCAGCCACACAGAAGCTAGGGGAGTCGTCCAGGTGCACCAGCTCCAGCGTGCGGGGCAGGGGGATCGCCGCCACCTGCCCCAGCGGCCCGGCCCGCGGGGGCGAGATGGCGCCGGCCTCGCCGGTGGCCTCGTTGGTGGTGCTGCCCACCTTGAGGGCTGTCTCGTATTTGTGCTTCAGGCGCTTGCCCACCTCGTGGAAAGGCGCCAGCTGCCGCCAGCACGTCCGCACGGTGCAGGAGCCGGACACGCCGTGGCACTTGCATGTGGTCTCCACCCCAGCCTTGATCACCTGGCGAGAGAGAGGGCAGGGCAGTGGGCATGAGGGCCACCCTGAGCAGACTGGAGACCAGCCCCCAAGACAACTCTCAGAGGGGCTGGGACTGCCAGACCTCATGGCCAAATGGCTCCCCACTGTTTATCACCCAGCCTTCCTGGCTCCTACCACGGCCCTTCCTCTCCAAGCCATGGATCACCCAGGACAGAAATTCCACAGCCAGCACCACCACTTCAGAGAAGCCAGCACAGCACCCCAAATCTGCCTCCTGCACCACCGAGGCACCCCCTTCCCATCTCCACATCCCAGGATGTCCCCTGCCAGGGCAGGGAACAACTGCCCATGAGCCCTACTCTCAGTGCCCCCAGGACCACACAGTCTGTTCTCAGCAGTCTGTTCCTCAAAAATTTAAGGACAAGCAAGTCAGCGTGCCTAGTGGCCAGAACTGGGCACCAGAGTGTACGCTCTGAGTTGACCATGTCTCTACCCGGGCACAGGGACCAGATGCTACTGCATGTGCAGGCACCAGCTGCCGCCCTGCCAAGGGTAACTTGGAAAGAGGGAGAAAGCCTCCAGTGAGAAGCAGACAAGAGAGGGCTGCGCCCACCCCCCAGCAGGCAGGGGCAGGCATGGCCCAGCACCAGCCTTCTGCTCTGCATCTGGGAGGCTGCTGAAGACTCAGGCTGGCCCTTCCCTCGCAGGACTTGGGTCCCACGTGCAAAGCCATGGAGTCAGGCCAGCTGTCCCACAGGGCCTCCTGCCTGACTTCTTACACTGGGGTCCCAGGAGGGACGTGGGGAAGACGAATGGCAAGGAAAGGGGAGGTTCCTCTCCCAGTGGGCCCCAAGCCAGGCCCAAGCTCCCACACAGCCCCCAGGGAGAGCCAGCTCAAGGGGGATTAAGAAACATAGCTGCCCTCCAGCCAGGCAACAGAAGAGTCACATTTAATGATACTTTGCTGAGAAACCCGGACAAATTTAATTAAAATGTGGCTTACCCAGGACCAGTGGAGCTAATGGAGCACTTTCATATTCTGACTTTTCATTAATAGCTTACAAAAGGGCGAGTGCAGAGAAAAAGAAAGGGCCTCCCCTGGGGGATTTAATCAGCCTGCACCCCTCCCCGGAGGGTGGAAGGACAGGCAGAGCTCCTGTGGCAAAGGGGGAAATTGATTCTTTAATAAGCCCATACCTCAGAACCCTGGCTTCTCAATAAAGAGGGGCTCAGAATGGGGCTGGTATTAATTACCTCATCACCCCCTCCAGCCCCCAGGCTGGGACTCCAAATCCCAAGGGCTGCCCCACAAGCACGCAGATCCCACTCCCGCCCCTGATGGCCCCACAGCTCAGGCCGAGCCTTGGGAGGCATTCGATTGTCCAGGCCGTGCACGGGCTAAGAGGGTGGGGGTACTCTGTGCACAGTGGAGGTGGTGGGGCCCGATGCCTCCTCCAGGGTGTGGAGCTGAGGGGCTGCCGGGGGGCCGGGTTGGGGTAGAGAGGGGCTGCCTGCAGCAAGAGAGCTGGAGCAGTCCTTTCCAGCTCGAGTCTTCAGTTTCAAGTTTCCTCAGAACAGGGTCCTGGCCACAGACAGGGCCCCTGAGGCAGAAGCAGCCTCCCCAGCTTGGGCCAGCCACAGCCCGTGGATTTCCCCAGAGCCCCTGAACCACACGCTGACCCATCTGCCATTCACCTACGTCCCTGATGAAAGGACCACCCACCCCTCAGCCCCAACAGGTAGGGTCTAGTCCATTCTCCACCTGGCTAGATGGTGCCCAGTAGACGAGACCCTCCTTGTGGCCTTGACCACCCAGGACACCCCTCCCTGCTCCCCAGCCAGCAGCAAGTAGGACTTCTGGCTCTACCCAACCATGCAAGACCGTGGGGCACCCCCTCCACAGAGCTCCCCATGACAACTGGTACCCTGCCCATTGGGTAAGTAATGAGCCTGATGAGCAGAAGGGCTGGAGTCCCCGGCTGTCCCCAGTGGCTGGGACAGACACACCACGGCAGCCACCTTCCCCTCCTCTCAGACCCCCCAGCCCTCTCCCGGACCTGTGCCCCTCCCCTCAGCCCCTGCCCCGCCCCTTAAACACACATGCACTCTGCCCACCCCCTGCACTTTCCCACTCTGTGCCCCAGCCCACGCTAACTGCACCCACACCATCCCATGCCCTGTCCCGTGCCCACCGACCCCGCATCCTTTCCCCGCCCCCGGGCCCCGCTCGGCTTGCCTTCACACCCACGAGGTTGTTGTGGAAGTCCACGCGGGCTCGCAGATCCTTGCTAGACCGCCGGCCCAGGAACTCCTTGACGAACTTGCTGCTGTACTTGAGGTTGTCTCCGCAGCCACCCCACTGCCAGGCCTCCCGGTTCTCCAGGTCAGGCGCCTCATCGCAGGTGCAGCGCTCCATGCGGCCTGCGCTGCAAGCCTTGGCTAGCGCGTGCGTCAGGCCAGCGGAGGAGATGGCGTAAAGGAAAGCCGTCTCCTTGAAGCCTGGGGGTGAGGGCAGGGGCGGGTCAGCGGGCCAGAGCGGCCCCCATCTCACTCGGGTGCAGCCAAATCACGGTTTCCCAGCACGCACATTCCACACAGAGCAGGGTCTGTGGGAAGGACCCTCCATGGCGTGGTCCACAGGGAACCTGGGCAGACATGTGCTCCTGGAGTTAGGAGGTGCCCTCTCATGGCCCAGACACAGGACTGCTCAGGGGCAGAGAACCCAGAGTAAAGTGCAGCCACAGCAGTGCCCAGCACTCAGAGACCCCATCCCGCTGGGTCTCCAACCTACTAGACTGGCCAGGGGCCTCGATACGCCTTGCCATGCCCTGCGCCTCAGGTCCCTGGTTTTTAAACAAAGCTTTTGAGAGATTCAGATGAGAGTTCCCCCTTGGCACCCTCATCTGGAAGGAGACACGAAAGAGGAACTCCATGCTAACAACCAGGGCATCAGCTAGACCCCTGCCCTGCGTGCAGGCACTGGGCCTCAGTCCCTGCCATGTGGCAAGAGCCGTCAGAGCTGCCCTGGGCCCTGCCACACCTGTCCAGACGCACCTTGTGCCACCAGCAACTGTTCCACGCAGGCGTGAGGGGGCCAGGCATGGGAGAGAGGGCAGGAGGAGGGTAAGTCCCACCCACCGCCCAGCCACCTGGAACTCGGCTGATGTGGGCTGGAGGTCCCGCCTCCGGGCTCCCACCCAGGGTCCTAGCACACTCACCTCGCTTGAGGAGGCTGGCCCGGTAGCGGCCCTCCAGGGTGCAGTTCCAGCGCTCAAAGCGGAACTGGTACTGGCACTCAAGGGCACTCATGCTGACCGCCTCCACCAGCGTCTCGGCCACACCGGGGTCCCGCCGGCACATGCGCCGCTGCTTGCGCTCCAGCTTCAGCCGGTCACAGGCCTTGTAGTGGGCCTGGGCAACCGCTTCCGGCTCCAGGGTCAGCGGGAGGATGGTCAGGGGCTCACTGCCCGTCAGCCTGGGCACACAGAGGCCAAAATGAGCCCTGCTCCAGAGGTGGGAAGTTGGCACTGGGTGAGCTGCCGCAGACGCTGGGGCAGCAGCAGAACGTGATGGCTGGGAAGCATGATGGCAGCAGGACAGGAGCCCCAGTGGGCCCCCTGGACGGCAAGAAGGGCAGCGAGCCCAGGGACAGGCAGTCCACAGGGAACCAGCAGGGCAGGGGCATGAGCCGAGGACCCCCTGCCCACCAGGCATCGTCTCTGCACCCACTTGCCCCTGCATCTCTCACGCCCTGCCCTGCCGATGGCTTAGGGACCCCTGCCTAGCCACCTGTGTGCGCTGGGTTCTCTCGGGCTGCCCCGGGAGCAGACCCCAGGCACCCACGTGGCTGCTGACCCCTCCCTAGCAACTCTCGTCAGAAAGTAACACCCCAGCTGGCACCAGCCTCCCGCCCAGGTCTGATGGCAGGGGAAGGGACAGAGGGATAGAAATTCACACACACACCTGGGAGGGCTGCCCACCACGGGGCACTGGCCAGAGGCACAGGCAGCCAAGGCAGGGGAGGGGCCACGGCAGTCACAGGCTGCATAAGACGGACACTACCACAGCCTCCGTCACCCACTCCCATGTCTGCTTCGCAGCTTGCTCCAGGCCTCCAGCCTCTGCCACCTCCAGCTAGGAGTGCCGCCCGCTGGCCCTGCAGACCCCTGGGGAGGCCCTGCTCCCTCTCTGTCTCCCTGCAGGCTGTGCAGGTGGCCCCCATGGTTTCAGCCGAGTCTCCTGGAATACGTGCACCAGAAGGGGCTCCCAGCCCAGGACCCGAGTGGCACTCAGGGGAGCCCCAGCCCAGGACCCAAGCAGCGCTCAGGAAGCCCCCAGCCCAGGACCCGAGTGGCGCTCAGGGGAGGCCCAGCCCAGGACGCGAGCAATGCTCGGGAGGAACCCAGCCCAGGACCCAAACAGCGCTCAGGGAGGCCCCCAGCCCAGGACCTGAGCAGCGCTTGAAAGGCCCCCCAGCCCAGGACCCGAGTGGTGCTCAGGGGGTCCCAGCCCAGGACCCGAGCAGCGCTCAGGGATCCCCCAGCCCAGGACCCGAGTGGCGCTCAGGGGAGGCCCAGCCCAGGACCCGAGCAGCGCTCAGGGATCCCCCAGCCCAGGACCCGAGCAGCGCTCAGGGGAGCCCCAGCCCAGGACCCGAGTGGCGCTCAGGGGAGCCCCAGCCCAGGACCCGAGCAGCGCTCAGGGATCCCCCAGCCCAGGACCCGAGTGGCGCTCAGGGGAGGCCCAGCCCAGGACGCGAGCAATGCTCGGGAGGAACCCAGCCCAGGACCCAAACAGCGCTCAGGAGGCCCCCAGCCCAGGACCCGAGCAGCGCTTGAAAGGCCCCCCAGCCCAGGACCCGAGTGGTGCTCAGGGGGCCCCCAGCCCAGGACCCAAGCAGCGCTCGGGAGGTCCCCAGCCCAGGACCCGAGTGGCGCTCAGGGGCCCCCCAGCCCAGGACCCGAGTGGCGCTTGGGAGGCCCCCAGCCCAGGACCTGAGCGGTGCTCAGGGGGCCCCCAGCCCAGGACCCAAGCAGCGCTCGGGAGGCCCCCAGCCCAGGACCTGAGTGGTACTCAGGGACCCCCAGCCCAGGACCCGAGTGGTGCTCAGGGGGCCCCCAGCCCAGGACCTGAGCGGCACTCAGAAGGTAGCTGCTGGTTTGGGGCACCTCCATCCCCTTCCTGGCTGAGCCAAGGCCGGAGCCGGTCTCTGCTGTCTGGCCTTCCTGCTCTAACTCCTTACCACCAGCTCTACCCAGGGACTGACCGGCCCTGGCCTTCTGCCTGCTCTGTGCACAGAAGAACAGGCCTCAGTGTCCCCAGACAGACAACTGCACGTCTGAGATCCAGATATGTCCAAGCCAGCCCCACCCAGACCTTCAGCCCTTGGGAGGGAAAAGTGCCCACCTGGATGGGGATGGGGCTCAGCGCCCCTACTAGGGCAACATAGAAACAAGTCCACCCCCGCCCCATCTCTCACACCAGCCAAACCCAGGAAACAGGGCTGGCAGGAGTCCACAGATACTGCAGCCCCACACCTTGCCCCATCCCCACTGCTGCTGTCCTTCCAAAACTCCTCAGGGAAACACTGGCCCTGGGCTGACAGAGCTGCAGCTTTCTGCAGGGGCAGGGTGTGGGTGGGGCCTCCAAGACCCACCCTCAAGCAGACACCCGCACTCAGGCTGCAGGCTGAGGCTCCTCTGGGGACAGCCTGGGGCAGCTGCACACACACCTCAGCAGGCCCTGCCCTGCCTCACGGAGAGGGGCATGGCTGCATGTACCCTTAGGGTAAGGGTGGGGGTCTGTGCAAAGCAGAACTGGCCCTGCTCAGAGACCCCTGAACCCCAGGCCCTGAAGGAGTCGCCTGTCTCGCCTCGCTGATCAGCCCCCTGAGAACAGGAAAGCAGGGTGCTGAGGCCCAGGCAGCAGCTGGGCAAGGAAGCCAGCAGACGGCCAGAGCAGACTGGTCAGGTCTAGGGATGCGCGGCAGGAAGGACTGCTACCCCCACCTCTGCACACATAGGTGCCAAATGAGCGAGACCACGGTGGGCACCCTGAGAAGACCCGCCCCAGGCCTTGGCACTGCTCCCCACAGTGCTGAGAACTGATGCACTAGTGAGCAGAGGTGGCACCTGCTCCCATCCCTGCGACTGAGGGGGTGGGTGAGCAGCAGCCCTGCCAGCTCAAGTCCGTGCTGAAGAGCCTGTTTCCCTCTCCATAAGCAATGCGCGGAACCAGGAGGCTCCTGGGTATGCAGTGGGAGGCCCGCGTGGGTGCTGGCTAGAGAGAAGCTCCAAAGGCCCCTGAGATGCGGACAGACCCTGTGCGGGCCACTCGGCAGCAGTGGGCAGCAGGAGCAGCGAGGCCATCAGGGAGAAGACACGCGAGCCTGGAGCTGGGACAGTTCCCTGGAGGGACAGCGGCGCATGCCAGGCCCTGGCCACCTGCACCCCTCACTGAGTGTCAGGATGCCATGCCTAAAAAGACGGGGTGGGGCAGAAGCTGATGTCAGGGGACGGCTTTGTGGACTCCCGGGCCCCTGCCTGAGGACAGCTGCCACGCCAGGGCAGGGAGCAGGCAGGGGCCGGAGGACCTGGGGCTGGAAGCTGGGAAAGCCCCACTCCTCACACAAAGACAGCTCACACGGTGGAGACTTGTCCCCAGACAGGAATGCTAACAGCTGTGCCCAGAACTGCGTGCCACACAGCTAAAGCACTGTAGCCTCCCACCAGCACATCCCCCGGGCTGGATTCTCCCAGATTAACCGAGCTCCCCCACTGCCAAAACATTCGGCATCCAAGAGGACCCCTACTGCCAAAGCCATCCTGGGGGAACTTAGGGCAGAGTTGGGAAGGGTAGCTGTGGGTGTGGACGAGGAGAGGGAGACAAGTGGTAGGTGATGCTGCCTTCCAGTTCTCCAGGAGGCAGCGGGAGCACCTGTGTCCAAATTCTGCACATGGGGACGGAACTCAGGGCCTCCCACCCACTCGGTGCTAGCCTGGGTTCACACTGCCCATGGGGAGCTGACTCGCCAGCCTGCATAGCTACAGGTAGCTCCACTCCCATCTAACCTCAGCATGCCCATCAGGGGATCAGAGGCAGCTCCATGAACACAGCCACAGGCAAGCTGACCCTTTCCTGAGGCCAGGTGGTGTCTACATCTGTTCTGAGCAGAAGGATGTCCAAGTCCAGGAATGTCCATCTGACGGCCATGCAGCCACATGGCTGAGGCCGGAGGCCCAAGGGCCAGGCCTTTCCTTTGAGCCACCACCCAGTTCCCATGGTAGGCAAGAGGCTAGAACCCAACGGGGCAACACTGCTTCATCCCCTGGCACCCCTCATCCCAAGGCGGCCCCTGTCCCCGCCTCTTCTATGAGGGCTCCAGGGCCCCTAACAATCAGGGTGGACACGGTGTGGCCAGCCTGTGAGGTTACAGCCTGGAGCGCAGCAACAGAGGACAAGCCCTCATGCAGGTGCCGGACTAGGGGTGTGGGGACAATTGTGAGGTGCGGGGACAATGCGTGAGGTATAGGAATAGGGCAGCCATCGGGTGGGCTGGGATCAGCGGAGAAGGCACCAGGGACAAGCGACAGGCCGAGCAGGACAAAGAGGGCCCCACAAAAGTGCTGGAGGAAAGATGAGAGGCTCATAAAACATTCTTAGAAGCAGGAAGGCCTTTATCAGAGCGACTCAGAATCCAAAATGCCTTGAAAACATTTGATGAAATATACAAGAATCTCTGCACAGAAAATAGTAGCATAGAGTCCAAAGACCAACAGACAGAGATCAGGGGAAATGCTGCATTCGGATCCCAGGCCAAGGGCCAAATGTCTTTGCTTGTATGTGGGTATGTGCATGTGGACACGGCTGTATCTTTCCCTCTAGATCAATAACTAAGAAATAAACTGTTAATACAGGATATGAACATACAGTTCAAGGGAAGAAAATACAGTTAGCTATTAAAAACATTTGCGTTTCACTCAAAAAAAAAAAAAACCACACACAAAATAAACTATAGTTTTAGGGCAAGAAACTACCTGTAGTCTCACCAGCCCCCAGCTCTGAAATCTCAGTGAGTTAATCAGAGGAAGACTATGCTGACAGCTACCTTGATATATAAGATGATTTTTAACATAATGGGCTAACTGGAGACTTCTCAGTTTTCACAATGTTAGTGGTCACAAAATTCTTTGGTGTGAGATGTATTATTTATTAAACTGCCCCAAAAGTAGTTCTAAATGACCCACAGGTGCTCAGTTGCTCCGTCATGTCTGACTCTGCGACCCTATGGACTGTAGCCCTCCAGGTTCCTCTTTCCATGGGATTCTCTAGGCAAGGATACTGGAGTGTGTTGCCATTTCCCTCCTCCAGGGGATCTTCCCAACTCAGGGACAGAACCCATGTCTCTTATGACTCCTGGCCCACATTGAAAGTAAGAGAAACCCAGGTAAGATGGTAGGTGTTGCAAGAGGGCATCAGAGGACACACACACTGAAACCATAATCACAGAAAACTAGTCAGTCTGATCACACGGACCACAGTCTTGTTTAACTCAATGAAACTAAGCCATGCCATGTGGGGCCAGCAACACAGACGGGTGATGGTGGACAAGTCTAACAGAATGTGGTCCACTGGAAAAGGGAATGACAAACCACTTCAGTATTCTTCCTTGAGAACCCCATGAACAGTATGAAAAAGCAAAATGATAGGATACTGAAAGAGGAACTCCCAGGTCAGTAGGTGCCCAATATGCTACTGATGACAGTGGAGAAATAACTCCAGAAAGAATGAAGGGATGGAGCCAAAGCAAAAAGACAATACCCACTTGTGGATGTGACTGGTGATAGAAGCTAGGTCCATGAATCAAGGCAAATTGGAAGTTGTCAGACAGGAGATGGCAAGAGTGAATGTCGACATTCTAGGGATCAGAGAACTAAAATGGACTGGAATGGGTGAATTTAACTCAGATGACCATTATATCTACTACTGCGGGCAGGAATCCCTCAGAAGAAATGGAGTAGCCATCATGGTCAACAAAAGAGTCCGAAATGCAGCACTTGGATGCAGTCTCAAAAATGAAAGAATGATCTCTGTTCGTTTCCAAGGCAAACCATTCAATATCACAGTAATCCGGCCTATGCCCCAACCAGTAACGCTTAAGAAGCTGAAGTTGAACGGTTCTATGAAGACCTACAAGACCTTTTAGAACCCAAAAAGATGTCGTTTTCAGTATAGGAGACTGGAATGCAAAAGTAGAAAGTCAAGAAACACCTGGAGTAACAGGCAAATTTGGCCTTGGAGTACGGAATGAAGCAGGGCATGGACTAATAGAGTTTTGCCAAGAGAACGCACTGGTCATAGCAAACACCCTCTTCCAAAAACACAAGAGAAGACTCTACACATGGACATCACCAGATGGTCAACACCAAAATCAGATTTATTATATTCTTTGCAGCCAAAGATGGAGAAGCTCTATACAGTCAACAAAAACAAGACCAGGAGCTGACTGTGGCTCAGATCATGAACTCCTTATTGCCAAATTCAGAGTTAAATTGAAGAAAGTAGGGAAAACCACTAGACCATTCAGTTATGACCTAAATCAAATCCCTTATGATTATACAGTGGAAGTGAGAAATAGATTTAAGGGCCTAGATCTGATAGAGTACCTGATGAACTATGGATGGAGGTTTGTGACATTGTACAGGAGACAGGGATCAAGACTATTCCCAAGAAAAAGAAATGCAAAAAGCAAAGTGGCTATCTGGGGAGGCCTTACAAATAGCTGTGAAAAGAAGAGAAGTGAAAAGCAAAGGAGAAAAGGAAAGATATAAGCATCTGAATGCAGAGTTCCAAAGAACAGCAAGGAGAGATAAGAAAGCCTTCCTCAGTGATCAATGCAAAGAAATAGAGAAAAACAACAGAATGGGAAAGACTAGAGATCTCTTCAAGAAAATTAGAGATACCAAGGGAACATTTCATGCAAAAATGGGCTCCATAAAGGACAGAAATGGTCTGGACCTAACAGAAGCAGAAGATGTTAAGAAGAGGTGGCAAGAATACACAGAAGAACTGTACAAAAAGATCTTCATGACCAAGATAATTACAATGGTGTGATCACTCTTCTAGAGCCAGACATCCTGGAATGTGAAGTCAAGTGGGCCTTAGGAGGCATCACTATGA
Organism: Nanger dama; assembly: GCA_917880005.1. NCBI lineage: Eukaryota > Metazoa > Chordata > Mammalia > Artiodactyla > Bovidae > Nanger > Nanger dama. The sequence goes on from CAKJTW010000087.1 coordinate 5,481,796, forward strand.
ACAAAGCTAGCGGAGGTGATGGAATTCCAGTTGAGCTATTTCAAATCCTGAAAGATGATGCTGGGAAAGTATTGCACTCAATATGCCAACAAATTTGGAAAACTCAGCAGTGGCCACAGGACTGGAAAAGGTCAGTTTTCATCCCAATCCCAAAGAAAGCCAATGCCAAAGAATGCTCAAACTACTGCACAATTGCAGTTATCTCACACGTTAGTAAAGTAATGCTCATACTTCTCCAAGCCAGGCTTCAGCAATACGTGAACTGTGAAATTCCAGATATTCAAGCTGGTTTTAGAAAAGGCAGAGGAACGAGGGGTCAAATTGCCAACATCCACTGGATCATGGAAAAAGCAAGAGAGTTCCAGAAAAACATCTATTTCTGCTTTATTGACTATGCCAAAGCCTTTGACTGTGTGGATCACAATAAACTGTGGAAAATTCTGAAGGAGATGGGAATACCAGACCACCTGACCTGCCTCTTGAGAAATCTGTATGCAGGTCAAGAAGCAACAGTAAGAACTGGACATGGAACAACAGACTGGTTCCAAATAGGAAAAGGAGTACGTCAAGGCTGTATATTGTCACCCCGCTTATTTAACTTATATGCAGAGTACATCATGGGAAACGCTGGACTGGAAGAAACACAAGCTGGAATCAAGATTGCTGGGAGAAACATCAATAACCTCAGATATGCAGATGACACCATCTTATGGCAGAAAGTGAAGAGGAGCTAAAAAGCCTCTTGATGAAAGTGAAAGAGGAGAGTGGAAAAGCTGGCTTAAAGCTCAACATTCAGAAAACGAAGATCATGGTATCCGGTCCCATTGCTTCATGGGAAATAGATGGGGAAACAGTGGAAACAGTGTCAGACTTTATTTTGGGGGCTCCAAAATCACTGCAGATGGTGACTGCAGCCATGGAATTAAAAGATGCTTACTCCTTGGAAGGAAAGTTATGACCAACCTAGATAGCATATTCGAAAGCAGAGACATTTCTTTGCCAATAAAGTTCCGTCTTGTCAAGGCTGTGGTTTTTCCAGTAGTTATGTATGGATGTGAGAGTTGGACTGTGAAGGCTGAGCACCAAAGAATTGATGCTTTGGAACTGTGGTGTTGGAGAAGACTCTTGAGAGTCCCTTGGACTGCAAGGAGATCCAACCAGTCCATTCTAAAGGAGATCAGTCCTGAGTGTTCTTTGGAAGGAATGATGCTAAAGCTGAAACTCCAGTACTTTGGCCACCTCATGCTAAGAGTTGACTCATTGGAAAAGACTTGATGCTGGTAGGGATTGGGGGCAGGAGGAGAAGGGGATGACCGAGGATGAGATGGCTGGATGGCATCACCGACTCCATGGACGTGAGTTTGAGTGAACTCTGAGGGTTGGTGATGGACAGGGAGGCAGGCTGCAATTCATGGGGTCGCAGAGAGTTGGACATGACTGAGCGACTGAACTGAACTGAAAACTATATTGATCAGTTTTTTTTTCATTAATCTGATAAGTACACATCAGTATCTGATAAGATAATGTCAAGGACACAGGGCACAGGTTGGAATTCTGGACTGACACACCTACAAAAATTCACCACCAATCTCCTTCTAGAAATACAGCCACCATATATTACTATGTTATCTTAAAATGTACAAGCAGGGACTTCCTTGGTATACCAGTGGTTAAGAGACCACCTTCCAAGGGAGGGGGTTGTGGGTTCAATCCTTGAGCAGGGAGTGAAGATTCCGTATGCCTTGTGGCCAAAAACCAGAAGCAATATTGCAACAAATTCAATAAGGGACTTTAAAAATGGTCCACAGTCTTTAAAAGTACAAGTCAAAAAAAATTTAATATCAGCAAGAAGAAAGAAACATTCAAGCATGTGTCACTCACGTGTTGCCCAATGAAATGCTGCTTAGTCACTCAGTCGTGTCCAACTCTGTGACCCCATGGACTGTAGCCCGCCAGGCTCCTCTTTCCGTGGAATTTTCCAAGCAAGAATACTGGAGTGGGTTGCCATGCCCTCCTCCAGCAGATCGTCCCAACCCAGGGATCAAACCCAGGTCTCCCACATTATAGGCAGATTCTTTACTGTCTGAGCCGTCGGGGAAGCCCAAGGATACTGGAGTGGTAAGTCTATCCCTTCTCCAGGGGATCGTCCCAACCCAGGAATCGAACCAGCGTCTCCTGCATGGCAAGCAGAGCCTTCACCTGCTGGGCTACCAGGGAAGCCCATGCTCTCGTGCAGAAACACTGACAGCACTGACTGTTACTCACAAAGACGGGAGACAGGCTGAGTAAATGGGACCCATCCACCCCAGTGTTCAGCAGCCCCGAGAGGAGCTACAGCCCACTTGCTGTGCACACCCAGCGCACAGTACAGGCCTCAATCTGCAGAGGACCTGTGTGCACACGTGTGGGTGCCTGGGGCAACCCAAGACAAAGACAGCGCGGGGCAGAGGAGACTCAGCCTTCTCCCCATGGCCTGTGAGCCACTCGCATGCTGTCCCATGCACATGTGGCCTATTCAAAATGACAAAGTCCAAACCAGTGGCCTGGAGAAGCCCCCCACCCCCCACAGGCTCTCCGCCCTGCAGCCCAGCCTGGAGCAGCAAGCTTCTGCCCACACAGCGTATCACCGGCCCAGAAAGCGGCCAGGCCACTCGGCACAGCACAGCTCTCCCAACACCCAGCTGTCCGCACCATACACCTGCCACTGTGCTCAACACAGCTGCCCCTCCCACCCCTGTGGATGTCTGGCTGAGACAGGTGAGTGGATGGGCACAGAAGCCTGCCCGGGTGGCCCATGGAGGCCTTGAGCCAAGGCTGGCTGCCCTTGCTCCATTCAACTGGCCTCTTCCAACGCTGGACCTACATCCCAGGAAGAAACAACGAGATACAAATGTTGGTCTGGCACTTCACAACACTCGAGTATTTTCAAGAGATACAGTAAACACGTGGAAGGGAGTGGTACAGCTGTGGAAAACAGCTCTCATGCAGCTCACACAACAGCCCAGTGCACGGGCACTCCCAGCTCCTACCACCAGTATCATGAACAAGCTTCCAAACATCCCCCAAGAGCTCCCCACCTTGCTGTACACATCCAGCTCTCTGTCCAGCTGATGCCAACATCTGCCCAAAAAACCTTGGTGGGGCCAGAGCCCCTTCCTCAGGGTCCTAAAGGTCCCATCTCCTCACTGCTCTGCGACGTCACGGCAGCCTCACGTGCGATCATTCCCAGACTCCCTCCTGCTGGGCTAGTTGTCCACAGACTGGCGTTTTACTGGTGTTCCTTCAGGAGCGCCTTCCAATAGACTCCAAGGTCACGTGTTGCCTCTGCATCTGCACACACGCGACGGGGTTTGCCGGGACGGTTGTGACTGCTGGGTGTACAATTCTGAAATTCTCCATTGGTGAGAACAGTCTCTCTCCATTTACTCAGAATTCCGTCCTGCCTCTCTCTGCAGTCTTCCAGTTTCCCCGACTGACATCTGAAGACTCACAGCCCCCACAGGGTGATCCTGTATTAGGCTCCGTCTGTTTTCCAGAGTGCCTGTGCGTAGTTGCTTCAATCATGTCCAGCTCTTTACGACCCTATGAGCTGTAGCCCGTCAGGCTCCCCTGTCCATGGGATTCTCCAGGCAAGAACACTGGAGTGGGTTGCCATGCCCTCCTCCAAGGGATCTTCCCAACCCAAGGATCGAACCCATATCTCTTGCATTGGCAGGCGGGTTCTTCACCACTAGAACCATTTGCGTAAAAATAAAATATCTTTATAAAAGTCAGTCTCCTCTGTTGCTGACCTAAAAAATCCAAATGACCCTATGCTGATTTAGTATTGGGTGACCCTGCTACGTGCTGTAATTCACTTCTGATGATTTTCAGATGCTCCGTGTACAATCATGCAGTCTGCAGAGACTTTTATTATGTTTTCTTACTGTGTGATTCTTCCTGCCTTCCTACGCGGGCTAGGGCCAGCAGCACAACTGTGCAGAATCTGCCAGCTCCCCTCTGGGGCCCAGCTTCCTGACCCCCAGCTCCAGAGCCCCCAGCCAGCACAGGCTATCCAGTGTCCTTGCCAGCATGCGTGGCCGTGACGCGACAGAGAGAATCCTGGGCAGCACCCCCAAAAGCGGGGACCCCCATCCTTGCTCATCTCCCCTCCACAAGCCCAAACTCACGTTCCTTCCACCCAGACCCCCACTCTGGACAAAAGAGCACCCTAACAGCTGTACTATGAGGCCAGAGGCCAGGACTCAGCGCCCTCACAGAGCCAGAACACGATTGCTACCCGAGAGAAACAACTCCTACCACACTTAAGGGCCTGTTAAGACAGTTGGCATCATTCAGATTCAGACAATGCTGATGACAGGCATCCTTGTCTGACTCTTCATCATAAAAGGGAAGGTTCTGCCATTTCACCACTAAGCATGAGGTCAGCTGTTTTTCTGGACACCCTGTAGCAAGTTAAAGAAGTTCCCTTCTGCTTTTAGTTCGCTATGAGTGTTTTTAAAAATCACAGATGGATGTTGAACATTATTAAATGTCATCTCTGCATCTTTTGATGTGTGATTTTTCTCCTTTAATCTGTTAAACTGAGGAATTTCACTAATTGAGATTTCTAATGTCAGACATTAAGCATTCTTTCAATAAACCCAGTTGGCCATGATGGGTTTTATCCTTTCTCTGTGCTGCTATGTAACTTAATCATGTTTTGTCTAGGATATTTGCATCCGTGCTTGTAATTTTCTTCTCCCATGCTCTTCCTGCTGAGTTTTGGTGCCTTAGCAAGAGCTGTCTTTTTTAAACTTCCTAGAAGAGCTCTGTTAGATTAGAATCGCGCCCGTTTGACTGGTTGGTGAAACTTCCCATGAAGCCATGCAGGCTGATGTTTTCTTGGTGGAAAGATTTTCTTTCTGATCCAGTTTCCTTTTTCCCCTTTTTAAAAATAGCTTTATTGAGATATAATTCACCTACCATAAAACTTGCCCGTTTAAAGGACACAATTCAACGTTTGTGTACACATACATTTCCAGATATGTGCAAACACCACAATGTCAATTTTAGGATATTTTCATTGTTTTAAAAAAGAAACTCTATAGGATTTTCCTGGTGGTCTAGTGGCCGGGAATCCTACAATGCAGAGGACACAGGTTCAATCCCAGGTCCGGGAGGATTCCACATGCCATAGCGCACCTCAGCTGACGTGCCCCAAATACTGAAGCCCGAGTGCCCTAGGGCCTGTGCTCTGCAACAGGAGAGGCTGTGGCAATGCGATCCACATGCCCGGCAATGCGAGAGTAGCCCCTGCTGACCACAAGCACAGAAAGCCCATGCACAGCAAGGAAGACTCGGTACAGCCCGAAATAACAAAGCATAATAAAAGTATTTTTAAAAGAAGAGACTGCATAACGTGCTCTTCAGCTATCAGCTCCCTAACCCCCTCTCCCAGCTCCTGGCAACCACCAATCTACCTTCACGCCTCTGTGGGCTGCCTGATCTGGACATTTCCTAAAAATGCAATCAAACAAGCCTTTGTGACTGGCTTCTCTCACTTACCACAGTGTTTTCCAGGACCATCCATGCTGCCGCACATCAACAGTCTCCCATTGTGTGGATATACGACATTCTGTTTTCCTGCTCCACAAATGATGGACTTGTGAGTTGGTCCCTCCTAGCTATTGTTCATAATGGCATCATGACCATTCAAACACACATCTGCTCAAGAATAGATGTTTTCATTTCTCAGGGGATGTACCCAGGAGTAGAACTGCTGGATCATAGAGCAATTCCAGGTTTAATCGTCTGAAGAACAGCCAGGTTGTTTTCCAATCCCAATGACCCAATTTTTTTGCTTACTATAACATTAGTCAATATTTTAAAATCTTGACTCTGTTTCTGTTTCTCTTTTTGTTTTCTCCATTTCCTCTCCATTTGTATATTTATCAGCATGGAACTTCTCATTACATTCCCTTGTTTTTGCTTGCAGAATCCATGATACTGTTCCCGTCGCCAGACCCTAGCACTCTGAGCCTCCTCTTCACTGGGTTAGTGTCCTCAGATGCTTCTGAGACCTTCATCCTAAAAAGGGATCTGTTCATCTGTAGTGCACATTTGTTTGTCAATTTCTGCACTACTTTAATTTTCTCTCAATTTACCTTTTTCCCCTCACTTTGGTGATGGGCACTTGCTGAGTCCTTTCAAGTGTCTTTCCACTTCTAAAATATGCATTTAAGTTACCACTCTGGCAGTGTCAGGTCACCAGACTAGCCTGATACAGCCCTTCCAGTGACCAGCTGAGATCACTGTACTGAGCCTGAGTCTCAGTGCATTCTTCTCTCTCTCATTTCCCTCTTTCCCTTATGGCCCATTAAGCTGGTGCGTTCCCCCCATCCTCTTTATGTTCCCTACCCTGACATCATGTTTCTCTTATCCAGATCCCATAATGAGACTAAGGACCTTACCACAGCACCAATCACCTCAGCCTGATGCCTGAAGCATTTCACCCATTGGGGGCCCGGGATCTGTTTATCCTTTCTGCTGGCCATGCCTCTTCCATTCCTTTTCACCTCCTCTCTCGCCTTCCTTTGGGTTATTTTTATTACCCTGCTTTTCCTTCTGTTAACCTGAAGTCATATTTCCATTATTTTCATGGTTACCCTCAAAATTACAACTTGAGTCTGTAAGTTACCCATGTTCCATGTGGGTCAGGACCGTCCCCTTCTCAGTAACCTGAGCCCTGAGTCAACTTGTTGACTCCCTGGAATTATATGCTGCTGGGTATGTTAGTTCCACATTCAGGACCCAACAGGAAGCTGTTCAATGCTCCCTTATCCCTTCCCTCTTTTTGACTTTCTCTTTGCTCTTCATTCCTTTCTATGTCTGGAACATGCAGGGTCATTTCCTATGCCTAAACTGCACCGTCAATGTTTCCTTCAGAGCAACTCTCAATTTGCCTGAAAATGTCTTTATTTCACCGTCATTTTACAGTAATCTTCACTGAGCGTGGAGTTCTTGGCTGGCAGTCATTTTCTTTTCACACACCAAGTGGATGGTCCCACCGTCTTCTGGTTTTGCTCTCAATTCTGAAGTCAGCTGTCAGCCTGATAATCCTTGGAAGGTGATCTATATTTTGTTTTTGGAGACTGCTTTCGTGGTTTGCAGTTGCAATCTGTTATGTTATGGCCTGATTTTTTTTTTTTTTTCCTGCTTAGAAAGACACTGGGCCTCTTGAATCTTCTTAATTGTTCTGATCAGTTTCAGGAAATTTTCAGCCATTCTCTCCAGACCTCACCCTGTCAATTTCCCCTTCTCCTCTACCTCTGGGCCTCTGCTGGAGCGAGCAGGACCTCCTCACCATGTCCCTAGGTTCTCATCCTCTGTTCCCACATACCTGCCTTCCCATGCCACACTCTGTGTAATTCCTCTTGACCTATCTTACAATTTTCTACTTCTCTTCAATTATTTCTAACCTGCTTTCAAATTAGTCTATTACTTAAATTTTTCCCCAGTCTCTTTGGTTTTCCCAAACTTGCTGGGTCAGTTTTTGTGGCTTCTCATCCCTTACAGATTCCCCAGCTTATCTTGCTCCTGAAAGCACAGTGAGAATTGTTTTATTCAGTGTGGGGCGCTCTGTCTACTGGTCTGCTGCCATCAATTCTGCAAGGCCCTGACTGCACTTCCTCGCAGACCAAGTTACCTCTGTCCATATGCTGGTCACCATATTCGGGAACTGTCTGTAGGAATAACCTGAAGCAGAGGATAAAGGTGCCCAAAATTCACACCCACCTGAAACTTCAAAACGTGCCTTATTTGGAATAAGGGTCTTTGTGGAAGTAATCAAGGTACGGATCCTGAGACCAGATCATCCTGGACGAGGTCCTACATTGCTGAGGGCCCACCCTCTAATCCCAACCAGAGACCCCTACTCCAGCCCTGGGGGAGCAGGAAAGAACCCAGAACAGACAAGCTAAGCTGGGCATGCCCAACACCCTCTGGACCAGGCCTGAGGCTGTCATGCCAGACTATTCCTTGGAGACTACCAGGCCAGACCCTCTGAGCACCCCACCAGTCACACATCCTCATATCTGCCCTCCAGGGCAGCCAGGTGGCAGTGTGGGCACCGTTGGAAGATGGGGTGTGTAGGTTCAGCCCATGTGGGCACTGGAGCCACCCTGGTCCTACACCACTCAGCCCCTAGAACACCTCACTCCTGCCCACTCATGGCTGGGTGGGGGGGCACAGATTTTGAATGCCTTTCCTCCTGCCAACAGGCCCAGCCACCCCAAGGGCCACCCTGCCCGCAAACCTAGCTCCTGGGGCATGGGGAGCTTAGACCCTGGGCTGGGAGGACGGAAGGAGAGCAGGCCAGAGTTCCAGAAGCCACAGCGCCCTGCCAAGGAAACCTCAGCCCCACCAGACAGCGTTTAATTTCTGTGTGAATCAAATTCAAAACAAATTCCAGTGCTGAGAACCGGTTCTGAGATTAACCCTCTATCTACCCATGGCCTGCTGCCGCCAACCCAAGCATGTGGGGGTGAACACAGACCCCACGGCCCCTGAGAGCGCCACCCTCACTTGATGCCCTGCTAAGGGACGAGGCTGAGCAGCGCAGGAGGGAAGCCTCCTGTGTACAGGACACACTGTGACAGGGACTTCGTGTCCGTGACGGCTGTCACCTCTGTCAGGCTCTGATCTCCCCTTTGCAAGGGGCTCTAGCATTCCAGGGCACAAAGAGTTCTTGGTCAGCCCCCAGAGACATCCCCGACCCGGCTACTCCAGGAAACTGCCTGGCCCCTTGGGGAGTCGGCTGGCACACTCAGCTATCTGGGACCCGCAGCACCACCCACCAGCCTCACAGAAATGCCCCCTCACACACTCGGCTCCTGAAATGAGCAGAACTTGTGGGACGCCCCCCACCCCAGACTCTACGGGTCACCAGATACCTGTGCAGACTAGGATGATGGAGCCCACACTGGAGAGCGACCCCCAGGAGAGCGACCACGGCTGCCTGCAACCCCCCGGACTCACTGCCTGCTGCAAGGAGATGGCCTACAGTGGCTTCACGCAGGGACTCAAGGGTCCGGCCCACCTCTGTGCCCTGCTCACCACAGCCCCAGGCCTCAGAGACGGCTGTGGACTCACCCTGGGGATGCCACAAAGCACAGGGGAGACTCAGGGCAGGTGCCTGGAGAATCACAGGGCGCCCCCACCCCACCATTCCCAGCACTGACGTGATGACCGGGTTCCTTCCAGGAGCTAGCCTCCTGGGGGCCCAGCACCACGCCAGACCCAAAGGAAGGATGCTGGGACAGCCGTCATCAACACCCCGCCCTGGGGTGGCCTGGGGCGGCCTGGGGCAGCCGCTGCTGCTTGCTCTGTCCCAGCGGAAGCCAGGCTGCTGTGCTCTGGTCTGGGAGCCCCTGGCGGCCTCTGCTCCCGGGCCAGACCACTTCCCTGGCCACGTCTACCTCAGGTATCGCTAAGAAAAACAAACGCAGCTTGAGGCTTGCCTTTTTCCATTCCCTCGTCCGGCTGCTGGTCTCGAGGTACAGGGCCTGCCAGCTGGGCGGCCGGGTTTCCTCCTGTGGCTAGGGGCGCCAGGCCAGCCAGAACCTCACTGGGAGGAGCAGGGGAGCATGGCAGACTGTGCCTGCAGGTCACGGAGCCAGATGGCCAGCAAACCACCCAGGTCGACACCGTCCAGAGTGGGGCTGTCCTGCCCTAGAGACCCTGGCCCAGCCCACGAATGTCCCTTAATCATTAGCCCCGGCAGGAAAACAGGCCGGTCATCATCCAGACTGTGCTACCAAGCCCCACTCCACAGACCTGCTCAGACCTGCTCTGCGACCTGGGCAACCACATGCCCCCTCCTCCCCCAACCCTGGCAGCTGCAACAGAGCCCTCTGCCCTCAGCACAGCACCCACGGCAACACGGCCCACAAAGCCTCTGTCCAACATTCAGGACCCAGTGCCGCAAGTCTGCGACACCCAGCCCACCACCCGTGTACTGGAAGGTGTAGTGGTCCAGCCAGCAAGTATGGGCATGGCGTGGTGGAGGCCGGGTGAGCGGAGAGGCAGGCCACCTGGTCAATGAGCACCTCAGACCCCACCCCCCACTCCTGGGTGCAGGGACAGGAAGCGGAAGAGACACAGGCTCCCCCACAGGACTTAGAAGAGCCAGCCCAGGGAATTCTGGAGAAGACACCACAAGGGGCCTACGCCACAGGTAAACGGGGATACTGCTGGGCTGTCCTGTGGCTCCTGAAAGAGGCAACCGCTGAGGCAGCCCCAGAGGACGGGCAGGCCCGTGGGGACAGTCCTGGCGGCACTCACTTCCCCAACAACTGCGCCTCCTCTGAAACCTCCTGCAGCCTGCCCAGCCAGGGTGGGCACTGCAGGGGCACCCCTACCACTGGGACAGTCCACAATGGGAGCCTGGTGCCCCCCAGGCTGGGATTAAGGGGACTGCATGCCGCCCCTGCTGACAGGTGCCACTTTTCTGCAGACGGGAAAGCCAAGCCAGGCCCCTTATCAGCTCATCACTCCAACCCAAAGTCAGGGGCCCACGGCCCCCAGGAGGAGTCGTGTGCATGCGTGCTTTTCCAGGAGAAAAATACCCACAGGTTTCTATTGTCCTTGATGTCACAAGGCCCCTGGGGTGGACGGTGGGCACCAGCCTCAGTCTGGGGCCACCCTGGGAGCTGGGCAGGATCATGCTAGTGCCGTGGCCCGGGACTCGGGTCCTGGACCACAGTGGCGAGGACAGGGTGAGATTAGGCCAGCTGTCCTCCCGTCCAGACGGCCGCCGGCTGTGGTGGGACACCTGCTCACACAGCTGAGGGAAGCCAGATGGCGGCGGCTTCCTCCTCACCTCAGGCCCCACCAGGAGGCTTCGGACCCCTCCGCTGTGCACAGGGGTTCCCAGTCCCAAGGCGCAGGCCTGCCCTGATGCTCCGACCTGCCTCTGTGTTAGGGGCCAGGGCGGAGCCCCCACGAGCCTACAGTGAGGGAGGCAGGGGCCAATGGTTTGGGAGTCCAGAGACCCCCAGTGCAGACTGGACAGGACAAGGAGGACTCTGGAGAGGAGGGAGGCAACAGGCAGTCAGCCCACCGAGGGATCCCCTCGGCCCCCACCTGCCTCCCACCTGCTCTTCCCACCTGCTTCCCCCATGTCTGCCCTGCACCCGAAGGCTGGAGAACTGGAACGCCTTGGTTCCTCTGCTGGCCGCAGAGGTCCGAGACCACAAGTCCAGAAAGAATCTCCCTTTCTCTGCAGGCAGGAAGCCCGGCCCGTCCACCACATCCCCGTCCGCTCCTGTCCCTGGAAGCCCTCCCCACATCACCAGGTCCTTCCAGCAGCCTGCTGCCTCCACCCCCAGCCCTCATCACCCGCAGTCCTCGCTATTTGTAATGCCTTCTTTGGGGGAAATGTCTATTCTGTTTCTTTGCCTAATTTTTGGCTCAGTTGTTTGTTTACCTGTTGAGTTGTAAGAGCTCCTTTATGAAAGGGTGAGAGACAGCATGCTGCCTCACAGGTCAAGAAAACAGGTTCTCCTCGGTCCCAGAACAGATCTAGAATGCTTAAAGTAACCCACAGGGCGACTTCCACGGGGCACAGGCAATCTCTCTGCCAGCCCCTCAGCTGCCCCGGACCCTGTGGACAGGGCCCCATCGCCTGAGCTCACAGTGGAGCCACCTCTCTCCTGACCCTCTGAAGCACACTGCTCCCCGGGATCTCTCCCCCAGAGGCCATTTGCCTGGCGGCCTTCTTTGGGTGTGTCTGCCCTGAGGTGGGTCTCTTGGGGAGAGCACCTGCCCTGCCACCCAAGCCCACGTGACTCCCGAATTTCTACTTACCTTACAGCACCACCACTCCTGGCCAAGGGATCACCTGGGACACCTCTCACTCTGCCAGCCACCCACCCCCCGTGGACTCTGGGTCTCCCGAGCCCCCCACACAGATGCCCCCCAAAGCCCTAATCCCAGACCAGACCCCAGCAAATGAACCTTCATCCCAGCCCACACAATCCACTGGGGCCAAGCAGGGAGACCTGCTGTGACGGCCCATGGATACAAATCCTTTATGAAAGGGTGAGAGGCAGCATGCTGGTTCACAGGTCAGGAAAACAGGTTCTCCTCAATCCAAGAAGAGATCTAGAACATTTAAAGAGCTCTTACGTCTCAACAGAAAGACAAACAACTGTGCTAAAAATTAGGCAAAGAAACTGAACAGACATTTCCCCAAAGTAACCACTGCAAATAGCCACTATGCATATGAAAAGGTGCTCAATATCACAAGCTATCAGGGAAGTGTTAGTCACTCAGTCATGTCTGACTCTTTGCAACCCCGTGGACTATCGCCCGCCAGGCTCCTCTGTCCATGGAATTCTCCAGGTAAGAATACTGGAGTAAGTAGCCATTCCCTTACTCCAGAGGATCTTCCCAACCCAGGAATTGAACCTGGGTCTCTGGCATTGCAGGCAGATTCTTTACCTTCTGAAACACTGTGGCAGCCAGTCATCAGGAAATTGTGAATGAAAACTATAGTGAGATACTACCTCAAGTCTATCAGGATGGCCAGAATTAAAAAAAAAAAAAAAAGTTTTGTTAAAATCAGAGAATTAAGCATTGGCGAGGATGTGGAGAAATTGGAACCCTCATGCGTTACTGGTGAGAATGTAAAATGATGCTGTCGAAAAAAAGAGTTTGGTGGTTCCTCAAAAAGTTAAACACAGCATTACTATATGATCCAACAATTCTACTTTTAGGTACATATCCAGGAAAACTGAAAACATACGTCCACACACACACACACACAAAAACCGTAAACCAATTTTCACGGGAGCATTATCCACAATACCCAAAAAGTTGAAACTACCCAAGTACCTATCAACAGATGAATAAATGGAAGAGAGCTGTTACATGCCCATCCAATCAAATATTATTTAGTCACAAAAGGAACGATACACTGAATCATCCTGCAAATGTGAATAGACCTTGAAAACAGTATGCTCAGTGAAAAAAGCCAGATGCGAAAAGCCACATACAGTATGATTCCATTTATATGAAATGTCCAGAACAGGCAAATCCACAGAAACAGAAAGTGGATTAGCGGTTGCCAGGGGCTGGGGGAGGGGGGAGGGAGATATAAAGTTTCTGGGGTGATGAAAATGTTCTGGAATTAGATAGCAGTGCTGGTTGCACAGCCTTGTGGATGTATTAAAAACCACTGAACTGTACGCATCAACTAATAAAGAGAGAGGATGTGAGTTACATCTCAATAACAAAAACACTCGACCCCCATTCGCAACAGTCCAGAGCACCTCAGCTGCCAATTAAATTGACCACCAGCACCTCTCATAGACTAGGGAAGCCCTCAGTGCCGTGCCTGTGCTGCCTCACGCATGCAGGCCTCCAGGCTGCCTGGAGCAGAAAGTTGGGACAAACCCACAGACCTCACAGCAGTGCCCTGCTCCCCCTCGGTAACCTGCAAATGCTTCCAGTATAACGTGGAGTGCTGAGGCCAACACCTGGAAGGGCCTCAGTGCTCACTGTGCCCCCTTCTTGCTTCCTCTGAAGATTAATCACCTTGGAAGCCTCAGGCCTCCACTCGCCTGGGCAGCTCCTGGATGCCTGTCTCGCAGCTTCCCTAGGGGCCTCTGCTGGGGGCTGGCTCAGCACGTGGGACCTCTAAGAAAAGGCAGTAAAGTGCCAGGGAGCCCAGGCAATGCTTTGGCTGGCACAGATCCCCAAATCCCAGCCCCAGTCCCTAACTCCAGGCTCAGAGAAGCACGGGGGCAGCTTGCCCCAGGGTCTGGGGCATCCCTTCCTGGGGAGCTTTCAGCAGACATGGCCCACCCTTTACCTCCATATTCTCACCTGAGGGTAACACCTAGAGAGAAGCTGAGCACCGCAGAGCCCACCCAGATCTATGGAGTGGGACAGGGTGGCAGGGGAAGGGGGAGGTCGTTGGTGGCAGGGAGGGGTGTCCAAGTTTATATCTTGCCACAAGCCCTTGGGACAGCCTCTTCCTGCTTAGAGCCAGGCTCCACTTCCTTCCAAGAGGGCATCAGGCCAAGCTGTCTAGGCCCCCAGAGCACAGACATCTCGGTAGCCCCAGGAGAATCAGATGGAAACACCACCTGCTAATCATGCCGAAAAGCAGGGTCAGGCCTGGCAGGAAGAGAGAGGAGCCCCTTTTCCGTGGCAGGCAGATGACCTGCAGGGCCCAGCCTGGTGGCCAGAGGCTGAGGAGGACAGCAGAGGCAGGGCGGCTTGGGTTGCAGGCCGAGGGGGGTTGGGGGGCAGGGCGGGGAGGGCTCCCACCGCCCACGTGATCCTCCCCCAGGCCAGCCTCTCCGGGTTTCTGGGCTGTAACTGGAGCTGCCCTGCCTGTGCGCCTCTGTGCCAGGCAGAGCTTTCAGAGTGGGGGAAGGGAGAGGAGGGCTGGATCCCAGCTCCTTCCCCGGTTCCCTCCGTACTCAGGGTGGGGGGGGGAGCCCCAGCACAAGGCGCAGGGAGGCCCCTGGCCCTGGCCCAGCCCTGCCTGGCCCTGCCTGCCTCGGGCCATCTCCTCCTCCCCCTAACCCTCTGGCTCCTCTCCCTTTACTAGGCCAGGAGAAAAGCCCCAGACCCAGGTTCAGCTGCTCACTGCCTGCCGGAGGCTGGGTCTTTACGCCCTGTGCCATCCTGAGTGGACTCCAGCACCAGGCCCCTTCCCTCTTTTGCTTGCTCAGCTGGCGCGGAGCCTGCCACCCTCCAGGACTTTCGTACACCAGGCTGAGTCTTGCCTCTCCTGCCTGGTGTGGAGGAGACAGAGGGGAAGGACCCCCCAGCAGAGCAAGCGCAGCTTCTTCCTCTGGGGCAGGCTTCCATGGGGTAGGACTTGAGAAGCCCACTTGAGGTGGCCTTTGGGATTTAAAAGCAGGGCCAAAAGGGCTAGCTGGAGAAGCCACAGGGGCGCCAAGCCCTCTCAACTTGCCACACAGCCCCTGGGGGTTATTCTCTTCAAGGGAGCCAAGGAGATTTTCCTGGAGGTACAAAGCGCAGAGAAAACGGGGAGAGAGAGAGATACTGCAGGGGTGGGGGTGAAGGATGGGAGTCAGGACCCTGAAAACCACCCTGTGGATCCGACCTTCCCGGAGAGTAAAAGCTGGCAGCAGGGACTCCGCACAGAGTGGCACAGACGAGCCCAGGGTGTGTCTGAAGCCTGGTGAGCAGACCCACGGCTGCGCCTGGACAGCGCAAAGGCACAGCTGGCTGACAGGCCATCGTGACTCACCGTGGACCTGAAGCCAGACAGCCAGCCTCTGACCCTCCCTCTGCCCGAGAGGGTGAGGCAAAGGCTGCACAGATGGCATGCAGGGGCGTGCCAGCCTCTGCACAGCCTGAGCCCCAGGCAGGCCAAACTCACAGCCACAGCCCTGGCTTCGGGGTGGGGTCTCCAGGGTAAGAAGACAAGGCGCTGACCCTGGGAGACAACCCAAGAGAAGGGAACAGGAGAAGTGGGCGGGGGAGAAAAACACAAAGGGAAAGTTTCCCATGAAAATATTTTATTTTCTTTGAGAACAGGATACACCTGCAGGGCTTCTCGCCCAGTCTGCCTCTCCCCGCCCTGGCAGTGCCACATTTCTGGACCAACGGGGCCCTCTGCCGGCCAGGCCGCTGCGCGCCGCGCCTGGTCCACGGGAGAGGGAACAGGTGACAACGGGCGCAGGGCGGCAGCCCGGAACGGGCGTAAGGCACCCGGACGGGGTCTGGGCGGGACTCGAAGGTGGCCTCCGCTCCAGGAGTGGCACGGGGGCAGGAGGCGGGGCGGCTGGGGAGAGCCGAAGGGCTGCCTACACGTTGCCACACAAACCTCGGGGGCCCATCTGCAGAGTACAGCGAGGGTCCCCAGAGCTCGCCTGGCAGGACATCCCAGATCTGGGAGCGAGGAACCAGGAAGGGCAGGAAAGAACGATGGGGAGAGACGAGCCAAAACCACAAAAACTGCTGCTGCGGTGAAGCGCGCGGGGCAGCGACCCGGGAGGCGGCTGGAGGCAGCATTCACAGCCCGCCCGGGCCCGGCGCTCCAGAGAGGTCCCACAGACGCGCTCCCGCGGGTCGCGGCCCGAGCGAACGTCAGAAGCAAAGCGCAAGAAAAATAAAATTCCTCCAGCCTGGAGTTTTTCCCCTTTGGGGCTCAGTGCAAGGAACATCTGGATTTTGTACGTATTTTTTGTTGTTGTTAAATTAACTTCTCGGGGAGAGAAAGGAGGGGGAAACTGCAAGGCGGGTGGGTGTGCAGGGGCCAGGGAGGCTCCAGACGTTTGGCTAGAAATCCCAGCCAAAGGCAGCCGATAACCAGAGCTTGGTCCCGCAGCTGCAGGGAGCCTCGCGCACGGCCGCGTCCGCGGCCACAGGCACTACGGCTCCGGGGTCACGAAGGACCGGGGCCTCACGCCAGCCAGTCGGGCACACCGGCCCCTCTCCGTGAGCCGTGCCACAGGCACGCCGACTCCCGAACCCAGCGACGCGGGCGCCGCAAACAAACAGCTCCAGGCAACCCGGCGCCCCTCGCCAGCCCGGGCACCGCGCCCCGCGCACCTGGATCGCCCCCGCCCTCGCGCCCGCGCCGGCCTCGGGCCCGGCCCGCCCGCCCCGCCCGCCGGGCCGCCGAGGCACCTACCCGAAGTAGGCGGCCGAGGGGCGCAGCGCGGCGAGCAGCAGCGTCAGCGCGAAGGCCGCGGCCAGCCAGCGCGCCAGCAGGGGCCCATCCAGCATCTTGCCGCGCCGCGGCGGCTGACCATCGCGCTCCCGGCCCCGCGCTGGGCGCCCCGCGGCCGCCGCCCTCTTATAGCGCCCGGAGCGCCAGGCCGGGGGCGGGGCGCCGGCCAGCTGGCCCGGCCCCGCCCGCGCCCGGGGAGGGGTCACGCCGGCGCCGGGGGCGGGCCGAAATCCGAGCCAGCGCGCAGCCCAGCCCTGGTGCCTCCGGGCCACTCGGGTCTCAGGGCGCGCCTCGCGCGTGGGAAACGAGGCACGCGAGGGGCGGGTGGGAACCGGGGCGGCCGGAAGGGGCGGGAGAGCGGCGGGGGCCCGGGGAAGGGAACAAGCCCCCGAGCGGCTGTGGGCGTGGGTGGAGCCAAGTCGGCGTGTTGGTGGCCTGGGGCAAGACGGCGAGGCTGGCGCTGGGCGGCTAGCCGGGTGGGAGCGAGCGAGTGGGAACGCCGGGGGAATCTGGAAGTGGGAGGTTTGGTGCAGCTGCGGGGGCGGGGCGTGACCTGGGGCGGGGCCGGGGCGGAGCTCTTGGCCAGCACTCAAGCGGGTGGTGCCGCGGGGGACTCGAGTGTCAGCCCGGAGCTGGAGCTGGCTTGTCGGCTCCCAGAGGAGTTTGCGTGAAAGGGGAGACAAGCCAGCAGGTGATGCCCCTGCCTTTGCGAGGCCAGACGGGCGCTGCTCCCTGGTTTGTTGCCTTGGGAATGAGGCGACCTGATCAGGGATGATGCGGCCAGGTCGATCGACCTTTGGGGACCTCTGTCTCCCTATTCTCAAATCGAAGGAGGAGCTGGCTGAGGTCACTGCCCGCGCTGATCCCCGGGTGACCTCCTTCTCAGAACCTCTACTGTGAGGACTGGACGAAGGGGGCTTGGCACGGGTAAAGGCAATAGGAGCTGCCAGGGACAGGGAGCAGAGGCGATGCAGAGTCACTGCTGAAGTAAGTCAGGGTCCAAGAACCCAAACCCCAGATTAAAACAGATAACACAAATTAACAGCAGGATGGGTTCAAGGAGAATCCTCAGAGGCCCCTGGGCCAGGGCTTCTCCAGGTCAACAGGGAGAAGGGCCAGGTCTCCAGGGCTCTCCTAGTGCTGGGCTGGTGAAAAGAGGGCAGAGAGGAGATGGGGCGTGGGCAAATCACTTCCTCTCTGGGCCTCAATTTCCCCATCTGAGAGGCATCCAACTCTAGGGAATCATAATGTCTTTTTCTAAGTTGTAATGTCGAGCTGCAGAAACCTTCTGTGGGTGTGACCAGCCTCACGTCATCCCCCACCCCAGGGACTCCTCATGTAGGAGGGGGCTCTCCAACACTCTCGTCTGCTCACACCACACTCAGCCACTTCAACAGGGCTGCCACAGCAAAGAGAACACCAAAGCAACTCCAGCCCACCCAGGCTGCAGGGCTAGGGGACACCCTGTCATGCCGTACCTCCAAGTGCCTGAGTTCAACCCCCAAGGCCTCCACCTGAAGTCCTGGCTGCCACACCCCGGAAGCGCGAGGCGTGAACTGAGGGGACGCAGACTGATGACATCTTTAAAGGCACAGAGATTGCATCCAAAAAAGTGAAAGGTGAGATTGTAAATGTGTCTGGAAGGCGCGGCAACCCACTCCAGTATTCATGCCTGGAAAATCCCATGGACTGAGGAGCCTGGTGGGCTACAATCCATGGGGTCGCAAAGAGTTGGTCACGACTGAGGAACTTCTTGTGTGTGTGTGTCTGGAAGGCACTGCAGGCCTCTTTCCATGGGGAGTGGCGGGTTCTCCTTTGGCCACCCAGCAAGTCCCAAAGAAAGAGGTGGCCAGCTGAGGCTCCAGCCAGCAACCGGGGGGTGGGGCACAGCGCAACAGGGGCTGGAAAGACGAATGCCCTCTGTGGAAGGGGAATGAGGGTTTTCATCAGGGGCTGCCAACTCATAGCAGCTTGGAGGCTATTGCAGCCAGCCTGAGTGGCCCCAAAGCACCTGTTTTTGAGTGCTAAGCCTCCCCGCGTATCAGCAGGGACACCTTCAGTCCAGGGAATAGGAGGATCAGGCTTTGCTAGGCCGTGCAACATAGGAGAAGGGTGAGGTGGGTGGCAGTGCATGGTACATAGTAACATTGGGAATACACCTGAGGGTCTAGGTGGGGCTGCCCCTGGAGTGATGGCAGCAACTGAGGTGGTGCCACCAGCTACCACTGCAGCTGGACCTGGGGGCACTGGCTGCCTCCCCCAGGAGTCTCCCAGACCTTAGACCTCTCCATCAGGTCTGACCACTTTGCCCTGCCCTTGCCTGCATTCGTACCTCCCACCATGACCACTGGTGGGCCTTCCTGTACTGCAGACAAAAACCGAGGTGGCCCTGCTTATGGACCTCAAGGCACCTATGCAGTCTCGACCTCTTCAAAGGGGGCCAGGTGCTTCCCACTTCTGTGTCCACGTCTCCTGCCTCCCCACACATAAGCCCCAACCCACCTTTGCAGATTCTAGTCACCTGCAACACCTCCCCTAGCCATTCCGCACTGGCCTGGCCTCTCTGTGCCCAGTGTGGAGAAGGAAGGTGAGTTAATGTGGAACAGTCATTAACAGGCAAGCTTATGGTTTGATTGACACTGGGTGGTAAACTGAGGTCCAGAGAACCCAGCAATTTAGCCCCAAGGACACAAAGCCACCCGCAGGTGGGAGAAGGAACGCTTGACCCCAGTCTCACGCTTTTACCAGCTGAGCCACCTCACAGGTAATCTTGCTGGCCTCAGCAGAGCATGAGAAGGCCGTGCCATCCCAGAAGGTCAGAGCTTTTTCTTGCAACATAGCGTGCTCTGGCCAGTGGCAAAGTGGTCCCATATTTCTGTTGGAGAAGCCTGGGCTTGAGGCTTCCTTATTCCCCCTGCCACAGCCACCTAGGTCTGCTTGGCATGCTGTCTGGGAAAGGACATCCAGAGTACCAGGCAGAACAAGCTGTCACTAGTGCAGGGCTGAAGCCACCCCTGCAGTGTGAGGGAGAGCACGGAATGGCCCAGGCCACCTGCATGGTCTCTGCCCTGTACATGTTCCTAACCAGAGCCATGGTCTCCAAGGGGCAGATGGGCACAGCTCCAAGAGACCCAGATCAGCACCAGGGCGGGTGTGTGCTCTGAAACAAAGCCCACCCCAGGAGGGGAAAAACAAGCTCTGAAGGCTCACTGACACTTCTGTAAACATCCAACTTCATGGAGACCCTAGCCCTGTGAACTGCCAGAATCACTCACAGCAATAGGTCCTGAGCACCCTGACGCCCAGCTGGCAGAGGGGGCTGCCCAGGTCTCAGCACGACAGCAAACTCCTGCAAAGCTAGAGTGCTCACCATGACCCCAGCCTGGGCAGCACACCTTCCTAGGCCAGGCGCACCTGACATCTTCAAGGCCGGGTTTGGATGCAGCAGCAAGGCCTCAGTTGTCAATTCAATGAGCTCCTCAGTCACCTCCTCCCAGGCCAGAGCCAGAGGGAAGGGATGGAGGACAGGTGGAGGCCACCTTCTCAGCTGATGCTCCCCTACTCCTCAGCCATTCTTTCAGGCCTGAGTTGCTGAGCCAACAGCAAGATGAGAATGAGGTTTGGGGAGGATCTAGAGGGGCCAGGCCAGGGACAGTTCTCTCAGGTGGTCTGGAAGGAGTGGGTGAACAGCTGCTTATCAGAAAACATTACCTAATTGGGGCCTAACTGGGAAGGTTTATGGGGCCAGGCAGGGGCCTCCCTGGGGGGATGGTGAAAGCCGCTCATGAGTCATTTGAAACTGAGCCGGACAAAGAGCTTAAGGAGAAATGATCCCACCCAGTCTGCCAGCCATAGGTAGAATGAGCTCATGGACTCGGGGGCACACATGAATGCATGTGTGTGTGTGTGCGTGTGTGTGCGTGAGAGAGGTGGAGAGAGGGAAGGGAAGGGCAGGGAGGAAAAGAAGAGAAGAGAGAAAAAGCTGGTAGTCACACAGCTGGGACTCAGAAACTGAGCCCAGCTCTCCTCTGGGTGTGGAGCCTCCACCGTGGGCCACATTACTGCATGGGCAGACTGCCCCCTGCAGGTCGGCGCGGGAAGGGCCCAGTAAACATTGTGATTCAGCAATCCAGCCAGCATCCTGGTCTAGCATCCTCATCCAGCATCCCAGTCAGCTTCCTGGCCAGCATCAGGCCAGCATGAACGTACCTTCTCTGCAGTGCCCAGCATAGGACCTGTTCTGGGGTAAATGCCAAATGGGCATGGAGTGTTTTCTTCAGTGGAACGTCATCTGTTCACACCACTTCATCCTCTGTGAGATGTGTGTTGGAGATGGATGCATAATAAACATTTTATTCAAATGTTTAAAACATTTTTGAAAGAATGGTAGATCCACATGCAACTGTGAAAAATAATAAAGAGGCTCCTTGTACTCTTCCCCTGGTTTCTCCGAATGATAACTTCTTGCAAACTATAGGACAGTATGACAAACCAGGACACCGGCATTGACAAAATCCACTGACCTTGCTGCCTGCGCCTATCTGTGTACATGTGTTTTGTTCTATGTACTTTTATTAAATCTGGAGGTGCACTTGTCTACCACAGTTACACTGAACATCTCCATCACTCATGCCACATGCCCCCTAGCATCTGCTAATCTGCTCTCCATCTATCATTTGTCCACTCAGGAAAGCTGTATGCATGTAATCATACAGTATGTAGCCTTTAAGGCTTGGCTTTTGCACTGAGAATGATTTCCTGGAGATCTGTCCAGGTTGTCGTTTATCAACGTGTGTGCGCTCAGTCTCTCAGCTGTGTCCAGTTCTTTGCAGCCCACGGACTATAGCCCACCAGGCTCTTCTTCCCATGGAATTCTCCAGGCAGGGATACTGGAGTGAGGTGCCATTTCCTCCTCCAGGGGATCTTTCTGACCCAGGGATCCAACCTGCTTCTCTCGCCTCTCCTGCGCTGGCAGGCAGATTCTTTACCACTACTGCCACCTCGGAAGCCCAAGCGTATCAATAGTTCCTTCCTTTGGGATGCTTCCTAAGATTCTACTGTGTGGATATACCATTCGGTCATTGAAGAGCATCTGGGCTGTGTCCAGCTTCTGGTTATTATGAATAAAACTGCCATTAACATTTGTGTACAGGTTTTATGTGAACATCAGTTTTATTCATCTGAGATAAATGCCTAGGGGAACAATGGCTGGGTCATGTGGCAGTTACAGGCTTAGTTTTGTAAGAAACTGCCAAACTATTTTCCACAGTGGCTGCACTGTTTTACATTCCCACCAGCAATGTACAAGAAATCCAGTTTTTCTGCATCCTCATCGGTATTGGGGGTTGTCACTGTGTTTTGTTTTGTTTTGTTTTGGTCATTCTTATAAGCATGCAGTGGTATCTCGTTGTGGCTTTAATTTGCATCTCCCTAATGGCTAATAATGTTGAACATTAGTGGATTTTATTGCCTCTTTGATAAAATGTCTGTTCATCTTTTGCCCATTTTCTAATTGAATTTTTTAATGTTGAGATTTGAATGCTCTTTATATGTTATGGGTATGATTCTTTTGTCAGATGCTAGTTTGCAAATATTTTCTCCCAGTCTGAAGTTTGTCATTTCATCTTCCTCACTTGGGCTTTTGCAAAGCAAAACTTTTTAATATTTCCTTTTATTGTCATGCTTTTGGGGTTATGCCTGAGCTCTTTTCCTAGGCCAAGATTCTGAAGATTTTTTCTATTTTTTTTAAATAAAAGTTTTATAGTCTTAAAGTTTTAAGTCCATGATATGTTTTGAGTTAATTTTTATATAAGGTGTAAGGTTGAGGTTGAGGTTCATTTTTCTGTCTATGGATTTCCAATTGCTTTAGCACCATTTGTTATAAAGGCTTCTTTCTCCACTCAACTGATTTTGTGCCTTGTTTGTTAGAAATCAGTTGTGTATATTTGAGTGGAGCTATTTCTGGATTCACTGTGGTGTTCTGTTTGTGTAGGTGTCTATTCCTCTGCCAATACAACACTGTCTGATTTCTGGATCACACTGATTTCTGGAACAATATAGTAAGTCAACATTGCATAGGGTTATTCTTTCACTTTAGTCTTTTTTCAAGATTGTTTTAGCTATTCAAAGGCTTGTACCTTTGCATAGTTTTAGAATAAGCTTGTCTGTGCCTACCAAAAAAGAAAAAGCTTACTGGGATTATGGTAAGAATTATGCTAAACCTATAGATCAATTTGGAGAGAACTGACATCCTTGCTATCTTAGGTTTTCCAATTCATGAACACAAAATGTCTCTATTTATTTAGGTTTTCTTTGACATTTTAAAATCATTTTGTAATTTCAACATAAAGATTCTGCACATTTTGTCAAGTTCATAACTGAGTCCCAGGGACAGGGGTGCCTGGCAGGCTGCCGTTTATGGGGTCGCACAGAGTCGGACGCGACTGAAGTGACTTAGCAGCAGCATAACTGAATATTTCATTTTCTTCAGAGTGATTATAAATGTGTATTTTACACTTGCACTTCCACATGTTCCTTGTAAGTATATGGGAGTGCAGTTGACTTTGTGTGGTGATCTTACACACAATCACGCGGAGCTTACCTAGTGCTGGAAGGTTTGGATCTTTTTCTTGTAAAAGGTTCGGTGGGGGAGTTCCCGGGTGGCTCAGTGGTAAGGAATCCAGGGTCGAATCCCAAATGCAGGAGACATGGCTTCGACCCCTGGACCAAGAAAATGCTACATGCCCCAGAGTAACTACGCCCATGCGCCTCAGGTATTGAGCCCTTGCTCCGCAGCCCAGAAGCCCACAGCTCCTGAGCCTGTGCGCTGCGACCACTGGGAGGCCCGAGAGCCTGGAGCCCATGCTGCGCAGCCACAGAAGCCGCCGCAGTGAGAAGTCCGTGCCTGCAGCTAGAGGGAAGCCTGCACAGCAGCAAAGACCCAGCACAGCCAGAGAATAAACAAGCAGAACAGCAACCAAGACACTCTCAAGAAATAAAAGCTTCATCGGGGTTTCCTACTATGCCATCTGCCAATAGGAAGAGTTTTAGTTCTTCCTTTCCTACCTGTCTACCTTTCATTCCTTGTCTTATTACACTGACTAGAACTTCCAATACTATGTCGAAAAACAGTGGTGAGAGCAGATATCATTGTCTTGTTTTTGAGCAACAGAGGGAAAACTTTCATCTTTCACCATTAAGTGTGATGTTAGATGTTTTTCTTTTTCAGATGTTATTTATCATTAGGGAAAATTATCCTCAATTCCTAGTTTGATGGAGCTTTTTTCATGAATGGATGGATTCTTTCAAATGCTTTTTATGTATTACTATAAACATATGATTTTTCTTCTTTGGCCAGTTGATGTGATAGATTACATTGTTGATTTTCAAGGATTGACCATTGACTCTCACTTGGCCATATTATATAATTCCTTTTATATATTTATAAGTTCATTTTTCTAATATTTTGCTGAGATTTTTTCCCCTGAGTCCATAAGGAATATTAGTCTGTAGTTCTCTCTCTCTGTCTCTTTGGTACTGTCTTTCTTGGGTTTGGGTATCACACAGGGTAATAGTAACTTCCTAACATGAGCTGGGATATATTCCTGTCTCTTCTATTTCCTAGAAGAAATTGTATAAAATTGATGCTACTTCTTCTGATCATGAGGATTTCTTTGGGGAAAAGGGGCTTTTATTTACACCAATTTTTGAAATAGTTATAGGACTATTCAGGTAATTGATTTCATCTTGGTTGAGTTTTGGTAGTTTATAGTTTTTGAGGAATTTATTCGTTTCTTCTAAGTTGTTGGATTCATGAATTTAAAGTTGTTCGTTGCTTATTATTATAGCTGCCTTATTATCTTTGTGATGTCCCAGGATCTGCAGTGATGTCCCTCGTTCATACTGATCTTGATGATTTGTGTCTTTCTTCTTTTTACATTCTTCAGTCTTATTAGAGTTTATAAACATTTTTTAGGACTAGCCTTTAAAATTGATTTCTTGGAGACTTCCCTGGTGGTCTAGTGGTTAAGAATCTGCCTTGCGATTCAAGGGACATGGCTTCCATCCCTGGTTGGGGAACTAATATCCCACAGAGCAGCTAAGCCCACCTGCCACAACCACTAAGCCCGCACACTCTGGAGCCCATGGCCCACACTAGAGGGTCCTGTCTGCACACTGCAAAGAAAAATCCCATGTGCCACAACTAAGACCAGACAGTCAGATAAATAAATAAATATTTTAAAATGATTCCCTTATTGTTTTCCTGTTTAATTTCATTGATGACTGCTCTTAAATTACTATTTTTCTCCTGCCTTCTTTGGTTTTATTTTTCTCCTCCTTCTAGTCTCTTGAGACAGGAACTTAGAATATTACCTTGAGTCCTGCCCTCTTTTCTAGGGTAAGCATTCAGAGCTATGAATTTTCCTACTTGCACTGCTTTAGCCGCATCCCACATATTGTGACATGTCGCACTTTTATTATTTTAATTTCCACATATGTATGCATCAAACAAGAGTCTCAAAATCCATGAACTGAAAACTGATAGAGCTGAAAGGACGTGTAGGTAAATTCACAATTACAGTTGGAGACATCAACACCCCTTACTAGACAGAAAATCATCAAAGACATTTAAGAACTCAACAACCCATTGACTGAAAAAGTTTGACACCACCTAACATGTATTCTTTCTAAATACCCATGGAACATTTGCTTAGATAGATATCATATCTCATATGCAAAATAAACCCCAACAAATTTAAAAGAATTGAAATCATACAGAGTGTGTTCTCTAACCACAGTGGCATCAAACTAGAAATCAGTACCACAAAAGAGACCTGGAAAGCTTCTTAACACTCTGAAACTAGACAACACACTTATAAATAATCTATGGGTTAGAGAATCACAAGGAAAATTTTTTAACATGTTTTTCAAATGTTTAGTTTTTAATTAAAGCAGAAGTAATCTATGCCTTATTTGGAGAAACTGTTTCACACTTATATAATCTACACCAAACCAGTTTTCTGAATGGTCTCTTTTCCTCCCTTGGTTTATCCACAGCTAACAGGTTCAGTGTCACTCCAGAGACTCCCCACATCTGTAGGGCCAGCAGAGAAAGTGGGCAGGCACTCAGGCTGAGACACTGTTCCACCTGGACCCACAGACTGGGACTTGGTGGAAGAGGTGCTATTTGCACCTAGAGGTTATGCAGGAGTGTGCTAGGTGCAGGCCAGTGTACTACTTTCAAAGTCCCAGCCTCTTAGATGGGACTCCCTTGGCAGTAGGGAGTACAAATCCTGCCTCCAGACTCTTCCTGGCCCACTGAACTAATGCCTTCCTATCCTCCCAGGGAACAGCCAGGCCTGGGTGGAGTTCTGACTCCACGACCACCATATTCAGTCAAGAGGCCCTGGAAAGGTGTTCCTGTTCCATGGGGCTCACTGGCCTCCCCTAGTGGTCAGCATGTTCCCCAGTGGCTGGCCCCAGAGTTATGGACTCACCCCAACATTTTCAGGTTCCTTTGAAGCCAGGAGGGACAGCTGTTAGGCTTAGCAACAGGGCCGAGTCTGCCAGATGCCTTCCTCTCTGGGAGCCCTGAGTGCCAAATCTCACTGCTGCCGAGTTAGACCCGCATTTCCTGCGGCTTCTTCTTGAAGACTCAGGCAGCCTGGACCCCACCAGGAGCATTTTGTGTGACATTTGGAAAAAGTAAGTGAAAGAGTGATGCGCTTTTTGTGCCCAGGAGGTGGATGCCAGATCTGGGATACCCTCTGTGGTCAGGGAGGCCTCTCCGCTCATGCTGGGCCTCCTGGATGGGCCAGGATGTGCCTACCACAGTACAGAGGCCCACAGCACCTCTCCTTAGGACACCTCCATCTGTTCCCATTCCTTCTTACCTGCATGGACTTCCAAATGAACAGCTTCACAGAGAGATGCAAGTTAGCGTGGTGGCTGGTAAAGGTGCTGTTTTTAGTGTCAGTGAAGGGGGCTCTTGGTATCAC
Organism: Nanger dama; assembly: GCA_917880005.1. NCBI lineage: Eukaryota > Metazoa > Chordata > Mammalia > Artiodactyla > Bovidae > Nanger > Nanger dama. Next base: position 5,508,493 of record CAKJTW010000087.1, read on the forward strand.
CATAGTGCCGCCAGGATACAACAGTCACGCTTTCGAGCTCAGGCTCAGAAGCTGGTCCCACTCTGTCTGTGTCCCTCCCAAGTACCAGGGCCAGCCCTAAGCCCAGGGGAAGGAAGGAAACATAAATGTCCAGCAGGGTTGAAAACTGATGTTCAAGCTGGTTTTAGAAAAGGCAGAGGAACCAGAGATCAAATTGCCAACATCCACTGGATCATGGAAAAAGCAAGAGAGTTCCAGAAAAACATCTATTTCTGCTTTATTGACTATGCCAAAGCCTTTGACTGTGTGGATCACAATAAACTGTGGAAAATTCTGAAGGAGATGGGAATACCAGACCACCTGACCTGCCTCTTGAGAAACCTGTATGCAGGTCAAGAAGCAACAGTTAGAACTGGACATGGAACAACAGACTGGTTCCAAATAGGAAAAGGAGTACGTCAAGGCTGTATATTGTCACCCTGCTTATTTAACTTATATGCAGAGTACATCATGAGAAACGCTGGACTGAAGAAACACAAGCTGAAATCAAGATTGCCGGGAGAAATATCAATCACCTCAGATATGCAGATGACACCACCCTTATGGCAGAAAGTGAAGAGGAACTAAAGAGCCTCTTGATGAAAGTGAAAGAGGAGAGTGAAAAGCTGGCTTAAAGCTCAACATTCAGAAAACGAAGATCATGGCATTCGGTCCCATCACTTCATGGGAAATAGATGGGGAAACAGTGGACACAGTGTCAGACTTTATTTTGGGGGGCTCCAAAATCACTGCGGATGGTGACTGCAGCCATGAAATTAAAAGACGCTTACTCCTTGGAAGAAAAGTTATGACCATCCTAGATAGTATATTCAAAAGCAGAGACATTACTTTGCCGACTAAGGTCCGTCTAGTCAAGGCTATGGTTTTTCCTGTGGTCATGTATGGATGTGAGAGTTGGACTGTGAAGAAGGCTGAGTGCCAAAGAATTGATGCTTTTGAACTGTGGTGTTGGAGAAGACTCTTGAGAGTCCCTTGGACTGCAAGGAGATCCAACCAGTCCATTCTGAAGGAGATCAGCCCTGGGATTTCTTTGGAAGGAATGATGCTGAAGCTGAAGCTCCAGTACTTTGGCCACCTCATGCGAAGAGTTGACTCATTGGAAAAGACTCTGGTGCTGGGAGGGACTGGGGGCAGGAGGAAAAGGGGACGACAGAGGATGAGATGGCTGGATGGCATCACTGACTCGATGGACCTGAGTCTGAGTGAACTCCGAGAGATGGTGATGAACAGGGAGGCCTGGTGTGCTGCGATTCATGGGGTCGCAAAGAGTTGGACACAACTGAGTGACTGAACTGAACTGAACTAAATTGAATAAACTATCTGAAAAAGAAAGTCACACCCTAGCTTTTCTATAAATGATTTTCAGAGGGATCAAGAAAACTTTAAAATAATGAAACTATACAACAGCTTTCCATTGACTGGTTAGAATGTCTTTGTAAGCACAAAACACTGATAAGATGATGCTCATTTTTAGGCCACCTGGCAATATACCTCCAAAGTTTTAACTCTGTCAAAACTTTGACCAGGTCTGTAGGCATTTATGCTAGAAAAAGAACAGAGATGAGCAAACAATCTGGGAAAGCCTAGGGATCAAAGCACTATTTTTAATAGTACAAAATTACAAACATGATAAATGTCCTCCTGAGGAAAGCTTTTATCAAGTAACATTTCCAGGAAAGTTTTAATTGCTAAAAGATATAAAAAATTTTCTGATTAAAGATGGACGTTTATCCCACATTAATATCTTCTTCCTCCTAAGACCTCACTAAAATGATAATAAATTAATTAAAAGATATGAGGTCCATGGGACAAAGTGATCCAGAGAAGCCAATGAGAGACTACAACAAATTTTTAAAGGAAAGAAAACAGATGGTTAAGTCTGGGCGGGGTCCAGGAAACCCCAGATTGAGAAGACAGCTGGAGTCCAAGGACATTTATGAGCTAAACTGTGCCCCCTGTTTAAATGTGGGTGCCCAACCTCCAGGACCTCAGAATTAATACATTTGGAGGCAAGAGGTGATCTTTGAAGAGGTGATCAAAGTAAAATGAAGCCATCAGAGTGTCCCCAATCCAAGGAGGAATGGCAGTGAGAGCAGAGCCCACACAGGATGAGGAAGGAGGAGGGGGACAGGGTGAAATGCAGGGTCCTGTCCAGGCCATGCCACTCTGCTCCACCTGTAGGCAAGTCCCAGCCTTGCCAGGCCTGTTTGTCCACCTGGGAGGTATGAGGGCTGGGTGTTTGAATTGACATTCTGCAATTCTCTGTTACATGGCACTGCCTAGGAGAGTAATACCCAAAGGTGGGAGGTAAGGAATTGGTATCTATCTTCTAAGGCATGATTTTTTTTTTTTTAACAGAATCAGCAACAGGTGGAGACTGCTGCTGTCTGAGTCAATCCTCTGAACGAACGTGGTCCCTGGGGACCGGGGCCCAGCTGCCCTGCCCCACAAACTTCAGGGTCTTCCTCAACCAGGCCAATGTGAAGCCCGTCCCACATATCCAAGTTCCCCACTGTGGTTTTCCTGTCTGACCACAGCAAGCTGAGTGCAGATATCAGTGCCTGGAGGTCAGTGAGTGAGGGCTGGAGGTGGGCAGAGAGTGAGTCAGACACACAGCAGGGAAGCAAATCATGCAGGGTCTTGCACTGAGCAAGTGTTCACACAAGTCTGGAGACCAGGGCAAAGTCCCTCAGGCTTCTGCACCAAGATCAGTCTATGGGGCGAATAATTATGGATTTGAGAGTTGAATCATAAAGAAAGCTGAGCACCAAAGAATTGGTGCTTTGGAACTGTGGTGTTGGAGAAGACTCTTGAGAGTCCCTTGGACTGCAAGGAGATCCAACCAATCCATCCTAAAGGAGATCAGTCCTGAATATTCATCAGGACTGATGAAGAAGTTGAAGCTCCAATACTTTGACCACCTGATGTGAAGAGCTGACTCACTGGAAAAGACCCTGATGCTGGGAAAGATTGAAGGCAGGAGGAGAAGGGGATGACAGAGGATAAGATGGTTGGATGGTGTCATCAACCTAATAGACATGGGTTTGAGCAGGCTCTGGGAGTTGATGATGGACAGGGAAGCCTGGCGTGCTGCAGTCCGTGGGGTTGCAGAGAGTTGGACAAGACTGAGTGACTGAACTGAACTGAATGGGGCAAACAAGCAGGAACAAGGTGAAGGATTGCACGTGCTTAGAGCACAGAGCTGGTTGTGGTGGGGCAAGCTCCAGCCACCCCCCGCAGGGAGAGCTGACAGGCCTCTCAACACTCCTGTCAGTATAGGAAGACAAGAACAGCCAGACAGCTCCAAAAACTGGGCTGCTGTCAGCTCAAAAGGAAGGAGGGGCCAGCAGTTCGAGAACCTGATGTTGACTGTCAACATCAAGGTTGGAATTGAGGAAAGATGACTGACAGGATGTCAAAGGCATTTGAGAGAACAACTTTAAGATTCCTGCTACAATGGCAAATTAAAAAAGCTGTGTTCACCCTTCTTACAAATTTAACCCTGTATTCCAGGGACCACAGGCAATTGCAACAAAGCACTCAATAGCAAAATGCATAGCAGGCACAGAAGCCCTACCAGCATCTTGGATACCTGAAAACAGTTTTGAACTGGCACTTGGGGAAGCAAGTCCAAGGTGGGAGGGAAAGGCCATTGTGAGCCTGGGGACCCTGCATGTCCATCAGCATAAGGACATGCTTTGAGAAACCTTGTCCCCAAACTCATAGACAGTAGGAAATCTGCTATCTGAAACCACACTGGTAAAAATCATACAACCCATTCTTGCCTGAGAGACAGGAGCCTCATGTATCACTCTGACATGGACACATATTTTTGCCTTTTCATACAGTTCATGGGGTTCTCAAGGCAAGAATACTGACGTGGTTTGCCATTCCCTTCTCCAGTATTCAGGTCAAGAAGCAACAGTTAGAACCAGACATGGAACAACAGACTGGTTCCAAATTGGAAAAGGAGTATGTCAAGGCTGTATATTGTCACCCTGCTTATTTAATTTATATGCAGAGTACATCATGCGAAATACCAGGCTGGATGAAACACAAGCTGAAATCAAGATTGCTGGGAGAAATATCAATAACCTCAGATACACAGATGACACCACCATTATGGCAGAAAGTGAAGAGGAACTAAAAGGCCTCTTGATGAAAGTTGAAAGAGGAGAATGAAGAAGAATGCTGGCTTAAAACTCAGCATTCAAAAACTAAGATCATGGCATCTGGTCTCATCACTTCATGGCAAATAGATGGGGGAACAATGGAAACAGTAACAGACTTTAGTTTCTTGGGCTCCAGAATCACTGTAGGTTGTGACTGCAGCCATTAAATTAAAAGACACTTGCTCCTTGGAAGACAAACTATGACCAACTTAGATAGCCTATTAAAAAGCATATTATTTTGCTGACAAAGGTCCATCTAGTCAAAACTATGGTTTTTCCAATAGTCACGTATGGATGTGAGAGTTGGACTATAAAGAAAGCTGAGCGCCGAAGAATCGATGCTTTGGAACTCTGATGTTGGAGAAGACTCCTGAGAGTCCCTTGTACTGCAAGGAGATCAAACTAGACATTCCTAAAGGAAATCAGTCCTGAATATTCAATGAAAGGACTGATGTGAAGAACTGACTCATTTAAAAAGACCCTGATGCTGGGAAAGATTGAAGGCAGAAGGAAAGGGGAACGACAGAGGATGAGATGGTTGGATGACATCACCAGCTCGATGGACATGAATTTGAGAAAGCTCCAGGAGTCGGTGATGGAAAGGGAAGCCTGGTGTGCTGCAGTCCATGGGGTCACAAAGACTGAGCAACGGAACTGAACTGAACTGAACTGACATGGACAAGCAGTTGGGTTCCAAACCTGGTATGGCAAGGGTTTTAGGGTACCCCCCACGAATCCCACCCATGGGTGTTCACGCCTTGCATAAGCCTCAGCCCTTGAGTGGGAGCCGTGATTGTGATGGGGTCAGGTTACTGAGCAGCTGGCACTGAGAAGGCTGAGCATCTAAGTGCATGCATGCATGCTAAGTCACTCACTTGTGTCCAGCTCTTCGTGACTCTATGGACGATAGCCCACCAGGCTCCACTGTCCATGAAATTCTCCAGGCAAAAATACTGGGGTGGGTTGCCATGCCCTCCTCCAGGGGACCTTCCTAACCCAGGGACTGAGCCTGCGCCTCATGCCTCTGCATTGGCAGGTGGGATCTTTACCACTAGCGCCACCTGGGAAGCCTGGGTATCTAGGTGGGCCTGACTTAATCACACAAACCTGTAGATGGGCCTGTTCTTCTCCGGGAGGCCACATAGATTGGAGGTGCAAGGGGCCCAGGGATGGCCAGGATATGAGAACGCTCGTTGGCTTCTGAGAGCAGTCCCCAGTCACAGCAGTAAGACAACAGGAGCCTCAGCCCTAGACCCACAAGGACAAAGGTTCTGCCAGTAGCCCCTGGGTATTGGAGTAGCTCTTCCCCAGCCCATCTCTGCAAGTGAGAATGTAGCCTGCCCACCCCTTGGTTTCAGCTTGATGAGACCCTGAGCAGAGGCCACATGCATCCAGACGCCATCTACAGAATGAGATGATGCACAAGTTTTAAGTGCTGACCCTGTGCTAATTTGTTATGCGGCAAAAGAAAACTATCTGTTACAAAGCTTAGACCGAGGGGTTTCTTCAGACATGACTTTCCACATCAATCCAAACTTACAGGTTCCACCTGCATAAGCAACATTTCTCCCCAGACGGTGCCATCCATTCTCAAGTGACCATTATTCCTTCCCTCCAGTCCCTGTCTTGCCCCAACCCCACAAAGATGTTGGGAACCCTGATTGCTGTCACCATGCAGAGCTGCCCCTAATATCCCAAACCCTCTCAGAACTGCTCAGCACAACCCCAGGCCCTTTAAAAGGCCCCCGCCTCCTCCCTAGGACACTTCACGATTTCCCTTGGCACGAAGCCTCCCTGGCAAGTCAATGCACCCAGTGTGGCTCCATTATGAGGGTGTCCCTGGTGGTCTTCATCTGCCAGACCTTATCAGCAGGTAGAAGGAGCATTTTGAATGTTCTAATCTTATCTTCTCCCACCTCCTAAATCTGCTTCTTGGACACAGAGATCAGTGATGGATCCCTTCTTTGATTCTCACATGCACAGACAAACTAATCCCAGGGCCATCCAAAAGCCACGCAGAGGAGTATTAAACCCAGATTACATCTCTAGGCAGGTAGAGGCAACTTCTGCAGGTCCTGTGCTCCTTGAGCGGCAGGTGCCTTCCATGCCACCAGTGCACAGAATGACAGAAAGTGCAAATGGCTCACAGCGGCTTTTATGGGTCTGGGCCCTTTGTTCTGGAGCACCTTCTTAAAGCATCTTCCATATATGCAAGCATTCTTTAAGCATTTTCTTAAAATCATGAATTGATACAGACCAGTACTGCCTTTGCTGTCCTTCACTTCCCTGGGATTAGTTTATCTATGGACATGAGAACCAAGGAATGGGATAAAGGCTACTGGACACCATTCACCATCTGAAGCAGAAGTAGCATGACGCTATTACCTAGGTCCATATAGTCACAGCTATGGTTTTCCCAGTAGTCACGTATGGATATGAGAGTTGGACCGTGAAGAAGGCTGCTGCTACTAAGTCACATCAGTTGTGTCTGACTCTGTGTGACCCCATAGACAGCAGCCCACCAGGCTCCCGCCCCTGGGCTGAGCACTGAAGAAATGATGCCTTTGATTTCTGGTGTTGGAAAAGACTCTTTAGAGTCCCTGAACTGCAAGGATATCAAACTAGTCAATCCTAAAGTAAATCAACTCTGAATATTTATTGGAAGGACTTATGTTAAAGCTGAAGCTCCAATACTTTGGCCACCTGATGCAAAGAGCTGACTCATAGGAAAAGATCCTGATTCTGGGAAAGATTGAAGGCAGGAGAAGAAGGAGGTGGCAGAGGATAAGATGGTTGGATAGCATCACTAACTCAATGGACATGAGTTTGAGCAAAACTCTGGGAGATGGTGAAGGACAGAGAAGCCTGGCAAGCTGCAGTCCATGGGGTTACAAAGAGCTGGACACAGTCAGTGACTAAATAACAGCAACAACCACATTAACAAACTGTAGAATAAAAACCATGTGATCATCTTAACAGATGCAGAAAAAGCTTCTGACAAAATTCAAAACCCATTTATAAAGGAAAATAAACTCCCCAGATGAACTTAGAGGGAACCTACCTCAATGTATTAAAGGCCATAAATGACAAACTTACAGCTAACATCATATTCAGTGGTGAAAAGCTGAAAGCATTTCCTCTAAGATCAGAAATAAGGTAAGGATGTCCACTCATACTACTTTTCTTCAACGTAGTTTTGGAAGTCCTAGCCACAGTTATTAGAGAAGAAAAGGAAATAAAAGGAATCCAAATTGGAAAAGAAGTAAAACTGTCACTGTTTGCAGATACTATACATAGAAAATCCTAAAGAAGCTGCCAGAAAACTATTAATCAAGATCATCAATGAATTTGATAAAGTTGCACAATAAAAAAAAATTAATACACAGAAATCTCTTACATTCCTATACAGTAACAATGAAAGATCAGAAAGAGAGATTAAGGAAACAATTTCATTTACCATTGCATCAAAAAGAATAAAATACCTAGGAATAAACCTACCTAGAGAGGCAAAAGACCTGCCCTCAGAAAATCATAAGAAATGATGGAAGAAACAGAAAGTTACACAGACAGATGGAAAAATATACTACACTCTTGGACTGGGAAAATCAGGATTGTCAAAATGACCATACTACACAAAAAAATCTACAGATTCAATGCAACCCCTATTAAATTACCAACTGAATTTTTCAGAGAATTAGAAAAAAATATGTACAACTTGTATGGAAACACAAAAGACCCCAAACAGCCAAAGAAATCTTGAGAAAGAAAAACAGAGCTTAAGGATTCAGGTTCCCTGACTTCAGACTATACTACAAAGCTACAGCAATCAAATAGCATGTTGATGGCACAAAAGGGAAATATAACTTAATGGGATAGGATAGAAAGTCCAGAGATAAACCTATGCACGTGTGGCTACCTAATGATGGCAAAGGAGACAAGAATACACAATGGAGAAAAGACAGCCTCTTCAATAAGCAGTGTGGGAAATCTGGACGAGTATATGAAAAGAATGAAATTAGAATATAGCCTAACATCATACACAAAAATAAACTTAAAATTAAAGACCTAAATGTATGGCCAAATACATATGGGCAGAACATAAGCAGAACACTCTGACATAAATTGCAGCAAGATATTTTTTGATCCACTACTTGCTGTTGCTGCTAAGTTGCTTCAGTCGTGTCTGACTCTGTGTGACCCCATAGACGGCAGCCCACCAGGCTCCCCTGTCTCTGGGATTCTCCAGGCAAGAACACTGGAGTGGGTTGCCATTTCTTTCTCCAATACATGAAAGTGAAAAGTGAAAGTGAAGTCGCTCAGTCGTGTCCGACTCTAGCGACCCCATGGATGCAGCCTAACCAGGCTCCTCCATCCATGGGATTTTCCAGGCAAGAGTGCTGGAGTGGAGTGTCATTGCCGTCTCCAGATCCACCACTAAGAGAAATGAAAATAAAAATAAGCAAATTAGACCTAAGTAAACTTAAAAAGCTTTTGCACAGCAAAGGAAAAAGAAACAAAATGAATAGACAGCTCTCAGAATAATAAAAATATTTTCAAACAAATCAACTGATAAGGGATTAATCTCCAAAATACAGAAACAGGCTCACACTGGTCAATACCAAAAAAAAAAAAATACAATACAAAAAATGGAAAGAAGATCTAAACATACATTTTTCCAAAGAAGATATAAGATGGCAACAAACACATGGAAAAAGGCTGAACATTAGTTATTAGAGAAATGCAAATCAATGCTACAATGAGGTATCACCTCACATCAGTTAGAATGGCCATTGTAAAAAAATCTACATTGTTGGAGAGGATGTGAATAAAAGGGAACCCCCCTACACTGTTGGTGGAAATGTAAATTGGTAAAACCACTACAGAGAATAGTATGGAGGTTCCTTTAAAAATTAAAAATAGAGCTACAAGGTGATCCAGCTATCCACTTCCTGGGCATATATCCAGAGACAACCTTAAGTTAAAAGGATGCATGCACCCTCATGTTCACTGCAGCACTATTTACAGTAGCCAGAACATGGAAAAAACCTAAATGCCCACAACAGAGGAACAGATAAAGAAAATGTGGTACATATGCACAATGGAATATTGTCAGTGTTGTTTAGTCAGCAAGTCGTGTCCCCCTGTTTGTGACCCCAGGGACGGCAGTGCACCAGGCTTCTCTGTCCCTCACCATCTCTCAGAGTTTGCCCAAGTACAATGGAATATCACTCAACCATAGAAAGGAATGGAATGATGCCATTTGCACCAACCTGAATGAACCTAGAGACTGTCGCACAGAGTGAAATAAGCCAGAAAAAGATAAATATCTTATGATATCATTTATATGTGAAGACTAGAAAAATAGCACAGATGAATTTATTTGCAAAGCAGAAATGGAGTCACAGATGTAGAAAACAAACATAGTTAACACGAGGAGAAGGAGGCGGGATTAATCTGGAGATTGTGATTGACATATACACACTACTATATATAAAACAGATAGCTAATGAGAACCTACTGAGAGAACCTAAACAGAGAATGCTACTCAGTGCTCTGTGGTGACCTGAATGGGAAAAGAATCTTAAAAAGAGTGGATATATGCATATGTATAACTGGTTCACTCTGCATTGTAAAGCAGCTATACTCCAAGAAAAATTAATTTAAAAATAAAAACTTCTGTTTTTCTAAAGACAGAAAGGCATTAGACTGAAAGAAAAAATGTTCACAATTATATGTGTGTGTGTGTGACAAAGGTCTTACATCTAGGCTATATAAAGATCTATTTAACTTACATGCAGACTACATCATGCAAAATGTTGGGCTGGATGAAGCACAAGCTGGAATGAAGATTGCCAGGATAAATATCAATAACCTCAGATATGCAGATGACACCACCCTAATGGCAGAAAGCGAAGAGGAGCTAAAGAGCCTCTTGACAAAGATGGAAGAAGAGACTGAAAAAGTTGGCTTGAAACTCAACATTCAGGAAACTAAGATCATGGCATCTGGTCCCATCACTTCATGGCAAATAGATGGGGAAACAATGGAAACAGCAACAGACTTTATTTTCTTGGGCTCCAAAATCATTGCAGATGGTGACTGCAGCCATGAAATCAAAAGATGCTTGTTCCTTGGAAGAAAAGCTATGACAAATATAGACAGTATATTAAAAAGCAGAGACATCACTTTGCTGATAAAGGTCCACATAGGCAAAGCTATGGTTTTTCCAGTAGTCATGTATGGATGTGAGAAATGGACAATAAAAAGGCTGAGCGCTGATGAATTGATACTTTATTTTTTTGAATTGATACTTTTGAACTGTGGTGTTGAAGACTTCTGAGAGTCCCTTGGGCAGCAAAGAGATCAAACCAGTCAATCCTAAAGAAAATTAGTCCTGAATATTGAAAGGACTAATGCTGAAGCTCCAATACTTTGGCTACCTGATGCAAAGAGCTGATTCATCAGAAAAGACCCTAATGCTGGCAAAGGTTGAAGGCGGGAGAGGGGATGACAGAGGATGAGATGGTTGGATGGCATCACTGACTCAATGGACACGAGTTTGAGCAAACTCCAGGAGATGGTGAAGGACAGGGAAGCCTGGTGTGCTGCAGTCCATGGGGTCGCAAAGAGTTGGACACGACTGAGAAACTCAAGAACAAAACAACAAATCTAAAGTAAAAAGACAATGATCTCAGTAAAGCATATTAAACACTCAAATAGATATCTCAAAGTGAAAAGATGGACAAATGTTATTAGAAAAACACAAGTTAAAACCACAGTGAGCTATCACTTTATACCCACTAGCAGAACAAAAATTTAGATGAGTGAATAACATCAGGATTTTTGTTTCCAAGTGGTAACAGAGAAAGGATTTACCTTCTGATCTAAAACCACAGCATCAAAGAATGGAAAAGAGAATAAATGGGCAAAATACAGAAAACAACAGATAGTGAGTGTCCAAACAGTGCAGGACAGTGATTCCTAAACAAGGGAAAGCAAGCAAGGTCATCTCCAGTGGGCTGTTGAAGAGATTTCACATTGAGGCAAGGAGGAGGATCTTCCTGGTGTCTTCCAGAGCTAAGGATGCAAAGTCAGGAGTCTAAGGCTCCAGGCTGGATGGAATTCACAGAACAGAGCACTGGAGAGGAGAGAGCTGCATGGAGAGGGTACCAAGACTTGCATAGTGCTCCCTCAAGCCAACCACGAGTGCTGATCAGCACATGCTTGTGATGAAACATAAGAGAGAATTAGAGAAATAGTCTCCATAGCTTACACAGGCCAGCAACAGTTTCTATTTCCAAGAGCCAGACTGGAAAAGCCTCATAATTCAGAGAACATCAGACAGTGCCATCAGAAGTACACGGCCTCGATGCCAGGGAAAAGTTAGCCCTAGACTAAATCCTGCTCAGGTCCTGATAAAGTTTCAAAGAAAGCCTCAGAAAAAGTTTTCAAGTAATTTAGTTGCATTCAGTATAAAGCTGAAGAATTTTTAAAAGAATGTAAAAGTATTCAGCCAAGTAAGGTAAAATTCACAATAGCTGACTCTCAGTTGAAAATTATCAGACCTGCAAGTAAGTAGAAAAAGGACCCATAGCGAAGAGAAAAAGCAATCAAGTCACAGAAATGAACACAGATGAGGCAGATGAGAAAAGTGGCAGACAAGCACATCAGCACGGTGTCCACAGGGATTTCATGAGTTTGTGAAGGTAGAGGAAAAGCTGAACAGATTGTGACAAGGAGTATATTAAGGTGATGACACTTCTCAAGTTGAAGACCACAATGTCTGAGATGACATGTACACTGGATGTGCAGATCAGAAACGGCAGAAAAGAATATTAGTGAACCAGAAGACATAGCGCAGAAGAAAAGGCTGAAAATATTAACAGAGAACCAGTGAGCTGTGGGAGAGCTTCAGGCAGACTAATACTTGAATAATTGGAGCCCTGGAAGGTAGGACACAGATTTATTGTTAGAAACTGCTTATACAGTTGTAGAGGCTGAGCACATCCACAAGCCACAGAAATTCAGGAAAAGAAGATCTCTGCTGCTGCTAAGTCACGTCAGTCGTGTCTGACTCTGTGCGACCCCACAGACGGCAGCCCACCAGGCTCCCCGTCCCTGGGATGCTCCAGGCAAGAACACTGGACTGGGTTGCCATTTCCTTCTTCAATGCATGAAAGTGAAAAGTGAAAGTGAAGTCGCTCAGTCGTGTCTGACTCTTAGCGACCGCATGGACTGCAGCCTACCAGGCTCCTCCATCCATGGGATTTTCTAGGCAAGAGTACAGGCAGGTTCAAACCATGGGCTCTTTGAAAAGATCACTTTAGGCAGACTAATCATGAAAAACAGACAGAGACTGATAATATCAAGTGTTAGAAAGTTTACATCTCTACAGATAGTACAGATATTAAAAATTAAAAAAAATTTACTGAGCATGCCTGCAGAGTTCATATATGTAGCTGAACAGCCAGCCAAAAATAAAAAATATTTTTAACATTTATTGCCAATGAATTCTACACGATCTATGAAATGGACAAATTCCTTAAAAGACATAGACTAGCAAAGCTTACTCAATAAGAAATAGATAACCAAAATAGCCCTACGTTTATTAAGGAAATTAAATATATAGTTACCAATCTTCCTAGAGAAAACTTTTCTTCCTAAGACCACTTTAGGCCCAGATGGCTTCACTGGTAAGTTCTACCAGACATTCAAGGAAAAATGACAGAAATAATCCACAAACTCTTCTAGATAATTAAAATTGGAAACACTCATGAGTAGTGTATGAGGTCAGCATTATCCTGATGCCAAAACCAGACAAAGATATCAAAAAGAAAATACCAGGCCAATATCCCTCATGAACATAAATGCAAAAATTCTTAACTAAGTTTTAGCCTATCCAATTCAGCAGTATGTAAAGAAAACAATACATTAAGACCAAGTGGGATTTACCCTGGAAATGCAAGGTTGGTTTGACATTTGAACATCAATTCATATAATTCAGTATATTAACAGACTGAAAAATAAAAATCATATAGTTGTCTCAATAGATGCAAAAGAATTAACAAATTTATTTGGATAAGAACTTTCAGCAAACTAGGAACACAAGGGAACTTCCTCAGTCCTTAAAAGGCATCTATGAAAAGTCTACCAACATCATACTCAAATGCAACACTGTGTATGCTTTACCCCTTATCAAGAGCAAAGCAAGAATATCTACTCTTACCACTTTTATTCAACAGTGTCTTAGAGTTTCTAGCCAATGTGACAGGCAAGAAAAAAATGAAAGGTATCTGGAATTGAAAGGAAGAGGCAAAAATGTTTTTATACACAGATAACACCAACGTCTATGGAGAAAATCCTACAGAATCAATGGGGGAATAAAACTGCTATAACTAACAAGTGAGTTTAGGAAGGATACAGGATCAGTGTACCAAAATCAATAGTATTTCTACATACTAGAAATGGATAATGGAAATGGAAAATGAAAGAAACAATATCATTTAAAATAGCATCTATCTCTTAGACTGCAAAGAAACAGCTGGTCTAGAGGGCAAGTTGAAGATTTAGGAGAAAGGAGAGATGATGGCTTAGCCTGGAGACAATGAGAAAAATGCTTGCTGAATCTGCTGGATGAAGTAGGTTGGTGGAAATTTCGTCCTCCAAGGCAGGGAAGATGAAGGCCCCATAGTAGGTTGTACGGGAAAAGCGGATGGCATCAATTTCCTTGTAAAACCTGCTATACAACACGAGAGAAGGGGGATGCCTTTTGAAAGCAGGAAGAAGGAGCTGTGCTGATAGGGGAGGCGGGGATGGTAGGTGGAGAGTCTCAGCAGAGCAGGGAGGCAGGGAGAAGGCCTACCAAGAGGCTAGTGGCCTCGTAGGAAACACATTGTCAAGTCTCACTGGAGCCGGAGAAGAGAAAAGGGGAAAGGAGTGCTCAGTGAGGACCTTGGACTGCTTCAGCCCCTCTGCCCTCCCTACTCACACGCTTCTATGATCATGCCCCACCCTTTCTGACCCGCTAACTCTGACTTGGAGGTGTGTGACGGCAACAAGCCAGCTCCTCTCGACCCAGGGAGATGGAGACCAATGGTAGCATGCTTCCCCGACCAACACTGGTGGAGGCGCTCGAGATGATGCGGAGGGTTCAGTGCACCAAAGGAGAAGGCAATCTTGAGTGCGGAAGGAGTTAGAGGCTGAGTGACAGGGAGGCAGCAAGGAGGCATCCAGACGCTGAGTCTGACCCTCTGAATGCCAGCCCCATGGATCTTGCCCTCAACTCCTCTGGGCCTCAGTTCTGACTCACTGACATCCTGAGGAGCGCTGCCCTGTGTCTCACGTGGTTTTGGGATCAAGTGACTCTCACAACCTGCCTAACTCAGACCAGCCGGGACTGAGGCCACTGCCGTTCCCAGGAGGAGGATCAGCTGCACTCAGTCTTGGGGGCGCCAAAGGCTGGGCAGGTGCTGAGCCCTGTTCCCCCACAGCTGAGCCCAAGCCTCGCTGCCTACAGGTAATAGACCTAAGAGGGGCCCCAAGTGTCCTACCCAGGCCACCTCACTCGACATCTCCACACGGTGGCAGTGTTGTCCCAGAAGAGGACTTTCGGCAGGCGGCTACTCAGACACTAACGGCACCCCCGGGGAAGCGATCACAACAAAACTTAGCACGTTAGAATGGCTGGGGTAACAACGCCTTCACTTTACAAGTGAGCAAAGCCTCAGAGTCAGGATTCTAGGCCTCATAGGAAGCCAAGATTCCGGGACAGTTAATGTACAGATCCTCATGGTCATGATGAGCGTCTAGGATTCCAGAAAATCCATGGTGCTGATTTTTAAATTATTTTTTTAATGGTTCTAAGACTCCACATATGGCTCCCTGCTTTGAGAATCAAGTGATGCCAAGATCCGATGGCTCAGTTCTGGGCCCCGTGATTCTGTCACTGAGTGGTGCCAGCATTCTGAGTTCATTCATTCTGTTAAGCAGAATTCAGCATGTGGCTACCTGACCTGCGTTCCAAGTCGATTCACTCCTGTCCAACTCTGCAGTGCTATGCAATGGAGACCACCAGGCTCCTCTGTCCATTTAATTCTCCAGGCAAGAATACTGGAGTGGGTAGCCATACCCTCCTCCAAGGGATCTTCCCAACCCAGGGGTCGAACCTGTGTTTCTTAAGTCTCCTGAGTTGGCAAGCAGGTTCTTCACCAGGCAGCTACTCAGGGAGTTAGAAAACTCGGTGGCCCTACTTTTGACTCTTGGATTCCATCTTCCTCCTCCCCGCATCCCTCTGCAGAGATCCACAATTCCCACGTCACCCGGCCACCTCTGCCATCCAAGGAGGGCAAGCTCAAGGATAATGCAGCCTGGAAATTCCCCGGAAGCTCAGTGGTTAGCACTAAGCACTTTCACTGCAATGGGGCAGGATCAACCCCTGGGTCGGGGGGCAGGGGAGGGGGACTAAGATTCTGCAAGCTGCATGGTGTGGTCAAAGAAGAAAGAGTACAACCTGCAACCAGAACAGGCTCAGCCGTATCTCCTGCACTCCAAGTCCTAAATGGAGGGGATGGAAAGTTAGGGTGCCGACACAGAAAGACGCATGGACAGAGAGGTGGGGCTGCACACAGAGGTCTGCATTACTGGGGTGTTTGCCAGCCTTTGACAATAGCTTCCCATACGACATCCAGAACCTATACGACAACCAGAACCTTGGCTCTTGGTGATCCAGGAGCAGCTGTCCTGAAAGGCATGAAGAATCCCTGGGGTGTGAGGTCTAGAAATCAGAATCCTTTCACCCTCACCCTCTGCCACTCACCCTGAGCCTACTTTCTCTGAACAAGGAGGGAGCTGACCTAAGGTTCTAGTCACAAATCAGAGCCTCTGATCAAAATCAGAATGGAACTCTCAGGGGAATTTAGAAGAGGAGACCATGTGAGGGGAGAGCCAGCTATGGGATGCTATCTTGAGACAGATGGATTTGTTCTCAAAGCGACTTCCCTAAACTTCTGCAAATGCTCTTTCCAGGAACTCCAGAAGGCAGGGAACTCAGCCCACCAGGTACCTCCCCCTTCATTCACAGGAATCAGCTCAGAGAGATGGACAGGCACAGACCAAGTGTGCTCTCCTGTGGACACACGCCCCAGGCGTGCCCTGTCCATCTCGTGCCTGTGTGCTCAGTGGCTTCAGTCACGTCCGACTCTTTGTGATCCTGTGGACTGTAGCCCGCCAGGCCTCTCTGTCCATGGGATTCTCCAGGCAAGAATCCTGGAGTGGGCTGCCAGGCCCTCCTCCGGGGGAGGCCTTCCTGAACCCGGGACTGAATCGGCATCTCCTGTGCCTTCTGCATTGCAGGCAGGTTCTTCACCTGCTGGGCCACCGCCCGGAACCCCTGCTCCATCCCAGCCATAAACTTCTCAGGCTTCTGCCACGCAGCCTTCAGAATGACGAGTCCCTCCACGAGGAATCAAATCTTGGAAGGACTTACATTGTCCACAGATACGCTAGTGTCAGAGAGACTGAGCCCCCAGTCCTGCATTGACTCCTTCTGGGGATCTGGGGAGAGCTGTGTTATGAGTGGCGCTGAGCCTCCCTGCCTCCTTGTCTCCTTCAGAGACAGATGTTTCCAGGGGGCATGGATGAGACCACGGCCCCACAGCACTGGGCAGAGCCCGGGCACCCAGAGCACATGGTGTGGCCTCTGTCTTGAAGAGCATTTGGGAAGTCATCTGATCCGACTGCCTGCCTTTACCAGGAGAATCTTCCAGAGGGACAAGAAGAGGTGAAAAATTCACTAGATTTGAACTTAGAGGAGAGGTTCTTAGAACACTAACGGAACTACAAATTAAGTCGGAAAGATGTGGGCCAATAGTAAGGTCCAATGCACACACACACACAGCAGGACTAGACAGGAGGAGGGACACATGCAGAGGTGTGCCTGCAGCCAGGAGAGCGATGGAGGAAGCAGGGGAGCCAAGAGGACTCGCGCGTCTCATGAGCAGCGCACGTAAGATTCATAGATCCCAAAGCGCGTGCAAGGCACCGTGGAGTGCCACAGCAAATCCCAGGGTGTTGCAGCATATGGCGAATGTTCAAGGAACAGGCAGCAAGATGGTCATCTGTAGGACAGTCACCTACTAGCTCCAGGTAATTCTGTCTCAGCTTGGACGGTGGCATCCTCCTTTGTGAAGCTCCGTTTCTGGCTTTTGCTGGGATTAGAAAGCAAGCACCAAGTGAAAGTTGATGAAGAATAGGAAGCAGTGTCTCACCTGAGGCTGCAGGCATACACCTCCCACGGGTAAGTCACTGCAGTTACGTGAGGATGAAATAAATATTTTTCCTTTTAACTTACATAAATTTCTTTTCCCAAGAGCTACTAAATAATACATTATTTGGACCTAACTACTTGCTAAACAAAACTATCATGCACTTTTTTTGGCCTGAGGCAAAAAAAAAAAAAAGGATGGAAAATGGACGGAAATTCTGCCTCTGAGTATAAGCACCCACCTCTGAAGAGCAGATGTCTCAGTAATGACAGCCCCATGGCAGGTCAGGGAAGCTGCCAGAAAGAACTTAGAACCAAATGGGCCTGGAAGTGAAAAGAGCAGCCCTCCTCTGACTCCAGCGCTTTGCCCTGTCCTCTTGCAGCCCCTCTGAGGTCACACCTGCAGGGCTTCTCAGCTACCCAAAGTCTCTCTTGCCTCCACTCAACTTAAAAAAAAATTTTTTTTGCCACTTTATGTTTTAATCCCTCAACTTTTTGAAAAAGAAGCAATGATTAGGCATTTAGTGTCTGAAAGCCTGGGTGCACTCTCCCCAGTACCAGAAGGATTTCTACCTGATACCTCCAGACTGGGATTCAAATGCTACCACGGATGAGGGTTCATTAGCTCAGAAAGCAAACTGCCCTCTCATCTGGGCTCCGTCCCCCACACTGGGTCCTTACCCTCCCTTCCCCATTTCCCTAGCAGGGACCTCCAACGCTCCTGGGACCATGCCTTCCTTCCCCCTCTGGGACGACTCTGGAAGGAAGCAGCCCCAAGGGGCCTCTGGAAGATCTATGATGAGGCAAAAGAAAATTTCTCCAAGGGCATCCATAATTTTTCAGAATGTTGTATTAGACCTGTGATCATGGGCCAGTCCTAGAAGCTCCCACTGGCAGAGGGTGCTGCCAGGAAGGCCTCCCTCCCCTTCACCTTCAGGGAAGGAACCCAGACTCCATGGCCAGCGTGAGCAGCGGGCAGTAGCACAGACACACCACATCACAAGGCTGACTCTGTCCTTAAGTCAGGCTGCAGAATTTCCAGCTGAACATCAGGGGGCAGGAAAGAATCCCACTCACTCAGCTATGATGGAAACATCCCCCTCCTGCCCCTGTACTCTTCACTACTCCAACCTGGGGACGGCCCCCATCCCCACCATCCTAGGCTCCTCAAGGGGCTTCTGTGATGCCCAGAGAAGGCAGTGGGATCCCCCTTTCCCTGTGCCACAACCCCCATGAGAGCCTCACGGGGTCTGTGGAGGGCTGGTGGCCCTCACCATCTGGACTCGGGGGCACTGCTCTCCAGACTTTCCTCTGAGGTCCTGCTACCCAACTAGGGATTGCTGTTCCCCCTCTTCTCTGCACTTACATGTGCTGTTTGAGGTCAAATCCTCCAAAAAACTACAGAATGGCAGCAAAGGGAAAGCACCCTGCAAGATCAGGAATGTGGGAAGGGCCAGCTCAGGGAGCCCCCAGCGTGGCGCCACCATGCAACTTGCGCTGGCGGCAGCTCGCCCAAAGGGGCGCTGCGACGCACATTTTTCAGGGAGCTCCAAACACCAGGGAGTCTTCACGTGGGAGAGGAATCAGAGCAGTTATCTCTCTGTCTCTCCCTGCACCATAGGAGGCTGCCCAAGTTCAGGGTGTCCAGCTCTCTGTTCCTCTCTACCACATAGTTTAGGCAGAGAGCAGGGACCAAATGAATGGGCTGATTCATTCCCCAGTGGTTTAGCGGTAATGAATCCACCTGCAAAGGAGGAAATACGGGTTTGAGCCCCAGGTCAGGAAGATCTCCTGGAGAAGGAAATGGCAACTCACTCCAGTATTCTTGCCTGAGAAATCCCATGGACAGAGGAGCCTGGTGGGCTACAGTCCACGGGGTCACAAGAGTCCGACATGACTTAGCAACTAAACAGCAACAGCAGCAAGCAGGGACCAAATGATAGAGAAGCAAGCAGCAAAGGAAGACAGGAGGGGCTGGGCAGATGAGGAGGCAGGAGGGAGGACTTCGGAGACAGCACCCACCAGCTCCGTCCTCTCCAGAGCCTGTCACAGTGGGACAGTCAGTCGTTGGGTAGGACACAGCTATCCACTCCCCTTGTGTGTGAGGAGCCAGCAGCCTCTAATCCCAGGGCCCCACAGTTGGGGAGGGGGGTGGGCGCCTGCTGCATCAGGATTGGCCCCACCCTACGCCCACAGCCCAGGTCCCCAGTAATGCGATAATTGGGTGGGATTTTCACTAAGAGAGAGGGGAAGTCCAGAAGAGGACGAGCTAACTCCCCAACCTGCCTCATTTTCTTCCCTCCTTCTCTCTGCAGCTGAGGGGGCACAGTGACTCAGAGGAGGGGTAGAAGGACCAGGCATGCATAGACTCAACTGGACCCCACTGGCAGTGCCAGGAAAAGGCAACACTCCTTGAAAGAGAATGGCTCTTGCTCCAGATCTGCAGGACCCCACAAGCACCCTCTACAGATGGGAAAACCAAGGTGGATGGGGCAGCATGTCATGGGGTATGGCCTGCCTCTAGTTCTCCAGCCCGTGCTAAACCTGTAGGGTCATTAATTCACTCTCTGCCCTGAGAAGCAGCCACATGCCAGCCAGAGGCCTCTCGGTGGGGCCGCACACTCTGCAGACCACATGGTAAGGCAAGGCTCAAGGCTCTGGAGAGGCGGATGATCCGCACGAAGAGACAATAGAGAAGAGCCTGGAGTTGGGATTTTTATTCACCATTCTCCTCTCAATTGCAAAAGAGTAGCATGGATTCCTGCCCTCCTTTCTTCACAGTCACTGAGACTGCCTGGGTCTGCTGCTAATATACAAAGTCGGGGAGGGACGGGAAACTGGGAAGACCTCTTGACTTGGATCTTCCTCTCCCCAAATAACTCTGGCTCCTGTCTCCCTGGGCTACAGATGAATATGCAAACAGAGCTTTGCAGTGGACTAGGAGCTAGAGAACTGGCTAGCCACTCTTTGTGACCTTGGATAAGTCACTTACCCTCTCTGGTCTTCCCTCTCCCCATCAGCAGAAATCATAAGGCTTACTCGAGTTGTCAGAAATCGCTTCTGGCTGAAGAAGCCAGCAGCCCTGGGCAGACCCCCTCAGTCAGTGGTCCCAGAGCCTGGGCACCAGTCAGCTACACTGTCCCCAGGGCCCAGAAGCGCCAGGACTGCTGTTCCCTTCCCTAGTGGTGTGTCGGGAGAACGTGGAGCCCTCAGCACCTGGACCCTAAACAGAGCTGGACTGTTTCCCAATAGTGACCTTCAGAAACGTGGCTGCACCGTAGATGCCCACCCAGCAGCTGTCCCCAGGCAGGCCTCACCCTGTCCTGGCCCCCTCGCCACTGGCCCAGCTCCCAGCAGAGCCGCAAGGCGCAGCTCAAGGAGCCCAGCCTCGGACGAACGGCCCCCAGTAAGGAGATGGACGAAATGGAGCCGCAGCCCAAGCACCTGAGGGCAAGGGGCAGAGCGCGCGACGACACAGGAGCAGGATCGGCAGCGGGACAGCGCGTCCCACAGTGAGCGCAGGGAGCGCGGGGCTCCACACCTCAGGAACCGTCCATGAGCCTCGAGGGGGCGCGGCCCGGGAGCGGACGGGATACCTGCGGACCTGTAACCTCTGTCCGGCCGCCGCCTGACCAGCTGCCAGTCCGGCACAACGCAACCCTTGCAGCCGGCGCACCCGCGCAGCCCCGCACACCTTCTGGCACCCCCGCGCTCCCCGCGGCCACGGGGAGGCGGGCGCTGCCGCCGCCTCCGAGCCAGCTCCCAGGGCCCCGCCCGCCCCCTGCCTGCCCCGCCCCGGCCCCGGCCCCGGCGGGCGCCCCCCGCGGCGCTGCCCCGCCCCCGCCGTCCCGCGCTGCCCCGGGCCCCGGCCCGCCGCCCGGCTGCCGGCCCACCTGGCTCAGCGCCGCCCTCGGAGCCCGCGCACCCGCGCTCACCCGCGCACCCCGCGGCCGCAGGAGGGCCCAGCGCCGCCGCCCGCGAGCTCCCAGGGCCCGGCCCGCTCCGGCGCCCGCGCTCTCGGGGCGGACTCCTGGCCCTCCGGAGATCTCCCGCCCGGCGATGGCCCCGCTCGGATATTTCATATTCCTCTACGGCCTGAAGCAAGCGCTGGGCAGCTACCCGATCTGGTGGTGAGTGAGCCTTCCTCACGTTCTCCCCGGCCTGTGTGCGTCCCCCAGTCACCGTCCCCTCGGGCAGGGCCCCGCGGTGGCCCGGAGCCCGCGCTCTGCCCTGCCCTCCTGTTCCGCGGGTGGTTTGTTTTCCTTGGCGGCCACTTTCGACCTGTTCGGGCCGGGGCTGGGACGCGGGTGGCGGAGTTTCCGGGGACATTGATCTCTCGGGCATAGAGGAGCTCCCGGCGTCGGACGGGGCGAGCAGGGAGCTGCGAGAGGCAGGAGCTGGAACCACACGGGTGGCACGAACGCCTGGGCAGCCTGAGGTCGGGAGAAGCCAGGAGTGCGAGCTGGGAGAGGGCGATCCGCCTGAGACTTTCCTTAAGGACGTGTCTTACACACCACACACGCGCACACACACCTTAAAGCAGAGTCAGTGAGACAAGACCGAACAGCTCGAAGCAGCGTGGTTACGTAAAGACTGCGGGGACCCGGCCGGGAGTGGCGGGCGCACCGGGGCCAGCACCTGGCCCTGCTGCGTCTTCCCAGGGCGGTCCCCGCCGAGATGTAAGAAGGGGCTTCGGGAGAGGCAGAGAGGGAGAAAGCATCGAGTTTGAGGGCTCCTTAGTGAGAGGCTCCGCAAACCCACATCCGAGACGTCTTCCACCCCAGACAAGACACCTTCCCGTGAAACCCTCCTAAACCTGGTGGTGGAAGGGCAGATGAACCAAGACAAGGTCCTGAGGGTCTACAGCTCAGATCCTGAGGGGGAGGACGGAAGCTGCTCCGGTAGAGCCCCCACAGGCAAGGGGGACTTCAGCTCCCCAGGGGAGAGGGCAGGGGCTCTCTGAGATGCCCAAGGTTTGACGGACACAGCTGGGGGAAATACGGGAGCAGAGGGGCCTGAACGCGCCGCTGGAGGAGACCCAGTTCAGAGACAAGGCTTCACATACACATGCGCGCGCACGCACGCGCACACACCCCCAGGAACTCTCTCCGACGGCTTGCCTGGAATTATAATAATTATGCCGAGGGGAAGTTGGGGCGGGGGAGACTGAGTGAGCCGAAGTACATCTAATCCGATAATAATTTTTCTCTTCGAGATTGTTCAGGAGCGGGGGCGCCCTAGGTGTGGGGCGCGGGTCCAGGCGCAGCCTGGCGGGACGGGGCGGGGCTCAAGAAGGAGGCGCCGGCGGGTGCGAGGGCTTGGGAGAGTGGTTGGGAGAGGTGGCGGGGCGGCGGGGACGTTGTGCGAAGACCCCGGCGCGTCCCACACCCGCGCGGCACCTGCAGCTCCTGGCTGCGGCGGGCGTGCCTACGAACGCGGGGACACTGACTCCCGGGGGACCAGGGAAGCGCGTCGGAGAGAGCCCTCGGCCGCCTGCTGCCGCGGGGGCCTCTAATTAGAGCCCGCCGCCGCTGCATTCCTGGGCGCTAGAGCAAGCGCCTGCGCCCCCGCGCTTCTTCCAGAAAGAAGGGCCCTGTCACCAGCCTCTGGCCACCCAACGCCGTTGAATGTTTGTCCTCTCGGCCCTGAGCGTCCCTGGCCTTGCTCCCCTCAACACACCTATGCCACCCCTTCCGCCTGGGCCAGACGTGTTCCATCTGAAAGATACTGGGGCTTGCTTGGTGCTGCCGGCATTCTCCAGGTGAGTGGGGAGGGGCGTCCTGTCCCCACCCCCTCCCTTTCAATGGCCCACCCAATCAAGAGTCTAAAGCAACTCTAACCCCAAAGGGAAGAGCGAGCCGTGGAACCGCCCCCAGCCCCACTTTGCTCTCCAGAGGATTCTCGAGCTCGCTGCTTCTCTTGTTTCTTGAGAAGCATCTTTGGGGGCCACAACCTCAGGGCTCATTGAGGACCAGCACTTTTCTCTCTTCCTTCCCTCTGCCCCCAGGCCATCTGGACACAGCAAGGATGTGGTCTCTCCACGGTGCACATGAGCATAATGAAAAGGAGGGCTCACAAAGAAAGAAATGGCGTTTAACAGCAGCAGGAAGGCTCTCTATCTTCATATCCAACCTAATGGAGTTTCCCACAGGTGGCTCCTTCTTTTTCTTGCCCACCCCCTCTCCTGCTTCCCCACCCCTCAGTGAGGCATTGGAGTGGGGGACCCTCTCTTTGTAACTTCTCATCTTCACACTCAGCCTCCCTAGTTGGTATTGCGTTTCACCTTCCCTCCCCAAAATGAACTCAGGGCTCTCATCACTTCTCTCCACCCCACCCCCAACTCTTGCATATGAAAGTGAAAGTGACAGGGACTTCCTCACCTGGAGAAACAAGGAAACAGCCCAAATTGGGAGTAATTAGGCTTTGAAGTTGGTGTAGTCTTGGTGGGAGGGTGGAAGGGGAGGAGGAGGTGGCGCTGCATCCCATGGGGATTTAAAGAGCCAACCGCCTCCCCAGGACCATCTTGGAAGTGTCCTTCACCCTGGATGTTCAAGGTCCAAAGACAGGTCCCAGCAGAGGCACAGAGAGACAGCCCTAAGGCCAGAATGTTGAAAGTTGCAGAGACCTCCAAGAACATGTATTCTGGTCTCCTCATGTGTCAGAGGGGTCCAGAGAAGGGACCTGGGAGGTGACAGAACATCTAATCCCAGAAGCCAGCCACCAGCATCCCTCGGGCTATGTACTGCAGACCTACAAGGAGGCGCCAGCCCCTTCCCCCTCACTTCCCTGATCCAGACTGAATTCTTGTTTAATTAGAATTGATCAGAAAGATCTGTGTGAATACAGAACAGGCATCATGGTCAAGGGGAACACACAGAAACCTTGAACTATACTCAGTACATAGCTGATTTGCTACAGACACCTGCCGCCCACTTCACATGTCTGGGCTGATGGCATCTTGTGATCGCCTCCCCTCCCTGGGGCTGACCCTGGAGGTCAGCCTCTTTTCTCCCCTGCCCCCTCCCCACAAAGCCAGGCCCCTTCATCTCCTGTACCAGACTGCAATGCCCCATCCCACCACCTTCCGCCTCTGTTCTCACCTCCCTTGCGCCCTCCCCTCTAACCCTCCTGGAGTTCCAGCAGCAGTGTCTTTACCCGCACAGAGAGCCTGGCCCTCCTTGTCCTGCCATCCAGCACCCCACCAGTCTCTGCTGTAGCTAGAGCTCCCCAGCACTGAGTGGTATCTGGAGTGGATGTCAGCCCAGCTGAGCCCGGAAATTCCCCGTGAGGCCGCGTCCAGTCTTCTCCCACCCCTGAGCCCGCTCAGCAGCCTGAGACAGACTCCCAGTGCAGTGTTCTCGCTTCTGCCCACCTCGCTGCTTCTCCCCGCTCCTCCCTAGCCCACCGCACCCCACAGTCGTTTGCATGCAGATACCCTGCTCTGAGCATGTATCCAGACCCTAAAGAATGCCAGCTTGGCCATCACCCCTGCATGCACTCTAGAACTCTCTCTCTGTACAGCCTTCCCTGGTGTTGGCTCTAACTGGTTCTTCACACACAGGGGTCTTCTCAGTCCCAGTGGAGCACAAGCTTCCCCCACCTCCATAGACCCTGCTGTTTGTGGGCACAAGTACATGTGGAATTCAGGGAGAATGAAAGCGAGCTCTCAAGGCGCCATGTGGGACCCACAGACTCAAAGGGTGTGTGGGGGAGAGTGAGGAGGAGGAGGGGCAGGGAGACGTGAGCAGTCACACAGAGGAGGAGGTTGCTTGTGTCAGACCACACGGGACCTGGGAGGGCTGAGCAAGGCTCGGAGCCTTCTCAACCGGGAAAGGCCCAAGCAAGCCAGACTCCCTGAGCTGCGTTCCTCTGTGAGCCTGCCCCACTGCGGGCCCCTCCCCAGGGCAGCCCTGTCCCTCCTCCGGATTCTTCCTTCTCACCTCACCCTGTTTGTCTGTCCCTCTGTGTGTGTGTGTGCTCTCGCGCCTCTCGCGCCTCTCTACCTCTGTCTGTCTGTCTCTCTCTGTCTCTGTGTGTCTGTCTGTCCTCGTCTCTCTCTGTCTATATTTGTCCCTCTGAATCTCTGTATTTGCCTCTGTTTCTCTCTTTTCTGATCTCTGTGTCTGTCCCTCTCTCTCTCTCTGCCTCTCCCTGCAGCCCTGAGGCTGGTGATGGTACCAGCTAGCCTATGAAACTAGAGAAATCCAGATGCCAGTTCAACACCCTTGATGTTGTAAGATCTCAGGGTACTGGGAACGATGTTCCTCCGCAGAACTACCAATGGACATTCTTTTATTGAAGAGCAATGTTAGAAATGACCATCGGTAAAATATGTATGACCAGAAATTTTGTTTTATATCACCAAGTTGAATATGCATCATCTTGATCCCTTGAAAGCCCACCATGGAACTCACTCCTTCCAGAATGCAAAAGCATCACCCACCTCTCACATCCAACTTGATATGACTTGGCCACCTACACACTCGGGACTCTGTCTGGGACTCAGATGGGGCAGCTTCTCCCATGCTAGCTAACCCTGCATTTCACTGGGTTTCTTGTCATCTTTTTAAATGATTGTTTTATTTGCACAAATCTCCTAGAATTCTTTGTGACAGCGAAGAGGGTGAGTAAATACAATCAAGGAGGAATACAGTCTGGAGAGGCTATAAAATCACACTTTTCACGGTGGGTCTCATTTACAAATCTCCAGCCTGGAAGGACAGAAGTTGCCTTGTTCCAGAGGGGCTCTGTCACCATCGTGCAGGCCAGGACAGGGAGGGCAGGGTTTGGGTACACCTCCTGTCCCTGAAAGTATCGGTTGTATTCAAACTGTAGTCCACAGACCAGAGCCCATCCATGCATGGTTGTTCATGAAGAAATAAGAACAGAAGTTGAAAATAGGTGTTCAAGAAGAATCATGGCAGTTTTAGAAATGTGTTATGTATTATTTTAGCAGACTTTTCATGTAATTTATAATAAGGGATTAGGAATTTAAAAATGCCAAACCCAAGTTCTGTAGCTAGTTTGAGAAGCTGAAGCCCCCACAACGGGCAGCTTCTGCCATGCCCAAGTCAAGGATCATTCCCCTTGAGGCTCCATCACCTAACGCTTGTCGTTTGCATTTTTGAGCCAAGTCTTAGAGTTTGTATTTACCCCTTTCAAGTGCAATTGAAGGACTGGAGCCTCCTGTTGTTGAGAAGTGTTGAGGGAACACCCCACTGCAGTTTAGTGTGTGAGAAGCTGTTGGGCAAGGAGTACTGGACTTCTGTGTCGCTCCAGCACACCCTGGGAACAGAGGCTATAGGTAGCCAGAAGGCAGATTTTGGTTCAGGAAAGGCTTCCTGGGTCTGAGAGTGGTGGTAATGAGCTGCCCATCCACAAAGGGGCAGAAGAAGAGGCTGAGGAAGGAACAGCCTGCCTTGGTTGGGGGTAGGGGTGGGGGCTTCCCACAGACACTACAGCGGCTGAGAATCCAAGGTTTACAAGACCCAGCTCCTCCCTCTCCCCCTCCCAGCTCAGCACTGCAGTCCTCCTGGTGAGTTCCCTAAACTCCACTAGGCACAGTTGGGATAGTTCACAGTGACACAGCGATCAGTGAGCCCACCCTGGCATGCCTTTGCCCTCCACACCCCAGCAGCATGCCCTCCCCTCCCAGTGCCCCTGCATCCCATCTCACTTCCTGCAGCCTTGCTCAGCTGATCCCAGATCTGACTCCTCACTCCACATCCCCGGCCGGATGCTGTAGGGTAACATGAAGAGGTGGAGAAAAGGCCTGACTCCAGCCCGGCTGCCTGATCCCTGTGAAACCTGCCCCCACCCACCTCTTTGTGGAATTGTCATAAGAACAGCACCTATATCACCAGGCTGTGAGATCCTACGGGGTATGTGCTACCCTTCCCCCAACCTTGGCCCTTCACCCCCCGTAGCTGTTAGATAAGACTTTGTTGAACAAGTGAATGAAGGAATAAATGGGTGGAATATTTCCTGTGAAAAACAGAAACTGCATTGGGTAGCCTGTGCTTGGGGACATGAAAACATAGCTGACTGGTTTCACAACCCCCTCGACTGAACCCCTGGCTCTGGGGCTGGGTCCCCCGCCATGTACCAGGCCAGCTCTGCCTCGGTCTCCCTCCCAATCTCTCCAGGTGACACCCTGGAGGTGTCTCACACTTTGGTGCTTCCACATTCCTTCCCCAACGAAACGTGCCGCTGCCGCCCAGGGAAGCGGGCAAATGCATGGCCGCGGGCACGGGAGCCTCTGCCCGCCTGCTGGGACTTGCGCAAAGTATGTGTCAGTAATCCCGGCTCGGCCCGGTGGGGCAGGAGAGGGTGCTGGGAGGGCTGCAGGCAGGGGCCATGCAGCCCAGGAGCTGGGAAGAGGTGGCCCCCGACACCAGGGATCCAGGTCTTGGGACGCCCCTCCTCATGGGCCCTCCCATTGCCAAAAGTGCTCCAGCTGCTGGGGAGGGGTCTTCCAGGTGAGAGAGAGAGAGCCAGGAGGCATGTGGGTCCCTCTGGGAGATGTCATAGTGGGTAGGGAGAGAAGGCAAAATCTGGAACACCTTGGGGCAAATGAGCACCCTTGGGGAGTCTGGGTCCTATGAGCCTCCTGAACAGCTCCATCCAGAAAGGACAGAGCCTACCCATCAAGTTGGGTAGCCATCAACCCACAAGGCAACCAGCCGATATTAAAGGCCTCCAGGCTGAGGATAGGCACCTGGGCCAGTCACGGAGAGGCCCTGACCTTAGAAGACAGCAGTTTAAAATGGGACAGTCACTCTGGAATTCTCATGCGTTCTGAGGAAAGTCCATGGGACCAACCACGGTCCTCCTCTGCAGAGGCCCTACAGGCAGAGTGGGCAACAGGGGCCCCCAGATGAGGAATGAGCAGAGATCTGTGCCCTCTAAGGACAAGAGAAAGTATAGCCATGCTCTCTAGGGGGTGGCCCCTTGTGGCTCACATCTGGGAGGTTGGGCAGGAGGAGTGGTAAGCTTCAGCGGGGTACAGAGAGGGTGGCTAGGAGCGCTGAGAGCCCAGAGCATTCCTGGAGAGGTGACCCTGGGTGCTGTGTGGATAGAATGTGCCCCACCCACTCCCCCAAGGGGCGGATGAACCCGCCGTGCCTATGACTCACTTCCCCTCCAGGAGCCTCTGATAGAATATGGCCCACCACCTCCTTGGACAGATGGAGAAACTGAGGCCCAGGAAAGAAGGGCAAGAACAGTTCATTCAGTGAATAACAAGAGGTGGTGATCACATCCTTTCCCCTAGACCCAGCCAAGCCCTCCTCCCCACAGAGCCCTTCTCTCTTTGAGAACTGCTGTGAGGCCCCTGCTCTCAGCACACAGCCATGGCAAGGGCAGAGCTGTGCCCACAGTGCACAGGTACCCTGTGTTTGCTGATCTTGCAAAAAGAAACCAAACGAGAACTCTAGAGAGCTGAGAGCCTGTGACTCCATTCTGAGCTGTCAGGTCATGGTGCACAAGCATTTAGGCGCTCTGATTGAGGGTCCACCCCCAAAGGACCCAGGCAGGGACAGCAGGCAGAGGGGGTCTGCTCCAGGTCCTGCCTTTGCCCTCAGCCTCTGTCCATGAGACGCGGCTTCTGTCCTCGGGTCTCACCGCACATTTACAGTAAACTCCATTTGAGTCAAAGCCATCAGCCCAGGGGAGCAAAGCTGGCCCAGACGGGGTCCTGAGTGGCCTCCTTCCCCTACGAGTCACAGCCAGTGCCTCTCCTCTGTCTTGAGTAAGACCGTCTGGCAAGGCGCCTGGCCTTTCAACAGCGCAACTGTGCAGTCCTCAACAGGAGCGAACAGGGGCAGAGGGAGAAAAACCATTAGTGCTTTTCGGCGGCAGGCATGGCTCACCTGGCCCCAGCCATAGGCTGGAACTGGAGTCTAGGGGCCACTTTGCAGCTGCACAAATGTGTGCTCTGGGTTGAAAATGATGCCCTCACCCGCAAAACAAATTATTACTAAAAATTAACCAAATAGTAGCATTCACAAAACCCTGGAAAACAAACAATCTCTTCATCTTACCAACCTAATACAGGCATTTCCTCCCTTTAGGTTCTTCTCATTTCACTTACACATTTTTCCTGATCATAATAACAGTGTGCAGAAAAGACTATGTTCTGTTTTTAAGGCTTACCATCCTCCACTAAACGTTTTGCGTTTGTGGGACCTTCTCAGCGGTGGTGCTAGCAGCTCCTCGGGCTTGTGGTGTGGGTGCGCCGTAATCTCCTTGCCTGACCGTTGCCCCTTTCTGCTGTATGGCTGGCCCTGCAAGGTGAATCTCTCCTGAATGGGAACCTAGGGTAGAGGCTCAGGCCTCAGAGAGGGATCCTCCCCATATCTGCGGGGAAGGGATGCATTCAGTTTGGGACAGTCTGGTTTTGAGGGGCCTTTGGGACAGCAGATGGGCATTTAAGATTCCAGCTCCCAGCCAGAGGGTGGCTGACAGTGGGGATGCAGGCACTTCAGGGTTGGCAGTCAGAAGGGAAATGGAACAGATTCCTCACGGGTGAATCATGGTGGCCAGGTGCCGGGTGAAGGAAATGGGCGCATTGAGTGCAGACTAGCAGCGCCCTCATGCCCTGCTGGTTCCCAGGAGGAGGGCAGCGCACGCCCTCCTGCCTGGCTTTCTCTGGAGCCACAGGACACAGGTTTTGTCCATCGGGGCAGGGCCGTTGACACCTGAAGTCATCATTGGCTAGAATGGCTGTGAGGGAGGAAGAGAACGCGTGAGACAAGGTCAGGACCTCACAATGACCTAGATACACGGGCCAGAGGGTAAATGGCGGGGAGACAGAAAAATCAACCTGGAGCCCCAGACACCCAGGTAAGAACTCAGAGTGGGTTCCTGGGAGATTAATGAGACCTCGTCCATGCTTGTGACCCCTCCAGAGAGCCCCTCTCAGAAAGACCCTGAGTTTGCCTCCTCTGGGTTTGGAAAATTCTGAAAGAGATGGGAATACCAGACCACCTGACCTGCCTCTTGAGAAATCTGTATGCAGGTCAGGAAGCAACAGTTAGAACTGGACATGGAACAACAGACTGGTTCCAAATAGGGAAACGAGTACATCAAGGCTGTATATTGTCACCCTGCTTATTTAACTTATATGCAGAGTACATCATGAGAAACGCTGGGCTGGAAGAAGCACAAGCTGGAATCAAGATTGCCAGGAGAAATATCAATAACCTCAGATATGCAGATGACACCACCCTTATGGCAGAAAGTGAAGAGGAACTAAAAAGCCTCTTGATGAAAGTGAAAGAGGAGAGTGAAAAGTTGGCTTAAAGCTCAACATTCAGGAAACTAAGATCATGGCATCTGGTCCCATCGCTTCATGTCAAATAGATGGGGAAACAGTGGAAACAGTGTCAGACTTTAGTTTTCTGGGCTCCAAAATCACTGCAGACGGTGATTGCGGCCATGAAATTAAAAGACGCTTACTCCTTGGAAGAAAAGCTATGACCAACTTAGGATATTAAAAAGCAGAAACATTACTTTGCCAACAAAGGTCCGTCTAGTCAATGCTATGGTTTTTCCAGTAGTCAGGTATGGATGTGAGGGTTGGACTATAAAGAAAGCCGAGCACCGAAGAATTGATGCTTCTGAACTGTGGTGTTGGAGAAGACTCTTGAGAGTCTCTTGGACTACAAGGAGATCCAACCAGTCCATCCTAAAGGAGATCAGTCCTGGGTGTTCATTGGAAGGACTGATGCTGAAGCTGAAACTCCAATACTTTGGCCACCTGATGTGAGGAGCTGACTCATTTGGAAAGACCCTGATGCTGGGAAAGATTGAAGGCAGGAACAGAAGAGGACAACAGAGAATGAGATGGTTGGATGGCATCACTAACTCAATGGATATAAGTTTGAGTAAACTCCGGGGGTTGGTGATGGACAGGGAGGCCTTGTGTGCTGCAGTCCTTGGGGCCACAAAGAGCCGGACATGACTGAGCGACTGAACTGGACTGAACTGGGTTTGGAAATGGGCAGTCAGTGTGCTGCCTCAACATCATCCTTCCCACAGCACTTCAGGAATGTTCACCGTTGTTGCTTCCTTCTTCTGTCACCACCTGGCTCTTTTTAGGAGCTTCACTACTCCCAGATGAGAGTTGGGGTCTGGCTCCTGGTGATCTCGCTTATGGCAGGCTCTGCGATACTAGGCTGGAGAGAAGCAAGTGGCCAGCCCCATGGAGACATGTGGGGCTCTGGAGGGCGGGGACACACTTCCTGGCCCCACTCCTGAGCCTCGCTGAGCATGCTCGCCCCTGCCACTACAATGGAACTCACGTTCTCAGAGAGCAGCAGCAGAAGTTGCTGGAAGCCTTGGGATTTAGAAGCAAAAATCAAAGGAAACCTTGACTGCCAGACCAAAGGGTTTGGACTTGAAACCTCAGGACGCTCCCTGGACTCAAAGTCCCAGGACTCAAAGTTAGGCTCACCTTCAGTGATCCCAGAATCAGTGGTTTTCAAATGTGAGCAAGAGAGAGAAGCCCCTGAAGGGCCTGTCAAAGCAGGGCACTGGCCCGAGGCTCTGATGCAGCAGGTCCGGGGGCAGCACTGCCGGGGAGCTTGCGCTTCTGACAGGTTCCGTGGCGCACGTGCTGCCAGCCCAGGGCCACCCTAAGAGTGCCCAGCCCTGCCTCCAGCTGCCTAGTGTGTTGGCTGGGAAACCAAGGTGCAAAGGCCTCAGCAACAGGCAGAGCGGACCAGCCAGGGGGCAGATGGGAGCCACCACACACGTTGCCCCTCAGTGACCATTTCGTGCTAGAAACAGTGTCATATCAAATGCAGGAGCCCCACAGTGTTCTGTGTCTTTGGATTTAGTGGGTTCTGTGTGGGATCTGTTCATAAATATGACATTTACCTTACTCTCTGTCATAAACCACATGTCCATGTTCCCCAGATTTATACGTTGATCCCCCAAGCCCTCAGTGTGATGGTATTAGGAGGTGGCACCTCTGGGAGGTAACTGGGGTTAGATGAGGTCATGAAGGTAGAGTCTCCATGATGGGAATAGTTTCCTTAAAAGAAGAAGACAAGACATCAGAGTTCTCTGTCCACTGTATGAGGGCACAGCAAGAAGCTGGCCATCTGTGAACCTGGAGCCCCTCGCCAGAACCCCATCATGTCCACAGCCTCACCTGAGGACTGTGAGAAATGAATATTCGCTGTTTCAGCCACCCAGCTTATGCTCTTTGTTGTGGTGGCCCACGCTCACCAAGATAACTCTTCATAAATGTTATCTTGTATGTACTGGTATTGAATATGCTTTAAGAGCGTAATGGCATACTAGAAAGGGGAAACCAACATGCCAAAACCCCATCCCGCCAAATTAACTCATTGATGTTGGTCAGATGTCTTTCTCTACCCTCAGCTTCTTGGTCCAGGAGATTCCCTGGGGTTCCACCGACCAGGTTGCATAGGTTGGAGAGACCCATATAGTAGGCAGGGCCAGGCGCAGGATCACACAGGTGATGCTGGTGGGGCAGGTGAGCCAGATAAGCAGCTCAGGTTATGGTGGAAGAAAAGATTCCAGGGCTTGAAAAGAAGACGTAACCAGCCTCCAGGAGAGTAGTGGGTCCCTGAGGAGGGGTGGTGTTGGGGACAGAGGCAGAGAAAGGGGAGGAAGGGAAGAGCTATCTAAAGGTTCTGGTGACCAGCCCTTGAAGGCGGCAATGGCTTGAACCTGGAGGGGCCGCCTCCCTGTGAGGTTCTGTTCCTCCTGGCCTGTGCAGCTTTGAGGGCAAGAGAAAAGAGCCAGTGTGAGCAGAGGAGACAGATGGGGAGTATTTAGTCTTTGCTGAGTAACAAATGACCAGAGTTATGGCTTCACACAGCACCTGTGCATTAGTTCACAGCTCTGCAGGTCAGAGATCTTGGTGGTTTGCCTGGGTTTCCTACTCATAGTGTCTAGAGGCCAAAATCAAAGTGTTGGCCAATCTGGCAACAAATTTTCTCCCAGCCTCACCCAGCTGTCAAATTCTGGTCCGTGCGGTCTCCATGTTCTTGCAGCTGTCTGCCAGCGTGGTTCTCAGCTCCTCGAGGCTGCTTTCTGGTCTCGGATTGCAGCACCTTCATCTCAGAGCCAGCAACAGCTTCAGACGCTGTTGATGCCTCTGACTTCTGCTACCAGGTGGAGGTTCTGCTTTGAAAGCATGCTTGTGGTTGGATGAACCCGGACTGGTGGCCCTGGTTTGTGTCTGCTTTCCACTGCGTGTCTTGCAGATAGAGCAAGTGTGCCCTGTATTCACAGTCCCAGGCAGGAAGGTGGGCACTCTTGAGGCCTTGTGAGAATCTGGACTTGCTGGGTAGGAGAGCAGGAGAGCAACCACCTCCTTCAAGGTGTGCACAGCCGTTCTCTGTCCCATCCTCTCAAACCACATGTGTGTGCTAAGTGGCTTCATCCATGTCCAACTCTTTGTGGCCCTATGGACCACACCTCACCAGGCTCCTCTGTCCAGGGGATTCTTCAGGCAAGAATACTGGAGTGGGTTGCCATGCCCACTTCCAGGCGATCTTCCTGACCCAGGGATCGAACCCACGTCTCTTATGTCTCCTGTGTTTGCAGACAGGGTCTTTACCACTAACACCACCTGAGAAGCTCAAACCACATGTCCCTTCCCAAATGCTCCTGAGCTATCTCCCTCTGGGTCCCTCTGCTGGGATAAGAAAATAACTTCTTTATTTGTACCCACCACTAACTGCAGTCAAACTCACCTTCAGTTATGAATGGAGGTGACAAACTGCGACAGCCTTTGTGGTTTTCTGAGATGCTATCACCAGGGGAAAGCAGATGCTTTCATCTCAGAAGGTGATGGCAGTTGGTGCAGAGATTACAAAATGTCGTTGAGCCCTCAGCCCACCATGCAGGCTCAGTAAAGAAACTCATGGTCCTGAATCGCAAGCTTGTTCCCTGTTGTTGTAACCTGATGTCAGTCTGCTTGTTTGCTTGTAACTGTTTCTTTCTTCTCCACCTGGCTCTGGGATGATGACTTGACTATAGAGCAGAGAGTTTCTACAGGCCAAACCTGCTTCCCCAAGTGCTCACATCTCACATAGTCGGTTTGTTTATCAGACCTTGTTACTGCACAGCCAAACACAGGCTGACTTCAGCAGTCTCTCCATGGACATCCTTCTCTAGCCCAGGATCTGACTCAGGAGTCCCAGCTGCATCTGCTGTGACTGCATTTCGTGTGCTCTGGGAGCTTGGGGAGCACAGAGCACCGAGGTGGCAGCGCCCTGCGGTAGCAGCGCTTTTCAGCTTCCAGCATCCCTCTCCCACTAGTCTCTAGTTCCCGGAGAGACCCTTAAACAGGACAGTGCATGGTGGTTCCTGGGGTCTGGAGCCCAGAGTCTTGGTGGATGCTGCTCCCCACCAACCTGCCCAGCCCCCAGCCCCAGGTCAATGCACCTTCCACCTCCTCCCAGAAGATTATGGGAGGAAGGAGTTACAAATCTTCATC
Source organism: Nanger dama (assembly GCA_917880005.1). NCBI lineage: Eukaryota > Metazoa > Chordata > Mammalia > Artiodactyla > Bovidae > Nanger > Nanger dama. The sequence continues at coordinate 5,543,444 of CAKJTW010000087.1, forward strand.
TTCCAAGTATTAACTGGCTGAGGGTACCTACCTCCTCGGATTAGAAATTTGGATCTTGGGAGCATTGGGAAGATAGCACGTGTCCAGTTTGGAGTTTTCTTCCAGCTTTATGGAGATATAGTTGACATATAACATTGTGTAAGGTTAAGGTGTACAACGTAATTATTTGATGTATGTCCGTGTAATAATGATGTATATATTGCAAAATGATTCCCACAGTAAGGTTAGTGAATACACTTTGGATATTCAGTATAAATTTTTATGAACCAATTTATCCTTGAAGGCTCACCCAAAATTCAGTGACATCAATTGGGCCCCTGTGACCCTTCTCTGCCCCCTTTCTCCCACACACAGACTCCTCCCATGTCTGACAGGACCCCCAACTTTCTGCCCTACATGGGCAGGGTCTGCATCACCAGGATTCTCTTGGTTGCCCAGCTCTGGGACAAAGGAACTTTTCTGGAAATAATTCAAGGAACTTAAGGGGCCATCGAGTCTAAGGTGGGTGAAAGAGGGATCCATCTGGGATTGGTGGAGGCCAGAATAGGAGCGTGGCCTCTGCACTGGGAGCTGGCTGCCAGTCCTCTGGCCTTCCTTGGGGAGTGGTAATAGGGGACCTGAATGGGAAGAGGGCCCGGAGAAGGCAGGGGCGGGGCACAAACTCAGCACCGCAAGCTTGGGACGAGCCTGGGGAGAAGCCATGACCTCATGACCTCGGGAGCCCCACTCTGCTTCCCCCTGGCAGGATGGGGAGAGGTGGGGAGAGCCCAGGTAGGGACAGGCTGTGGGCTCTGGGGACAACCAGCTCAGCCCCCACCCACAGTGAGCCCCGGCATCTGGCATCTGGCAGGGGCACAAGCACCCTGGGACTGGTGAGGGCACAGAGAAATAGAGTCCAATTTTTTTTTCTGTCTGAATTAAGTGGCCTTTTGTTTTTCCACTTGTTCTGAGTCTCCAAGTACATTCAGCCAGTAAAAGAAATCCACTCAGAAATCAATTGAGTGGATTTTCCTTCTGACAGACCCTCTTCATCCCTTCTCCAGTTTGAGCCTGGCTGCCAGCAACAGAAGAGAAGGAGAGGAACCCCACGAACCTCAGGAGCCAGCCGCCTTCAGAAAGGCTCCAAGACCAGAGCTGCGAAGGGCAAACCCTACCCTAATGTTCCATCAGGAAATGTTCAAACATCCAAAAAGATGCAGGACTTGAACAAAGAATGTCTACGTGGCACAATGCACATTTTGCTTGACCCAGTGTATTCCATACCTCACCATCCCTTCTATTCACCCACCTGTTCATCGCGTGTTTTTATGTGACCTCAATCCACTCTTTCCCTGAAGACTTTGGCTGGCTCATTATTAACTAGAGTTCAATATTTGTTTGCAAATCACATCCCACGTGGAGCATCAAAATGTGGAACACATGGGTGCAAAACATTCTGAATCACAGAGTGGAAGAGCCAGAGCTGATCAGGGCAGCCTCACCTGGAGTGACAGCTCATTCCTGCTTAAAAAAATCCCTGGTGGTCCGATGGTTAAAAATCCACCTTGCAATGCAGGCGACACCAGTTCAATCCCTGGTCCAGGAGGATCCCACATGCTGTGGAGCAGATAGACTGTTGCACCACAGCTACTGAGCCAGCACTCTAGAGCTCACGAGCCGCAGCTAAGGAAGCCTGCTCCCCCTGGAGCCCGTGCTCTGCGGCAAGAGAAGCCACTGCAGTGGGAAAGCCACGCACTGTAACTAGACAGTAGCCCCCACTTGCTGCAACTAGAGAAAGCCCGCTCCGAACAACGACGACCCAGCACAACCAAAGATAAAGAAAAAGAAAGTGGAGTTGCTCAGTCGTGTCCAACTCTTTGCAACCCTATGGACTGTAGCCTACCAGGCTCCTCTGTCCATGGGATTTTCCAGGCAAGAATACCAGAGTGGGTTGCCAGGGTCACAGTGAGAGGTACCACACGGTGGAAACAGATGGCCAACCTGAGCCAGGAGCAGTCAGAGCCAGCCACATGTGCCGATATAGACAGAGTGGTCACTGGGGCCAAGACAGGGATGTCTCAGTGGGTGAGAGGGGACAGAAATCGGCTGAACTAAGTTGGGGAGGTGATGGAGGTGACAGTGTTCTGAAAGAGAACTGAGGTCCGGGGAGTTTCGCTCTCTGATTTTAAGTGGGAATTGAAGGGAACCATTAGTTGTTCAGTCATGTCTGACTCTTTGCGATCCCACGGACTCTAGCTCGCCAGGCTCCTCTGTCCATGGGTCTCCAGGCAAGAATACTGGAGTGAGTTGCCATTCCCTTCTCTGGGGGATCTTCCCAACCCAGGAATCGAACCCAGGTCTCCTGAATTGCTGGTGGCTTCTTTACCACCTTAGCCACCAGGGAAGTGGGAGGGTATCCGCAAAAGCTCAGCTGGAGAGTGGCAGAAGACATGCAGATTAGACACAGTCTAGCTCACCCACTGACCCTCACCAACCCATCCTGGACATCTGAACTCAGCCTGGAGTGGGCAGAGCTGGCCCATGCTCTCCACCCTGAAGTCCTCACCCTGCCCACTGGGTGCCTTCAAGAGCAGAGACTGCTGACCCTGGCTTGCATGCCACCTCTCAGTCCAAGTGCCAGCCTCCCCCATCCTCCCATCTGTGTGTCCATCAGGAAGCCAAACGCCTCGGTCAGCACAGGGGTCCCAGAGAGACAGCAGCAGCCCCTGCAGTCTCCGCTCAGAGCTGTCTATGCAGGACAGCGAGGCTCAGACCACAGAATACTGCCTAGAGAGGAGAGACTCACAGCTGGGTGAGAGAAGAGGGCTGCCCTTCCTGAAAATCTTGGGGTCCCAGACCCTGGGGTGGGTGTGGGAGAAAGCTGGGGAGGGTCAGGCCTCAGGCACTCAGGATCCAGTAGGCTTTGCAAGGAATGAAGGAAGAAGTGAGGGAACAAGTCAGCCCCACAGTTGGAATGCCACTCCAGGAATACAGACTCAGGCAGGGCCCTGGGGATATCTGTGATATCTGCTGTGAGGTCATGGCTGGGTTCTGGCTCAAGGCATGAGGATGTATAGGATGGAGACAGCACCCAGGGAGGGGTGTCAGATTAGGGCACAGATGTGAGAGGGACGCAGGAGACCCGGAGTCTGGTTTGGAGGCTTCAGGTTTTCCCTAGAAATGAGGGCACTAGAGATGGCCACCATGAAAAGAAGGCTCAGCTCCACTGGAGCACTTGCATGCATGGTGTCATGGACACTCCCCGGGGAAGATAGGTTTTAACTCATGAGAGATGCACTTGATCAGGAAGGAAGAGCAAGCCGAAGATAGAGGTTGCCCAGAAATGGTGGGCAGAGTGGGCACAGGATGAGAGGATGCCAAACTTGGGAAACCCTGTGTTCAGGATTTCAAGAAGTTGCCCTCTCCTCAGCCAGCTAGCTGAATACAGAGCTACATAAGTGCTGCAGTGGGGAGGTGTAGAGGGTGATGCCTCACACAGGACAGCAGGGGGACTGTGGGAGATAAAAGGGACTCTGTCTCAGTCTCTATGGGGTCCCTGGGTCCTGGTGCACACAAGGTTTGTTTGAGCCCTCTGAGCATCTCTGGTGGGAATGGGGTTTGATTCTGAAGATGAATTCGCCCCTCCTACCATCTTGCTGGGGCTTCTCCTTTGCCCTTGGGTGTGGGGTATCTCCTACCCTACGTGGGATATTCTCCTTCAAGAATACACAGAAGAACTATACAAAAAGATCTTCACGACCCAGATAATCACGATGATATGATTGCTCACCTAGAGCCAGACATCCTGGAATGTGAAGTCAGGTGGGCCTTAGGAAGCATCACTACGAACAAAGCTAGTGGAGGTGATGGAATTCCAGTTGAGCTATTTCAAATCCTAAAAGATGATGCTGTGAAAGTGCTGTACTCAATATGCCAGCAAATTTGGAAAACTCAGCACTGGCCACAGGACTGGAAAAGGTCAGCTTTCATTCCAGTCCCAAAGAAAGGCAATGCCAAAGAATACTCAAACTACCACACAATTGTACTCATTCACACGCTAATAAAGCCTAATTCTCAAAATTCTTCAAGCCAGGCTTCAATAGTATGTGAACCATGAACTTCCAAATATTCAAGCCGGTTTTAGAAAAGGCAGAGGAACCAGAGATCAAATTGCCAATATTCGTTAGATTATTGAAAAAGCAAGAGAGTTCCAGAAAAACATATATTTCTGCTTTATTGACTATGCCAAAGCCTTTGACTGTGTGGATCACCACAAACTGGAAAATTCTCAAAGAAATGGGAATACCAGACCACCTGACCTGCCTCTTGAGAAATCAGAGGTCAGGAAGCAACAGTTAGAACTGGACATGGAACAACAGACTGGTTCCAAATAGGGAAACGAGTACATCAAGGCTATAATTGTCACACTGCTTATTTAATTTATATGCAAAGTACATCATGAGAAATGCTGGACTGGATGAAGCACAAGCTGGAATCAAGATTGCTGGGAGAAACATCAATAACCTCAGATATGCAGATGACACCACCCTTATGGCAGAAAGCAAAGAAGAAGTAAAGAGCCTCTTGATGAAAGTGAAAGAGGAGAGTGAAAAAGTTGGCTTAAAGCTCAACATTCAGGAAACTAAGATCATGGCATCTGGTCCTATCACTTCATGGGAAATAGATGGGGAAACACTGGAAACAGTGGCAGACTTTATCTTTTGGGCTCCAAAATCACTGCAGATGGTGACTGCAGCCATGAAATAAAAAGACGCTTACTCCTTGGAAGAAAGGCTATGACCAACCTGCTGCTGCTGCTAAGTCGCTTCAGTCGTGTCCGACTCTGTGCGACCCCATAGACAGCAGCCCACCAGGCTCCTCCATCCATGGGATTTTCCAGGCAAGAGTACTGGAGTGGGTTGCCATTGCCTTCTCCTATGACCAAACTAGACAGGATATTAAAAAGTAGAGACATTACTTTGTCAACAAAGGTCCCTCTAGTTAAGGCTATGGTTTTTCCAGTGGTCATGTAGGGATGTGAGAATTGGATTATAAAGAAAACTGAGTGCTGAAGAACTGATGCTTTTGAACTGTGGTGTTGGAGAAGACTCTTGAGAGTCCCTTTGACTTCAAGGAGATCCAACCAGTCCATCCTAAAGGAAGTCATCCCTGAATATTCGTTGGAAGGACTGGTGTTGAAGCTGAAACTACAATACTTTGGCCACTTGATGCGAAGAACTGACTCATTTCAAAAGACCCTGATGCTGGGAAAGATTGAAGGCAGGAGGAGAAGGGGATGACAGGGCATGAGATGGTTAGATGGCATCACTGACTTCATGGACATGAGTTTGAGTAAACTCTGGGAGTTGGTGATGGACAGGGAGGCCTGGCGTGCTGCAGTCCATGGAGTTGCAAAGAGTCGGACATGACTGAGCAACTGAACTGAACTGAACTGTGGCCACAGAGAAGCATAGGTAGGACAAAGTCCCATGTTGACTGAGAGATGAGTGGAGACAGGGACTGTGTCCAGAGCCTGGTGTGGCAGAAGCAGGGGGCTGGCAGAGTGTGAGAGGATGGAGCTGGACAGATCTCACAGGATTGTGCAGTGAGGAAGTGTTCTCTCTGGGTCATCCAATGAGGCGTCTCCAGGTGCTGAAGAGCATGGGTTGTGTGCCTCGAGGCAAGGTGGCCTCTGGAGATTTTGGAGACAAAGAGGGAAAGATGTTAGGGTCTGATGTGTATTTCCAGAGGGTAGGTTTGTTTCTCTGAGAGATGGTGATTCCTGTTTCCTCTCATTCTCACCACAGATGGATGGATCTGGGTTAGACTCAGAGTAGGATTTACTGAAAGCATCGTAGTGGAGGTGTGTGGCTTGCTGAGGAGCACAGAAACCTCTGTCCCATGTTCTTAGGGGTGCCTGACTCCGAGAGATGGTGATGAACAGGGAGGCCTGCCGTGCTGCGATTCGTGGGGTTGCAGAGTCGGACACGACTGAGCAACTGAATTGAACTGAACTGAACTGAACCCTCCAGGAGAGAGGAGATACTCAACAAGAGGAACCTCTGGGGGCCCGGCTAAAATGTTTACAAAGTCAGCCACCAAATAAAGGAAAGGGAAACAGACATTTCCACCTGAATCCCACCAGAGAAACCTACCAGATAAGCAGGGACCATCTTGCCAGGCAGAGGGGTCAGTCTGGATCTAAGCCACACCACACCAGAAACCCCAGTGGGAGGAGGAGATGGGGCTCTCAAGGGAGGAGGAGAGAGCGCTGCGGCTAAAGGCCAGGTGAGATGCGCAACACCTGTACTGCTCTTTGCCGAGAGAGTGAGCAGATCTCTGGGGACCAAGGAGGAATGCACAGAGCCACCCCCACACCCAGTGGTCCTCCTAGGTCCACAGGGCCTCCCGTGCGTTGGTCGTCTCCTACCATCCTAAACATTTTCATGGCCCTTTCTGAGAGACCCCGAAGAGCCTTTGTGATATCCATGGTTGATGGAAGGCAGGCTTCAACAGACACACAGTCGTTCACATGGAGCTTCCACCCAGGGGTGAAGGAAGCGTTGAGACACAGGAACCAAACAGAGCTCTGCCGACAAGAGCCCATCACCCCACCACAAACACAGATGCTCCCGCAGATGACAGAACCATGGGTTATCCATCCAACTGGGCAGATACAACGTGTCACCATGGGATTGGGGAAGCTCTTTCCCTCTGCCCTGGAAAGGGCCAGATGGTTCTTCCTCTGAAATCAAGGGGTAATCAAACCTCTCCACCCTAAGGGAAATCAACCCTGAATATTCATTGGAAGGACTGATGCTGAAGCTGAAGCTCCAATACTTTGGCCACCTGATGTGAAGAGCTGACTCATTGGAAAAGACCCTGATGCTGGGAAAGACTGAAGGCAGGAGGAGAAGGGGATGACAGACGATGAGATGGTTGGATGGCATCATCGGCTCAATGGACATGAGTTTGAGCAAGCTCCAGGAGATAGTGAAGGACAAGCAAGCCTGACATGCTTCAGTCCATGGGGTTGCAGAGTCGGACACAACTGAGTGACTGAACAACAATCATGAATAGTAACATGACCACATTTCAATCAGCTGTGACACACAAACACGTCTGTAACCAACAGCCCCATCAAACACAGAGCACTTACTTCACCCTAGACCCTAGTGGTCCAGTAGAACTTTTCACAGTAACTGAAATGTTCTTATATCTAACCATCCAACATGGTAACCACAGATCATGTCTAGCTAGTGTGACTAAGAAACCAAAATTTTCTCTCATTTTTTGTCATTTTGCTTAAATTAAATAGACACATGTGTTGAGTGGGAGCCATTTGGCAAAGCACAGCCTGAGATACATTTTCTCATGCCGCCTTTCGGTCAAGCCAGACCTCCCATGAGAATGAGGAAACTATCCTGATGTCTGTACCTATCCACAGTGTTGCTGGGCCTTGGTCTCCATCAGAGGAATCGTGGTCACCTGCACTGTATCAAGTCTCTCTTAAGCTCCCTGCCAGGGAGATCCCTGACCTTTGCACCAGCAGGCCACTCCTCTCTATTTCGAAGTAGCATTTCACTGCAAGAATAAACACTCTGTGTTCATCCACGCTTCTGTGGATGCATCCTTTGGTGGTTTCCAAGCTTTTCTCTGATGATCACAGACCTGTGAATATTCTTGAGCACATCTTATTGTGTACATAAGCTTTTATATCTGCTGAGTAAATAGCCAAAAGCCTGCTGGAATGGTGGGCATGAGTTCAGCAGTGGTTTTCGCCTATATGATTTATTTACCCACTGCTGTGCCCCATCTCTCTGTGTGTGCGTGCGTGCTAAGTCGCTTCAGTCATGTCTGACTCTTGGTGACCCCATGGACTGTAGCCCGCCAGGCTGCTCTGTCCATGGGATTCTCCAAGAAAGAATACTGGAGTGGGTTGCCATGCCCTCCTCCAGGGTGCCCCATCTCTAAATCCACTCTATCGGCAGAAAGCAGAGAGAAACTACAGTCTCTTGATAAAGATGAAAGAGGAGAGTGAAAAAACTGGCTTGAAATTCAACGTTCAAAAAACTAAGATCTTGGCATCCAGTCCCATCAGTTCACGGCATAGAGAAGGGGCAAAGTGGAAGCAGTGACAGATTTTCTTTTCCTGGGCTCCAAAATCACTGTGGACGGGGACTGCAGCCATGAAATTGAAAGACACTTGCTCCTTGAAAGGAAAGCTATGACACCTGGACAGCATATTAAAGAACAAAGACTTCACCTTATTGACCATAGCCCATATAGTCAAAGCTACGGTTTTTCCAGTAGTCATGTACAGATGTGAGAGTTGGACCATAAAAAAGCTGAGCATTGAAGAATTGATGCCTTCAAATTGTGGTGCTGGAGAAGACTCTTTAGAGTCCCTTGGACTGCAAGGAGATCAAACCAATCAATCCTAAAGGGAATCAACCATGAATATTCATTGGAAGGACTGATGCTGAAAGCTCCAATACTTTGGCCACTTGATGCAAAGAGCTGACTCACTGGAAAAGACCCTGAGGCTGGGGAAAATTGAGGGTAGGAGTAGAAGAGGATGGCAGATGATAAGATGGTTAGATAGCATCATTGACTCCATGGACATGAACTTGAGCAACTCCAGAAGACAGTGAAGGACAGGGGAGCCCGGCATGCTGCGGTCCCTGAGCTGGACATGACTTAGCTACTGAACAACAGCAGGCTGCCCTATCTCACACTGCTCTAGAAGGGACTGTCTTCCTGCCACAGACCCAGCAGCACCTCCTCTGGGCAGCCCCTGTACTGACTCAGCATCACCTGTATGCTTGAGTGCTGTTCTCTGTGTTCCTGAACAGTTTCAGGGTGCTGCTGTCTCCAAACCATTGGAGCCAGGACCTCTGCAGTTGTGCAGAGAAGCAGGGAAGCCTCCACCACTTCCTTGATTTCTTTTCTGTCAGTCCACGTGCACATCACAAAGGTTTGTACTAAGTGTCATGTACAGGATAGGGACAGGTTTCCTCCGTGGTAGAAGCACATCTTGCCCAAGGAAAGGGCCTGTGTGCATCCTCCAAAGAAAGTTCACCCTAGGACAGGCCTGATCCTGCTCCTGGTTCACGGGCCAGAAGGGCACTTCCCCTACTAACCATGCCTCCTTGTCCTCCTCCCCCAGGTCCCTGGCTGTTGGGCCCCAGTACTCCTCCCTGGGGACACAGCCCATCCTCTGTGCCAGCATCCCAGGCTTAGTACCCAAGCAGCTGCGTTTCTGCCGGAACTACGTGGAGATCATGCCCAGCGTGGCAGAGGGCATCAAAATCAGCATCCAGGAGTGCCAACACCAGTTCCGTGGCCGCCGTTGGAATTGCACCACTATCAACAACAGCCTGGCCATCTTTGGCCCCGTGCTGGACAAAGGTACAGATGGTACCCGTCATGGCTAGCCAGGCAGAGGCGGCAGCCCAGGGGTGTGGGTGCAGCAGGGCTCAAACCAGCTTCCCCCTCAGTGGGAGTGGGCACGAGCCAGTTCATTTCCTTTCTGCCTCTGTTTCTCACTGTGCTCAAGCATAGGAACAGCACTTCCAGTAAGGGGGCAGTGCTCGTTACTATAGGGATCTCCTGTGTGGGTCCTTTCCAATGCTCACGCACTCTGGAGGGTGCTCCTGGAGTTTGGGAAGGGTATAGGATCACACAGAGATTCCTCTTGCTTCCCTTTCCAAAAAACAGTTACACAGTTTCACGGGGACAGGATTAACTACTGCAGTTTTCCTGAAGAAGCCAGGACTTCAGGCAGATCTTAGAAAATACAAAAACAAAAAACAAACAAAAACAGAAAACACAAAAAGGGTGAGGGTTGGGGATGAGAGAGGCACACAGCAGAAGTTATCCAGGGTCTTGGGGCCAGGGAAGAAGAGGAAGATCTGGCAGGCTGGGTGCTGGTTAACTCTTGGTGAAGAGCAAATTTGCACAAGACATAGTAGCTTAAACAATAATAATCATGTGTTGTCGGTCCCAACATCTGCAGACATGGGGAGATGCAGTAGGCAGGGCTGGTCTCTGCTAACGAGAGAGAGAGACGAGCTGATCCTCATCTCTCTTACATGCCTGGTGGCCCCTGATGCTTCTGCACGTGACCTGCGTTCGCTTAAATGCAGTGGCTGGGCCCTCCAGCAAGTGAGGAAAGAGGGAAGGAGAGAGAAAAAGAGAAAGAGGGAGAGAGGCTTCTTTCACTGAGCATAATGTTTTCAAGATGCATCCACCTGTAGTGTGTTTTGGTACTTTACTCCTTTTTATGGCTGAATCATATTCCATTATACGATGGATTGCATTTTATTTATCCCTTCATCTGTTGATGGACAATTAGGTTGTTTCAAGCCTTTTATTGTCTGTTGTGAATAACGCTGATATTTCAAGTATCTGAATACCTGCTTTTCAATTCTTCTGGGTATATTCCTAGAAGTAGAATTGCATAGTAATTCTGTATTTTGAGGAATTACCAAACCCTTTTTCCACAGCAACTGCACCATTTTGCTCTCCCACCAGCAACACAAGAGGGTTCTAGTTTCTCCACATTATTGCCAGTGTTTGTTCTCTCTTTTTTTTTCCCCTTTAGCCCTCCCAGTGGATCTGAAGTGATGTCTCATTGTAATTTTTATTTGCACATCCCGGATGGCTAATGATGTTGAGCATCTTTTCATGGGATTGTTGAACATCTGAATGTCTTCTTTGGAGAAATGTCTATTCAAGTCCTTTGCCCAGTTTTTAATTGGGTTGTTTGTGTTTCTATTGTTGAGTTGTCAGAGTTCTTTATATATCTAACACTAGACATGTATCAGAAATATAATTTTCAAATATCTTCTCCCTTCATAGATTGTCTTTTCACTTTTATGACAGGGTCCTTTGATGTACAGAAGTTTTAAATTTCGATGACATTCAATTTACCTATTTAGATAATCATATCAAAGTAAACATTGCCTAATCTACAGTTATGAAGTTTTACACTTGTGTTTTCTCATAAGAGTTTTATAGTTTTACTTCTTACATTTAGGTCTTTGATCTCTTTTTAGTGAATTTTTGTATATAGTGAGAAGTAAGGGTCCAGCTTAATTCTTTTGCATGTGGGAAACCAATTATTTCAGCACCATCTGTTCAAAAGACTAGTCTTTCCTCTATTGAATAGTCTTGGCACCCTGATTAAAAATCAATTGTCCATGGATGTCTGGGTTTATTTCTGGACTTTCAATTCTATTCCACTGGTCTATATGTCTACCATTCTTTCAATACAACACTATTTTGATTTCTATAGTTTTATAGTATGCTTTAGAGTTGGGAAGTATAAGTTCTCCAACTTTATTTTTATTTTACAATTGCTTTGGCTTTGATTGTTTTGGCTTTTGGAGAATCCCTTACAATTCCATGTGAATTTTAGGGTTGTTTATTCATTTCTGCAAAAAGATTTTTGAATTTTGATGGCAATTGCATTGAATCTGTATATTAGTTTGAGAAATATTGCCATCTTAACATTATTGTCTTCTAATCCATGAACATGGGGTTTTTCCATTTATTTAGATCTCCCTTAATTTTTCAGCAGTGTTTTATAGTTTTCAATGAACGAGTCTCATGCATCTTTGGTTAACACATTCCTGAGTATTTTATTCTTTTGATGCTATTATAAATGAAATCATTTCATTCATTTCCTTTTTAAGTTGTTCACTATGTGTAGAAGTACAGTTGATTTTTGTGTTTTGAACCTGTATCCTGCAAATTTGGTTAATTTTTTTCATTAGCTGTGAGAGTTTGTGTAGATTCTTTAGAATTTTCTACATATGAGATCAAGTCATCTGTGAATAGAAATGTTTTTGCTTCTTGCTTTCTGATTTAGATGCCTTTTCTTTCTTTTTCTTGCCTAATTGCTCTGGCTAGCACTTCCAGTCGGAGAAGACAATGGCACCCCACTCCAGTACTCTTGCCTGGAAAATCCCATGGATGGAGGAGCCTGGTGGGCTGCAGTCCATGGGGTCACTAAGAGTCGGACACGACTGAGCGACTTCACTTTGCCTTTTCATTTTCATGTATTGGAGAAGGAAATGGCAACCCAGTCCAGTGTTCTTGCCTGGAGCATCCCAGGGACGGGGTGCCTGGTGGGCTGCAGTCTAAGGGGTCGCACAGAGTCGGACACGACTGGAGTGACTTAGCAGCAGCAGCAGCAGCACTTCTGGTACTATGTTGAATATGAGCAATGAGAGTGGGCACCCTTGTCTTCTTCCTGATCTTAGAGGGAAAGCTTTTAGTCTTCCACCATTGAGTATATGATGCTAGTTGTGAATTTTTCATAACTTCCCTTTATTGGGTTAAGGAGATTGTCTTCTGTTCCTAATCTGTTGAGTGTTTGTATCATGAAAAGGCTACTAGATTACATCAAATGCTCTTTCTGAATCAATTAAGATGATCCCATGGCTTTGCCTTCATTCTGTTCACATGGCATTTCTTCTAAGGAATTCTTGCCCACAGTAATACATTATATATATATAATGGTCATCTGAATTAAATCTGACCTTTCTGCCCATTTTCGTTCACTGATTCCTAACAAGTTGATGTTCACCTTGCCATCTCCTGTTTGACCACTTCCAATTTGCCTTGATTCATGGAGCTAACATTCCAGGTTCCTATGCAATATTGTTCTTTACACCATTGGACTTTACTTTCACCACCAGACACATCCACACCTGGGTGTCATTTTTGCTTTTGCTCAGCCTCTTCATTCCTCCTGGAGCTATTTCTCCACTCTCCTCCAGTAGCACATTAGACTCCTACTTGACCTGGGGGTGGGGTCTCATCCTTCATATCTTTTGCCTTTTCGTACTGTTCAAGGGGTTCTCAAGGCAAGAATGCTGAAGTGGTTTGCCATTCCCTTCTCCAATGGACCACATTTTATCAGAACTCTGTACCATGACCTATCTGTCTTGGGTGGCCCAACACAGCCTGATTCGTTTCATTGAGTTACCCAAGGAGGCTGTGGTCCATGTGATCATTTTGGTTAGTTTTCTGTGATTGCGGTTTTCATTCTATCTGCCCTCTGATGAGGGCAAAAGGCTTGATCAAGCTTCCTGATGGGAGGGACTTGTGGGGAAAACTGGGTCTTGCTCTGGTGGGTAAGGTGATGCTCAGTAAATCTTCAGTGCAGTTTTCTGCTGATGGGTGAGGCTGTGCTCCTTCTCTGTGGTTTGGCCTGAGACAGCCCAGTGCTAGAGTCCGCAGTCTCTATTGTCGGCTATAGACTCTATGGTAGGGGTAATGGCAACCTCTTCCGAGAGGACTTATGCCAGCATGCTGCACCTCCAGGGCCACTGCTGCCAATGCCCCGATCCTGAGGCCAGCCACTGTCAGCTCACAGCCCTGCTGGAGACTGCCAGATCCTCACAGGCAAGTCTGGCTGAGCCTCTTGTGGGGTCACTGCTCCTTCCTCTTGAGTCCCGGTACACACGAGGTTTTCTCTGTGCCCTCCAAGCGTGTGTTTCCCCTGTTCTGTTGAAGTTCTGTAATCAAATCCCATTGACCTTCAAATTTCCTAGGGATGTTGTTGTATTGGGGAAGTCTGTTGTAGGGCCTGGAGCTTTCAGTAACAGTGCAAGAACGTCTTTGGTATAATTGTTCTCTAGTTTGTAGATGACCCACCCATTGGCTCTTTGGTAAGGTTAATGGCGACCTCCTCCAAGAGGACTTATGCCACATGCCCTGCCTCCCAGGACTGCTGCTGCCAGTACCCCTGTCCCTGCGGCTGGCCACTGCTGACCCATGCTTCCACAGGGGACCCTCAGACACTAACAGGCAGCTCTGGCTTAGTCTCCTGTGGGATCACTGCTCCTTTCCCTGGGTTCTGGTGCCCACAAGGTTTTGTCTGTGCCCTCCAAGAGTCTTTGGCAAGTATGAGGTTTGATTTTAAACATGATTGCAGCCTCCCTACCATCTTATTGTGGCTTCTCCTTTGTCCTTGGACATGGGATATCTTTTTTGGTGTGTTCCAACATCCTCCTGTTTATGGTTGTTCAGCAACTAGTTGCAATTTTAGTGTTCTCGCTGGAAACTGAACGCACGTCCTTCTACTTTTCTCATATATATATGTGTGTGTGTGTGTGTGTGTGTAAGATTTATATATATATATATATATATATATATACACACACACACACTAATATACAGTATTTGTTTTTCTCTTTTGACTTACTTCACTCTGTATAACAGGCTCTAGGTTCATCATCTCAATTCAGCTGACTCAAATTCATTCCTTTTTATGGCTGAGTAATCGGCCATTATATAATATGACCACATCTTCTTATGCATTCATCTGTTGATGGCCATCTAGGTTGCTTCCATGTCCTGGCTATTGTAAATAGTGCTACAGTGAACATTGGGGTACATGTGTCTTTTCAGTTATGGTTTCCTCAGGGTATATAACCAGTAGTGGGATTGCTGGGTCATATGGTAGTTCTACGTTTAATTTTTTAAGGAAACTCCATGCTATTCTCCATAGTGGCTATACCAATTCTTTTTTCTCCACACTCTTTCCAGCATTTATTACTTATGGACTTTTTGATGATGACAATTCTGACTGGTGTGCGTTGGTACCTCCTTGTAGTTTTGATTTAGTATTTCTCAAATAATTAGTGATATTCAGCATCTTTTCATGTGTCTTTTGGCCATCTATATGTCTTCTTTGGAGAGATGTCTATTTAGGGTTTTCCACTCATTTTTTGATTGGATTTTTTTGTTTTTTGGTGTTGAGCTCCATGAGCTGTTTGTATATTTTGGAGATATTATTTGTATATAGCTAATATTTGTATATATTAATTTATTTGTATATATTAATTTCCCTTTCAGCTCTATTTGTATATATTAATTTTTTGTCTGTTGCTTAATTTGCAAATATTTTTACCCATTCTACTGGAGTTTCCCTGGTGGCTCAGATGATAAAGAATCTGCCTGCAATGCAGGAGGATTTCCCTGATAGCTCAGTTGGGAAAGAATCCACCTGCAATGCAGGAGACCCCAGTTTGATTCCTGGGTCAGGAAGATCCACTGGAGAAGGGATAGGCTACCCACTCCAGTATTCTTGGGTTTCCCTTGTGGCTCAGCTGGTAAAGAATCCACCTGCAATGCAGGAGACCTGGGTTCAATCAGTGGGTTGGGAATATACCCTGGAGAAGGGAAAAGCTACCCACTCCAGTATTCTGGCATAGAGAATTCCATGGACTCCATGGAGCTGCAAAGAGTCAGGCATGACTGCAATGCAGGAGAGTCAGGTTCGACCCCTGGGTTTGGAAGATCCCCTGTAGAAGAAAATGGCAACCCACTCCAGTATTCTTGCCTGGAAAATCCCATGGATAGAGGAGCCTGGTGGGCTACAATCCATGGGGTCACAGAGAGTTGAACACGACTGAGCGACTAACACTTTTTTTTCCTTTACCCATTCTGAGGGTTGTCTTTTCATTTTGTCTGTGGTTTCTTTTCCTGTGCAAAAACTTTTAAGTTTAATTAGGCCCCATTTGTTTATTTTTCTTTTTACATTTTCATTATTCTAGAAAGTGCAAGAACTTCTTTGCAAAAAAAAGGTCTTGCTGTGATTTATGTCAAAGAGTGTTTTTTCTATGTTTTCCTCTAAGAGTTATATAGTGTCTGGACTTACATTTAGGTCTTTAATCTCTTTAAAGTTTACTTTTGTGTATGATGTTAGGGAGTATTCTAATTTCATTATTTTACATGTGGCTGTCTAGATT
Organism: Nanger dama; assembly: GCA_917880005.1. Classification (NCBI taxonomy): domain Eukaryota; kingdom Metazoa; phylum Chordata; class Mammalia; order Artiodactyla; family Bovidae; genus Nanger; species Nanger dama. The sequence goes on from CAKJTW010000087.1 coordinate 5,559,190, forward strand.
TCCCAGCACCACTTATTGAAGAGGCTATATTTTCTCCATTGTATATTTTTGCCTCCGTTGTCATAGATTTGGTGACCATAGGTGCGTGGGTTAACTTATGGGCTTTCTATCCTGTACCGTGGATCTATTTCTCTGTTTTTGTACCATTACCATACTGTCTTGATTACTGTAGCTTTGCAGTATAGTTTGAAGTTGGGAAGCCTGAATCCTCTAGCTCCATTTTCTTTCTCAAGATTACTTTGGCTCTTTGGGGTGTTTTCATACAGATTGTAAAAATTTTTGTTCTAATTCTATGAAGAATGCCATTGGTAATTTGATAGGAATTCCATGGAATCTGTAGTTTGCTTTAGGCAATATACTCATTTTCATTATATTGATTCTTTCAATCCAAGAACATCATATTTCTCTCCATCTGTTTGTGTCCTCCTTGATTTTCATCAGTGTTTTATAGTTTTCTGAATACAGGTCTTTTGCCTTATTAGGTTGGTTTATTCCTAGGTATTTTATTATTTTTGTTGCGATGATAAGTGTGATTGTTTCCTTAATTTCTCCTTCTGCTCTTTCGTTATTAGTGTGTAGGAATGCAGGAGATCTCTATGCCTTAATTTTGTATCCTACAACTTTGCCAAATTCACTGACTATGTCCAGTAGTTTTCTCGTGGCATCTTAGGATTTTCTGCATATATAGTATCATGTCATCTGCAAACAATGACGGTTTTACTTCTTCTTTTCCAACTTGGATTCCTTTTATTTCTTTTTCATCTCTAATATCCATGGCAAGGACTTCCAAAACAGTGTTGATGAGAATGGACATCCTTGTCTTGTTCCTGATATTAGGGAAATGCTTTCAGTTTTTACCATTGAAAATGATGTTTGGTATATATTGCCTTTATTATGTTAAGGTTCCCTCTATGCTCATTTTCCAGAGAGTATCATAGACGGTTGTTGAATTTTGTCAAAAGCTTTCTCTGCATCTATTGAGATGATCATATGGCTTTTATTCTTTAATTTGTTAATATGGTCTATCACTGCATAGACTATCACGCTGATTGACTTGCGTACATTGAAAGATTTGTGTATATTTCTGGGATAAATCCCACTTGATCATGGTGTATAAGCCTTTTAATGTATTATTGGATGCTGTTGGCTAGTATTGTTTTTAAGCATTTCCCAGTGATTTTAAATCAATTTATTTGTAAAAACAGAAAAAGGAAAGAAAGAAATAAAACAGTTAACAGTAGCACAGTCGATACAGTTGCTAAGGCATTAATAACTTATAAGAGACATAATGCCTAGATAAGCGGGAAAGGCAGTGGCAGCCCACGCCAGTGTCCTTGCCTGGAGAATCCCAGGGGTGCGGGAGCCTGGTGGGCTGCCGTCTGTGGTATCACACAGCGTCAGACACGACTGCAGTGACTTAGCAGCAGCAGCAGCTAGATAAGTGTGTGTGTTCACTTGCTAAGTCATGTCCAACTCTGACCACATGGGCTGCGGCAGCCAGACTTTCTTATCCTTCACTGTCTCCTGGAGTTTACTCAGATTCACGTCCATTGAGTCAGTGATGCTGTCTAACCATTTTGTCCTCTGCCGCCCTCTTCTCCTTTTGCCTACAATCTTTCCCAGCATCAGGGTCTTTTCCAATAGGACAGTACTTCACATCAGGTGGCCAAAGTATTGGAACTTCAACTTCAGCATCAGTCCTTCCAATGACTATTGAGAGTTGATTTCTTTTGGAATTGACTGGTTGGATCTCCTTGCAGTCCAAGGGACTCTCAAGAGTCTTCTCCAGCACCACAGTTCAAAAGCATCAATTCTTCGGCACTCAGCCTTCTTTTGGAGAAAGAAATGGCAACCCACTCCAGTGCTCTTATCTGGAGAATCCCATGAAAAGAAGAGCGTGGCTGGCTACAGACTATGGGGTTGCAAAGAGTCAGCCATGACTCAGCAGCTAGACAACAACCACCGCCTTCTTTATGGTCCAACTCTCACATCCATACATGACTACTGGAAAAACGATAGCTTTTACTATATGGACCTTTGTCGGCAAAGTGATGTCTCTACTTTTTAATACTCTGTCTAGGTTTGTCATAGCTTTTCTCTCCCAGGAGCAAGCGTCTTTTATTATCACAGCGACAGTCACCATCCACAGTGGTTTTGAAGCCCAATAAAATAAATATGTCACTGCTTCCATTTTTTTCCTCTTCTATATGCCATAAAGTGATGGGACCGGACGCCATGATCTTAGTGTTTTGAATGTTGAATTTTAATCTAGCCTTTTCACGCTCCTATTTCACCTTCATCAAGATGCTCTTTAGTTCCTCTTCACTTTCCGCCATTACAGAGGTATTACCTGCATATCTGAGGTTGCTGATATTTCTCCTGGCAATATTGATTCCAGCTTGAGTTATCTCGGCTGGCATTTCCCATGATGCACCCTACATATACATTAAATAAGTAGGATGACAATATACAGCCTTGGTGTACTCCTTTACCATTTTGAATCAGTCTGTTGGTCTATGTCTGCTTCTACCTGTTGCTTCTTGACCTGTATACAGGTTTTCTAGGAGACAGGTAAGGTGGTCTGGTATTCCCATCTCTTTAAGAATTTTCCACAGTTTATTGTGAACCACACAATCAATGACTTTAGTGTACTCAATAAAGCATAAGTAGATGTTTTTCTGAAATTCCCTTGCTTTCTCTATGATCCAAGAAATGTTGGCAATTTAATCTCTTGTTCCTTTGCCTTTTCTAAATCCAGCTTATACATCTGGAAGTTCTCTATTCGTGTACTGCTGAAGCCTAGCTTGAAGAATTTTGAACATAACATTTCTGGTATGTGAAATGAGCACAGTTGTAAGGTAGTTTGAACATTCTTTGGCTCCACACATGGACATCACCAGATAGTCAATACCAAAATTAGACTGATTATATTCTTTACAGACGAAGACAGAGAAGCCCTATGAAGTCCTCAGACAGAAGACCTGGAGCTCACTGCAGCTCAGATCATCAGTCCCTTGTTGCAAAATTCAGGTTTGAACTGAAGAAAATAGGAAAACCCATTCAAGTTTGACCTAAATTAAATCCCTTATGATTATACCACCAGCTCAGTTCAGTTCAGTCTCTCAGTCATGTCCGACTCTTTGCAACCCCATGAATCGCAGCACGCCAGGCCTCCCTGTCCATCACCAACTCCCGGAATTCACCCAAACTCATGTGCATCGAGTCGGTGATGCCACCCAGCCATCTCATCCTCGGTCGTCCCCTTCTCCTCCTGCCCTCAATCCCTCCCAGCATCAGAGTCTTTTCCAATGAGTCAACTCTTCACATGAGGTGGCGAAAGTATTGGAGTTTCAGCCTCAGCATCAGTCCTTCCAATGAACATCCAGGACTGGTCTCCTTAGGTTGGACTGGTTGGATCTCCTTGCAGTCCAAGGGACTCACAAACTTCTCCAGCACCACAGTTCAAAAGCAGCAATTCTTCAGCGCTCAGCCTTCTTCACAGTCCAATTCTCACATCCATACATGACTACTGGAAAAACGATAGCTTTTACTATATGGACCTTTGTTGGCAAAGTAATGTCTCTGCTTTTTAATATGCTATCTAGGTTGGTCATAACTTTCCTTCCAAGGAGCAAGCGTCTTTTAATTTCCTGGCTGCAGTCACCATCTGCAGTGATTTTGGAGCCCCCAAAATAAAGTCTGACACTGTTTCCAGTGTTTCCCCATCTATTTCCCATGAAGTGATGGGACCGAATGCCATGATCTTCTTTTTCTGAATGTTGAGCTTTAAGCCAACTTTTTTACTCTCCTCTTTCACTTTGATCAAGAGGCTTTTTAGTTCCTCTTCACTTTCTGCCATAAGGGTGATGTCATCTGCATATCTGAGATTATTGATATTTCTCCCAGAAATCTTGATTCCAGCTTGTGCTTCATCCAATCCAGCATTTCTCATGATGTACTCTGCATATAAATTAAATAAGCAGGGTGATAATATTCAGCCTTGTCGTATTCCTTTTCCTATTTGGAACCAGTCTGTTGTTCCATGTCCAGTTCTAACTGTTGCTTCCTGTCCTGCATACAGGTTTCTCAAGAGGCAGGTCAGGTGGTCTGGTATTCCCATCTCTTTCAAAATTTTCCAGTTTATTGTGATCCACACAGTCAAAGGCTTTGGCATAGTCAATAAAGCAGAAATATATGTTTTTCTGGAACTCTCTTGCTTTTTTCATGATCCAGCGGATACTGGCAATTTGATCTCTGGTTCCTCTGCCTTTTCTAAAACCAGCTTGAACATCAGGGAGTTCACGGTTCACATATTGCTGAAGCCTGGCTTGGAGAATTTTGAGCATTACTTTACTAGCATGTGAGATGAGTGCAGTTGTGCAGTATTTTGAGCATTCTTTGGCATTGCCTTTCTTTGGGATTGGAATGAAAACTGACCTTTTCCAGTCCTGTGGCCACTGCTGAATTTTCCAAATTTGCTGGCATATTGAGTACAGCACTTCCACAGCATCATCTTTCAGGATTTGAAATAGCTCAACTGGAATTCCATCACCTCTACTAGCTTTGTTCATAGTGATGCTTTCTAATGCCCACTTGACTTTACATTCCGATGTCTGGCTCTAGGTGAGTGATCACAGCATCTTGATTATCTTGATCATGAAGATCTTTTTGTACAGTTCTTCTGTATATTCTTGCCACCTCTTCTTAATATCTTCTGCTTCTGTTAGGTCCATACCATTTCTGTCCTTTATGGAGCCCATCTTTGCATGAAATGTTCCCTTGGTATCTCTAATTTTCTTGAAGAGATCTCTAGTCTTCCCCATTCTGTTGTTTTCCATTATTTTCTTGCATTGATCGCTGAGGATTATACCGTAGAGGCGACCAATAAATTCAAAGGCTTAGATCTGGTCGACAGAGTGCCTAAAGAACTATAGGCAGAGATTCGTAACATTGTACAGGAGGCAGGGACCAAAGCCACCTGAAAGAAAAAGAAATGCAAGAAGGCAAAGTGGTTGTCTGAGGAGGCCGTACAGATAGCTGAGAAATGAAGAGAAGCAAAAGTCAAGGGAGAAAGGAAAAGATACCTAACTGAATGCAGAGTTCCAGAGAATAGCAAGGAGAGATAAGAAGGCCTCCTTAAGTGAACAATGCAGAGAAAGAGGAAAACAATAGAATGGCAAAGACTAGAAATCTCTTTAAGAGAATTGGAGATATCAAGGGGAAGTTTCATGCAAAGATGGTCACGATAATGGACAGAAACGGTAAAGACCTAATACAAGCAGAAGAGATTAAGAAGAGGTGGCAAGATTTTGTTGTTTTTGTTCAGCCACTCAGCCATGTCCAGCTCTTTGCAACCCCATGAACGGCAGCATGCCAGGCTTCCCTGTCCTTCACTATCTCCTGGAGTAGGCTCAAAATCATGTCCACTGAGTCCGTGATACCATCCAACCGGCTCATCCTCTGTCGTCCCCTTCTCATCCTGCCTTCAATTTTCTTACTGACTAGGATAACTACAGTGGGGTGGTCACTCACCTAGAGCCAGACATCCTGGAGTGCTAAGTCAAGTGGGCCTTAGGAAGCGTAACTACCAACAAAGATAGTGGAGGTGATGCAATTCCAGCTGAACTATTTCAAATCCTAAAAGACGATGCTGTTAAAGTGCTGCACTCAATATGCCAGCAAATTTTGAAAATTCAGCAGTGACCTCAGGACTGAAAATTTTCAGTTTCCATTCCAATCCCAGAGAAGGGCAATACCAGAGAATTTTCAAACTACAGTACGTTACATAAAATGATTCTAATAATAGTTAAACGGGAAGCAATGAGATTTTCTCAGTATTGATGTGAAAGCAGGCAGTTTGGAGTTTAAAAGTAATTGTTGACTGAAATAGTTCATGTTTATCTGTTCCCTTAGCTTCCATAGTTTCTCAGGGAAGGCCAATTTTAAAATGTATTTTCCTTTTCATTATAAATACTTCAAGGAGAAAAAAAGTAGAAACAATTAAAAATTTAGTTCCTATTACCTGGCATAGTGATTTGGTATTTCTATATATTTCAAAATGATCCTTACAGTAAGTCTAGTTATCATCTGTCAGTATACAAAGATATTACATAGTTTTTGACTGTACATATTCCCCACTTGGTGTATTTCTTACCTGTGACCCACTTACTTTGCAACTGGAAGTTCATACGTCTTGATCTCCTTCACCCATTCTTTCCTCAGCATTTTCTCTAACCAGTAGTAAGAAAGAACTGAATTTGATCTGAGCCAGCCTTCATAATGTTGGCTAGTATTTTGCTGAGGAATTTCTGCATCTATGTTCATCAGTGATATTGGTCTGTAGTTTTCTTATTTTGTGAGATATCTTTGTCTGATTTTGGTATCAGGATGATGATGGTGGCCTCATACAACAAATTTGGGACTGTTCCTCCCTCTGCGGTTCTTTGAAAGAGTTTGAGAAGGTGCAGTGTTAGCTGTTCTCTAAATGTTTGATAGAATTTGCCTGTGAAGCCATCTGGTCATGGACTTTTATTTGTTAGAAGATGTTAGATTACGGTTTCAATTTCATTACATGTGATTGGCCTGCTAATATTTTCTAAGGCTTCCTGGTTCAGGCTTGGAAGGCTGTGCCTTTCTAGAAGTTATGCATTTCTTTCAGGTTGTCCAGTTTATTGCCACAGAGTTGCTTTCAGTAGTCTCTTATGATCCTTTGTATTTCTATGGTGTCAGTTGTGATTTCTGCTTTTCATTATTAATTTTATTGACTTGTGCCCTCTCCCTTTTTCTCTTGAGGAATCAATCTGGCTAAAGATTTATCAACTTTGTTTATCTTCTCAAAGAACCAATTTTTGCTTTTATTTATCATTGTTATTTTTTTCTTCACTTCTATCTCATTTATTTCTAATCTGATCTTAATGATTTTTTTCCCCTCCTACTGGCTTTGGGTTTTCTTTGTTCTCCCTTCCTCTGGTTGCTTTTGGTGTAGGGTTATATTGTTTATTTGTGATTTTTCTTGTTTCTTGAGGTATGAATGGATTGCTATAAACTTCCCTCTTAGAATTTGCTGTGTCCCATAGGTTTTGGATCATCATGTTTTTATTGTCATTTGTTTCTATGTCATTTTTAATTTTCTCTTTAACTTCTTCAGTGATCTCTTGGTTATTTAGCAGTGCATTCTTTAGCCTCCATGTGTTTGTGGAGTTTTACAGCCCCCCCACCCCGTAATTGATTTCTAATCTCATAGTGTTGTGGTCAGAAAAGATGCCTAGTACAATTTCAGTTTTCTTAAATGTACTGAGGCTTGATTTGTGACTCAAGATGTGGTCTATCCTGGAGAATATTCCATGTGCACTGAGAAGAAAGTGTATTCTGCGGCTTTCAGGTGGAATGTCCTGTAAATATCAATTACATCTATCTGGTCTGCTGTGTCATTTAAAGCTTGTGTTTCCTCATTTATTTTCTGCCTAGATGATCTGTCCTTTGGTGTAAATGGGATGTTAAAACCCCCTACTATTATTGGGTCACCGTCAACTTCCCCTTGTATGTCTGTTGGCATTTGTCTTATGCATTGAGGTCATCCTGTGTTGGGTGCATAAATATTTGTGACTGTTTTACCTTCTTCTTGTATTGACCCCTTAATCATTATGCAGTGTCCTTCCTTATCTCCTACAATAGGGTTTTAGATGATTTCACTTATTTGCTTCTGTTTGATGTGCTGGGTTTTGTTGCCGTGCAGGTCTTCCTCTCGTGGTGAGCAGGGGCTAACCTTCCTTGCAGTGCGCAGGCTTCTCACTGCCGTGGCTCTCTAGTTGCAGACCTCAGGCTCTCGGGCGTGCAGACTTCAGCAGTTGTGGTGTGTGGGCTCAGTGGTTGCAGTTCCTGGGCTCCAGAGCACAGGCTCAATAGCTGGGGTGCATGGGCTGAGCTGCTCTGTGGCATCCTCCCAGACCAGAGATCAAACTCATATCTCCTGCACTGACAGAGGGACTCTGCCACTGAGCCACCGAGGAAACCCGATAGTTTTTAAAGTCTATTTTGTCTGATATGAGTATTGCTACTCCAGCTTTCTTTCGATTTCCATTTGCATGGAATATTTTTTCCAACCCTTCACTTTCATTCTGTATGTGTCCCTAGGTCTGAAGTGGGTCTCTTGTAGGCAGCGTATACATGGGACTTGTTTTTTTTATTCATTCAGCTAGTCTGTGTCTTTTGGTTGGAGCATTTAATCCACTTACATTTGAAGTAATTATTGATATGTATGTTCCTATTACCATTTTCTTAATTCATTTGGGTTTGTTTTTGTGTCTTTTTCTTCTGTTGTGTTTCCTGCCTTGAGAAATTCCCTTGGCATTTGTTTCAACGCTGGTTTGATGGTACTGAATTCTGTTAGTCTTTGCTTGTCTGGCTCAGATGGTAAAGTGTCTGCCTGCAATGGGGGAGACCTGGGTTCGATCCCTGGGTTGGGAAGATCTCCTGGAGAAGGAAATGGCACCCCACTCCAGTACTCTTGCCTGGAGAATCCCATGGATGGAGGAGCTTGGTGGGCCCCAGTCCATGGGGTCGCAAAGAGTCGGACACGACTGAGCGACTTCACTTTCACTTTCACAGCTTTTGATTTCCCCATCAAATTCAAATGAGATTCTTTCTAGGTGGAGTAATCTTGGTTGTAGATTTTTCCCTTTCATCACTTTAAATATATCCTACCACTTCCTTCTGGCCTGCAGAGTTTCTGCTGAAAATCAGCTGATAGCCTTATGGGGATTCACTTGAATGCTATTTTTTGCTTTTCACTTGCTTTTAACACTTTTTCTTTGTATTTAATTTTTATTAGTTTGATTAACGTGTGTCTTGGCATGTTTCTCACTGGGTTTATACTGTGTGGGATTCTCTGCACTTCCTATACTCGGCTGGCTATTCCTTCCCCATATAAGGAAAGTTCAAACATTTTCTCAGACCCCTTTCTCTTCTTCTTCTTCTTCTGGGACCCCTATAATTTGAATGTTTGTGAGTTTAATACTGTCCTCAATTCTTTTTGTTCTTTTTAGTTATTCTTCTCCTTGGCATTCTCTCTTCCAGCTCACTTATTATTCCTTCTCACTTATTATTCCTTCTCACTGTTACTTGTTGATTCCTTGTAGAATATTTTTAAGTTCAGTTATTGTCTTGTTAATCACTGTTTGTTTATTCTTTAGTTCTTCTAGGTCATTATTAAATGGCTCTTGCATTTTCTCCATTCTATTTTTGAGATTTTGGAATATCTTTCCCATCATTTCTCTAAATTCTTTTTCAGATAGAGTGTCTATTTCCTCTTCATTTATTTGATCTTGTAGATTCTGGTCCTTCACCTGTAAGATATCTTTTTGTTTTCTCAATTTTTGTTTTAATTGATGGGTGGGGCTGTTCCTGTTTTACTAGTTGTTTGGAGCTAGAGGTTTCCAGCAGTGGAGTTTGTAGGCAGTTGAGTAGAGCCAGGTCCTGGTGTTGAGATGTGGACCTTTGGGAGACCTCAATCCAATTAATATTCCCTGAGGCCTAACAGTCTCTGTTAGTCCAGTGATTCTGACTCGTTGCTCCAACCACAGGAGCTCAGGGCTGATCTCCAGCCCATGAACTGAGATCCCACAAGCCACAGAGTATGGTGAAAGAAAAGAAAAGAAGCAGAGCAATAACAAAGAATAAAAAATAGAATAAATTTAGAAACTAACAGATGTTTTACAAAAAATAAGAATATATATGAAACAATGACTGGAAGGTAAAACAGAACTCCAGTAGCAAAGAACAGAAGAAGAAAAAGGCAGAAGCCTTGGTTGGAGGGGGAGGGCTTAGGCAGAACAGGGCTTAGGTTGGGGTGGAGTCTAAGCTCAAGACCCACACCTCTGGAAAACGCCCTGGGTGGAGGTACAGGGTGGTGTCCAGGCTTCAGTTCAGTTCAGTCGCTCAGTCGTGTACGACTCTGCGACCCCATGAACCGCAGCACACCAGGCCTCCCTGTCCATCACCAACTACCAAAGTTCACTCAAACTCATGTCCATTGAGTCTGTGATGCCATCCAGCCATCTCATCCTCTGTCGTCCCCTTCTCCTCCTGCCCCTAATCCTTCCCAGCATGAGAGTCTTTTCCAATGAGTCAACTCTTCGCATGAGGTGGCCAAAGTATTGGAGTTTCATCCTCAGCATCATTCCTTCCAATGAACACCCAGGACTGGTCTCCTTTAGGTTGGACTGGTTGGATTTCCTTGCAGTCCAAGGGACTCTCAAGAGTCTTCTCCAACACCACAGTTCAAAAGCATCAATTCTTTGGCACTCAGCTTTCTTCACAGTCCAACTTTCACATCCATACATGACCACAAGAAAAACCTAGCCTTGACTAGACGGACCTTTGTTGGCAAAGTAATGTTTCTGCTTTTGAATATGCTATCTAGGTTGGTCATAACTTTCCTTCCAAGGAGTAAGCGTCTTTTAATTTCCTGGCTGCAAGCACCATCTGCAGTGATTTTGGAGCCCCCAAAATAAAATCTGACACTGTTTCCAGTGTTTCCCCATCTATTTCCCATGAAGTGATGGGGCCAGCTGGAATGATCTTAGTTTTCTGAATACTGAGCTTTAAGCCAACTTTTTTCACTCTCCTCTTTCACTTTCATCAAGAGGCTTTTAGTTCCTCTTCACTTTCTGCCATAAGGGTGGTGTCATCTGCATATCTGAGGTTATTGATATTTCTCCCAGCAATCTTGATTCCAGCTTGTGCTTCTTCCAGCCCAGCGTTTCTCATGATGTACTCTGCATAGAAGTTAAATAAGCAGGGTGACAATATACAGCCTTGTCGTACTCCTTTTCCTATTTGGAACCAGTCTGTCATTCCACGTCCAGTTCTAACTGTTGCTTCCTGACCTGCATATAGGTTTCTCAAGAGGCAGGTCAGGTGGTCTGGTATTCCCATCTCTTTCAGAGTTTTTCACAGTTTATTGTGATCCACACAGTCAAAGGCTTTGGCATAGTCAATAAAGCAGAAATAGATATTTTTCTGGAACTCTCTCGCTTTTTTGATGATCCAGCGGATGTTGGCAATTTGATCTCTGGTTCCTCTGCCTTTTCTAAAACCAGCTTGAACATCTGGAAGTTCATGGTTCATGTATTGCTGAAGCCTGGCTTGGAGAATTTTGAGCATTACTTTACTAGCATGTGAGATGAGCACAATGTGTGCAGTAGTTTGAGCATTCTTTGGCATTGCCTTTCTTTGGGGTTGGAATGAAAACTGACCTTTTCCAGTCCTGTGGCCACTGCTGAGTTTTCCAAATTTGCTGGCCTATTGAGTGCAGCACTTTCACAGTATCATCTTTCAGGATTTGAAATAGCTCAGCTGGAATTCCATCACCTCCACTAGCTTTGTTCATAGTGATGCTTTCTAAGGCCCATTTCCCTTCACATTTCAGGATGTCTGGCTCTAGGTGAGTGATCACACCATCGTGATTATCTGGGTCATGAAGGTCTTTTTGTACAGTTCTTCTATGTATTCTTGCCACCTCTTCTTAATATCGTCTGCTTCTGTTAGGTCCAGACCATTTCTGTCCTTTATGGAGCCCATTTTTGCATGAAATGTTCCCTTGGTATCTCTAGTCCGGGCTTAGCACAGCCCGGAACAGAGTGTGTAAGATCAGGCCAGGGACCTTAGGAGGCTTCCCAGGGTTGAGTGGGTGGAGAACTCCAGGTGCTTCCCTCGTCCTCCAACCCTGGAGGTTCCCTTCCTGTCCCCTTGACCTCCAGGAGTTAGGGTAAAAGTACTTCTCGGGCATACGAAACCCTCCCCTCCCCAAGCTACCCCTCAGGGGTCCTGGTCCTGTGAGGTCTTGCTTCTCCGGCCCCCTGCTCCCCCAAACTCCTGCCCAGTTGCTTGGGGGTTCTTCCCTTCTACCTGGGCATCTGAGGTCCCCCACCAGCATCTATTAAATGTCCTGGCTGCGGGGAGGCATGGACTCTCGGTCTTCCTTCCCTGTCATCTTGTCTCCGTCCTTCTGCCTCTGTCTTTTGATCGTTTGATTAAAAAGTCTTAGTGTGCAGCTGTCTATGCTTATCCAACCTGAAGCTTGTTGAGCTTCTGGGGAGTATCTTGAACCTTCAAGCCTTTTTAAAATCAAATTTGGAACTCTTGGCCATTATTTCCTTAAATATATTCTTTCTGCTCCTTTCTCTCTATTGTCTTCTTCTGGGACTTTCATAATATGTCTGTTGGTATATTTGATGGTATGCCACAAATCTGTTCACTTTTCTTCTTTTTTCTTCCTTCTCTTCAGACTGTATAATTTGAGTTGAACTGTCTGCAGGTTCATTGGTTCTTTTTTTCAGCTCTTTCTTTTTTTTTTAATTATGGAAGTATGATGACACATTCACAGGAGACTTGGAAAATACAGAACAAAGTTACATACAGTTCTGCTATGCATTACAATTATTTTTAAGTAGATAAATTAAGATTTTTGGTTGGAGTTCAATAACAAACTCTCAAAAATTAATAGAATGGATATACAGAAAAGTAGAAGCGTATAGTAGACCTGAAAAACACCACAGGTTCATTGATTCTTTCTTCTGCCTGCTCAACTCTGCTGTTGAAAACTTCAAGTGAACATTTCTTTTCATTTATTGTACTTTTGAGCTCCACAAATTTTATTTGGATACTATTTATGTCTATCTCTTTATTGATTTTCTCTCTTTCTTGAGACATTTTTCTTCTGGTTTCCTCTATCTCTTCGAGAATATTTAGGACAATTAATTTAGAGTGATTGTCTACAGTGTTCAATATTTGTGCTTCCTAGAGACATTTCTGTTACTTTAGTTTTCTTTTTCCTATGGATGGTCCATGCTTTCTTATTTCTTTGCATGTCTAGTAATTTTTTTGTGGAAACATGTACCTTCTGAATATTATCAGGAAATTAGATTCTTTTTCGTTGCTATGTGTTGTTATTGTATGTTTGTTCAGTAACTTTTCTAAACTATGTTTAATTACTGTAGTCTACATTATATATGGTTCTCTGAAATCTCTGTTTATTTAGCTTAGAGTCAGCTAATGATTTGGCAGAGATTTCCTTAATATCCTGGAATAACAACAAGAAAAATCCTCCCACTCTGCCATTTTGCTGATACTGCTTAATATCATCTTTTGAGACCTAGCCTCAAAGGCTGGGCAGTCCCACATTCTGTTGGTTGAGGTAGATACAAAGACCTCCCCCACCCCCTGATTCTAGGGTAGCAACACATCCCACCCCTGATGGCACATCAAGGTCACATTAGAAAATGGGACATCCCCGGATGTGGCCACCTCTGGAACATACCATCTGCTCTAGGGTGGGCCAACAGAGATCTGATGGCTGAGATGGGTCTCCAGAGGCCATAGCTGAGCATGCTGCCAGTAGCTAGACTAGGTCATGGAAGACCTCAGGAGAGAGTGATGCCAAAGGAAGGCCGCTAGGATGGAGATAGGGCGGGGCACGTCAGCAAAGATCTGCTGGGGGCTCCTGCTGCAGTCCCCGGGCGCTGGCGGCAGGACGGCCAAGGCCGCGCGCCTCTGCCACACACCGGCTTTCCCGTCTTTGTGAAGGGCAGCCCCATCCTTCTGCTTCTTTGACTTCCTTATGATTCCTCTCCATCACAGGTGCAATAAGCAATACCTTCAGATCCAATTCTGAATCCAGCCATCTTCCACCAAGCCCAGACACCCTGACAGCCTGTATGATCAGAGTGGCTCCTATACAGCTGCTCAATGCCATTTGCAATGCCCCTGAGGCCAAAAGAGCTGTGTCAAGCACACGGCCCGCTGCGTGGGCCCTCCAGGGCACCCAGCTCTCTCGAGCTCCCTGGCCCTGCTGCCTCTTTTCCCTCCTCCTCTTCGTCTTTCCTGTGCCCCTCTCCATCCCACTGGCCTCTTGGCTGCTTCCCCAAACACAGAGGGCACTTCTAGCTCCACCTCTGCACTTGCAGGCCCTGTGCCATTGCTCTTTTCTCTGCTTCTGCATGATTTCCCGTATGATTTCCCTGTCCATTTCCCTCTGCCTCCTTCTGCATGTCACCTTGTCTCCATATCACAGAGTCCCAGGCTGGCCTCTCTCCCCATCACCTGGCATCACATCCTGCTTCTCACTGTCCTAAGTCCTTTACTGTCACATCCATCAGCCTCCCCATGAGTACAGTGAGGCCCACCCCAGCTGCCCTCTCTGTCTTGCCAGCACATGGCCACTACTTTTGGGAGGAACAAATGGCCCAGCTCAGCCCTGGTAGCTGGAATGCAGAGGAAGGAAGAATAAAAGATGTCTGGAAGGCATGCCAGGCCCTGAGACTGCTGGCGTGCATGTACACAGAGGTTCTGAGAGTGCAACTGAGCATTGCACGACGGCAGGTGGGCTCGATGGTGTTTGCTCAAGGGGCCAGGGCTGCTCGACGTCAGGCAGTCATGGTCACGCCCCTCCAGCTTGGCGCATGTTCTCCAGAGGCAGGAAGGGGCAAGAGAGAGTCACACCGTGCGACCTTGACCAGCAAGTCAGCTCACTTCCAGGAGCATGAGCGTCCCCATCTATAAAATGAGAGTAATTGCCACTCAGCCAACTTCACAGAGCCACTGGCTGGGGTAATTACACAGCAGGTCCTGTGGGGATGGCCACTGCCATGAGCGGGAGGAGTTAGGGCCCCTGGGTGATGTGACGCATCGAGTGCGGGGCGTGTGCGCAGTGTGTGTGTGTGTGTGTGCATATAAGTATGTAATACTGTGTGTGTGGCACATGTACCTGTGGAGTCATGTGTGTGTGTGTGTGCATATGCATAAGTGTGTATGTGTTCACATTTGCACATGTGCAAAGTTGTGTGTAGTGTGCATGTGATTCCAATCCCAAAGAAAGTCAATGCCAAAGAATGCTCCAACTACCGCACAATTACACTTATCTCACATGCTGGCAAAGTAATGCTCAAAGTTCTCCAAGCCAGGCTTCAGCAATACGTGAACCGTGAACTTCCAGATGCTCCAGCTGGTTTTAGGAAAGGCAGAGGAACCAGAGATCAAATTACCAACATCCACTGGATCATCGAAAAAGCAAGAGAGCTCCAGAAAAACATCTACATTTGCTTTATTGACTATGCCAAAGCCTTCGACTGTATGGATCACCACAAACTGTGGAAATTCTTCAAGAGATGGGAATACCAGCCCACTTGACCTGCCTCTTAAGACATCTGAATGCAGGTCAGGAAGCAACAGTTAGAACTGGACATGGAACAACACACTGGTTCCAAATAGAGAAAGGAGTACATCAAGGCTGTATGTTGTCACCCTGCTTATTTAACTTATATGCAGAGTACATCATGAGAAATGCTGGGCTGGATGAAGCACAAGCTGGAATCAAGATTGCCCGGAGAAACATCAATAACCTGAGATATGCAGACAACACCACCCTTATGGCAGAAAGCAAAGAAGAACTAAAGAACCTCTTGATGAAAGTGAAAGAGGAGAGTGAAAAATTTGGCTTAAAACTCAACATTCAGAAAACTAAGATCATGACATCTGGTCCCATCACATCATAGCAAATAAATGGGGAAACACTGGAAACAGTGTCAGACTTTATTTTCTTGGTCTCCAAAATCACTGCAGACAGTGACTGCAGCCATGAAATTAAAAGATTCTTGCTCCTTGGAAGAAAAGCTATGACCAACCTAGACAGCATATTAAAAAGCAGAGACATTACTTTGCCAGCAAATGTCCATCTAGTCAAGGCTATGGTTTTTCCAGTGATCATGCATGGATGTGAGAGTTGGACTATGCACCGAAGAACTGATGCTTTTGAACTGTGGTGTTGGAGAAGACTCTTGAGAGTCCCTTGGACTGCAAGGAGATCCAGCCAGTCCATCCTAGAGGAGATCAGTCCTGGGTGTTCATTGGAAGGACTGATGCTGAAGCTGAAGCTCCAATACTTTGGCCACCTGATGTGAAGAACTGACTCATTTGAAAAGACTCTGATGCTGGGAAAGATTGAAGGTGGGAAGAGAAAGGGATGACAAGATGAGAAGGTTGGATGGCATCACTGACTCCACGGACGTGAGTCTGAGTGAACTCTGGGAGTTGGTGATGGACAGGGAGGCCTGGCGTGCTGGAACCCATGGGGTTGCAGAATCGGACACGACTGAGCAGCTGACCTGAACTGTGCATGTGCATTTATGTGTGTGTGTGTGTGGTGTGCGGTGTTTAGTGTGTGTGTGGTGCAGGGTTTTATGTGTGGTGTGTAGTGTGTGTGTGGTGTGTAGTGTGTGTGTGGTGAAGGGTTTTATGTGTGGTGTGTAGTGTGTGTGTGGTGTGTAGTGTGTGTGTGGTGCAGGGTTTTATGTGTGGTGTTTAGTGTGTGTGTGGTGCAGGGTTTTATGTGTGTGTGTGTGGTGTGTGGTGTGTAGTGTGTGTGTGGTGCAGGGTTTTATGTGTGGTGTGTAGTGTGTGTGTGGTGTGTAGTGTGTGTGTGGTGCAGGGTTTTATGTGTGGTGTGTAGTGTGTATGCGGTGTGTAGTGTGTGTGTGGTACAGGGTTTTATGTGCATGTGTGTGGTGTGCGGTGTGTAGTGTGTGTGCGGTGTGTAGTGTGTGTGTGGTGCAGGGTTTTATGTGTGTGTGTGTGTGGTGTGTAGTGTGTGTGTGGTGCAGGGTTTTATGTGTGGTGTGTAGTATGTGTGTTGTGTAGTGTGTGTGTGGTGCAGGGTTTTATGTGTGTGTGTGTGTGATGTGTGGTGTTTAGTGTGTGTGTGGTGCAGGGTTTTATGTGTGTGTGTGTGTGGTGTGTGGTGTGTAGTGTGTGTGTGGTGCAGGGTTTTATGTGTGTGTGTGTGATGTGTGGTGTTTAGTGTGTGTGTGTGGTGCAGGGTTTTATGTGCGTGTGTGTGGTGTGTGGTGTGTAGTGTGTGTGTGGTGCAGGGTTTTATGTGTGGTGCGTAGTGTGTGTGTGGTGTGTAGTGTGTGTGTGGTGCAGGGTTTTATGTGCGGGTGTGTGGTGTGTAGTGTGTGTGTGGTGCAGGGTTTTATGTGTGGTGCATAGTGTGTGTGTGGTGTGTAGTGTGTGTGTGGTGCAGGGTTTTATGCTGTGCCATGGTCAGCAGTGTTGTGGTGCAGGAAGGTATGGTCATCAATTTCACCATGCCCAGGAGGGTCCAGACAGGAGCGTGGTGCCACCTGCGTTCCTGGCTCCAGAACCTAATGCGGATGTATAAGGTTCCCACTCCCCATGTAAGAAGAAACATCAGGGGTTTGGGGAAGAAGGCAGAAGCCTGTCCCACCTGGAAAGGCTGCCATCCCGGTGGTGGAGGAAGGCTGCACCAGGTGGGGTCAGGCTCTACTGGCAGCCAGAGAAGAAAGAGTGGGTTTAGTTCTGGGCTCTATCCTACCCCATTGGTTCACATGTCTGTCCTATGCCCAGGCCACATTGTCTTGATATCTGTGGCCCTGCAATAAGTTTGAAAACAGGGAAGTGTGAGTCCAACTTTGTCTGCTTTTCCAAGTTTGTTTCAACTCTTCAGGGCCCCTTATTTGGCTTTTAAGATCAGCTAGTCAACTCCTGGGGGAAAAACTTACTTTTTTAGAGGTTACACTGAATCTGCAGATCATTTAGAGGAATATTGCCAGCTTAGCAGTTTTAAGCCTTTTGATCCAAGAACATAGAATGTCTTCATTTATTTAGGTCTTTAATGTCTTTCAATGACATTTTGCAGCTCATAGCATACAAATCTTATATTTCTTTTGTCAGATTTATTCCTAAGTGGTTTTTTTTCCTTTTTTATGCTATTATAAATGGAATTATTTTCTTAATCTCATTTTTGCATTGCTCATTGCTGGTGTATAGCAATAAGGTTGATTTTCAGATATTGACCTCTTGAACTCTATGGTTGATTTTCAAATATAGATCTCATACTTTATGATGAAAGTTTATCAATTCTAATAGATGTTTAATGCATTACTTAGAATTTTCATGTCATTTGCTAATAGAGACAGTTTCCTCCAATCTGGACCCTTTTTATTTATTTATGTTTTTCTTGGTCAGTCGCTCTAGCTGGAGCCTGCAGGACACTGTTGAAAAGCAGTGAGAAGAGCAAGTGTCCCTGATTTCCTCCTGATCTTGGAGGAACAGCTTTCAAGGCCCATAGTGTTCTTAAAATTTAAAGATCTAGGTATGAGAACTATCCTTCACAAAAATAAATAGATAAAAGGGGGAGAGTTTTGATAGAACACGTCTCAATTCTTTGAATATTTTCTCAGTTATGTATGCCAAAAATCTCACAGTGATGTATTGATACAGTGATATATCAAAACACTTTTTAAAATTTGTCAGCTCGTCATTCTCTTGGGTCCTCTTTCATTCTGAAACAAGAAATTGGAAACACCTGGTTTACACAGGTCTTGGTGTCCCAGTCTTTATAGCTGACATCATGGCTGGACAGGGACCAGGAAAACTGGGGGCTTCTTCATGGGTCAAGTGGCAGATGGGTGGTCCTGGAAGGGAAGGCCAGAGAAGAAGCAGTGATGCAGGCAAGAATGACAGTCAGGATGCCTTGGAATGACCCATGCCATCCTATAGGCCCTGGCCTGACCCCTAGGGACATGTGAACCTGCCTTGGAGACCTTTGGGGCACAGCATCACCCTCACTGGCCTACAGGCCTTGTCCCTTTTCTGCACATTCAGACAAAGGATCCTGTCGTACTCGACCCCACACTGCAATCTTCCAGCCATGATCAAACACACAAGCACCTAAGCAGGGCAGCTGTGGTGACAGTCAGGACCCTAACTCCCTTCTGTGTTACTCCACACCAGGGTGCCACAGCACCCATGTCCTCTCCCTGGCAACTTTTCCAAGCCTCCATTGTAGACGGACCTACCCTCAGAGCTGCCTACACTTGCTGCTTCCCAGGCCCCACAGTCCGAAGTGGGATCAGTCTTTGTGGCCCCATTGTTGCAGCCTCCATCCTCTCCAGATCAGTCTTCTCTTTAGCTCTCAGCCCACAGGGCCCACCTAGGGGACCCCTCCCATCCTCCAGGGCAGCTCCTAGTTTCCTGGCTCCATTCTCAACATCGCTCTCCCAGGACAAGAGCTGAGCCCTGCAGGGTGCTCTGCAGTCTGGTGAGAGGCCTCTGCCATGCACAGCAGGTTCACATGGCAGGTACATAGGGCAGTACCAAGGTTTGCTCTGGCACAGGATGGTTACTTCATAAGGACATGCTGAGTAAATGACTGAAGGATGAGCACGTAGGCTTGAGGGTGCCCATGCAGGCAGGCTTCTCTGGGGAGTGGGAACCTAAGCTAGATCTTAAAGAGCTTTCTTTTTATTTAAAACATGTATGCAGTGCTTTTGAAGCCATGTGTTAGAGTGTTTTACTCACAGCAGTAAATTGAATCCTAACACCCATCTTATGAGCCAGCACTGTGGTTATAAGTTATGGAAACTGAGATACAAAGAATGGGCTGGGCCAGGACTCCTAAGACAGCACCAGCCTGTGAGGGTTGGGGGGTTCTGTAGAGGCTATTCAGGTGAGAGCAGCCCTGAAGGCACCCAGGGCCTGCATCAAGGAACAGAGGCACCAGCTTCAGGGCTGGAGGCCCAGGAAGCCCCCCTCCTTTGCACTCCCTCGAAAGGTTCTCAGGGGGAGTCTAGTCTCCAGCAGACCTCCAGACCCTCGGGTGGGCTCTCCCCACATCCACCCTTCCCGAGCCCACTCTCGCCTCTTGTCTCTCCCTCATGTCCACTGTCCCCCGCGTCCTCCCCTTCACGTTCACTGCCCCATCTCTGTGCTCCTCCCTTTGCCCTTTGCTCCCTCTTCTCCCTCCTCCCCTCAGTCTCTCTCCCTCTTCCTGCCTCCATTTTCAGCGGGATGAAAGTCACCTCAGCTCCATTTGCCCTCATCACTTGGTCTAACGGGAAAGGGAAGACCTCTCCCCCCGTCGCTCGCCACGGGGCTGAGAAATGGCCGGATGCATTGTGGCGCAGAGCTGAATGGCCCAGGAGGAAGGAGCCTGCCAGGGGGCCCCAGAGAGAGGCCAGCTCTGGGAGGCCATTGTGGAGGCCCCCGCCTGCCCACCCAGCCACACTCACAGTAATCAATCTGATTGGATTAGGGGTCAGGGCGACCCTAATCGTGTCAGAGGTCAGGCGGGCTTTGTGGCAGGGTCCACGGGGCGTCTGCCCACCCCTGCTGAGGCGGCCTAGCTGAACAAAGCTTAACACTGCCAGCTGAGGAGTGGGGCCCAGCCCCATGTGGAGGGTGTGTGAGTGTGTGCATGTGTGAGCATGTGTGTGGGGGTGAGGATAAGAGGGAAAGAGTGTGTTCATGTGTCCTGCTTCCAGCGTGCTCACTCTGTCTGTATCTCTCTCTCTCTCTCTTCTCTCTCTCTCACACACACACACCACTATCTGCCTGCCTGGCCTGGCCTGGAACTGGTTGGCCAGGTGGACCCCTGAGAAGCTGCCACCAAGGAGCGTGAGGTTGGGCAGCAGAGGCGAGCCTGGGCTTGGAAGAAGTACCCTCCACTCTCATTTGCACAGTAGCAGGACAATTGAACCTGCACTGGGCAGAAAGCATTTGAAGAATTTTGAGTGCGTGGAGGCTGGCACACGATGCAGCTTATCTGTCCCTCCTGGACACCTGGAGCACCAGCTTTCCCTGAGAGCTGGCCGACACCCACTCTTGACCTCCAATGAGGTGAAGGGAGGGGGAGGCTAAAAGGCAGGGAAGGCAGGTCCCAGACGTCAGCGCTTGCTTTCGCAGACACTCTGGAGGAAGCCCCTCCGGGACCACACCCCTCAGGAAGTGAGATAGCTGGTCCAAGGTCCAGGCCAGTGGGTTTGTGGGTGGCACATACTTTGAGGGGCCTGTGTCACAGCTAGGTGGGGCATTTGCACCTTAGAGAAATGGAGGGGGCTGTAAGGAGGTGACTCATCCACGGTGGGAAGCAGGACCCTTGATGTCTCTCCCACTGGTGTCCCAGCACGTCAGCGTGAACAGGTGGGGCATGGGCCCCAGTTTCATCATCGATGACCCCTCAGAAGGTGGGCCTCAGCCTGGGTCCATCACTAGTTCAGTGCCCTTGGTATAGTGTCCTTGCCAGTGGCTTTTGCAGGCACCCCCAAGCCAGAGCCTCCGAGGTTTCCCTAGTGAAGAGACTGGAGGAGGTGCTCAACCCTGCCTCTGATTCCAGACTGTGTGCTTCTAAGGGTCCCTTTGGGGCCTCAGGACCTGGAGGACACAGTGCCTGAACATCTGCACTCTGGTGGGGCATCCTCATTGGCAAAGGGGGCCTCGCTGCTGGTAGAGGTGGGCCAGTCCTCACCTGAGTCCTCACCCACTGAACCTCACCCGCGGGACAGCTGAGTTGGGGGCCCTGGCTGACCCCTTCAAAGCACATCATGTCAGAATCCTGGTTGGTTACTTGAGGTATAGTCTGTGGTGTTAGTCGAAGTCTCAGTAAGTGTGTTCTGGGTGCCTGAGGCCTACTCTGGCTCCCCAGGCCCTGCTTCTCCCCTTGCAGCCCTCTGCCTATGCCCTTGGGCAGTCCTGGGCCAGGCAGCCACATCTGCCTCCCCGCTACCCCCTTTCCTTGCGGGGCTGGGCTGGAGAGAGCCGGGAGGGGGATGGCACAGCCTGTCCTCCCCCAGGCAGAGCCCCTTCCCTTGGCCAGGTTCCAGGGGGTGGTCTGTCCACCTCCCTGTGTGTCCTGGCCCGATCCTCGGAGGGTCGGAGTGCAGGCACGGGGCCAGGGCAGGATGGCCGGGCCGGCACCCACCACGGGGCTCAGGAGGGGCCAGAGAGAAGGGGGCCCTCCAGAGAACCAGCATCCCTGAATCCAGGTTGCAACCCCTGACCCCCATCGGAAAGTGTTTCGGTTCACGGTGGCTGGGGGCTCCGACCGTCTCTGCGGCCGCCCCTGTATATCATTAACTCTCCCCAGTTGGGGGTGTGTGTAAAGGGGCCAGGAGAGACCCTGGTGACACCCTGCCGGGCCCGGCTCAGAAAACAATGTCCCCACGAAGACGACAAGATTAAGCACAAGAGAAAAGTGAAAATGCTG
The DNA here is from genome assembly GCA_917880005.1 of Nanger dama. Lineage (NCBI taxonomy): Eukaryota > Metazoa > Chordata > Mammalia > Artiodactyla > Bovidae > Nanger > Nanger dama. Next base: position 5,581,250 of record CAKJTW010000087.1, read on the forward strand.
CTGGCGATTCACACGCCCTCAGGAGTGCTGTGTTAAAGCGTGTGAATAGTGAGCTCCCCTCGTGCCCCAGGCCCCTGGGCCGCGCATACCTCCCGGTTGCTATGACTGGCTTGCTATGGCCTAATCGCCGACGAGGGGGAAATTCATATAAAATATCGAGGGCCATTGTGGGCCTAACGCGGCGTGACAGTGGCTCACAAAGCCAGATTCATTAGCCCCAGCAGGTAATCAGGACGCCGGCCGTGCTGGCGGCCGGGCAGTGTCAGGGGCCGCTGCTACAGTGGGGTGCAAGCCGCATTCCGCTCTCAGGTGGCTCCATCCTTTGTGCAGGACGGGCCAACAGGATTACCAAATGCCATTGCCCATTGCGACACCCCCTCCTAGCCACCCCGCCAGCTCTGAGACCAAGGAAGGTGGGCTGTGTGGGAAGGGGGCAGACTGCAGGCTAGGGGCTCTTGCCAGTCTTTCGTCTCTCCTTTCCTCATGTTGGAGCATTGCTAGAGGGAAGAGGTAACAACCTCTGAATGCTCTGAAAGTGCTCTTGAGGCCTTCGTGGGCCAGGGAGACAGACACGGAGCGTTTGCTGGCCTCTCTGCACCTGCACAGGCACTGTAGGACTTGCTTGTCTTTGCAGGGAGTTGGTTCTCCCTGGACCTGCCTCTCTGCATCCCTCCCCTCCTACAACCTCTCACCTGCCAGGTACGCAGAGGCCCGAGTCTGGCCAGGGAGGCCTAGAGGGAGCCACGGTCGCTGCCTCTGAGTGTGATTTGGGGATGTGGCAGAGTGAGGGCGCTGAGTTCTTTCTTTGTCTTGCCAGGGATGCTCTGGAGGCAGGTGGGAACAGAGACATGCCCCCACAGAGGTTCCCATGGAGGCTCAGTGTCCACAGGAGCCATTTGCCCCAAGCTGGCGTCTCTGCAGGCCTCTCCAACTGTGAGCACCAGCACGTGCCACAAAGAACTCCTTGCCTGCATCCCCGGGGAAGACCCAAAGGACCCCTAGCTGAGTAAGGGCAAGCCTGTGGGATGGGGCAATTTGCCTCACAGAGCTGGTGAGAGAGAAGCTTCCCTGCAGCGTAGTAGAGTGGTAGGGCGAGGGTTCAGGGCTCCCCACCCTGAGCAGGCGACTGTGGTTGCAGCCATGGTCCTGGAAGGGGGAGGGGGTCTGCATGGAGGCAAGGAAGCCTGCCTCCTACCTGCACCTCTTCTGCTGATTCACTCCAGCATCAAGACAGGAGGTCTGACCCAGAAGTCAACATTGCCCATGGAAGAAGTAGAGCCCCAGGACTCAAGGGACCACAGGGGAGGCACGCCCAGGTGAGAGAGGGCTGTCTCTCAGGCCAGAACTCAGCCAGGAGGCTTTGACAGGCAGGTCTTACAGCTTTAAAGGAGGAGTCACATCCCACCCTGCCCCAGGCTGAGTCCCCACCCAGCTACCAGATGATAGCAGCCCAGCCCCAGGGTCCCAGGGCCTCACTTCACATAGAAGCCAGGCCAGAGATGCGTAGCCCACTGCAGGAGCCTGGAGTAAGAAGGAGTGGGTGACACCCTCCATGTTAGCCCTTTCCGTGTTCCTCCAAGGGCAGGGAGTGTCAGAGACACCCTCGCCACGGTAAACCCTCTCCCTTTAGAACCCTGGCCTGGGACCTCCTTTCCAGGTGCCTCTTGGGTCTGGCCACCTTCCTGAGGAGGGCCTTAGGAATCTGAGACCATAATGGAGCTTGAGTTCTGCTCAGGAATGTATCAGAATCACCGAAGGAGTCTTCAAAGATATACATGCCTCCTCTGCAGCCCTGGGTCCATTGGTAGATCTGCAGTGGCCACTGCTGGGGCATCTAGTTACCTGCAGAGCTTTTCAAAGGGCGCATTGTGTGGACCCCACAGACAGAATGCCCCAGGGGCTTGATTTCATTGGTCAGTGGTCAAATCTGAACCACAGTCCCCTTCCAGGAACTTCTACTGCCTGAGAGGTTACACTCATTCCTCACCAAAGGGATCCATGGCCCCTCCAGGCCAATGGGACCATCCCAGGAGCCCTAGGCCATCCCCTCCTTCTCATCTAGGACCAGCCCTCACAGCCTTCCCCTCCTAGGAGAGGGCTGATGGGTCTCTCCCCATGCCTTGTGGCTGCAAAGTATGGGGCCAGCCTGGCAGGGCAGGTGGGTCCTCCACCTCCTGAAAGCCACAGCTACGGGGGACAGCCTTGTGGTCATGGAGCCCATTGCTAGGGGACGCAGGAGCCTCTGCTGGGCTCAGTGCCCACGGCTGGGCAGCATGGGGCCTGGGCTGACTGCCCTGGGGCTCTACACCCCTCTGGGGCTGAGAGGGCCTGAGGGACCCATTTCGGTGGCTCAGCAGAGAGGAGCCCCCTCTTTTTGTCTGGACCAGTTATAAAAGGATGTGCAAGGCCTAGGGCAGGGAGGGCTCTGGGTGGTGCTTTCATATCAATCCCTGATAAAAGGGCCTTCTGGATAGTCTCCCAGATGGAAAATCATCTCTGGGACAGAGGCCGCAGTCTTCTTGTCCACTCAGACCACAGTCAACACTTAATAAGTAGTTGCTAACCACTGGGGAAATGTTAAAGACAAGGACCTTGGAATATTTTTTTTGAACTTTCTTTAGCATATAGGACTTTGGAAATAAATCCTTTTTGATGTGAAAAAGGTCTTTTTCTGAAATTATGCTTGTCATTTCTTATGTATCTTATTCTCAAAAAAGTAACAAAATTTCATAGTCCTATGTCAGTCCCCAAGTAAGTTTTAGTACTTTCCAAGCCTATGAAATCCAAATCTGGAAACAGGATTTATTAGAATCCCTCTAGAGTTTAGCTCTAGAGTTCTAAAGTTCTGAGACCCAGGGAAGTAAAGTAACCGCCAAAGCCCATCTCACATGTGACTCTCGACCCTGGTACCCAAGGCCGCACTGGTCTCAGTGATGGTGCATCCTTGCCAGACAGCTCTCGCTGCCTGTCCCTCCCCCGTCCCCCCGCCAGGACTGCAAGCTCTTACAACATAGTGATCTGGCCCAGATTTTACCTCTGCCCATCCCTCCATCCACCATCCATCCATCCATCCATCAATCCATCATTCAGCCATCATCCACCTGCTGTCCACCACCCGCTCACCCATCCATTCATTCATTCATCCACCCAGTCTCCACCATCCACCCTCCATTCATTCAGCCACCCCTCCATCCCAAACCTGGCCCAGAGCTTACATTGCCAAGCCTATTGTGTGTCCTTTCCCCTCACTCTCTTCATCATAAACTGTAATCTCCCAAAGGCAGGTGACACAGCACAGCCCAAAGCAAAGAACCTGACTTGCAATAGCAGGGCCTCCCACTAAAGGAATGCAAAGATCCCTCGGGTTCACCCCCTCCTCCTCCCCAGTGCAGGGCTTCCCTCCACCTAACAGTGGGTCATCCAGTGTATGCTCAATTACCACCAGAACAGGTAGCTCCTTCAACTTTCAGAAAGTCCAGGTTGTTAGAAATTTCATCAGAGCAGCAATCCACTTTCTCACAGATTTCTTACTTTGGTTCTTGAGAATGAGCAGCTTGCATCTTCCTTATCTTGTATATCTAGTTGTGAGCCTAGTGTATGGCTCATTATAGACTCTCGGGTCCTAGATGGGTGGATGACTGTATTGATAGATGGATGGGTGGCGAATGAATGAATGATGGATGGATGGATGTATAGATGGTGGAGGGATGGTAGATGAACAGATGGATGCATGGGTTAGTTCTGGATGGATGGATTGTGGATAAATGAAAAAGGGTAGCTCATCAATCCTTTGAGTGAACTGAATAAATAATTGCTAATGAAACAATTATTAGCAATTAGGAACAAAAAGCCTCTTGATGAGGTGAAGGAAGACAGAGAAAAGGCCAGCTTAAAGCTAAATATTAAAAATGAAGATCATGGCATCCGGCCCTATTACTTAACAGCAAATAGAAGAGGAAAAGGTGGAAGTAGTGACATATTTCCTATTCCTGGACTCTAAAATCACTGAGGATGGTGGCTGCAGCCGTGAAATCAGAAGATGATCACTTCTTGGCAGGAGAGCTATAACAAACCTAGACAGTATGTTGGGAAGCAGAGACATTACTCTGCCGACAAAGGTCCGTACAGTCAAGGCTATGGTCTTTCCAGTGGTCACATACAGTTGTGAGAACTGAACCATAAAGAAGGCAGAGCACCAAAGAATTGGTGCCTTCAAACTGTGGTGCTAGAGAAGACTCCTGAGAGTCCCTTGAACAGCAAGGAGACCAAACCAGTCCATCTTAAGGGAAATCAAGCCTGAATACTTGTTAGATGCTGAAGCTCCAGTATTTTGGTCATCTGATGCAAATAGCCGACTCATTGGAAAAGTCCCTAATGCTGGGAAAGATTAAGGACAGAAGGGAGAAGAGGGCGTCAGAGAATGAGATGGCCGGATGGCATCACCAATGCAATAGCCACGAACTTGGACAAACTTCAGGAGATGGTGAGGGGACAGGGGGCCTGAAGTGCTGCAGTACATGGGGTCGCAAAGAGTCGGACACAACTGGGCTACTGAACAACAGTGAAAACATATCAAGCTTCTGGGGAAGATGGTTTTCTTGATGGAAGACACTTGTCTTACAAAAAGACTCTTTTTCCTTTTCCCAATCCGAGATCGCAGTGTGGGAATGAGAGTCCTGAGCTGGCACAGAGCAGGCTTGAGAAGCCCTAGCAGCTCATGGAGGCTCTGTTCTAGCAATGCACCCCTCTCTCATAGGCTGTGTCCCTTCCTTCTCTCTTGACCTGCCATAGCCCGTTCAGAAGAAAGCATTTTGCTGGTGACGGGGATATTTCCAGTCTCAACTCCAAGAAGCAATTTCTTTACCCACAGGCAGAATGGTTCTCTCTCCCTATCTGTGTGTGTTTGTTGTTTGTGGCTAAAATGTTGCTGTAACTGGAGTTGCTGCTGTGCCCTCCCAGCCGATGACCACAGGAGAGCCCTGTGCCCCTTCCTCTCTAAGCCGAGACTACTCCAGAAGGTCATGACTTTCTTGGTTCAACCCTCTGTGGAAATTCTGATTTAAAAAAAAATCTATCCAGAAAAACACACAAGTTTTCCGACATGCCCTGGAATTCAGCTCATGATTTGGGGGAGGGTTATGTTCTGGACTTTGTTGGTATGTTACTGTTACATATTGACAAGAACCCACTCCAGTACTCTTGCCTGGAGAATCCCATGGAGTGAGGAGCCTGATAGGCTATAGTCCATGGGGTTGCAAAGAGTCGACACGACTGAGCGACTTCACTTCACTTTAGGTTGAAGGAGTTCTGTAAGTCTACAATAAACCTCATTTTAGGGATAGAGTAAACGAACACGTGGGCTTCCCTAGTGGCTCAGCAGTATAGAACCTGCCTGCCCAAGCAGAAGACTCAGGTTTGATCCCTGGGTCGAGAAGATCCCGTGAAGAAGGAAATGGCAACCCACTCCAGTGTTCTTGCTTGGAGAATCCCATAGTCAGAGGAGCCTGGCAGGCTACAGTCCATGGGGTCACAAAGAGTCAGATACCACTGAGCGACTAAAACAACGAGCAACAATGAACACCTTAAAGCTTACCTATGGTTTCCTGGGTTAAAAGCCCCACGGCTGTGGGATGGCGTCTGGGCATTCTGGGGCTCTTATGCACAGCATCAGAATGTGTTTTAACTTTTCCTTTGGAAATAATTGTGTAGACTTACAGAAACATTGCAGGAATCCAGATCTCCTCCCAGGTTTCCCCATTGCTAACACGACACAAATCCAGCTAGATCCATCAAAACCAAGATCTGTCACTACTAACTAAACTCTAGGCTTTACCCAAATTTCATCCACTTCTCCACTAATGTCCCTTATCTGTCCAGGATCCCATCCCAGGTCCATGGTCTCCTCAGCCCAGCCCTTGCCCTTCATGCCCTTGAAACCAGGAGGAATTTGGTTAGGTCTTTGGGGGTGTCTGATGTTTCCTGATAATTAGATCTTTAAAATGCCTCAAAGAGGGTGGAATTTCCTTGGGACATCGTCTTAGGAGGCGCACATGGCATCCATCCATCTGTTTGCTGTCCTGTTGCTGGTGACGGCAACCCCGATTTCTCTGGTGAGGAGGGACCTGTCATAGTTCCCCAATGCAAAGTTTCAGGTTTTCTCTTTGTGACTGATCAGCTTCTCTGGTAGCTGCTTAAAGACCTGTGTCTTCAATTTTAAAAGGATTTTCTTTGTCAGAAAGAACTATCTTACTTTTTTTTTTTTTTTTTGCTTATGGTCTTCGTAAGGCTTCTTTACCTCATGAGCAATTTGAAGGCCAGCTCCAAGGTGTCGTTGGTCCTCAGATCTTTATTTGTGAGGAGCCCCTCTCCTCGTTTGACAGAAAAGGAAACTGAGGTACCCAGAGGGAGAGAGAAGTGTGCAGGCTCACACAGCTAGTTGGTGACAGATCAGGGCAAGAATGAGTTTTTCACTTTAAGTTCAAGGGGGAACACCCCCTCCCTATCCCTGCACAGACTTCCCTCAAGTTGTCTGGAAGCCCTGGACTGTTTGCCTGAGCTTGATAAGCAGAGATTTCCAAGCCCTGTGCAGGGCAGGGCAAAGCCCCAGGCTCGCTTTCTCTCCCCTTATCTCTGTAGCTAGAGAGGGGAGGTGAACAGGGGCTAGGAGAGAGTGCAGAGCAGAAGCAGGATCCTCCTTCAGGGGGCTCGCCCTGGGCCCTCTGGGGACAGGCTCAGAGGGACCGGCGGGAGTGTATTTAGGACTCGGAGACTCTGAGCCTTGAGAAGGGTCACCAGAGAGCGCGTGGTAGGGGAGGCATCAGGCTGCATGCAGTGGGTTCCAGGAATGCCCAGGACATACTGGCTTTACCCTGCCCTGGGAGGGGTGGTTAGGAACCCCCATACCTCCAGCTCACAGCCCCTAACCCAGAGTCACTGCATGGGCAGTGGGGGAGACACTAGACCAGGACCCTGGAGGGGTGAGAGTCAGCTTAGCCCAGCCTCCAGAGTTGGAGGTGAGGGACAACCTGAATCCTTGAGAAGGCAAAATAAGCGTGGGGGCTCTGCTGAGTGGAAGATCAGGAAGGAAGGGGGTCTGTGTCCATGTCACGTGTGCCTTGAGTCAGCAGGAAGTGGCTCCATGCCACCCTGAAACTAATCAGGTTTATTATGAAAGGATAACAGGACGGGGGCTTCGTGTCTTCAGAGGTCTGGCTGATGTCTGGGAAAGAGGACAGTGAGGCAAGCTGTCCTGAATTTGTTCCAGGACAAGCTGAGTAGGGAGGGGCAGAGAGCAGGTCCTCTGGAGTGGGCCTATCCAGGTGTGCTCAGACCCTCCTGGACTCCTTGCCCCAGCCCAGGGCCTCTGCCCTCTCCTCTGACCAGTCCCTCGCTCACCAATAACCATCTGTGGGGTGGGCCTGGGGCTACAGATTAGAAACAAAAGGTGAACACAACACAGTCCCCACTTCAGGGAGCTTTCAGGCAGAATGGGTGTGAGACGGTCCTCCTGAAGTCCTTGGGGAGCCCTAGGGGTCCAGGGCCAGGTGTGGACTGAGCCCAGACTGCATCCTCGGATCCCTAAAGAGCAGGGATGGGGACACAGCAGATGCTCAGCAGCAGAGAAGCAGCTGGAAAGAACCCAAGGGAAGGAGGAGGGGCTGAGTGTGGCTGGAGGCCAAGGAGTGGTGATCAGGGCTGAGAGGGTAGCAGGTGGAGCAGAGTCAGCCTGTGTGTGAGTCAAGCAAGGACACAGTGGCAAGGACTGGAGAAGGGGCTTGGCAGGACCAGATGGGCTCTGGACAAAGCATTCCTCCTACAGTATGTATAGGGGGATGTGCATACTTGTGTGAGTGTGCATATATATGTGTGTCTGTGTGTGCATGCATATATGGGTATGAGGTAAGAGTGTCTATATGTGTGGATGGGGTGGGGGAAGCTGGAAGCTGGAGGCGCCTGTCCCAACTAGGATCCTCTTCTGGTGCAAGTGGGAGATTCTAAGGTCTGGACTCATGGTTGAGAACAAGGAGAGGCAAGATGGGCCACGGCCATTTCAGGAGGCCAGAGCAGCCTTCAGACTTGGGTAGATCCCAACCAAACTGTCAATGGGAGGCTGATGGGGGAGAAAGAGGGAGTCCTTCCGGGTTTGTGACTGGGTGCTTGCCACCTGGGAGTTTCCAGAAAGAAGCAGGTGTCCAGGCCTGCTCTGGGGAAAACATGAGGAGTACATAGGTTGGCTGTGATCTGCAGAGGACCATCCAGAAGTGTTGGCAAATCCATAGAAAGAAGTCACCAAAAGCTCGGTGGAGCCTTGCAGCTATCAAGAAGCTGGTGCCTAGGGCGCTTTCTCAGACACATCCCACTCTGTGCGTTCCTAGTGTAGGAGTAAATGTGCTTTTCTCTGTGGCAGGTGTGTGTGTATGTGTACAAAGCTGTGTGGCTGAGTCTGAGTGTGTGCACACTGCTGGCTGGAACCCTATCTTACCACTTCCCTGACTCTGCTGCCTGAGTTTTGGGACACATATCCTTGGCTGCAAACCTGGGAGCAGGTAAGACCATGCAGTTGGAGAAAGTGTGGGGTGCAACCCCAAACCTCTGCTTGCTCCCCAGGGTGGAGCCCCCTCTCCGTCCCCTCCCAGGAAGAAAGCCTCCTGAGCATTGATGTGGGGTGAGGAGGTAGCAGCCCCTGGGATGACTCTCCTGTAGCCATTTCGAGCCCTTGCACAGTCCAGGCCTGTGGTGGGGCCTCTGCCCAGGAAAAGCTCCAGGACAAAGTGGGGCACATACCCCCTTGCCAGACACAGAAGGCCCTGGCTGGTCCTGTCCCTATATCTCTCCAGCTCACTCCTCAGTCCATAGCAGTTTTTTTACCTGGGATTTTAAAATTCTTGCTAATCAGTAGGTAAGCTCCATGAGGTTGTCTTGCTCCCTGATGTTGCTCCAGCAGGGTTTGGCAAACAGCAGGTGCTCCACACACATGTGGAGTGGTGATTTGAGGAGGAGTTCTGTCAGTTCACACAGGACCCAGGGTGCCCCCAGGACCTGCTCCTCCACCTGGAGCAGATCACGGCTTGGTGCCTTGAGGAAATGTTTGCATACACTCAGGAGGCAAGATGCATTGATGCACTCATTCATGCCGTCTGGGGAAGCCTGGCTGAGGATCCAGCCTCTGCAAAGTCCAGGCTGTCCCCCACATGCCCTGCATTTCCCTCTGGTCCTGCCGGCCCAGCCCCTCCCCACCTGGCCCTGACTTTGTGAGCCCCCATGCAGAATACCCCTGCCTCCTGATTTTCCTCTGCCGACTTCCTGCCTGTCCTTTGAGACCAGCTCCTCTAGGGTTCTGTCTGCCAGGGTGAGGCGAGGCCTCCCACACCCAGAAATCCCCTGCAGCTGGGCTCTCCAAGGCAGGCCTCTGCTGACTCCCTCACATGCCTGTCTGATCCAGTTCAGCCCCATTGGCTTTTTCTTCCTAAGCTTCAGCCAGCCCCCACTGGCCTTCTAAAAACAAATATCACATCCCTTGCCTCAGTTCCTCCATGTGTAGAAGGAGAAGGCAGCGTTCAGGGGCCCAGAAGCTCCAATGCCAGGTCAGAGGCAGTCTGCCAGTTCCCGAGGGGCATTCAGCTCCAGACCCACGCACGAGGGGCCAGCACAGGGCAAAGTGTACTCGGAGGCGCTGACCTTCAGATGGCTCCAGAAGAGGTGGCCCTTCCACTGGGCCTCTCAGTACCTGGTGTCTGAAGTGGGAGAAGGAGAGTGTGTGCAGGCAGTGAAAGAGGCACAATGGGCGGCATGTGAGCCAGGAGCCTCACCCCGGGCAGGGCTGCTGGAAGCTTCCAACAAGGACATCTGCACAGAAGGGCTCCACCATGGGTTAGGAGGACACTAGAAGGAGTATCTGCCTTTTTGTTTCCCTTTTAATCAATCCACATAATTATTTTGAGATTCATCCATCCTGTCTTTCCTGGCATGCTAAGTAGAATTCTACTTCATAAATATGCCACAGGTTTTAATTGAAACATAATGGACATATAACATTATAATTAGTTTAGGTGTCCAAAACAGTGAGGGGCTTCCCTGGTGGCTCAGATAGTAAAGAATCTGCCTGTAATGCAGGAGACCCTGATTCAATCCCTGAGTCTGGAAGATCCCCGGAGAAGGGAAGGGTTACCCACCCCAATATTCTTGTCTGGAAAATCCCATAGACAGAGGAGCCTGGTGGGCTACAGTCCATGGGGTCGCAAAGAGTCAGACACGACTGAGTGACTCACACTCCTACTACACAACTACAACATAATGATTCAGTGTTTGTGGACCCTGTGACATGATCACCACGATAAGTTTAATTAACATCCATTACCCCACACAGTTACAAGACTTTTTCTTATGATGAGAACTTCAAGATCTATGTTCTTAACAATTTCCAAATATACAATATTAATTCTAGTTGCCATCTGTAACCCACCACTTATTTACCTTATGCCACTATTTTTCATCCATTCACCTGTTGATAGACATTTTAGAACTCAGTTTAGGAGTTTTACAGATAAAGTTGCAGTGACATTTGCTTCATGATCTTTACATGAACACAGGTTTCTCCAGGGTTAATACTTTAGAGGCGAATGACCAGGTCATAGGGTAGGTATATGTTTTCAAGAAGCGGCCAAATCGACTTCCAAGCGGGAAGCACCAGTTTCCTTCCAGCCAGCAGTCTACAGCGTTCTGGTTTCTCTGCATCCTCACCAGCACTGGTTATGATCTGACTTTCTGGTTTCAACCGTCCCCGCGGTTCTCCATGACAAGTGATGCCCAGCATCTTGCCTTGGCTCCTTAACTCTGCGTATACTTTCTTTGGGGAAGCTCTCTCCCCTCCTTGGGTCCTTGCTTAGGGACGCGCCCTCCTGTCCCACCTCAGCCCTGCCTCGCCTTCACAGTACCCCCGGTTACCGCGCTGCGAGTCTAGCGCCCCACGGCCACTGTGGGTGCCCAGGGCCCAGCCTGGGAAGAGGCAGCCACGCCCCCCACGGCCAGCCCCTCCCAGCCAAGCCGGGTGCTGCCAAGCAAGTCATCTCTTTCGCAGCTACTCGGGAGTCCGCCTTCGTGCACGCCATCGCCTCTGCCGGCGTGGCCTTCGCGGTGACGGCGCTCTTGCGCCGAGGGCTCCGCTGCCATCTGCGGCTGCAGCGGCCGCCATCAGGGCTCGCCCGGTGAGGGCTGGAAGTGGGGCGGCTGCAGCGAGGACATCGAGTTCGGCGGGATGGTGTCTCGGGAGTTCGCAGATGCGCGGGAGAACCGCCCAGACGCCCGCCTCCGCGATGAACCGCCACAACAATGAGGCCGGGCGCCAGGTACGTTTGTGGCCCCCTTCATCCTGGGGGTGAAGCAGAAATCCCTGAGACCACACCCCTGCGGGGCTCTGGGAAACAGAAGCTTTCGAGTAGGACGTGTGCCCTGGCCCCCTGAGGGGTGTGGCCCGCTGGAGGCCGGGTGGTGGGCCATGGGAGGGATGTATCTGATGGCCGGACTGGCGGTCTGCTCACCTCCTGCCCAGGAGTGTCTGAAACACAGGGCTGTCCCGTTGCTCCACGAGGTCTAGGGCATTCTCACAGGATGGCAGGTCTGCCTGTGATGTTGAGGTCACAAGGAAGGAGGGACGGGAGAAAGGCCCGCTCCTGCACATTCCCGGAGGGAGACAGCAAGGCTGTTACACCACAGTGTGGTAAGTTCTCCAGTGAAGAAATGCACAGACGCACACACGCGCAAGGTGATCCTGGCAGAGTGGAGAGGCCAGACCCAGACTGGAGTCTCAGAAAAGACTTCTACTGACAGAGGTGGTGAGTGGAGACAAGCAGAATCCTTGGCAGACAGGGAAGCCTGGCATGCTGCAGTCCCTGGGGTCGCAAAGAGTCGGACCTCATTGAGTGACTGAACTGAACTGAAGTGAGATGAGGGGAAGCCAGGAGAGCCTCTGGGTAACCCATAGTGAAAGAATGCACAGGAGTTAGTTCAGGCGGAATATGGAGAACAGAGAAAGAAAGATGTGGGGAGTGGAGAGGCTGTCAGAGAGCAAGTTGTAAAAGGCTTTGTGAGCCTTTTCGAAAAGAACTTGATTAGAGGGTCAGGGGCAGCTGCTGATAGGAAGTGATGTGTGTAAGGGCTGGAAAATGTCCAGTAGAGTTGGCTCTGACCTTGGCCAGTGAAACTGGGGCATTGCAGAGAGCTGAAGAGTGAACATTTTAATTTCCAACAACAGGGAACTTGGTGACTCACGTTAATCTGCCAACTAAAGACAAGTGCAAATGTAGGATGAGACTAAAAAGCACCATTTACAAGTATAGAATACTCACTTGATACAGTTACCTGACTTATCACAGGCAAGAAGACAGTGTGGTGCAAAGGGGAAAATGGTCTTTTCAATAAAGGATGCTCAGTCAGTTGGATAACGATATGGTAAAAAAATTAATCTTGACCCCTACTTCATGCCATATTTTAAAAAATCAATTCTCCATTTCCAAGTAGGAAGGAGTAAACAGAGAATGTTTAGAAGAAAATATATTTGTGACCTTGGAGTAGGCAAAGAGTTCCTAAACAGGCCAAAAAAGCACTCATAATGAAAGAAAAATGTGATAATGCAGTGTATTAAAATGTATAAAACCGCACCACCATGAAACTGAAAAGGCAGTCCATACAGGAGGAGAGATTCACAATATATACACTCAACCTGTATATTATAGTATAAGAAGAACTCTGCAAAGTAATAAGAAAAAGACTGATAACCCAATAGAAAGCTGGCTAAAATATGAAAGCCACTTCACAAAAGAAAATCTAGAAATGACCAATATGTGTGAATATGTGAAAAGGTGATCAATATGACTAGTCATCAAGGAAATGCTGTTGGAATACATGCCCTGGCAGGAAAGACGATGACAACTGGAAGAGAGCATGATGGGAGTTTCCGAGGAGCTAGTGTTCTGAGGCTGGTCATTTGTGAAATTTGGTCATATTTCATGCTTATGACATATAAACTTTTCATGTATACTACACTTCCAAAAAAATTATTGTTAAGTGTCAAATAGCTAACCATATAGTGAGGAATTAGCAGTCCAAAATTCAGAGGGCGACTATAGCCTCCAAGCCAAGTGCTTGGGGCTGTTTTTATCCAGGGGTCATTTGCTGGTCTGTGAAAAGAGTATATATGCTGAGCAGCATTTTCAGCAGCCTCACCGAGCTAAAAGGGATCATCAAAGGTTCCATGTCTGGGAAATAATTTCTCAGTTTAGGCGGGATCCTGAGGAGTAAAAGAAAACCTGAAATAGATAAGCCGTTGTGCACATGTGCAGGCTAGCAAAATCTCAAACCTGGATTAAGGTGATCCCAGATTGCTGGTATCCCCATGCACCTGGAAAAAGAAGACAAAAATTTTTTTCAGAGAATGATAACCTTATGACAGGCTGATATTTTTTTCTACAAACAATTTTTCAAACACAGTGTTCAACACATGATCAAATATAACCTATTAAATGAGCTGGTGACAGAATGAGTGATAACCAGCCAAACAAAGCAAAACAAGAACAGCAACAAAAACAGAAACAAGAGTCCAATACTGAAATTATTAGACACAGATTATGAGAAAAAAATATGCTTACTTATGTTCACAAAGCTAAAATGCAATGTAATAGATTTGGGAAAGAATCACAAAGAAACTGTAGACCTGAAAACTGAATGGGAGCTTCCAGTTTAAAAAAATGACAAACTAAATACAAAGGGTTTTTGTCTGCAGTCTCCTAGAACATCACTAAAATGACAATGAATTGATTTTAAGATACATAACTAAACTATAGAGAACATGCAGAACAGAAGGGGAGAAAGGCAATAAAACTTTGAAAGCAGAAAGCAATATCTCAGTACAGTCAAGAAAGGTGAATCCTAAGCCAATAGAAGCTCTTAAACTAGATCGACTTTAATCTTAAACCAATCTTAAAGCAATCAACCCAGGAATTTCTAGTATTGGATATCTTGAGAAGTAGAGATAGATATAGGGCGTGGAAACAGAAAGATTGGTTGAAATCTATTTTAAAAGCACTTTTAAACCTACTAGCTCTTCTGTCCAACCTCTTGCATCCAGACAACACCCCCTCCATCACCATGGCAGAAGCCTGGAGGCTTATTCCCTAACGAGGGTAAAGCAGAAGATGTCTGGACCACTGAGGGTGAGGCTGCCCAAGTGAAAGGAGTCTGTCTATATGCATATTTCTCTTCTTAATCTCCTAGTGCCACAGCGAATCTTGTATGCTGTAGGCGGGAGAATGGAAGATTCTCCCCTGAAAATCAGACCAATCCAAGAGAAGAGACTTGAAGATATTGATGTAGGGTTTCCCCTAAAAGCAACGTGGCCAGATCACTCTACAGTGAGGGTCCGAGTACATGAGTCTCTCCTGTGTACAGGAGGTTCCGATAAGTTTTTGGTGCCCCACTTTTAAATACAGCGGGTAGTTAGGGATCACTGAACATGATGCCTTCCTACAACCACAACAATAAAGACCAAAATAAATAAACAAGAACCAAACTTACAGGAAAAAGACATTATAGAGAGAGATGAAAACTTCAAAAACCATCACTATCCCCAGAGAGTTAATACACTGAATCCATAAAAATGGAATAAACTGTTAACTTAAAAGAATATTCAGGGGGGAAAGGAGGCTCTTAGAAATTAAAATAGGACAGCAAAAAATCTCAGCAGAAAGGTTGGAAGACAGTTGGGACAGCCTTCCCACAAAGAAGAGGAAGAAAGTCAAAGACCTGGAAAATAGGAAAGACGAGAAAATATAGAAGATCTGTCCAAGAAAGACAATGATGAACATGAAGATAGGAAGTTTGGTAAAGAAGTAATACAAGAAGTTTCCCAGAGCTGATGACCAGACATTCAGACCAAACAGGCCATGTAAGTGATTAGCACAAGAAAGGGGAAGACCCATGTCCAAACTCATTGTGAGGGTTTTCTTGGTGGTGCAGTGGTTGCGTCTGCCTGCCAGTGCAAGGGACATGGGTTCAACGCCTGGTCTGGGAGGATTCCACATGCAGCACAAGTAGGCCCATGCGCCACGGCTCCTGAGCCTGTGCTCTAGAGCCCCTGAGCCGCACCGCGAGAAGCCCCCATGGTGAAAAAGTCCACATGCATCAATGAAGAGTAGCCCCCACTCACAGCAACGAAGACCCAGCACAGCCAAAAGTAAAACTTTAAAAAGAAAACTTATTGTGAAATTCACAGCCTATGACACAGAGAAGCCTTCCAAACTTCCCAGAAAAAGATTTGATTTCATGCAAAGGATCAGGAATCAAAATATCATCAGTGTTTTCTAAGAACAACAGTGAAAGCTAGAATAAAATAGAGCAATACTTTCAGAATCCTGAAAAGCCAAAACTTTTATACCAAGCTAAATCATCTTTTCAACTTTTCAAGTAGAAAAGATTTGTTTGCAGACATGCACGCTTCACAAAATTTACCAGAAGGGCTTTGAAAAAGATGTCTCCAAGAAAATGAAATCCATGGAACATCTGGTGTGTTTGAAAGTCTTGAAGGGAATATTTACATGACTAGAGAGTGTATGAGACTGAATCCGTAAGTTCGTTAAAAACAGCAACAACAAAACATTTTGTAGGAAAAAAAAAGCAATCACATCATATGACTCAACCAAGTATGACATTTAACAAAGCCCCAACACTGTCAGCTTCCCTGGTAGCTCAGCTGGTAAAGAATCTGCCTGCAATGCAGCCAACCCTGGTTTGATTCCTGGGTGGGGAAGATCCGCTGGAGAAGGGATAGGCTACCCACTCCAGTATTCTTGAGGTTCCCTGGTGGCTCAGCTGATAAAGAATCCACTTGCAATGCCAGAGACCTGTGTTTGATCCCTGGGTTGGGAAGATCCCCTGGAGAAGGGAAAGGCTACCCACTCCAGTATTCTGGCCTGGAGAGTTCCATGGACTATACAGTCCATGGGGTCACAAAGAATCAGACACAAGTGAGTGTCTTTCATTTTCAACACTGTCAGCACCAAGTTTTGATCTAACTGGAACTATGCTATAGTTTTTAGAGTAGGGAGGGAGTTTGGAAAAACTGCATCAGAGTTGTGGCATAAGGTCCCCCAGGGGACCTCCATGGTGATAGGTCCATAAGACAAGGCCAAACACTGAAAAATCAAGAAATAACAAGTGAAAGTTTTAGTCTGTCTGTTGTGTCCAACTGTTTGCAATCCCATGGACTGTAGCCCATCAGGTTCCTCTGTCCATGGGATTCTCCAGGCAAGGATAGTAGAGTGGGTAGCCATTCCCTTCTCCAGGGGATCTTCCCGACCTAGGGATCAAACCTGGGCCAAGACAAGCATCTTATTAGAGGTACAGAGGTGCAAGGTGCTGCCCCTAGCAGGTCAGGAAAGTACTGTTAATGAGAGTGTGGGAGCAGAACTCCTATTTTTCTTAACAAGTCTTAGGAACTCTTAGACTTTTTAAAGTATATGCATATATAACTTTGATCAAAAGTAAAACTAAAACAAAAGACTTAGGAGGCAGAGATGGGAAGTGGCAGCTCCTCTTTGGAAAAGCTTGGTCACGGAAGAGAAGAAAATGGAGATTAGACAGAACTGGACTTTGGTGAGGGAATGTAATTTACAGATGCCCCTAAAAAGTGCCAGGATGAGAAGGAAGGCTTGAAGAAACAGCAAGGAGAGGGGAACAGGGTGGAGGAAACATCTGGACATGGAGCCCACCTGAAGTCTTAGGCCAGCACTGTTCAATATAGAAGTGTAATGAAAACCACACAGTATGTATCAATTTCTAGTAGCCCATTTTAAAAGGAAAGAGGTGAAATTTGTTTTAAATAATAAATTTTATTGAGCCCAATATAACCAACATGTTACCATGACAGTAATGCACTCAATATTAAAATTTTGAATGAGATATTTCCCATCCTTTTATGAAATCTGGGGATTTAGTGTGCCCCAGCATGTAGTGTGCCCTTAACAGCACTTCTCAGTTGGGACCACCAGCCGCATCTCACAACCTCACAGGTGGCTACTTCTGATTATATCATAGGACCTTTCACCCCCAGCCCCACCCCTTCCCCCAAAGAGAGAAGGGAAGAGATCCTGCTGCTGGGGTGCCCACAGGAGAAACATAATGTAATTCTCAGCACTCCCCTACAATGCAATAAACCCAGTTTCCCGGGGCCCTGAAGATACTGTGCTCAAGCCACTCCCATTATTCACGATCAGGCCAGCCCCCAGGCTTGCCACCCAGCCCATGTGCATCTCCTCTAGACCAAAGTCTTGGATTTCCCCAGTCAGAAGGAACCGTTTCCTTTCCCACCCCTGCACTTACCTGTCACGTTACAGCCCCTTCACCGGTCTGCCGGGGGAGCCACATCAAGGATAGCACTGGGAGAGGGTGTCTGCTCCGCCTGGGAGTCCCAGAGCTTTCTGGAGCAGGTTGAGGGATTGTTTGACAGATGAGTGGAAGGAAAACTAAGGCAAGGAGCACAGCCATCCTCCCGGGAGGTGGGGAGGTTGAGGGCCTGCCCTGACCCCACCGCTTGCCCGCTTCTGTAGGCCATCGCCAGTCACATGCACCTCAAGTGCAAGTGCCATGGGCTCTCGGGCAGCTGTGAGGTGAAGACCTGCTGGTGGTCGCAGCCCGACTTCCGCGCCATCGGTGACTTCCTCAAGGATAAGTATGACAGCGCCTCAGAGATGGTGGTGGAGAAGCACCGCGAGTCGCGCGGCTGGGTGGAGACCCTGCGGCCACGCTACACCTACTTCAAGGTGCCCACAGAGCGCGACCTGGTCTACTACGAGGCCTCGCCCAACTTCTGTGAGCCCAACCCCGAGACGGGATCTTTCGGCACGCGAGACCGCACCTGCAACGTGAGCTCGCACGGCATAGACGGCTGCGACCTGCTGTGCTGCGGCCGCGGCCACAACGCGCGCACCGAGCAGCGGAGGGAGAAGTGCCACTGTGTCTTCCACTGGTGCTGCTACGTGAGCTGCCAGGAGTGCGCGCGCGTCTACGACGTGCACACCTGCAAGTAGAGGGCGTCGCTATCGGCGCCCGCCGGTTAGAGCTCCACCTGGCGGGGGCGGGGCCCCTCCGTGGGCGGGGCGGAGGCGGGGCTCGAGGTAGCGCCCCTCCGTGGGCGGGGCGGGAGGCGGGGCTCTGAGGTGGAGCTCCTCCGTAGGCGGGGCGGGGCGGAGCGGGGCGGGGGCGGGGCTCTGAGGTAGGGCTCCTGGAGCGGGGGGGGGTCTTTATGGTAGGACAGGGTTGAGGCTCCTGAGCGGCATAAAGTCCTTCCCCGTCCTGGAGTGAAACCCGGGACCATTCCTGGGTCCCCTCTGGGGTTGGGGCTCCAGGGGACGGGGATTTAGCCTGCCATTACTGTCCCCCGGAAGACCACGTGGTTCCATCCTCCGGACCTCATCTGTGTAAAGCAGAATCTCCTGGCAGAATGAGCTGTGGAGAGCCTGTGGGGAACTTCTTGTCCTCCTACCCCTCCCACTGAGGTCCGAGGTATATCCTCCAAGGATTCTTCCCTCAATGATACCTGCCAACGCTCTCAACCAGGCCCTGCAGAACCGCAGGAATGGCTGGGATTTGGGTCCAGGAGATAGAGCCTCGTGGCAGTAGGCTGAGGAAGGGCCTGAAACGTGCGGCCTAACTCTGTCCCGGCTGCTTTGTGCTCGGCATCGGACACCTAGGCCCTCTTCCCAGTGTTCTACTGCCACCCAGGCCCCAGCAAGGCACCATGCAGCCTAGTCAGCTGTGCCCTCTACTTGGCTGCTGACAGAGTCCAAGCCTGGTTCTCCCACCTCCCTGTCTTCACGTTCCCACAGGCACCCCATCTCATCCACAGGAGAGGAGCAAAGCCTCCTGTTCCAGTCTTGCTGTTGCCGCCCTCTTGGCCTCAGCACCTCTCTCCAACTCCCTCATTCACAGTCCTCTGTAAGGGAAAGACAAGAAGGGGACCTAGACTCTAAGGCTGCCCAGGGCCTACTCAGCTCTATAACCTAGCTTGGAGGCTCACCTGGGGTTGTTCGGGAGATTTGGAGTCAGGGGATGATACAACACTGGTGCTATGGAGAGAGGACCCAAAGACCCCAGAGGAGTGGTCTCTGCCCCAGCCCCTTGTGGCCAGGACTGACCCCCAGGTCCTGCTGCTATGTCTAGGGTACACCAGACCTACCTGCCAGCAGCCATTGTGGAGTCTCCAGTGGGCTACTTGGCTTGGCCCTCATCACATCTGACTCATCCATCCTGTCTGGGAATGAGCAAGGCCGATGGACCCTCAACTAATGCCCATAGGAACTGCCCACCATGTGCTGCCATGCCAAGACTTTTCCTCCTCAGCCTCCAGTACTGTGAAATGTTGCCTGGCCCCTGTCCCTGAGGGCCTCCCTCTCCACGCAAGGCACAAGACAGTGGAGGGACCTGCACACCCCACTAGGAATACGACTTTCCTCTGCTTTGAATTTTGCATGTGTGGGTTTTAATTTTATTTCTGATGCTGCTATATCCACCATACACAGGAGCTAGACAAACAGATGTGGTGTTGTGGTTTTCCTTTTCTTTCTGTGAAAGAAACTTTTAGTCATAGCTTGTGAGTTTCAAACAATGGGGAAAGTAAAAACAAACAAACAAACAAAAACAAAGAAGAAGAAACAACCAAACAAGCCTGTGGATTGTGCTGGGATTTTTGGTGGTGGGTCAGCAAGGCATGGCACCTGGATTGGTCATGACCCTCTAGGAGGGGCCACGATGGGAGGTGGTGGTGGGCATGTTTAGCTCAGAGACTCCTGGGGCTCTGTGGTGGCCTCCAGAGCCAGACTTCCAGAGGAAGGAAGAAGGATGGCCACTCCAAAGAAGGAAGGCAACAGCCAGTGGTCTCAAAGTCGAGGGGGAGACAGACCTGTGAAAAGTGCAGAGAGCGGGAAAGGAGGCCTGCCTGCTACAGGGGATGTGTGGCGCAGCAAGCAGGGCACCATGGCAGCCCCAGGGGGCAGACCCCATGCAAGTCAGGGGTGCAGCAGGACATCCACCAAGTCAGCTGAAAGCCACTTCCCCAAACATCCACAACATGCTCACTCAGTTGACATCTGAGCACTAGCTATGTGGCCATGCTTCCTGGGCTTGGGGACATGAACTCTGTATGGGGTCCCCTTCTCAGCCTGCCATGGGGCACTCTAGAAGCCTGGTCTGACTTGGAGGCAAGACATGTTCCCTCAGTTGGAGGCTCACCAGCAAGAAGCCTGGAAATTAGGCAGGAACTTCTCACTGGGCCTTCCCTCCTTCTGCCCCCTGCAAAGGCCACATTAGAAGTCACAGCTCATGCAGCTGGAATCCAGTTGGGAGGTCATGAGGGACATCCATCGCTGGCAGAGAGCTAATGTATGAAGCCAAGAACTCTCAGGGGCTCCTTCCTGCTTCTGTTCATCCTCAGGCCTGAGCTGACCCTGGACCCCGGCCTCCTCTCCACTACAGGGCATAGCTCAGGTGTCCAAGAACTGGCAGGGGTCAGCAGTCTCTATATATATGGTTGGCCAGATCCTGGAATCATGCTCAGAATCTTGGGATGAGGATCTTTCCAAGGCAAACAGGGAGAGACTCGAGGACAAGCAAAGCATACTGTTGGCAGGAGCATCACGCTGTGCCTCCATGGTTATTGCCTATATCCACCCTCAATCCAGGGTATTCAAGGTATGCAGAGCTGGGTAGCCCTCTGAAAACTGAGGCTACAGGAGCCAGGGGATGAAGGGATGGCTTCCTCAAACCACACCTTCACCTCTTCAAGGCAAGAGCAGGGTCCTTGCTTCTCTCTATGTCCCTCCAGGCTCTCTTCCCTACTACCTCCACTGCCTCTGAGCCCTGCCCTGATATCCAAGCAGACCCACAAGGAGGGAGAAAGGAGAAGCAGGGGTGGAGGGGCATGCTGGGACAGGTGGGACATGGGGAGAGCTGATGCGGGAGCTGAGGGGAGGAGGCCTAGTCCCCACCCTCTCAGAGGTCAGGCTCAGCACAGGCGCCCTGCAGGAGCCATATGCTAGAAAGGAGGGGGGCTGGGGGCAGACGGGAGCCTCATAATCAGGAGGCTTGTGCCTGCTGAGAGCAGAGGGAGGGAAGCCCAGTTCAGCTGGCTCCATGGCTAGACATCAGGGCTATATGGTATCCTTGAGAGCAAAGGAATGAAGGGTGACCCTCTGCCAACAGAGAGCCAGAGCTGGCTGGCCAGTGTCCTGGCCAGGGCTGTGCAGACCCAGCATGGGCAAGAGTATCCACTCCACACAGAGCTCTGCACTGGGAGAGAGGGTTTGAGGAGCTGCCTGCTGGAGGGAGTAGGAGCCCTTCAAGGGAGGAAGGGAGGAAAGAGGAAACATGGTGATAGGAGGTCATGACCTCATCGCTCCAGACAGGGCCTGGGGAATACCACCCCCTTCACGCTAACGGCCACACTGGTCTTTGCCGCAGGCTCCAAGCCACTGAAGTCAGAGCCAGAAGAGGTCCAGCAAGGCTCAGGGACTAGAGGCAGGGACTTCCCCACAGTCATCCAGTGGTTAAGCATCTGCCTGCCAATGCAAAGGGCAGATTCAACCCCTGGTCCAGGCAGAGTCCACAAGCCACAGGGCAGCTAAGCCTGGGCACCACAACTACCGCAGCTGGTGCACCCTAGAGCCTGGGCTCAAGTCGTTGCAGTGAGAAGCCTGGGCACTGCAACTTGAACAGCCCCCACTTGCTGTAACTAGAGAAAGCCCTTGTGCAGCAACAAAGACCCAGCACAGTCAAAAATAAATATAAGTAAATATAATATATATATTTAAAGGGGACTGCCAAGAGACACAGGACTCTGGACTCCCAAATCCTCTGCTTTCACACTCCAAATCATTATCACCTTCCCAGGCTGGCACGACAAAATCCCACCCAAGCCACTCGCCCTTGTTGGCTCGGGGCTCCCTGCCTCCTTTACCAGGCCCATTTCAGGGCAGGTCACCACTGCCCCAGAGCTGTAGCTGACCACCAGGGACTCCCTACTGGGGCCTCAGGGGGTCAGCTGGAGTCAGATGGACTGCAGGCAGACGCTCTATAGAGAGGGAGACAGTGATGAAGTTCACAGGGCAGTGTCCAGGCCTGGAGCACAGGTGGCCAATCTCACCTGCAGCTGTGAGTCACCAGCAGAAAGATCCCAGGCCCACACAGCCCACCAGTCAATAGGGCCAGATCAGGCACTCCACACAGGGCTCAGGTCCTGGAGGTGGGGGTGGTTCTGACAGAGGCTCCACTGGAGCTGCCTATGGGCTGCATCCACAGTGCGCAGATGGTACAAATGGTGTGTGGCACCTCTTAGAGTCTGGGCAGGACCCTAATTGGCACCTGCTGAAAACTAGGTGCTGGGGCTCCATAGATGAAAGTGTAGGAGAGACGGGCTAGTCAGGGAGTGGAGGCACAGCCACAGGGCCACAAGGGTGAGAGGCCAAGAGAGGAAGCAAGGACACGGCCCAGCTTCCTAAGAGCAGAGGCCAGACACCCAGAAGGAAGGTGGAAGCTACCTGGTAGTTGATGCAGAGGTAGGTTCTGCCTACCTGGTCTCAGCTTTCCACCAGGTGAGGCGCCAGGCCCCCACTCCCCATCTCTATGGCTCAAGGGCAGAGAGAGGCAGGACCCCACCAGAAGAGGCTCCAGGAAATGGTCGAGGGGAGCTAGCAAGAGCCTGTGTGACTGAGGTGGTGAAACCCTCAACTCTCTGCCAGCCAGGAGCAAGCCCCACCCAGAGCCTTAGTTTCCCTCCAGAGGAAGAGGAAGTGGGATGATGGGGCCCCCTGGGCCTTTCTGCTCCTGCCTTTTGCTGATGTGGGATGCTCCATCCGGAGCCCTCTCTGAGCCCAACTGGCCCCCCTCACCTGCCAACATCAGCATGTTCCCATGAACTCTGGGCCAGCATCCCCACCCCCAGCCTTTACCCTCAGCTCAGAAGGAGGCCAGAACACAGGGCAGCCAGCCTGCGGGCCTTAGAAGCCACCTCTCCGGGGAGTTTACAGCCCCTCCCGCCAGCCCTGAAGAAGGAGGAAATGGGCCTGGTGGGTCTGTTCACAGGTAGTTGAGACAGGAGAGGAATAACCATATTAAAGGCCCGGAGGTAGTGGGGCCTCACCCTGCCAGGGCCCCCTCTTGGCCCAGCTCCCTGCAAATCTCACACCCCCAGGGCTTCAGCTTTGAAGTTCTGGAGGGGGTGTGGTGAGCCCCTCCTCCTAGGACCCCGACAGGCCCTCCCCTCCCCTTCCCCTCCCCCCTCTTCCCTCATACTCCCACTTTCTGGGTCCTTAGGACCTGTTTCCACACTTCAACGAAGTGCTGAACCGTCCCATCCCCCCACCCCTACGCTGGGCCAGCATCTCCAGGGCTGGGACCCTCAGAGCAACAGGTGCAGGGCTCTGGGTCACCAAGCCTGTTTCAGAGCACTGAGGGCCCCCAGCCAGGTTCCCTAGTCCTGCACAGTGATGGCCTTCACCCCCTGCAGCAGAGCTTGGACCGGATGGGCCTCAAGGTCCTGCTGCCATGCCTTTGCCCCCTCTCCTGAGGGTCTGGTCTGGGGGTATGACGCAGCCCATCCTGGGGTCCGGCCTGATGGCCTGGGGGCAGCCCCAGTCCCTCAGCTCTTCCCTTCAGTAGCCTAGCCCCACTCCAAACTCCATGGTCCCTCCCCAAGCTGTGTGGTCCTCTTGCCTGCAACTCATCTGCCGATTGGAACCCTGTGCCCCTTCGTGAAACTCTCTGGTTGGGACTCCCAAGGACAAGGCGTCCTAGCAATCAGCAGCTTCCTCTCCAGTAGCCCCCTGGCCCTCTGGCCTGAGCAGGAGCAGGGCACCTCACGCACCCGCACTGCACTCCAGTCTCAAGTCCAGCTTCTGTCTGGACAGCAGATAACCTCCCAGGGTGACACCCGGGCCAGAGAGGAACAGCACCACATCTCTCCCATCCCACCTGGGTGGGAGTTCTTCAGGTCCTTCTATTCATAGGCATTGACAGGTAAACTGAGACCAGCTGGATAAAGCCTCTCTCCCCAGTGTGAGTTCCTGAAGGCAAAACTACCCCATTTTCTCCCTTCTTGTCCCCCCCATAAAAATGGGGGTATCAGGAGCAGCTAACAGAGGGCACTCCCACTTGCCACACTCCTCATTCCCCCAGATGACCTTGGCCCCAGAGATATGGGTAATGGCCCTTCCATACCTTCCGGGTCATCTGGGAGGGCTCTCGAGAGGAGGTGAGCACGTGGTGTAGTTTCTGTGGCTCTGACATCCTCGATCTGCACCCCTTAGGCATCCCGTACTTCTGAGAGGTCTGTCCCACAGATGCCAGGATTGGGCAGGTACCCAGGGCACTGGGGCAGCCCTGGGAAGGGCCCCAGCCTGGGAGCCGCCACTGCCTGGCCTGGCAGCTGGGACAGGAGCTACTCAGAAGGTGCTAATTGATGTTTAGATCCAGGCTGGCTCCTCAATCACGTCTCTCTCTCTTTCTCTCTCTCTTTTTATTTGAGTCTCTGGAGCACACAGTAAACAGTCATTTGGCTCTCAGGGCCCTGCAAATTGGTGTTTATGGTATAAGGACCAGGACTCGTCCACCCAAACACAGCAGGCGGGGAGGGAGGCACTGGGCTGGCAGGGATGGCATGCTCTCCCGCCCATAGAGGCCCTGCTCTGGGAAGGCCTTTCCTCCACTCTAAAGGAGAAGGCAGGCCTGCTCCCAGTAACCTTGATGCCTGCAGCCTGGCCTGAGGCAAGGAGTCAGCTGGTTCACCCACCAACAAAGGGCCAGCACTGGCCAGAATCCTGCCAGCCAGGCGCTTGTGTGTTTGGAGGCGGTCAATACTTGAGGAATTGTCATTAATCCAGGAGGGCTTCTTGGAGCAGGTGATTCTTTGTGACAGAGAGGACCCTCCAAAGGGAGCTCTGAAGGTTCATCAGGGCCCTCACATTCCTGGGGGCCCCGTGTCCAAGCTTCTCCCAGGTTTCCATTTCCTTCAAGTTTCTCCAAGTCCCTATGCAGATGTTAGGACCCTCTATACACACACCTTCTCCCAACCTCGGCAGCCATCTTCAGAACTCAAGACAGGAGAAAAGGGAGACTTTGGGAGAAAAGGGAGACTTCCCAATGTTTGCCCCCTGCCTAACAGCTGGACTGCAGAGAAGCAGGTGGGCCAGTGTAGAACCTGCAGCTGGCCCTAGCTGTCCCAGGCTCCTTGGCTCCCTCTGCTGCCTACAAGCTGCAGGGATGCATTCGACCTCACCTGGCTCATCCAGTCTGTCAGCCTGCAACCTACAGAAAGGCAAAGCCTGGGGCCCTGGGGAAGTTGTTTCATGTTTGGATTTGGGAAGGAGCATCATAGATCACATGTGCTTCTTCCCTGAGTGAATTTTCAGGTCTGAGCTATGGAACAGAAAACCAGCCCGCTCCTCTGCTCAAGAACCTTCCATGGCTCTCCAGTGCCAAGCTGGAGTTGGAGTGCTTCAGCCTACACCCCTCACAAATTGGTCCCACTCTGAGCTAAAGGGGCACCTCTAATCCATGGATGGAGAAACTGACCTGGGCAGGACATGACTTGCCCCAGGGCACTCAGCATGTTAGTCAGGCAGAGTCTTAAGGAAAAATGAGATCTCACATCGTACATCTGGTCCCACCTGCAGTTCACTCTCAACTTCCTTCACCCTTGCCTCCATCCCCCAGTCTCAGGCATCTCCTGGCCCCTGCTGAGACCTCCTCACCACCTCACAGCCATAATCTTTGTGGTTCCTATATCACGGTCCCCTGGGACCCAGCTGCACCTTAGGGACCCACGCAAGGCAGAGGAGAACCTGTGTATGTTGCATGTTGGGGAGGGATCTCTGGTGCCAAGCTGATTCATCCCCAGTGCTGTAAGCGTCTGCAGGGGCCCTGACCAGTTCCAAGGGCTGAGCCATCTCCCCAGCTCTAGACCTAGCTCCCAACAGATCCACCCTTCCTAGCTCCAGCCGCAGGCAGGCCAGTCTAAGTCAAATTATCAGAATGCCTCAGGAGAATGCCCCTTATCTGGGAGGAGATTTGGGAGTGGTTGGGACACCTGCAGTGGGCCATCCCTACAACATGTGGCCTCAGTATCAGCTGTCCCTGCAGTGATGCCAGGGGCTCCCTATGTGGACGCCTCCCGTGGAACCTCTCCCCACCTCCCACATCAGGGTCCTGAGGACATGGCCACGAGGAAGGGTGTCCCAGGTCTCAGGATGACAGCGTAGCAGCTGGTCATGCTGCACACAGGGAAACAGTCTGGAAAAGAGGCAGAACTTGTCCCAGCCTCTCAAAGTCAACAGCACACTGAGGACAGGCAGAATCATACATTGCATCGCCCCTGCTCTGGGAGGCCACGGGAAGGGGCTGCATCCAGCGCGGCCAGCTCCAGCTGGGCAAGTGTCTAGGAAGGAAAGGTGCTGCCTGGGACAGGATCAGGGTCAGTCTGAGGTCAGAAGTCAGCCCGGCAGGTCGGGGGTGGTCTGGGGCTGCCCCTTGCCCATGTCCAGAGGGCTGGTCTTCGTGGGTGTCGCCCCCAGTATGGGGGGAGGGTGGCCTCACCCAGGCTCCTGGACACGTCTGCAAGTGCAGCGTCAGCTCCGTGGCCCCCACCCACTGGACCATCAGGAGCTGCTCTGGCGCCTCCCAGTGGCTCACAGCTCTGCCAGTGCTTGTCTGACAACGACTCCTAGTGGACGTGGAGGTTGGCGAGTTCTAGCCTCTCAGATGGGGGAATGGGCACTGAGCCCACAGCTGATGTGAGGAACCCGGTGGGGCTGTTTCAGCACCCACCCACTCAGACTAGGAGGACAGTGTGGGAGACAGCTCGGCTCAGCGTGCCCCAGGGTACCCAAGAATGACAGGGATGGTGGCGACTCAGGTGAGGGTGCGGCAGGTGAGGACATGAAGGTAAGAAGGATGCTGTAGGTGAGGGTGATGCAGGTGGGAAGGAGCGGGTGCAGGTGGGGCGGATGCAAGTGGGGACACGGTGCTGTGGGTGCCGCAGCTGGGGACAATGCAAGGGAGCACGCTACAGGTAGAGTTGCACACAGCGCAGGTGTGATGCCTCCAGCTCGGACACACTCACAGGTGGTTCAGACTCACTCTCTGCCTCTCCCTGTTACATGGCTTGCCCTGTGATGGACAAAAAGAGGAGACAGCTCAGCCAGCCCAGGCCCACAGGGTCCAGCTCCTGCATTCCAGCCCAAGGCTGGCATGAGCAGTGGGACAGGCCACCATCCACTCTGACATGCTTCCTCAGTCGGCAGCTTCAGGAGCAGGTGTGACCACTTCCTGTCTCCCCTCCCGTGGGGCCTGGGGTCCCCGAGCAGGCCACGGGGTCGGGGGTATGAGGACACACCCTGGCCCTGGAATAGGACCAGAGGTCTCTCTGGGGCTTCCCTGCAGCTCAAACCCAGCCAGGTCCAACATGCCGCTGGGCAGCAGCAGCCGCCAGCTAATACCCAACCCAGACAAGGTCCCGGCATGGCCAGTGGTCTCCGACTCTGGGTCCAGTGTCCAGTGTCCTTGTCCAGTTAATGAGGAATAATGCTGTTTCCAGAACCAGAAATCATGCTGGGACTCCTCACACTACCTGGCCTGCCTGCTCAGGTTCTCCCATCCCTCAGCCTGGCTCTGCCGGGCCTCTGGGCCTGGACTGCCTGTTGCCTTGATGTCCAGCTCTGGGCAGGCAAGCAGGCAGACATCCACCCTTTGGGCGGCAGCAAGACGCTCCGGCCGTTTCTTTTCCCATCTATGACGGAACAGTGGCTGCTTTTGTCCGGGACTTGCCTTCCTCGCCCTGTCTGTCTCCCTCTCTATAACCAGACCTTTGAAGGATCAGATCACAGACCCTGATGTCCCTGGCTGATCACCTGGAAGGCTTCTGCCTCCCCACTGGCCTCCCTCACAGGGCACCCACCCCTTAAACACATCTGGGGAGCAGGTGCCCTCTAGGGTGACCTTAGCCTCTCCCCTTACAGCTAGCCCTAACATGGGGTGGTAGGAGGTAGCAGTCTGTGCAGGAAGAGGCTTGAAGTCCCTCTTGAAAGGGGGCTTCCCAGGGCAGATGCCCAGCTGGGCTTGCAGGTAGGGGTGGGGTGCTGAAAAGGGCAAGGCTGGCCCACCTTGACCTGGGAGCCAGAAGCAGCACCCAACCCCCAGGCTGGAAACAGGAACCGGCAGAAACAGACTAGTGTCCCCAGAGCCAGCCTGTCCTCAATTGGTGGAGACAGAAACCCACTTCAGAGCCTCAGGATCCCTGTGCGATGTTCACAGTCTCGGAGAGACCAGAGTAGAAAGCATGGAGCTGGATCCCAAGCCAAGTGACAGGTGTGGAGGCCAGCTCTCTGGAGTGTGAGGCAGGGTGCACGAGGCAGATCCCAGCAGCAGACGCTGGACACCGCTATGCCTCGGGCTGGGCTTTTAATTAACCTTGGCCACTCTGATGGGCCCCAATTAAGTGGAGAATGTGATGGCAGAGCGGGGTCAGGCAGAGAGATGGGTTTTAATTAAAGCACTGAAGGGTCCTAGCCAGGGTAGCGGTGGCCTAGGCAGGAGCGCCCCCACCTGACTGCTTTGGTCCTAATCTTGCTCCAAAGGATGCTGGCGCACCTCAGGTGGCAAGAATAAGTACTGCTTGCCCACAGCCAGGCTTGGCGCCCACAGGGCCTGTGACCTCTCACCCTCTCTATGTGGCCCAAGATCAGGCAGCTCCTCTCTGAGCCACTGTCCCCACTGGCTTCCCCTCTCTTCTTCCTGTCTCTGAGCATCGACAGTGTGTCCACTGTAAAGGCCCTGCTGGGTGGCAGAGCACAGAGGAAAAACCAAGAAACAAACGTGAAAGTGAAACTGAAACTGGCTCAGTCGTGTCCGACTCTTTGTAGACCCCATGGACTATATAGTCCATGGAATTCTTCAGGCCAGAATACTGGAGTGGATAGCCTTTCCCTTCTCCAGGGGATCTTCCCCAACCCAGGGATCGAACCCAGGTCTCCGGCATGAAACAAATGAATTAAATATGTTCATGTGCAATGGGGGAGAGTGGAGTGAAGGGAGGGCTATTTTCAATGGATAGGGGAGTTCAAAGGAGCATAGGCCCTCAGAAAGAGGACAGAAGGAGAAAGCGAACTCATCTGAAAGGGGGGCAGTCAGGGCAAAGGCCTTGGGTCAGAACCCTGGGCACAGCTGAGCTGCCTGATACCAGCAAACTAAAATGAGAGGGAGGGCCTCCCTGGTGGTCCAGAGGTTAAGAATCCAAGCTGCAATGCCGGAAACACTGGCTCAGTCCTGGTCTGGGAAGATCCCACATGCTGAAGAGCCGCCAAGCCCTTGGGCCACAACTACTGAGCCTGTGCTCTGGGTGCCTTGCTCTACAACTAGAGAAGCCCACACAGCACAGCCAGACAGCAGCCTGCGCAGCAATTAAGACCAAGCAGAGCCAGAAATCAACAAAAATAAATACAAATTTTAAAAAATAAAATGAGAGGGAGCCAGACAGCAGAAAGTCACTGGCATGGAAGGCTTTCAGCGGCACTCAGGTGGACAAGGGCCACATGGGGCTTCTGAGTTGGGCCACCTGCTAGGTTCCAGGAACCAGAATGCTTGACCTTGGACACCAATCTGCTTGGTGCTCCCTAGCCTTGCTCAGTGGAATGGCAAGCAAGACACTTGTGAGTCCTTGACAGATTCTGTGAGTCTGAGGATGGTCCACACTTGGGTCTGGGCTTGGAGCTGTCTGGGAGAGACGGTGGCAGGCAGGTACATGCGTCCTGCCCACAGCTGTCCATCTTTCTTCAAAACAGTCTGCAATGACTGCAGCTACAAGGCTGGCCTTCTACACGGCTGGCTCCCTCCAGACCCCGGGCTTTGGGAGTGATGCGTGAAGGAAACAGGGCGAGAGAGTGTCCTTCCCCTGGTCCTGCCAGGGGCTGCAGGCCAGGGGGAACTCAGGAAAGGACTGTTCTAACCCAAGAGCCAGAACCGCTGCCAGGTGTGAAAGTCACAGCCTTGCAAGAAGCTGGCCACCCTCAGGCCAATGTGTGCAGATACCACCTGGACAGGCAGGTGAAAGGAAAGAGGCGTGTCTAGGGGACCCCCATACTTTCAGCCCCAGAAACCAGTTCACATGAGCCCCTGGGGGTTGTGACAAATTTCTACAAATGTAGTGGCTAAAACAACAGAAATTTGTTCTCTCCTGGGACTGGAGGCTAGAAGTTCAAAATGAACATGTGGGTGGAGTGTGCTCCCTCTAGAGGCCCTGGGGCAGACCCTTCCTGCTCCTGGTTCTCGGTGCCCGGGCGTCCGTTGGCTTATGGCTGTGTCACCCTGGTTTCTGCCCCTGTGGTCAGGTGGCCACCTTCCGGGGTCTGTCTCAGATCACCTGTAATAACACTTGTCACTGAATCCAGGGCCCTAATCCAGTCATCTCACCTCGAGATTCTTGATTAATTACAACTGCAAAGACGCCATTTCCAGACAAGATCCCCTTCTGAGATTCTGGACAGATGTGACTTTGGGGGATACCATTCTGCCCCCTGAAAATCCTGTGGGGTAAACCCAGGTACTACCGCAACTTGGCTGCACCACGTGCAATCCTTGTGCCAGTACATGCCACCAGGATGCTCCTAGGCCCTAACCCCCAAGGAGACTGCGTATATAAGGACTGCTATTTTAAGCCACTAGGGTTTGTGGAACTTGTCACCAGTCCATAGATAGGGCAGGGACCAACAAACTTTTCCCTTTCCCAGGGTTTTTGAAACCCTGAATTCATCAGATGCCTCCCAAGACAGGTTGGGTCCCTCCCTCCTGCTGTCCTCTGTCTGGGGGTTGTAAGGGGGAGAAGGGACCCCGGAGAGAGAAACAGACACCAGCCCTCTGAAACTTGGGGATGAGTCCCAAGAGAACAGCTTGGTCCAGGTGTAGATGAGGGGTGCAGGCCCCCTCACAGTCTGTGACACAATCTGCGCCCAGACCCATGAGGGCCTGCCCTCGTCCCTCCCTCCCCTCCCCATCCGCTTGCTGAGTGCCATGGCTGCACACCCTGCTCAGCCTGGTCTGATGATCACCTGCTGGCTTCCTGGCCTCCAGCCAGACTGCAGGGACCACCATGGCAAGTGCCTCAGTCACTGGGGTCTTCCTGCCCCTCAAATTCCATGTCAGATATCTCTGTTGGTCCCCTGCCCTACAGCTTGCCACATGCCATCCCCAAGTGGGGCCTCTCTCCCTCCCCTACTGACCTCATCCAGAAGTTAGAGCAGGGAGGTTATGTAGGCACCAGGGACCCCCTAGCAGGCTAAGGAAGTCCATGATCTCCTTCTCAGAATACAGTTTTATTACTGCCTAACATAAATGATGCACCATCAGAAACAGATCCAGTTATCAAAAGTTTTAAGATTTCTGTGGCATGTGACTTCAGGGGCAACAGGGTTCTATAACCTCAATGAGGATGATGGTTTCCAAAATATCCTGAGTGCAGTTAGCACTTTCCGGACTGCATACATCCAGCGTGTCCTTCTGACTGTGTTCAGCTCCATAATGCTGGCAGGTGTGGGAATGGAGCCTTGTGCAGAAGGGGGCACGAATGCAGTGCTGTAATTTCTGTCAGCCTCCGTTGCCAACACCAGAGATGAAAACGCTAGCTGCAGGCTGACAACCTCTGTAATCTCAGTTGAGCAGGGGACAGAAAGATTTCATGGTTCCTACAACAGTCATGACAAGATGTAAAATTGTCCTGAGGCTCCTGTTGCTGACAACATCATAGGGCCAGTGCATACTGCTATTTGGGAATGTCACCTATATTCAAAATGGGAGGGAATGGCAAATGTCAGTCAGAGGGTCCTAAAAAGATGTGCTTTTGGCATCCCAGTGCGAAGCTCACTGAGAAGCACTCCCTGGACTCGCCTTACCTATTGTCTGCCCAGGCGTGAAGTGAGACCAAGAACCAGGTAAGAAGCATCTTTCCCAGTAAAGCTGGAGAAGAGAAGACTGCCATGTCCAGGAGAGCCAAGACGAGTGTTCAGGAACTGCACGTTCCCAGACAGTGCTCAGGGAGAGGGAGAAAAGCCTTGGGTAGGGAATGGTCCTGGGCTGTTCCTGTAAGCTGGGCCAGAGAGAGGATGCAGGAAAGGGAGGAGCCTGCGTGATAAGGGGACACTGAGGCAGCAGTGGGCATGCTCAGAGTCTCAAGGTGGAGAGGCCCCAGAGTCAGCCCACTCACAGGCATCGAACTGGGCCATGGTCCTCCCACTGACCCTTGACCACTGTGCAGCTCTTGGTGGGCACACCCCTATGCCAAACACAGCCTTCCGACATAACCCAGCTGTCCCAACTGCAACCCAGGCCCAGGACAAGGGGCAGAATGGCCTGGGGATGGAGCAGGAAAACGGGCATGAGCATGGAGGCATGCAGGTGCCATCCCAGGACCCATACCACCAGAACAGCTGGCATAATCCCTGAAGCCTGCACCAGGAAGGACACGTAGGGAGAGAGGGCTTTGAGGGCGGGTCCTAGAGAGGAAGGGCTCTGAGCTGAGCAGAGGGGGAGGATTGGGCCCTCTCCACATCCCACCCTTATCTGGGACAGAAACCTGTCTCAGGGTCCCCTCTGGGCTCAGGGGTTCTTTAGAGGCCAGCTCATCAGGGGAGGGCAAGTAGGCAGAGACACCCCTAACCCCTCACCATCCAAGAAATTTTTTAAGATGATACAGTTCTGCAACTAGGTCCTGGGTGTTGAGTGCCTTAGTAAGTACTGAGCTCCCCATCACTTGAAGAAAACAAGGTAATGTTGCAGCCTACAGATTCACTGAAGCTCCAATGTCTTCAGAGGCAGGGTGGGGACAGAGGAAGAGATGCTGGCAACAAACAGGCCAGGATCCGAGATCCAGGGGCTCAATTCTAACCGTGTGATCTTGGGTGGGCTCGCAACCTCTCTGACTGCCACTAGCCTGGCATAAAGGTTGCCTGCCTCACAGGTGCCACACATAGAAGCTGCATGAGGTACTTACCAGGCTGGGGGTCTTAGAGGGTGTACTCATATTCCCTCTCCCTCCTGCCTCAGCTCCTTTGCTCTTTCTGGCACTTCTGTCCCTCCAACCACCCTTCCCAGAGTTCAGTATCCCTGTGTCTGACCTTGTCTCTGGACTCAGGGACCCCCTGAGAGGGAGGAACTTAGCCCCAGACTTCTGCTCTAGCTCAAGCTGAAGGTGAGGATCTGGGCTGGGGGCTTTGAAACTGACAATGGATGTGGCCATGGATGCTGGCAGGCCCTTTAGCTGGCTCACTCTGCCCTCTCCTGGCCAAAGCTGGGCAGGTACACAGCTTTTCCATCCCTGGAAAGGGGACAGAGAGGTCCTGGTGGGCATTAGGGCCTCATTTTCCCTAGGCAATTGCCTAGTACCTCCTGGCTCTCTAGCGTCTCCTGCCTGGGGCAGGGATCCTTCCGCTGATGTGCCCACCCCGGACCCCCATACCTGACTGGTCTGAAGACACCCTCTTTTCCCAAGTTGGGGGCCAGACCAGGAGAAAAGAATCAGGAAGAAGGTAAATTGGGTAACCCTGGGTTTACATAGGAATCCACCTTATTTTTTAAAACTGTGTATCTTTCACATGCTCCTTCCTATCTATTTAAGGATGCTCCTGAAGACACAATCATTTGCAGGCATTCACCTGTGGGTCAGTTCTCTAGGGAAGAGAGCCAGTAGCACCAGAAGGTTCTGTGGCCCTCTCTGGAGACACAAAACCCTGAGGGCACGTTGAGTGAGCACTGTGACGTGTTTACAGCAGTGGGGAGGCAGAAGCTGAGGTGCAGAGCACAGGCTAGGTCTTCCATAAATGATGAGGAGTGGGGGAGGCTGCGGTTCAAAGCAAGAGTCTGGCTCACAAGATCTAGGGCCCTCAGCCTCTCAGAAGAGGAGGTCATCAGTGTTTGGTGCAGGGGGCTGCTTGGGGGTTAGTGGGCAGCCCCAGGGAGAGCTGGTGAGGTCCCAGCCACCCCAGTGCTGTAAGGAGGCCCCAAGAGGAGTGGGTAGGTGGGGGGGGGGAGGTCCCAGCGAGAGAGGTCCCTGGACCAAGGCCCAGGCAATGGCCTGCTTTGTGCTCTCCACAACATGCAAGATAGTGAAGACCGCCCCCAGCAATGCCACCAGTGCCTCGCGTCACAGCAGCTGGATAGTACAGGAGAGAGTTCCAGTAGCGCAGGAGTGGAGTGATGGTACGGGGCTCGCGTTGGCAGGCCACAGTGAGTTCCCAAGCAGGGGGCCACACTAAGGCCCGAGCCTGGAGAATGTGGAGAGGAACCACAGTAGGCCCCCTCTCCCTTCTGATCAGCGTAGGGAGGCTTCCCAGAGGAGGGGCTCCCCTGTGTCACCTGGATCCCGCTTAGATGGCACCCCAGGGCAGCACTGTTCCCTGCCCAGGTACTTGCTCCCCCCGTGCTACTAGATGCCTTCTCCATTTGATCTTGACCCTTGCTTCTCCAGGTCGCTCCACGACCGCGCACAGGACAGCGTGGGTCCCTGCGGTCACCGGGCCTGAGTCTGGAGAGGGGAGCTGGCACCCAGAACCGCCGCCCCGGGACCGCGGGGACCGCCTGGGACTCAGTCTCTGCATCTGCCAAATGGGCTTGAGAACTCACCCCCGGGGCAGATCGCCGACAGGCGCGCGCAGGCGCAGCCGGACTCTGCCTGGGCTAGGGGCGCGCTGGGGACGCGGGGGCGCGCGCAAGCGCAGCGGTGAGCGAGGCGTCCTCCCTGGGCCCCGCGCCTACCCAAGGTCCTGTCCCTACCCTCCCGCACAGAGTCTGCGCCTGCGCACCGCAAAGGGAGAGTGGGTGGGACTGCGGGGGGGACTGCCCCGTTCCCCAGCGTCCCCCGCGGCAGCAGGCACTGACGTGGCCGCCGTCAGAGCCGCCATCTTGTGGGAGCGAAACCAACGCCTGCCTCCGAGCAGCATCTGCGCCGCGGCCGCCGAGGGTGAGGCTGGGCTGGGGCCGAGGCGGGGGCGGGGGGCCGAGGTTGAGGCCCGGCGCGAGGCTGAGCCGGGGAGGTGAGGGCCGAGACAGGGGCCGAGGTGAGGCCAGGCCGGGCGCGGGGCGAGGTGGAGAGCCGAGGTGAGGCCGGGCCGGGGGCCGAGGCGAGCCGGAGTCGAGGCGGGGGAGCCAAGGCCCGACGGGCCCGGGGGTCGAATAGAGGCCGGGGTTGAGGCGAACCTAGGCCGGGCTGGGGGTTCAGGCTGGGCTGGGGACCGAGGCGGGGCGGGGGCAGGGTGGGTGCGGAATGCGGGGCCTAGGGGTCTAGGGCTGGGATGGGGGTCGAGTCGGGGCCGAGCTGGGGCGGGGGCTGAGTCGGGGCCGGGGAGGGGTTCTGTCTGCCCATCCTCTTACCAAGCCCCCCAGAGTGGCCGGGGCGGCCTCCCGGAAGTCCGGGCCCGCTCCGCAGGTTCTCCAGGAAGCCCCGCTTCTTGCTCCGCCTCCGAGGCCTCCTGTCTCGGGGTCGCAAGGACCAGGAAACTGAGGCCCGCAGCCCGGGACACGGCCAAGGTCACACGATGGCCAGGGTTTGAGCCCAGTTCCTGTTTGTTCCGGGGACAGAGCCGGCGAGGCCGGGCGGAGCACCGGGTTCCTAGGCGCGTGCTGTGTGGCGCTTGGGTCTGAGCGCCTATGGCCCAGGAAGCCCTCGATGGACGCGCCTACGGCTTTGTAGGGCTCCTTTAACCAAGATTGCTGCAACCCCGGGATTGCTTCCCGGGTGCCTTTGGCATGGATTGGAATACACTTCCGAGCTGGTGAATCTTTAACCTACCTATAGATCGCGACCTGGCCGGAGTTGAGGCAGCCTCCCTAGCAGAGCGTCCTAACCCTTTCCAGTCCAAGCAGTTACGGACGGTAAAACAGTAGCTTTGTTAATAACGCTTGGCAATTAATTTCAGAGTACTTAAAATATTAGCTAACCAGTTGACCACTTTTGAGCGCTCAACAGAACACCAAGTAGCTGTTTCTAGCGAAATCTAGCGAAATTGCATAAGAAATCATTGGCAGGAGACAGGCAATTCAAACGCTTTGGGTGTCCCCGGAAGTCACTATCGAGAACTGTGTAGTTGATGTAGTCGTAACTGATGTCGTTGGTGTTGGAGTGGTAAGCTCTTGGTCTTGTCTCAGAACTAGTGGTCAGCGTTTTTTTTTCCCTGCTGGCTGTTTGCATGGTTGCTCTTGCGTTTTTGGCAGAGTGTCTGAAGGAGTGTGAGATGCCATGGCGTGTACTGTGTCCTTGGGAGTTTTCAGAAACCATCATGAGTAGCCAAAACTGGAAGAACTTTGAATGCATGGTGTTGCTGAGTCCAGAATTATGAGCAATTGAGTGTGTGTGTTGTCACAAATATGGCCACTCTGTTACAGTGTGCTTATCTTCCTCCCATAAAGGTTTTCTCTAGTTAATGGGTAGAATGTAATATGCCTCTTCACTGGAAATGTCCTGTTGAAAACACATCCTTGTCACTTGGGCATTACAAATCTGTTTCCTGTTGATGGCTAACTTCAGATACAAGTATTCAAAATTGCTACTTCAGAAAGATTTAAAATAGTTGGTTTGTATGATAGCTGACTCACATGCTGTCTGCTTATCATTGTAAGAAAGTTAGAAAGCAAAAACTGGTTCTGTGCTTCTCACAGTTCTGGTTTTTAAATTGTGTGGTTTAGCTATTTGCTTTGCCTCTTGCGCAATGTGAAGGGGCTGTTCAGACCTGCTAAGCCACCTTCTCCAAAGATCACGACAGGCTTGAAACTACAAGGTACACGTTGACTTTAGTAAAGTTTAGTATGGACCCTCCAGTTGATCTCCATGGTCAAATGGCCTTAGGAATAAACCTAACAAAGTGGGGAAAACCCTTGTGCAAGTTCATAAATAGTATATTAACTTGGTTTGAGAGAGTTGAATCAATTTTCTTTAAATTCTTCAAGTCGGATGTTGCCTTGATGCATGAATTTAAATCTGCTTTTGATCACAGGTCAGGCTCACTGAGCATTTCTGTATCCCTCCTGAGGATTGTGATCACTTACTGAGCTGGTGTTCAAACCCATCTAGCCTGTGCTTCCTATACCACTTATGACCGGCTCTCTGCACAGCATTCCATAGTCTCCCCTTTGACTTTCCAGCCTTTGTAGGATTAGGAGAATGAAGGAAGTAAAATGCACATCTGTCAGAGGCTGGAAAAGAAACAGGAAAAATTCCCTTCAGTTGGGATCTTAAAATTAGGTAAGAACTTAACCTCTTTTGTGATCTGTCTGCTCCTCATTGATGTGGATGGTATTAGAAGTGTCCTCCTAGCACCATCTGAAGTGGTCTTTTGGAAATGTTTTTGACCTAACAGTGGGTTGGGTGTAATGCTTCCTGCTGGCAAGTAAAGGAGGGCTTGGGAATGTGTGAGTGTGAGAAAGGGGGGTTGGTTAATTTCAGAGTGTGAGCCAAGGTGAGGGGAGTACTTCATCCTTATCCTTTTGTGATTGTTAAAAATTCTTTAAAACATAGCACCTGTCATACAGCTGTAACACTATTCTGGAAGGTACTTCAGCATTCTTAGATGGATCAGATGGCTTGATTAGCTAGAAAAAATGTGGCAGAATTTAACACAAATATATCAAAGCTCCTTATTCATAGGAGAGTCTGTTAGGCCCTCACCCAGTTCTTTCACATTAAGCTTCCTTATATGAGTGGGAAGAAATAGTGAAGCTATCTGTTGCAGGAACTAACCTCAGCATTCCTAACAAACCCTTGTTTCCTGATTTTTGCGTATGTTGGAGATTGAGCTGGGCAGCCTGTCATTGGCAAATCGGAAGAGAAAAGTAGGACTTCTCACTGACTAAAAGAGACAAAACATACAAGGCAGGCAGATTCTTACACACATAGCACTTGGGAGTGATTCTCTTTAGGAAGCAAACATTTTTACACACCTGAGGTGACA
Organism: Nanger dama; assembly: GCA_917880005.1. Taxonomy (NCBI): domain Eukaryota; kingdom Metazoa; phylum Chordata; class Mammalia; order Artiodactyla; family Bovidae; genus Nanger; species Nanger dama. The sequence continues at coordinate 5,619,271 of CAKJTW010000087.1, forward strand.
GAGGTGACTGTTGCTGCTGCTGCTGCTGCTAACTCTTGTTCTGTGCGAACCCATAGACGGCAGCCCACCAGGCTCCCCGTCCCTGGGATTCTCCATGCAAGAACACTGGAGTGGGTTGCCATTTCCTTCTCCAGTGCATGAAAGTGAACAAGTGAAGTGAAGTCGCTCAGTCGTGTCCAACCTCAGCGACCCCATGGACTGCAGCCTTCCAGGCTCCTCCATCCATGGGATTTTCCAGGCAAGAGTACTGGAGTGAGGTGCCATTGCTTTTTCTGGTGACTGTTAGTATACAGCATAAATTAACAAAAGCCCCAGTTATGTATGATCCACGAACATTTCCAGAAGTTAAAAATGTAGAGTATATTTTAGAAACATTAATTAATGTAATTAGTAAGTTTTTGTCCTCTGAAGTATGCTAGCAAGTCAGTAGAATTTGTCTCCAAGAGCAAGTCATATGTAAAATAGCCAGCATCTTTCTCTTTGTATTGTACATCAGATTATTTTTGCAGTGCTATCAGTTCAGTTCAGTCGCTCAGTCGTGTCCAACTCTTTGCGACCCCATGAATCGCAACACGCCAGGCCTCCCGGTCCATCACCAACTCCTGGAGTTCACTCAGACTCGCATCCATCGAGTCAGTGATGCCATCCAGCCTATATGTGGGCGCTGAACAGGAGGTTGAGTGGTGCTACGTCTCTGAGGCCCTGGAAATTTTTTGGCGTGAAGTTTTAAGTATCCTGTCAGTTTGTTACAGGGACAAATGGCCAAGAAAACAATTTCAAGATTCTGTCTAAACTCATATGTGCAAAGTAGGAATAGAGGCAAAGTTAGATGTGCCAGCAGTTTGAGCACAGGTTTCAGAATAAAGGTATCTTTAAAAATTGCTATGAAGAGTACATTTTCCTGTGGAGCTTTCTATTATCTGTTGATGAGCATGCAGTTCCTAACTCATTGACTCTATTATAGTATCTTGTCAATTCTGGTGATGTAACTTTGCTTAAAATAAGGATAGTTTTTAACATTTCTCTTCATCAAAGTGATCTGAGGTCTTGCAAATTCCCGAGGAGATCAGTGCAGATGTATTCTTGGTCACTAGTCGCAGGTCCTCGAGGGCAGGTTTAGGAAGCAGATTGTGTACATGCCCCTTCTGTGGCATTGAGCATTCCTGAGCTGCACACGTCTGCCCTGAGTAACTATGTCTCGTGTTTCCTCCTCACTGGAGTGTCAGAGAGATGTTTGGGTTCCACCACACTCACGTGTACTTGTTGACTTGATAGGTTTTTTTTTTTTCTGACTAATTTTTTAAAAAACATGTGTGATTAATCTATTTTTTAATTCTTAAAGCCCTTAAATATTCTTTTATGATTCTTTTCTTCTTTCCTTGTCTGTGAATCTCTTGGGTTTCCACGGAGGTGGCCAGTGGAGAAAGACAAGCGGAGATAGGGAGATGAGTGAGGGAAGGTGGGTGAGGGCCAGGTGGAAGGTGGAGGGCGGGGCGGCAGTGAGTGGAATGGGAAAACAGGCCCACGGGGCCCGGAAGGAGCAGTGGGCGCTGAGTGTAGCTAGTCAGGCCTGTCGGAGGACAGGGAGGAGTGTCACATGAGCAGAGGTGTGAAGGAGGGGCTCCTGTGGGTCTTTGGAAGAAACAGGAAGCTTCTCCCTTGCAAGGGAAAACAGCGACGGAGGCCCTTAGCTGGGAGTGCGCTTAGTGGTTTTGGAGACTTGCTAGGAGCAGAGGAGGGGAGGGAAGCCTGCTGTTGTGTGCCAGTGGTCCTTGAAGGGGAAGCCCCACAGAAAGGGTATTTTGGAAATGTGTGAGATGATTTTGGACTCTGTCAAAGATGGAAGGCAGTACTGATATTTAGAAGCAAGGATGCATTCTGCATGACTTTCATGTAGGTGAAAAAGCTGTTTATATCTTAAACCTAATTCTGTTTATGTACAGAGTCAACTTGTGTGTGTATAGTTTTAATTGAAGGTGTGAGTCACTCAGGTGTGTCCAACTCCTTGTGACCCCATGAACTATAGCCCACCAGGTTCCTCTGTCCATGGGATTTCCCAGGCAAGAATACTGGGGTGGGTTGCCATTCCCTTCTCCAGGGGAATCTTCCCAACCCAGGGATTGAACCTGGGTCTCCTGCATTACAGTCAGATTCTTTACCATCTGAGCCACCAGGGAAGCCCTTGGTTTTAATAGATGTTCTGAATTCTCCGGGAATGAGACTGCCTTGTAAATTAAGGGTGATTGGTTTTGGTTCTTTCCAGAATCATACCAAGAGTTGTTCTCTGTTTCCAGGTGGGGGGATGAAAAAAACTTGGTGGACACACCAGGCCTTGTGTCTGAGATGCTACTGCATTTGTGGCAGTCTTCATTAGGCGGTTCTCTGACTGCCTCCCTTGAACTTGTGGTCATGGCCAGTATTGAAGGTCACATTTTATCATATGGCACTATCTTTCATTTCCCAGTTACATTTTAGTTGGGACAGCGTGGGGTTTTTGCAGTCCAGTGAGTACATTGGTTATATTGTCTCCTAGCTTCCTTCTGAATGGTAGAGGTGATTCTGTGAAATGCATGAGAGTGTTGGCTCTGATCTTTTTAAGGAACCTGAATTTGGTCTGATCTTTCCTAATAGTTCCCTCTTGCTGGCATTGAGAACACCTTGTGGAGTGAAAGCTACAGGCTTTGGGAATGTCAGGGGGCGGGGGATAAGGTGGCCAAGACCAGGCACAGGCAGACAGTGATGGGGAAGCACCTTTGAAAAAAGAGATGATGGGACTTGCTAGTAAACAGATTTGGGGATGAGAGGGACAGAGTGGGATTGTGGGTATCTCTGAGGTTTGGGTCTGAGGAACTGGGAGGAAGTTGCACAGGATTAAAGTGGGAAAGAGAGGGTCCTTTTATATTTGAGGATTAGATTTTGATGGGAGATCCATGCATTGAGGGGGAAATAGATAAGTATGGAGATGAAAGGAAGGTTCAGCTGGGGTCCCCTATAAGGGGCTGCATTCCCTTGGGACTGCATGGCTGGACAAGGGCAGTGCTAGTGAGTGAACACACCAGACACTGAGTCTTGGACTGGTGGGGCCTCTGGTCGCCTGAGAGGGGTGCCAGGGACTGCTGGGAGGCTTTCAGCAGAGGCTGGTGGGAGCAGGTGTATGAATGAAATTTCCCTGAGTCCAGGGCTGCCCCCAGTTTAAAATGTGAGCAGCGTAGGAGGAGGCCAACTGAGGGTTGCTGTGGCTGTTTGGGCCAATGAGAAGTTCACCCAGTCACATCGGCCTCCCAGGCAAAGACCAGCGAGGGTGTCCCAGCTGAGTGCTCCCAGCTGGTGCAGCATCTCTGGGTACTTCTAACACGGGTTTCACGAAGGTGGGTCTGGCAGGGGGCGTCAGAGGTAGAGGATCTAACAGACTCTCAATCATTGCTGCTCTCGCGTTTCGGTCCTCTGGGAAGCCCATCTCTCAGAGGTAGGGCTGCAATCTTTTTTACATTTTGTTTTCAAAATGAAAGTTCTCTGCAGGCAAAAATCAAGTTTTGGAGATTGATTTAATCATTTTCAGTTCAGTCGCTCAGTCATGTCCAACGCTTTGCGGCTCCGTTAATCATTTTAGTCATTCACAAAGTTTTCTTGTTTTGAAAATCCTGGGGATGGGGAACACCTGCCACTCTGAGAAACTTTGGGGAAGAAGAACTGGGCACTTTGACAAGCTAATAGTTGGTTGCACTTCCCTTTTCTTCAAGGGTGTGGAAAGGGTCTCGGCAACACTGGCTTCCCTAGAGGCCTGCCCTCGTGCCTGGAGAGGGCCCTGTGTCTGCACCATAGGTGCAGGTGGCCTTTTGAGAAGACACCACAGAGGACAGAAACCACAGAGGCGTCAGTGGTGATTACATAATTAGAGTAGAGTGACGAAAGCAAATTACTGTGAGTTATTTCACGACAGACTCCTGAACTGCCATCTCTTTCTCATTCTCACTTCTAGAACTAAAACACAGGGTTGTGCTGTTTGACAGACGTGCCTGCTTTTTCTATCAGGATCATGGGGACTGAGACTTCGGCAGCTGGAGATGTGTGTGTCTGCGCGCGCATGTGTGTGTGTGTGCGTGCATGCATGCATGCATGCCCTCGCGTGCACATGCTAACGCTTTGGGGCCCAGTGTAACTGGATCAGTCTTTTGACGTTTGACAAAGTCTACCATTGAGGTGAGGTTGGGAGGGTGAGCGGGTCACTGTCGCCTTGTGTTTCACCGTCTGTCAGTTGGTCTCAGTGAGTGTGGAGCTTCTGTGTGCCCACAGCTGTACTCATCACACAGCTGCTCCTTAACGTGAGTGTGGTGACTGTTCTCCCCACCGTGTGTTGAGGGTGCCCTGAAAAACAGAAAGGGAAGGACTTTTTCTTGTGAAAGGCAGCATCTGAACTTGCCTTCAGAGGTTGAGTGAAGGGCTCGATGGGCATAACATGGAGAATTAGTATGAAGAGCACAGCTAAGGTCTGAACAAAAGATTGCTGATGTGCAGAATTAGTAAGGAGTTAGTGGCACTTTTCAGGGTGTCTAGGTGGTTTAGGGGAAGATCCTCTGGGGGAGGGCATGGTAGCCCACTCCAGTATCCTTGCCTGGAGAATCTGTAGATGGAGGAGCCTGGCAAGCTACAGTTCGTGGGGTTGCAAAGAGTCAGACACTACTGAAGTGACTTGGCACAACACGGGTGGTGTAGAGTTGCCTGTAGTTTCTCATATCCTGCTTTGCATCTTAGTCATAAGTCACTTTGTTTCCTCCATTTTCTGTTAATTTGTTCCATGTCTTTTTTTTTTTTTTAATATTTACTTGGCTGTGTGGGGTCTTTATTGCAGCTCCTGGGCTCCTTGGCTGTGGTGCGCAGGCTTAGTTGCCCTGCAGCATGTGATACCTTAATTCCCTGACAAGAGTTCAAACTCAAGTCTCCTGCATTGGAAGACCGATTCTTAGCCACTGGGCCACCAAAGGAAGTCCTTGTTGCACGTTTTAGTGTTGTGAGGTTGATGCAAATTTGTGTTTTGGGTCTTTTGATTTTTTTTTTTCCTCCCAGGAAAAACTTCTTGAGACTGTGTTTGGAGTCAGGGTGTAAAATAGGAGTACTCGTCAGGGTCCATGGTGCTGGCTGCTCCATCGTGGAGGGCCCGGGGTGCCCAGCACTGGTCTGCAGGACCTGCAAGCCATTCCATCCCACAGACCGCATACTCAGATGGTCCTGCGTAGCTGCCGGGCACTAGGAATGTAGGTTTACCCCAGAAGGCCTTGAGCCCAGGGGCAAATCCAGGAGAAGAAATAGCAAGGAGCAGCCAGCGTCTGCTGCCAGGATAAACGCACAGAGCCGTGAGGGAGGCTCCTGATGGGGCATCTGAGCAAAGCCTCGACTTGGAGGGATCACTCACTCCTTGTTTCACTCCAGTTGAAGGCCACGTGACGTTTGTGTTCAGAGGTCCTATGTGGATATTGTTTTCATTTGGGCTAGATCATCTGGTTATTTGGTCTCATCTGTAGATTTCAGGTCGATCTAAGTGTCTTTGGTAATGGACTTTGAGGACAGTTACGGGTTTTTTTTTAAGTAGTAAAATAAAACTTAAAGACTATGGATGAGAAGGAACTGCAGAACCTAAATATGTTCATCAGTTAATGCTTTGACTTTTGCAGTTATTGAAAAGCAGGGTTAATTGCAGTTACGCTGTTTTCGACGTTTGTCTTGTGGTTCGGTGTGCCTGCCCCATTTGACACTGGACAGTGGCTGCTGAGTGCTCACGTTAGTGTGCACCAAGAGCCATATCCATGGTGAAGCTTATTTGTCGTCGTCATTGTAAGAGTTTCACCTTGAATCTTAAGCTGGCAGAGAGAGATGTAAATTGAATTTCACTGATTGCTCCTCCTAAGAATCAGACCTGACCGGAAATCCTCTCCTTCAGCTTTGGGAGGCAACTTGCAGGGCACCTGGGGACCAGCCCTCCAGTGTTGTTGTGCTGGCCTTGGGGTTTCCGGCACTCATCCTTCTTTAGGGGCAGGAGTTGGGGGTGGCTGCTGCAGAGAGACCAAGTCTGGTGCCTGATTGATTCCTGCAAAACATCCTGAGAGTTCTGTTGTGAAAAACAAAAGTCAGTCTCTCATGGGAGGTCACCTTTAGATGCAGACAAGAATTACACTGTTCTAGAATGTTTTTGCATGTTCTTTCATTTATTATTTTTCTTTGTATTGAAAGTTCAGAGTCAAGGTAGGTGAAATGGGTGAAGGTGGTCAAAAGATACAAACTTCTGGTTATAAGGATAGATAAACGCTGGAATGTAAGGTACAGTATGGTGACTGTAATTCACCGTACTGTATATTTGAAAGTTGCTAAGAGAGGAAATTCTAAATGTTCTCATCACAAAGAAAAAAGAGTGACTGTATGAGGTGACAGAAGTTAACTAAACTTTGTGTGGTGATCATTTCACAATAAATGCACAGATCATTATTTTGTACACCTGAATATAATACAGACAGCTCAGTCAACCTAATTATATCCTCTGAGTGTCTCAGTCTGAATATTCTTCCTTCTGAATATTCTATTCTTGATCCTTAGCTTTGTCGCAGTTGTGTTAGGCCTGTAAGGCATATCTACGTATCATTAGTATTGGGATGTTCAGTTTTCTTACACTAATTTTTATAAAATAGTGATGATATGTGGTGTTCTACTCAGTTGCAGAAGAATGTCAGAGCTACAGAAGTGGACTGCTGGACTAGTAGAGTAGTGCCTTAAGGCTTTATTTAGTTGATGTGCTGGAACCCCAAGCTGATGTACAAAAATCAGTTTGTAGCAGATAGTAATATGTGGTCATATTGCTTATGAAAGTAGGGGACCTTCCCCTTTAAAATTAAATCCTACACGTCAGAGATGAATTAGGCTTTTGAGTAGTTGATAATCTAAGAACATTCATTGTGCTAAAAGAATAAATGAAACAGTTAAAGAAAATGTTTTATAATGTATATCAGTTCCTCAGGAATTTCTTCACTTTATTAATTTTTCTCAAATTAGATATTAAAACTGACATTATGAACTGTTGAGCTGTACTTACACCTCATAAACCTCTTTAAAAAAGGGGGGTAAAATGAAAAAAAGCTCTGATGTCACCTAGCTTATTCATTTGAGTAGGGGGAGACCCATGTGATCTCTTATTTACAGAGGGACCAGAGCACCCTGTCCTGGGCTGAAGCACAGAACAGAAAACACATAGGGTTTTGGGTTTGTTTTTTTTTGCCTTCCCGGGTCACACTTTTATTTCCCAAGGTTAGTGGATTATTCTTCTTAATGATTCTCAGTAGATTGGGTCATCTTGATATTCACTGTTACAGAGATTCTGTTAAATAAACCAGCCCCTAGCCATTTGAGAAAATGTGACAGATTTTCCTTCTGCAGAAGTAAGCTGCACAGCTCTGTAGGGGCGGGTTTCCCTTGCTCATCCCGAATCCTCTGAGATTTGTTAGGAGATGCAGCAGGCACAGGTAGAGGTCGTGGAAATACATATTTCTCTTTAACAGCTATAAACCAGTTACTCTGGATTCATTTACCGGCGTGGAACAGGTGTAAACTCACCGCTACGTTTTTTCCCTCCCTCTCCTGGCTTTTCTGAGGCGGCATCTTGTTTAGCCTTGGCCTGTAGCCTAGTAGATCTTTGCGGACAGGAATGTAGCCAGCCAGCTGTGTCCTGTTCTTTGCTATAGTGTTGAACCAACACCCAGACTTGTTTCTGGTCCTAACGAGAAAAAGGAAAAAAAATGTTCTTAAGGGGCTGCATCTGCTCAGAGCTTTCTGTCTCAGGAAAGAGATGATCTTTTATTACTCTTTTTATGAGCCAGCACAAAGGTGCAAACTCAGGCAGGTGCAGGGAAGTGCTCTTTGAGAAAGTCAAAGTCTTCACTGCTTACAAATACATGAACCTGAAAAACAGGTTTCTGCCTGAGTGCAAAGGATCCTGGTGGAGGAAAGGGTGAAATAGGCCTAGGCTGGATGTCCTAAAAGTTAGACCTGTATGGCGAGGCCGCAGAACAACTCTTGTGGTCACTGTTGAGCCTTCCACTGCGACACACACTGTGTCAGATCAGGAGCTGACAGGGTCCCTGGACCAGGTGCAGGGCGGATATAGATGGATGGCTGGTATAGTGGGAGAAACCAGGTGCTGTGTGTAGCGTCTCCTGGAGTTCCTGTGCCGTGTGCTCAGTCGCTTCAGTCATGTCTGACTCTTTGCCACTCTGTGGACTGTAGCCCGCCAGACTCCTCCATCCGTGGGATTCTCCAGGCAAGAGTATTGGAGTGGGTTGCCCTCCTCCAGGGCATCTTCTTGACCCAGGGATCAAACCCGCATCTCGCAGGCAGATTCTTTACCATTGAGCCACCAGGGAAGCCCAGAGTTCTGCTCATCCCCATCTAGGTTCAGCCACCAAAATATATGGCCCACTTTCCCTTTGGGGCTGCAGGAGATGGTTAAGTTGAAAAACTGTGTGGAGGAAGGGGACCAGATTGATAATTAGCGCTCAGCCGACTGCAGGGCCAAGGCAGGCCAGGGACTGTGAGTGGGCAGACAAGCTGGGCTGGGTGGGAGGAAGTGGAGGCCCCTGGCCTGCTGTGGCTGTGGCTGACTGCATCTTCAGGCTGACCTGCGGTGCGGGCTTGCTGCTGGGCCCAGTTCACCTGGAGTGCTCCATCAGTCCCATGTAGGGGCTGGGGAAGCATAGAAAACTGTTTTGCTCCTTAGTGCCCAGGTTTCTGTGTCACTTTGTATGAGCTTAATGCTAAAACAAATGTAGACAGCAGTCTTCCAGCCTGCTTCACAGGGATAGCCCTTTCCTGCCTTACTGTTCTGAGTAGGGTGCTAATCCTGTTTCTCAGTATGTCAGCTTTGGATGCTTGAGACCACAAGTTCTGTCCTTGGCTTCCCAGTACCCAGGAGTGCCAGTCAAAGTGTCATGACTAAATAAATGTTATCCACTGCTGAGTCAAGTGGTGACTGGCTTATTATGTTTTCCCTCAGGAAATCTTAAAATGAGTTCATTTTCATCCTTGGGTTTTTTCCTGGGTGCTTGTCATTATTTTTTCCCGATTTCCTTAGAATTGCCACGCCCTGTGTTTTTCCATCCTGGAGCTCTCCTCCTCCTCGGGGGCTGCTGCTCAGGCCTTCCTCTGCCTCCCTCTGTCACCTTGGGCGGCAGCGGGGAGTGTTGCCCTTGCCTGTGGCAGCCTGCAGACGAGGCGCATGTGAGACTTTGCACTGGTGACCTCTCTGTCCTGCCCTTTCACTGACCCCATACTTTGGTTGACACAGAACTGCAGGTGGGAAGCAGTGTTTATGTCTTTCTTTGCAGGGGACAGGTTTAGGTTCGCCCTGTAATTAAGGGAAACACACAGCCTTCCTTGCTGTGTCCCCCACTAGAGTGCGCATTCGCTACAGCTGATGAGCCTGCATTGGCACACCATCATTCAGAGCCCATACTTTATCTTGGGTGTCACTCCTGGTATTGTGCATTCTCTAGGTTTGGACAGATGTATCATGACATGTATCAACTGTTGTAGAATAGTTTCACTGTCCTAAAATGCCCTGTCTCTACCTATTCATCCTCCCTCCTCCTAACCCCTCAGAACCACTGAAAGGATCTTTTTACTCTCTCCACAGTTGTCTTTTCCAGAATATCATGTAGTTGGAATCATACAGTGTATAGTATTCTTAAACTGGCTTCTTTCACTTAATGGACATTTATACTATAATAATAATATACATTTATGTGTATATTAGCACTTTTCTTTTAGTGTTGAATAACATCCTATTGTTCGATTTACCAAACAGTTTATCCATTCACCTACGGAAAGACATGGTTGCTTCCAGATTGTGGCAATCATGAATAAGGCTTGTGAACTTCAGTGTGCATGTGTCTGTGTGGTTGCTCGTTTGCAGCCACTTTGGGAGCATGAGGGCTGAGTTTCATGTTCAGAGTGTTTTGTAAGAAACCTCCAAACATTTTTCAGAATGGCTGCTCTTTCTTTCATGGGATCATGTCTTTGGTGTTGTGTCTAAAAAGTCATCATCATACCCAGGGTAGATGTTGGTCTTCTACATCGCTCCCGGTCTCCCTGTTCTGAGGTTCTTGTGTGTGTGGATTTTTTTCACTTTGGTTGTGAGCTCCGCTGTGTCTGTCCTGATGCCCTGTTCTTGTCTAATGGGCACCAGATCCCCACCACGTTGGTGCTAGGGCTGTGTGTGGTTTGGGAGGTTCTGTTTGTATACTTTTCTTTTTAAATTAGAATTGCCATGCCCTGTGTTCCTCTTCTGTCTTGTTCACTCCAAATTCTTTGTTTCAGGCAGTTCCACTGGGGGCCTCTTACAGGGAGATAGGGGTGTGGATGTTTGGGGGCCTCCAGGTGTAAGAGTCCAGTCCCCGCCTCGAGGCCTCCATGTCTCGTGTGCAGGTCTGAGGCGGCAGTGTGCCTCCCTGTTGATCTCGCCATATTCCTCTGTTTCCAGAACAGTGCACCCTGTGCCCTCCTCTGACTGGAGAGCGGAGTGAGTTGCTCCAAAAAGGTCGCCTGGCTCTCCTGCAGGGCTGAGGATGAGTGCTTGGTCAGGGCCAGACCCCACCAGAATTGCACTTGCTCTCGGTCCTTTTGAGCCAATCATCACTTTTACTTCTTTATTGGTAGTGACTTCAGAAATAAGCTGAGATAAATATGCATTCAGTTCATTCTGTTTTCTATAATTTATCATCCTCTGTATTTAGGAAAAGTGGTTGTCTGCCGAAAAGGAAATACCATAGTAAAGATCTTTTTAAACTTTAATTTTATAAATAGGTAATATTATTCAAAACCAAAAAGAATTTTAAAATGTTGAAAGAGCACTGAGGCCTGCTAGCAGGGCCCCGCTCCACGGCTGCCCCTAAGGCCATTGGAACATCTAGGTCACAGTGGAGTGGTGGTCTGACCCACTGAGCAAACTAGGAATTCCTGAGTTCACACCGTATCAATATATGGAGAAGAGAATGGTGGTTCCTTGGGTAGAAGGCTAACTAAAGCTGGAAGGAATGACTCTATAGAAAACCACCATTTGAACAGTCCTGATGGCAGTAATTCAGCCAGGAAATGTCACAATGCTGAAACTAGAGGGTGGAAGTTGGATGAGGAGTGGAACATGTACATAGTCCCCAAATGCTTGCTGATGGCTAAGGCAGAAAGGAGCTTACGATGGAGACCTGGCAACTCCACGTGAGCCTGTCATCAGAGTTGACGTGGGGTGAGGGGGGGTCTGGGGCACACCCCCTAGGTGGAATGGAGCGGGGAGTGCCTGTAGCAGGCCCATATCTGCGTCCTCCATGGAACTGGCCTCTTATCCAAGCAGTATCCATCCAAAGTTCAAACACTGGGAAGCTCATAGTTACTTCTGGAGGGTTAGGTATGCAGGGCAAGACTCCTTCCCAACCTCAACAATAGCCTCCACCAGCACCCTCCCAGTGATCAGGTGTGAGCATCTCCCATCAGCTTAGAACAAGCTCTCTGTGGTTCATTTGGTTTTCTGTCAACACTTACACAGAATCTGCCCAGTTGAAGGCTGCTCAGCCCTCCACAGCTTGACTTCACCTTAGGTACTAAGTCCAAATTCCTAAGCATTTGAGAAAGTGACTGTTTTCTTCCTAAAGCCCTGTTTGGAAATAAAACAGTTGAAGGATGAATGTACTAAGTGTGGAGAGGCCATATGTGGGTCTTACAGTACAGGAGATCCCCACCTCTGTGATCACTTATCCCTTCCTGCAGGTCTGGTGTCGGGGCTTGGGCTCTGACCTGGGGTCCAGTCGGGGCTTGGGCTCTGACCTGGGGTCCAGTCAGCTCGGTGGCTGCTCCCAGTCTGCTCTGCTGAGTGAGGAGAGCTGGTGGCGGGCTGGGGGCCGGTGCAGACACAGCACACGTGTTCTTCTGCACACTCGTGGCTGCACCACACAGGCCACCTCTCCGACCAGCACTGACCACAGGTCTTGGGAAAGTGCTTCCCTAACTGTGGGCTCACCCTTGGACTGAATACCCTGGTGTGCTGCTCTTGAGCTCTGGGTGTTCTCACCCAGTCCTGCCTGCAGGGTGTGCTGAGCTCTCAGCTTGTTGGGAATGGTTGGCTCTTGGTCTTGGCCAGGGCCCTCCTAGATTCTCAGGTGTTAGTTGTCTTACCATTGAACTCTGCTTCATTGAGACTTGGGGCAGTTGGGAGACATGGTAGGGCCTTGAAGTGGTGGTTTCTGGCCCCTTGAAGAACTCTGCATTTATTTTTTTAGAATTTTGGCATTCATTTGAAAGCCACACTACTGCACCTCAGAGTGGCAAGTTGAAGGACTTAGAGGTAAGTTGCCCTAAGGCCTTGGGTGTAAGTTCCTCAGATAATGGTAGCTTCAAATTCCAGTCCGCCTTGTTCTAAGATTCCCATATGCTGCCTTGTTAGAGTGATTTAGAGGCTCAAGAGATAGGTGGGCAGGACTGTTTTCTTTTGGATAGGAAGGAGAATTTCATCAGCTTCTGAGACAGGAGGAGCTGCCTCAGCCTGGCTCTGGGTGAGCGGTCTCTGAGCTGCTCCTGCTTGCCTGGCGCTGGGCAGCACAGAAAAAGACCCCAGGACTCCTTGTTCCTGCAGGTTTCTCTGGCCAGTGTTGCCCCCACCGGTGTGCAGCATGGGGAATATCTTTGCAAACCTCTTCAAGGGCCTTTTTGGCAAAAAAGAAATGCGCATTCTCATGGTGGGCCTAGATGCTGCGGGAAAGACCACCATCCTGTACAAACTGAAGCTGGGTGAAATTGTGACCACCATTCCCACTATTGGTGAGGACGCTGGGCCTTGGGAGGCTGGGAGGTGGTGGTGGCTCTGGGGTTAGGCTCACCCAGGTCTCTTCCAGGCTTCAACGTGGAGACCGTGGAGTACAAGAACATTAGCTTCACTGTGTGGGACGTGGGCGGCCAGGACAAGATCCGGCCTCTGTGGCGCCACTACTTTCAAAACACACAAGGTAAGAGTGAGCTACCCCATTATACCCCTCAGGAGTGGGGCTCGGGGTGTCCCAGGTGCCTGCAGTCACGCTTTACTCTCCCCTCTGCAGGTCTCATCTTTGTGGTTGACAGCAATGACAGAGAGCGTGTGAATGAGGCCCGCGAGGAGCTCATGAGGATGCTAGCAGAAGACGAGCTCAGGGACGCCGTTCTGCTCGTGTTTGCTAACAAACAGGTACGTGTGACTGAACACCCTGTGTGCTGGTGGGGGTGCACGTCAGGCAGCCAGCCTCTCAGGGCTGGAGGTCTGAACGGGAGGCCACAGGTCAGGTGGGAAGGGTTCCCTGCAGCCCCCTGACCCATGCCTGCTGTGCTGCCGCCCCCTAGGACCTCCCTAATGCCATGAACGCGGCCGAGATCACGGACAAGCTGGGCCTACACTCTCTGCGCCACAGGAACTGGTACATTCAGGCCACCTGCGCCACCAGCGGGGACGGGCTTTACGAGGGACTGGACTGGCTGTCCAATCAGCTCCGGAACCAGAAATGAGCTGTCCTCCTCTATCCTCCCCTCTCACTCCCTCCTTCTACCCTCGCTTTACTCTCATGTGGCAAACGTGCCCCTGTGGTGTGAGTGCCAGAAGCTGTCTCCAGGGTTGGTCACAGTGTGCTTCACCATGCTGTAAATGTGCAGACGCAGCCTGCAACTGGGTTTTTATTTAATGTAAATAGTTTTTGTTTCCAATGAGGCAGTTTCTGGTACTCCTATGCAATATTACTCAGCTTTTTTTATTGTAAAAGAAAATCAACCCACTGTTTAGTACTGAGAAGGGATTTTAGGCACACGGGTCATCCAGGAGTTGTGTGTCAGACGAGCCCAATACTCCTCCTCTGGGCTTTAGATCTGTGTTGAGATCCATTTTGGTGGTTGGTTTTTAACCCAAACTCAGTGCATTTTTTAAAATAGTTACAAATACAAAATAAGGAGAACACTTGAACACACAGAAGGGAGAAATGTGCCTAATGTGGGTTCTGCGGTAGCGGCCTGAGTCCAGCCCACTGGTGGTCTGTTTCCCGTTGGGAACATGGAACGGGGCAGAACCAGCCGTGACGTCCATTCTGCATGGTCACAGTAGGTCCCTGTGATTTGCTCTGTCTCGGGTCCTCCCACACCCCATAGCGTTTGTGCTTGTATTTGTGCATACATGGCCGCCCAGGAGATGGGGTGGAGGCTGCAGCCCCCATTCTCAGACCCCTTGGAAGAACCCCCGGCCTTTTCTCGGGTCAGCATGGGCACTTTCGTTGGAACGCCCTGGCTGGAGCGGGAGTCCTGCAGTCCCCCTGCTTGCCTGCTCCGGGCTCTCTGGGGTCTCACCAGCAGGAGTGCGGGTGGTCATCCTTGAGCCCCAGCCCCTCAGAGCCCCTGTCTACATGTGCTTTCACTCCCTCAGCCTGCAAGGGTCAGATTTGCCATTGAAAATGATAACCTCTACTTTTTTCTTTTGTATTTTGATAAACACTGAAGAAGCTGGAGCTGTTAAACTTTATCTTGGGGAAAACCTCAGAGCTGGTTTATTTGGTGTCGTGGAACCTCTTACTGCTTTCAATACACAATTAGTAATCAACTGTTTTGTATACTTGTTTTCAGTTTTCATTTCGACAAACAAGCACTGTAATTACAGCTATTAGAATAAAATCTCTTAACTATTTCGTGGCTCTCCTGTGTTTGGGTGCCCCTGACAGCCTGCCCTCTGGGAGCTGGGCAAGGACAGCCACTTCCTCCTCACTTAGTGAGGGCTGCATGGCGCTGCCTGGCCCCATTCTCACTCTGCCTATCCCTTCCCTGCCCACGCCCCCACCTTCACTTTGCCGTGGTCCGGTGTGAGTTATGTTCCGGTACCCTGGTAGTAACCACCTCATTGATCTCATTGCTGGCAGTCCAGCCCCCTGGTCCCAGGCATTGCAGTGCCCAGTCATGAGAGGGACAGCAGAGTCACCATATGGGGGTATGCCCCAGGGGCCAGGGCCAAGTGTGGTATGGAAGAGACCCCCCACACACACACCCTTCCTAACATCCACTCCCTCTGGTACCCCCAGGCCATATAGCTTGTCCTCTGGAGGGGCAGGACAGTCTCCACTGTCGCTGCCTTAAGTAGTTGACACAGGCCTGGCTGGGTGATGTGTTTCTGTGCCATAGACCCCCTCCCACTTTTGCGGGGGTCGCCCCTGTGACCTGGAGCCCTTGTTTGGAGCCCTTCTTGGCACCCTTGTTTTCCCCACTGGGCGGCTTTGGTAGGCCAGAGCCCAGGTGGCCTTCTCCCAGGAGGCAGGCTCCACCCGTCAGTCATCTCTAATAGGTTGATAACCAGTGCCAAGTGCCTTTAAGACAGAGTTGCTTTCAGTTCTCATTTCTTTTAAAATCAGCAGCAAAACAAGAATTTCCTTAATGAATCCAGTCTAGGTTTTGCCTTTATTCCAGTGTGGTTTGTAGGATGTTTTCTTTTTTTTCTATGGATGGCAACATTGTATGTGTGCCTTCAGCCTTGGAGATGGCTGGGTGGAGGGAGCCAGTGCCTTTACAGCAGGCTGGGGGCGGGGGTGGGTACATGTGGGACAGTGGTTAGATCATCTTTGGTGGCCAAGGAAGACAAGGGTGGCTGCAGGTACAAGTCCCTTTCCCCAAGATCTAGATGCCCAGCCCGGACTGCCCCCTTCTAGCACGGTCACCTGCTTGCCACCTTTTGGTCCCTCCGCCCTCCCTGCTGACCACACATAAGCCAGGGCTCTTGGTACACCTGAAGTAGATGTAGAGGCCAGGCCAACAGGGGACCCCAGGATGCTGACCACCAAAAGGACAGTGCCCTTAGTGTGGCTGCAGATGGCCTTGCTGGAACTCCCAAGATTTAACCACATTTTCACATATCACTTTCTGTTGTGACACAACAGCAACTTTCCTTTTAGTATAAGATACTTTCCACTTAAAATAAGTTTATTTAAGTACAAAGAGTGAGTCAATACAAAGAAAAATAGAAGTAGCCATACTGGACCACAACTAAGCCTCTTCAACATTCTGGCCTGGAGAATTCCATGGACAGAGGAGCCTGGCGAACTATAGTCCATGGGGTCGTGAAGAGTTGGACATGACTGAGGAACTTGAAAGCCTCCTGGGAGCCTGGGGTAACCCCCACAGGCCAGTCCTCCAGACCCCTGGGCCTCAGTCGCTGTCGTGCCTGCGCTTCTTGCAGCAAGTTGAAGAGTCAGAGTCATGCCTAGTGAGACCATGAGATGCCTGGGGTGAGGGGCTTGGCCTGCCAAGCACACCCTCATCTCCACCCCCAGGCAGCTGCACCTACTGGGTGGGAGCAGGGGGCAGTGAGGAATCCAGCCTTCTCCCACGCTCCTTTTCTTTCTTTCTCTTCTCTTTCTTGTGCCTCTTCTTTTTCTTCTCTTTCCTGCTCTTCCTGTGGCTTTCAGGACTACAGGGGGAGTGCACGAGTGCTGGAAGCCTCTGGGGCTTTGGGGGATCTAGACCACAGTAGCCACTGACTGTGTGTAGCCATTTCAACCTCAGGTCACTAAGAATAACTCAGTACCACGTGTGGCCAGTGGCTACCGTGAGCAGCACAGACACGACTATGGCAAAAGGTCTGCAGGACAGCACCTACCTGACATCTCACAGGTGCTTCCAGCCCTCCCACTGGGATGCCCCTGCGCTCTTGGAGCTAAGTGCTGACACCCTCCAGTGCCCCTGACCCTGCTGCAGGTTAGTGGGCAGTCAGGAGCCTTCTCTAGGGCTCACTGCACCCCAAGGCTCCTCAGAAGTAAAAGGTGGCTGGAGCTGGGAACCTGACTGGAGAAGCAGCCAACATGCTGAGAGAAAGCCGTTCTGTGCCCTAGGAAGGGGTGGGGGTGCTTACCCCGGCTCCACCTTCTCCTCTGAGCGAGGCTTCTTCTTAGCCAAAGCCAAGGAGGTCCCTGGCCGACTGCTCTCCACGCGGTGGTGCTGCCGAGAAATGCCACTCTGGGGGCGTGCGGGGTGCTCCGGCAAGGAAGAACCAGCCAGAAACTGGGAGGGCCTCCCCAAAGGGAGACGGCCTAACTCGTGGCCCTCAACTGAAAGAGGCGTGAGGACCGACTCCCACCCCACCATGAGATCCCAGAATATTTGGGAGTAATTACCGTGAATACCGAAAGCCCCAGCTTAGCGGCCTCTTTGTCTTCCCGGGACAGCGCCACTCGCCCTACAGAGCCACTGCGGGGACGTGGGTAAAATACTCTGGTGAAACACCCCCACGACGAGGGCCACCCCCCATCCCCAGGCCTCCCTAGAGAAGTGGTTGGCCTAGATGACCCGTACTGGTTTCTACCTTAGGCAGCTGACAGTGCCAGGCCCCAAGAAGCCGCACCCTCGAGATTTCTGGGGCTCCCGAGGACCCCCGACCCCGCACCTGGAGCTCCCCAGACCCAGAAGCCGGTCCACTCCTTTCTCAGGGTCACCACCTTCCCGCTTACAAACTTCGGCAAAATCCTGTGGAGGGGAGTGCAACTGCTCGCTGGAAAGCGGAGTCAGCTTCCTCCCCAGCCCAGCCCCACCCTCCAAAGAGCCATCTCACCTCCTTGCTCAGGCCGGTGGGCTGCTTCTTTACGTTCTTGTAGCCTCTGCGGGGGCCGCGCGTGAGCTTCAGGGAGCGGCGAGCCTAGCCTCGCCTCTTCCCCCAGCCACGCCGCCATCCCACCCAACCCCGCCGCGCACCCACCCAGAAGTAACACCCGCCCCCCAGCCAAACCGCCTCCCTACTCAAGCTCCCGAGGCACTCACAGCGCTGCCATGAGCGCCTCCTGTTCCGCCTGCCTCACAGCCGCCAATTCCTGCTCCCGGCTCAGCCCAGCGCTGTTCGCCCGGCCCTTGGCGTACCAAGTGAGGTCACGGCCCTTCTGCCAGCGGCCCACCGGGGCCATCAGCGAGTTGCCTGCGGGAACAGAACGCCAAGCCCTCCGCACGGCCCGCGGCTCGGCGAACCCACAGCCCGCGAGCCCCGGGTCCCTGCGCCCCACTCACCCAGGTAGTTCTCCCTCTGCTTGTCAGTCTTCACATCCTCCCAGCTGAACTGGTCCTGCCCGCCGCGCACGCCGCCCCGGCTGGAGCCGAACATTGTGGTCAAGTGCAGCCCTCTCCCCAGGATTCTCGGTACCAAGGACCTACAGATCCCAGCTCCCGCTCCCCGTCGCACACGGTGACGTCACGTCCGCGCCAACCCCGCGCGCTTGCGCACTGTCCCCCTCCCCGCCCCGGGCGTCCTAGCCAGAGCGCCTGCGCACTGACGCGACCCGGCATCTGCACGAGCGAAAGGTGCGGCGGCTGTACCTGAGTGTCGCGCTGTCACGACCGACAATTTTATAAATCATATTATGTGGGTGACGCCCCAGAGCCACAGTTCCCCTTGCGTGCCGTGTTCCCGGGGCTGTGCTGGAGCAGGGGTAGGCACCAGAGAAACAACGACTGAAGGTTTCCAACTATAGCTGCTGGAGGTGTCTATCAGGTAGCCGGCTGCCTGGGAGACAGGGAGAGCGGCCAAGGTCAGGTCGTGCCTGCCTCGCTCGGCCTCCGCCCTCGGGGGTCCAGCTGTGTCTAGTTCCCGAGGAAGCAGGCAAGCACACCGCATTGCATTCATTCCCCAGACAGCGCAGAGAATGCCTCAGTCACCCCCAAGGTGTTGGCAGTCACTGCTGACGGGTCGGCATCCGAACTAAACTGAGCTAGTTGGTGGGCAAGTGCAGTTCTGTTTACCACCACGGCAGACCAGATTAGACTCAATGAGAACAATTCTGGTGAGTGGAGGAGTGCCACTCCACTAGCCAACCCCTGAATTGAATCCGTAGGGTGAACAAATGTTTTCTGAGGGATTTTCAACGAAGGGTCGAGTGTTATTTGAATGTCCTTTGTATTGATCTTTTCACAAGATACAACTTCGTCAACTCATGATTTAAAGACACGTACCCCCTCCCTGCTTCACAGCATTCCCTAGGACACAGCAGCTTCCAGGCACCATCACTTTTGCTCCAAAACTGCTTGTACTGCTCCACATCAAAGTCGTCACCAAGCTCTGGCTCCTCCTTCTTCTCTTTGAACTGGCCCTCTCGTTTTCGGAATCGTGCACGCCTCTCCTCTGGGGACAAGGAGTCCAGGTCCACAGGCATCTATGGGGAGGAAGGGGTGTGTACATGGCTCAGGTGGAGGGGCAGGATGTTCTCCAGGGTCCCCACTTCACCTTGTTATCATCTACCACATAGTTTAGGTTTTATGTGTTCTGTGGGGTTTCTCTCGCTTCAAAATTTTCATTAAAAAAAAACTTTCCTGCTTGTTTTCCCAGGACTTGCCATTTTTTCAACCATACAGCTCATTGCTTTCTTGCCTTGGTCTGTGGAGTGCACTCCAGGTCACCTTCTTCCCTCTCCTCAACCAAAAATTCTGACCCATGACTCACTCCCCTCCCAGTCCAGCGACAGAGGGTTCTAAGCCAATGAGCTCCTGGAGGAGTAGTTTCTACAGGCTGGGTCCTCCAGTACCTGATCCTAGGGAGTGGCAGGAAGGAAGCTTACTGTGAGGATCCGACGCGGTTCTGGATAGCGGATGTGGATGGTGGAACCATCCTGCTTGACCAGGAGAACAGGGTAGAGGCGTGCATAGGTCTGCCGGTGCACTCGAGTGAGCGAGGCTCTGTTGCAGTCAGCCCGCCAAGAGGACGTATACAGGTGGCGGCAGCTCTCAGGGGCAGCCCTTGTCATCCCACGCTGCCAGAGCAGGCTGCAGACATGTGTGCAAGTCAGTGGCTAGTGCCAGGGCTAGAGTGGCCACACAGCCCAGCTCCTGTGGGGGCACACAGCAATGCGCACCAGGGCAGGATGTGGTCAGAGCAGCTCCACTCCATGTCGAGAAACCTGGTGGGTCTCTGGTGAGGCCTGACCCCATGGCTAGGGTGCTAGACTATAGCACTGAATGGGAAGCTGACTTACAGGGGACTGCAAACCTGGTGGTGTGAACTGTCCATTTGAGTCCACCCCATCCCCATTCACACGCTGAAGCCCTAACCCCAGTGAGATGGTGTCAGGAGGTGGGACCTTTGGATGGTGATTAGGGTTAGATGATGGTGGGGTCCCCACAGTATGATTGGTGCCCTTATAAGAAGAGACCAGAGAGCTAACTCTCTCCATATGAGGACACCATCACAAGGCAGCCATCTCTGAACCGAGAACCTGGTTGACTAGAACCCTGCTGGCACCCGAATCTCAGATTTCCAGTTTTCATAAGCTGCCTGTCTGTGGTGTTCTGCTACGTTAGTCCAAGCCGACTGAGAAACCCAGTCCACTTGGCTTCTGAGTGTGATGGGCACACAGTTCTTTTGCACACAGCAGAGTGCATGCTCTAAGGTGACAGAATAGGGCCTATTCACACCCCACTCAACCCAGCGACGTGAGGCCGTTTGTCTCATCCACTTAGGACCTGGATTTCCATGTCCTAACCTTGCCCTGTGACACCCGTCCCCACACAGAGTCCCTTCCGGCCTGCTTTCATACAAACTTGAATTCCGAACCGCAGACTGTGCCTCAATCCATCTGTTTCCTGATATTCACATCAATTCAGTAGCTCCCATCAGACTTTCAGGACTGCTCTCTCCACAAAGCAGCCACAGGCCTTGCACAGCCACAGAATGGCAGCCTCTGCTTTGATTGTGCTTCCCGCCACCCCACTGCAATTTAAAGCTGACACCTCAGACTGATGGCCCATTTCTTCCACTAGTATGATGGCCTGGGGTGAGAGAACTGCATCTTACTTGCTATGAAGTCCCAGACCCTCCCTAGCTGAGTGCTCAGTAAATTCTGGCAAAATCCTCCAGAAGTGCAAGATGGGAGAAAGAAGTGGGTGAACTCCAGCACCAGAGGAACCCAGTGAGTTGGGCAGGGCCTGTACCTAAGCAACACCACGGAGCTCAGGGCACAGCCACTCCAGACAATCTGGGGTTGGTGACTCAGGAGGCTCCTGGAAGGGGCAGGAACCAACCCTTGAGTGGAAAGAGTGAATGCTTTCCCACCAGAACAGTAGCTGTAGTTTCAACATGAACCTTTTCCAGCACAAGGGCCCTCCTGGAAATGTTGCAACCAAGTCCCTTCCCCATCCTCATGCTAACCCACAGCTCAGGTCCTACATCCCTCTTCCTAGGTTCCACAGAAACAATTTAAAACCTGAATTCATTCTCTCCTCCATCAGCACTCACTTGGGGAGATTTGCAGGTGGGGAGGCAGTTCTGATGGAAAGAGCAGGAAGGCCATGGTCTTCTCCAGGGATGGCCTGCAGGCTCTGAATAGGACAGTGGCCACCACCACATCAGTTTGGTGCCAGGTACTCACAAGTCACTTCCATTCCTCTTTCAACACTGTTAAGGTGTCCATACATATGTCGTGGTGGTGATTTAGTCATCAGGTCATGTCCAACTCTTGCCACCCCAGGGACTATAGCTGGTCAGACTCCTCTGTCCATGGGATTTCCCAGGCAAGAATACTGGAGTGGGTTGCCATTTCCTTCTCCAAGGGATCTTCCCAACCCAGCAATCAAACCTGGTTCTCCTGCACTGCAGACAGATTCTGTACTGACTGAGCCACCAGGGAAACCCCCACACATATGTACTGGTATGTATTTCTCCAGATAAAACACGCTGGCTCTGGAGGCTTTACTAAGCCTGCAAAGACTAAGGCTCTTGAGTCTCTTCGGATGGCCCCATTACAGGAGTCCCAAAGGGCCTGGAAGTCCATGCTTACCGAAGCAGGCTGCCCTTGGCCGCCATTCCTCCTGAGAGCCCCTGCAGCACCTGAAGGCCTAGGGTCATTCACTGGCTCAGCGTGCAACTGCTAGGCAAGGAAATAAAGATCTTTTTAAAAGACAGGACTTTCCACCTAATCGGTTCTCAACAAATCCCAGGCAGGAACAAATCCATCTCGGACAGACTTTACCAGGTCAGTGCAAGTGTTGCCCAAACGATCTATGAGGCTTTCAGCCCTCACCTGGCATTAGAATTATCTGTGGAACGTCTCTGATCTGCAGATGCCTCAGTTCTACTCCCCCAAACTTTGATTCAGTAAACTGTCTGCAGCAGGGCCTGGGCCCATTCTGGCGGGTTACTGAGTCAGACAAGTCACTCTGAGGATGGAATGCAACGCAAACGGTGACGACTAGCTCATACCAGCTTTCCAAGGTCATCTCATTCTCACAAAATCCAGCGAGGTAAGGATTACCAAAGAGTAGCCGCGGCTTACTAAGCCCTGACTCCCAAGGAAGCTGAGGTTTCCGCGGTGATAAACCAGTTGCTTCAAATGTCGAATACCTGATGTCTCAAACATTAAGACCCCAGGAAAAGAGCCCTCCCCGTCGAGATTCCCTGCAGGCCTCCTTCCGCCTTAGGAGATGACTCAACAGGAAACCGCAATGCTATAAACCTCCCAAGTGATACCCTCAAGGGCGGCTAGCGGCAGGGCCCGGACCCTCCCTTGTAGGAAGCCCTCCAAGCCCGCGCGACGCGGCGCCTTTCCGGCACCAACTTGCCACCCAGCCTCACCGGCTCCGGAGCGACCTCGAGGACCAGCGGCTCGGCCGCCACAGGCCAACGGGTGCGGGACTGGCCAGAAATGAGTACACAGTCAAGGTAAACTCAGTTTTCACTCCTCGTGAGTCGCCGCCCTGACGTCATCCGCGGGCGCAGGGTCTCGCGGCGCTGACGTACGGCTTCCAAGGCGCGGCGGTGACGTACGCCTCCGAGGGGCGGGGAGAGGCCGGCGCGGCGCGGCGCTGTGACGTATGTCCGCCCGGGCGGCGGCGACGGCGGCCCTTCATGCTGCGGCGCCCGCTGGCCGGGCTGGCAGCGGCCGCCCTTTGCCGGGCCGTCTCGGACGGTGAGTGGCGGCCCCTCACAGCGGGATGGCGTTCTGGGCGCGCGCAGACCACAGGAGGATCCAGGCCCGCGTGTCACGGTCTGAATCCGCGGCAGAGAGGCAGGACCGCCGCTACTCGCGTGCGAGGCGCCGCCGGAGCCCGTGCTGAGCGCGGGGGTCGTGGGTCTCCTTCAGGGACTCGTGGGGTTGTGCTCGTGAATTCTGTCATTTCGCCAGCCACCGAAACTGCCCTCGGCGTCCCTCAGTGGTTCCCAGAGCTCTGTTTCAGGATAAGCAAAGCGGAGGGAGACAAGAATAGGGTAGTCTTTTCATGGAGTTAAATTCAGGGAGGCTTCCCTTCACTTTGAAGTTTTATCCAGTGTGTCTCTGTGTTAGAATCGCCTTTGGTAGTTATTTTTACTTGGACAATTTAAAAACTGGTTCCCCTGTATCAGTCCTCAAAATATAAGAGGAAATTATTCTGACATTGGATGCTCCAAACAGTTTGTAAAACCCCTGCGGTCTGAGGACTTCATGCTGGACGCCTTGCGGACCCTGCAGGATGCGGAGGGGCAAAGAGGGAAAGCAGCTTGACACCCTTCTCCAAGGAGGGCCACAGAACAAAGCCAAAACCCCTGGGAGATCATGGTTTTGAAGGCCCTTAGGTTGCCCCTGGTACAGCAGTGTCACCAAAGTCCCGATTAGCTCACCTGGCCTGTAGAAATACGTAGTCTACGCCGCGCTTAAGGGAAATCGTCCCAGTAGTCCAGCTCTGGCGCTATGTTTGGTTCCCACCGCAGATTGCAAACCCAGGGGAGGGTCCTAAGTGGGCACAGCTGACTGCTCCAAGGACTCCCAGACAGGAGAACCCCTGGGACTGCCGCAGTTTCTTGGCCAGCCCCACAGCCTAGCACTGTTGGACACTGGAGATTTGGGCACTTGCATACAGGAGCAGGTTGTTGGTGGCAGGCCTTTCTGACATGACATGGTCGTTGGGATTCAGCTTCCTGGGGACAAGACACCGCAAGTCTTAGGTTGCTGGAGCTGCTTATCTGCTTTTTTTAGACATTCTTTTGGAAACAGTGAAGGGGAATAAGCTTCCTTTGCCCAGGTGCTTGTTTGAGGAGGAGCAGTGAGGTATGCCACCTCGCTTGTTTTGACTGCCTTTCATATGGGTGGGTGGAGAAGGCAATGGCACCCCATTCCAGTACTCTTGCCTGGAAAATCCCATGGATGGAGGAGCCTGGTGGACTGCAGTCCATGGGGTCGCTAAGAGTCGGACATGACTGAGCGACTTCATTTTCACTTTTCACTTTCATGCATTGAAGAAGGAAATGGTAACCCACTCCAGTGTTCTTGCCTGGAGAATCCCAGGGACGGGGGGAGCCTGGTGGGCTGCCGTCTATGGGGTCACACAGAGTCGGACACGACTGAAGCGACTTAGCAGCAGCAGTAGCAGCAGCATAGGGGTAGGGGAGGTGGAAGCTGAGGTGATGGTTGGCTAGTGTGAGATGGGGCCAACCAGGATAGGAGGAGGAAGCCAAGATGTGCTTTTCATGGCTATCACTCATGCATGAGTCCCATGCGAGTGCCCCTTGGTGGCATGCCTGCCCAAGTGTGGGCTTTCTGTCATTCACCTCCCACACCATGACTTGTGAAGTGTGTTAGTCGCTCAGTCATGTGCAACTCTTTGTGACCCCATGGACTGTAGTTCAACAGGCTACTCTGTCCATAGAGTTCTTCAGGCAAGAATACTGGAGTGGGTTGCCTCTTCCAGGGGATCTTCCCCACCCAGGGATCGAACTTGGGTCTCCTGCATTGCAGGCAGATTCTTAATTATCTGAACCACCAGGGAAGCGCATACAACTTGTGAGGGACCCAGGGAAACCTTTACCACTAAGAGGAATGGGGGTGGGGGGGTGTGGCTTCCTGTCTTATCATTAACAAGTTCCCGCCACATGAATGCTCACCCTGTTCTCCTCTTGTAAGGATTCCACACACTTGCCTGCACACACCAGGCCAGTTTGTAATCTGAGTTGGTGCCACACCTGTGACAGGTGTAGTGTGCCTGGACTTTCCTTTAGATTCTGAGACCACGTTGACCCAGCCTTTGTCTAGAACGGAAAAGATCAGAAGATTCTTTGAGTAGTAAGTAGATTCTGGGAGTTCTAAAATTGTACATTTAAATTGTACATTGTGCAACAAGGGTACACCCTTGGTGTGCCCAGCCGTGGTTTCCTCTAGGTCCCTCTCTTATCCTGTGTGTGCTGGGCCTTGATTCTCCCTGGTCCCTGGCTGATCCTTTCTTCCCCTTCTGTGAGAGTGAACCCACTCCACCGAGAAAGGGTCGGGCTTCTTCCTGCTCCGTGGTTTGTATGTCCTGGACCCCTTTCCGCTCACGCTCCCTCTACCTTCCCTTAGGGCTAGAACTGAGGCTCTCGCATGAGACTGAATCTTGATTCTTTTCGACGGAAAGAGGCCCACGTGCAGCTGTGCAGGGCCATGACAGGCCTAAGTCCTCCGCGGTGTGCTTCTTGCCACTGTGTGGCTTCTTGCTTCTTCCCGAGAGGGCCAAGCTTCCTCCATGCAAGGCATGGTCCCACCCTACTGTGAGAAGAAGTAAGAAGGAAACTGCTGGCTCTCCCACTGCAAATCAGGTTCTTGAAGGTGAAGTGTTTTCGCAAGGTCACTGGGCCAGGACATGTCCCACACATGGAGCGCCTGAGGCCACGGCCAGAGTAGTTCTTCTGTCCCACACAGCCTGTTTGGGGAGTGGGGCTTGGCCAACCATCCTGACCCAGATGAGCACAGGTCTAGAGTGCTGGTGGGGTTTGACTCTCCCTTCTCTGTGTCCCCAGAGGGCTGTGCCTTGACTTAGGCTCTCAGAGAGGAGAGAGGTGGTGGCCATGCCTCGCCCCTTGGGACAGGACGGGAAATCGGGTGGAAGCAGAAGGGAGAGCAAACCTCACAGGGCTGCCTGAGAAGCTCCTTGCAAAAGAGCATTCCAGAACACACAGGCTCGTACCAGCAATTCCTACAGAAATTGCATCCCTCATCCTTATTGGTGTCCTTGTGAAAATTTCCATAATCTTGCCAGGAAGCTGGAGTTTGGAATTGTGAGATAATCACGGAGTAGAGGTTACGGAATGTTCCCGACTGCCAGTCAGTTCTACCAGGAGATGGGGCCAGAATCAGTCTCGGGGTCTGGGGCGCTTGGTCCCTGGGACCGAGAGGCCTTGAGCTTGGTCCCACACTGAGTGTGCCCTGTCAAAGCAGGCTTTCGGGAGCGCTCTGGTCTCCGTGGTCACTGGGTGGAGCCCAGCACTCAGCAGGTCTGCAAGGCTCGGCCACTCTGATGGGGTCTGTGTGGCTTGAACCTTTGTGGTGAAAGGAGACAGCCTCAGGGAGGGACCCCACAAGAGGAAAGACTACAGAGATGCACAGATGAGCTTGGCTGGCTAGGTCCTACTCACCTTGAGGCAATGGTGCTAGGTGGGCACCCAACCCCCTGTGCCCAGTAGTGTAACCTTTGAAGAAGAGCAACACGAATGACAGCTCTGAAGAGGCTTGGGGCCTGGGCTTGAGGGGCAGGTGGGGACTCGGGAGGACACCCTGTGAGGGATAGCCGGCAGGGCGCAGTGATGATTTGGACCCACGCAGGCAGTGAGTGTCGCAGCCATCAGCCAGTCCCCCAGGTGTGTGTATGTGCCTGCTGCTCCCTGCCCGTGGTGGTTGGGCTGGGGGTGGGAGGTCTCAGTGGGATGCAGGGGCTGTGTCCCTGCCCCCAGAGTTCCCCCATGGGATATAAAGCCAGATGGAAGCCAGGGTTACTAGGTGAGACGATGAGTAAGACTTGTGCACAACGTGGCCCATGAGGGTTTAGGCGCTGGGACTTCCATGTGTAATAATTGGTCCTGATTGAAGACATGTCTTCCTTGTGTAGTTTCCAGTTAGAGCTTGTGACCACAACATCTAGCCATGGCCGCATGCATAGGAAGCAGAGCAGGAACTGCCAGGGGAGCGTGTTAACGGTGCCTGTGTGCTGGCCTGGAGCACAGAGCAGGAAGGCACAGCCTCTGGGTGTTGCTGGCAGGTGTGTAGTTGCAGGCTGTGGGATGTGAGGGTGGGGGCCCTGCCCAAATTGGGCGTGGGGAAAGGAGCAGAGTGCTCCCGAGGGGGTCTTCATAGGCAGGTGTGATGGGTCCTCCGCTCCCTGGAGGTGGATGCCCCAAGTTGGGTCCAGAAGGTGCCAGCTGCACCCACCTAGTGGAGCATTTGCTGCTGCGAGCGAGGCCCCGGGAGGCTTTCTGGCCCGCCTCTTGTGAGAACTGGCATGTGTCCACTGTGGTGTTACCCCTGCCCTGGGGAAACTCACATTCCTGTGGTGCCAGCATGCTGCTGGGGCCTGGGAAGACCTAGGATGCTGAGCGGCCACAGCTGCCCCTGCTCACGAGGTTGGGAGGGACATGTGTGCAGTGGTGACTTGGCACAATCCAGGGGCCACCGAGTGGGTGACAGACCCCAGCCTCCATACTCCCTTTCCAGGGCCCCTCTAGAAGCAGCAGCCCTGCTCAGGGACCTAGTGACCCCCAGTATCTCCTCTGCCCTCCGATATCCCTCTCCCCATAACTCGCCTAGCACCCTGGTCACTCAGCATCTAGAAAGTCAGGACAGACCCAGGGGGGTGGGCTGGGCTGCCCACAGGACATTAGTTCTGCAAAGGAAGGGACTTTATGAAGGGCAGTGTGAGGCAGAAGTGAGGCCTTCCCTTGCACCAGTCCTTAGGGTAGCAAGGGTGCTGTGCTCTCCTGGGCAGGCGACAGCAGTGGGCTTGGAGTAACAATGCACTGTTGGGCTTCCTGGTGGCTCAGATGGTGAAGAGGCTGCCTCCAATGCGAGAGATCTGGGTTCAATCCCTGTGTCAGGAAGACCCCTGGAAAAGGAAATTGCAACCCACTCCAGTATTCTTGCCTGGAAAACCCCTTGGATGGAGGAGCCTGGTGGGCTATATATAGTCCATGGGGTTGCAGAGTCTAACACAACTGAGCAGCTTCACTTTCACTATTCTAATAGGAAACTTGTACAAGACAAAGGAGCTAAGAACTGGTCACGCAGAAATGACAGAGCACTGATGAGCTCCTCTGGGTCCATTTATTCTATCTCTTTTCAGCAGGTGGTCATGTCTGATTCCCAAGTCCTTCTTCAGGGTGTTTGCATACAGCCTGATGGTCCCAGAATAGCTATGCTTTAGTCAGATTACCCAGGTTGGCCTACATTGCAGATTAGGAAAGCAGTGCCCACCAGGGGCCCTGTTGGAGAGCTGCCCCCGCAGAATGGCCTGTTCCTCCTGGCCCTCACTGCTGGCCACTGCTGCTTCTTGGGCACCTCCACACAGAGTGCTGCAGGGGCAGGCCAGCTCATCACACGCACGTCTGGGCTCTGCCTCCCTCTGGGGCAGTGCATAGCCTCCCAGCCCCTTAGCTTAGTGCCAGCCTTGATTCCTGTCTTCTGAGGCTCCCAGTGCACCTAACCTTCCTTAGCTTGTCTTGTCACATGGCTGGGGAGGCAGATGCACTTCTCTCGGGTGAGGAGCAGCATTTCCCTCTGCTGAGCAGGTGGTGCTGGCTGCACTGGGAGGGATTTAGTGCTCAGACAGCGGGGAGCAGGCAAGGATTACCACTCTCTCAGCTCATCCAGTGCAGCCCCAAGCTGAGCACAGAGGCTACTCAGAAGGTAGGTCCTGTATGAGGGGTACAGGGTGGTCCAGTGGGGACAGAGCAGGCTAAGCTGACCCCTCCAGACCTCTTCCACTTTTCCTGCCCTCGGTGTTCTCACCTGTGGCAGGCACCTGTGTTACGAGCTGGGACGGTGATGCCCTGCTCTCCTGCTGGCTTCATGAGACCCAGGTATCACAGAGGGGAGTCAGGGACCCTGGGATTAGCCCCTTGCTTTTCAAGGGAAGTTCCCAGAAGAGACCTTGGGTTCCACTGACCTTGACCAAGGACACCTCCGAAGTGTTGTGCCAGGAGACACAGGAATTGAGACCTGGATGTGCCCCTCCCAGGAGCCAAAGTCCAGGCTCCTTGAGAGGTAGGCTAGTAGTGGACAGCTAGGGAGGCCACACATTGGCGGTCGGTGCATTTGTTACCACCCACAGGGAGGCATAGGCAGGGTGTAAGCATGGCTCTGAGTGCTTGTACCTCGGCTCTGCCTCACTGCTGGGGTGAGTTCACTTGAGCACTGCAGCCACCGCCATATGCCATGCAGCAGGGAGCAAGGCCCTGCTGAGACTTGCCTCTCCCCCCACCTCCCCACAGGGATGTCAGGACCAAGGCCCGTTGTCCTGAGCGGACCCTCGGGGGCTGGGAAGAGCACCCTACTGAAGAAACTCCTGCAGGAGCATGGCAGCATCTTTGGCTTCAGCGTGTCCCGTGAGGCCCCGGGAGGTGGGGGAGGGTCCAAGAGAGACTGGGGA
Source organism: Nanger dama (assembly GCA_917880005.1). Lineage (NCBI taxonomy): Eukaryota > Metazoa > Chordata > Mammalia > Artiodactyla > Bovidae > Nanger > Nanger dama. The sequence continues at coordinate 5,648,674 of CAKJTW010000087.1, forward strand.
CAGAGACCCTTGCTAACATGGCCCGAAGCACCGCACCCACTGCCACACACTGGGGCAGAATCCCCCACACTGCTGACCCAGCCTGTAGCCTCCCTTCCCACGCCTCTGGATGGGTGGAGCCAGGCCGCGGGGCAGGCCCTGGGGATGGGATATGTGAGGTTCCAGGTGTCCCAAGGCCGTTGCTGTTACTTATTCCTAGACACAACAAGGGACCCGAGGCCAGGAGAGGAGAACGGCAAAGGTGAGCTTGGCTAGCTGTCCCTCTGCTCCGGCCCAAGACGCAAGCAGCCCGACACTCATCAGAGGGGTGCCTGAATCCTGGCTCCCGTCCATGCCTTCTCCTTGCAGATTACTACTTTGTGACCAGGGAGGTGATGCAGCGCGACATTGCTGCTGGAGACTTCATCGAGCACGCCGAGTTCTCAGGGAACTTGTATGGGACCAGGTGGGCGGTGCTTTGGGCCTTCCCTTCCTCTCATTCCCCCAGAGACCTGGGGTGGGTGACCGAGGCAGGGGGTATCTATAGGCCCTGGGGGTCTCCCCTTGGCTGGGCCCCAGGTTGGGGTGTTATCTCTGCCGGCTGTCTGGGCACTTGAGGCCAAGGACTCAGCCCTCTAGAGGTCACGATGGAGCTTGAGTCAGAAATATCTGGGCTGCCCACTCTGGGCCCAGCCCCGCTTGTGTCTCCCTAGCTGGGCTGCTGTGAGAAGTGGGCCAGATGAGGAGCTGGTGTGCAGGGGAGGACTCGGGGGACTTGGGTCTTAGGGGTCTGCAGGTTTCATGTGGCCCCTCCTTCCAGTCAGTAGGGTAGCCTGGGAAGGGTCCCTGGCAAACAGCAGCTGCCCCCACAACCCCACCACTACCAGCCAACCAGAGCAGGTTCTCTGCTGGCCCCTCCCATCTGACTCACAAGGCCCAGGAGCAATGTCCTGACCAGGCAGGCAGGCCCAGGCCTGCCTCTGCACAGCTGGTCCCTGGGCCACCTGGCTGGGCGAGGTGGGCACCACCAGGACCCATCGTCCTCTGCCCTGGGTGCAGATGGGCAGAGCGGTGGGCCACTGAGGGGCGGTCCCCCAGCGGGTGAGGAGCACATAGTACTTGGTGACCCCCGGGTGAGGGCGCAAGGCCTGCAAAGGGCAGCCAGGAGGTGAGAAAGCCCAGGGGTGTGTCCTGTAGTGCAGTGAGGGCCAGAGTGTCCCTCCCCACGCAGGGCCCCCGCATGCAGGACATGGGAGGGGGTTGCCATCAGCAGCCTGGGGACGGGAGCCAGAAGGGAGTGCAGATGCTTCTGGAGGCGTGATGGGCGGGTGGGACTGGTTGAAGTGATGGTGTGGTGTGGGGCCTGGGGTGTGGTGCCAGGAGAGGCTCTGGGCGGGGGTCTGAAGGTTGCTGCCCCTTACCAGACACACTCCCTACCACTACCCTCAGACCAGCAGAGGGCCCCCTCGTGCAAGTGTTGCTCAGGGAGTGCTTCCAGAAAGAGGAGCAGATGCCCGTTAGAGTAGGCCCTGTGGGCACCCCCAGGCAGACCCAGAGCGGGGGATGGGGGATGAGGCCCCACTGAGGCTCTGAAGCCCCACGGGCTGCTAGGACCCGGGCGCCATGGCTGAGCGGCTCCCCTCCCCTCACTCCCCAGCAAGGCCGCTGTGCGGGCCGTGCAGGCCATGAACCGCATCTGCGTGCTGGACGTGGACCTGCAGGGCGTGCGCAACATCAAGAAGACCGACCTGCGGCCCATCTACATCTTCGTGCAGCCGCCCTCACTGGATGTCCTGGTGGGGGCCGAGGCGGGGTGTGGGGGGCAGCCCTGCGTGCTCGGGCCTGCTGACCCCGTGCTCTGTCTCAGGAGCAGCGGCTGCGGCAGCGGAACACAGAGACGGAGGAGAGCCTGGCCAAGCGTCTGGCAGCCGCCCGGGCCGACATGGAGAGCAGTGAGTGAGGGCGCCATCACGCAGCCTCCCCTGGGCCCTCCCTGCACCCCGCAGGAGACCAGTCCCCCACCGAGGGGCGCAGGAGGGCTGGAGCCACCACCCAGCCCCGTGGTCCCTGCGAAGGGTCCCCAGACCCCCGCTCTGTTCCCAGAGCTTCCGCTGACCCTGCCCCCACCCTCAGGCAAGGAGCCCGGCCTGTTTGACCTGATCATCGTCAACGACAGTCTGGACAAGGCCTACTGGGCCCTGAAGGAGGCGCTCTCCGAGGTGGGCTGGGGGTGGAGGTGGGGCCTCAGACATCTGTGTGGCAAACGGGTAAAGCAGGCTGGGACAGGTGATATGGTGGACCCAGGCCCTGGGCGAGATCTTCCTTTCCTCAGCCTCTCTTTCTCTCTGGCAGGAAATAAAGAAGGCTCAAGCCACTGGTCAGTCCTGAGGAGGCCCGCCAGCTGTGTCCTCTCAGGTGGGGCCTAGGGCCTGGCGCCCACACCAATGGGCCAGAGTCTCCTGGCAGTGGCTCTGCTCACCTCAGGACCCAGAGATTGGGGTGCTGCCCATCTTCCCCTCACCCCCCCACCGTGGTTGGAGGACCTTGTCTCTTACCCCCCTTCCCCATGTCCATTTCTAGGCTTCCTCTCCACCATGCCTTGTCAACCCCTTATCCATGGAAGCCAGGCCAACATCCAAATAAAGAACTGCTGGGTTAGAGTGTCCTTGAGCCCTTGGATCATGGCCCTGGGTGGGTCCACAGCATACCATTCCAGAGCCACCCCATCCCCACTCTGGTCAGCCCCACTCTGACTGGCCACCCCCAGAGGGCAGCAGCCTCCTTACACCTGCTGCTCCGGGCTGCCACACACTCCTTGCCCAGGACTGCCCCAAGGTGGGTGCAGGACTTCATCTCTCACTGTCTCTCTGCGAGGCTGGAGTCAGAAGGTCCTGGGGCTCATCCTCAAACCACTCCCTCCTCCCGGTCCCTGACCTAGGCTGAGAGTGGCAGAGGGACAGACACTGCAGATCTGGAGAGGGACGGAGGCTGCAGAGGAGACGCCTGCCTCTGGGGCCTCGTGCATGGCCCCCTGGGGATCTGGCTGGCCCTGGAGAGGCCCGGGGAGGACACCTGGGGGCCTCTGCTGGGATTCCTGGCTCTAGAGTCTCAGAAGATGCCTTCAAAAGCCGCCCAGCTCAAGTCAGGGCAGCTGAGCTGTATCAGTACTAGACATGGGGCACTCGCCTGTGCCCTGGTCCACTCCCAGGCCATGTTCTGCCACGGAACCCAGACAGATGGTAGATGCAGGCTGAGAGGAGGCAGGGAGCCCATGCAGAAACAGAAAGGCTGGGCTTCGTCCCAGAGCCCCGATAGACAGCGAGGGCAGGCAAGATCTGGGCCTGGTCGCTGGATGGCAGGCAGAGGGGTGCTACACAGCCTTCACCCTAAGGGCCAGCGAGACGGGGCTGGGCTGCCTCCTGACCTGCTGTGTAGCCTGGGAGAGGCTGCTTCCTCTCTGGGACCCGTCCAGCCCCAGGGACAATCAGGGATTCAGACCCGGGGCCACGGGGGAACAATGGAGCCCTTGAAGGCCCTCCCCCACATTGTGCTTGGCGGTGAGAGGTGGCTCTGGGTCGGGCCCTGGACTTAGCTGGGTGCACACTCAGGAGGGCCGTGTCCAGCTGGCCAGCAGGTGGAAAGGTTCAGAAGGACTTGTTTCCTGGCCTGGAAAAGGTAAGATGTCACCAGGAGACCATGGGTGGGGGTGTCCTTTAGGGCTGAGCGGCACATTCTTCACTCTGGGTCCGCGGTCCCAGGGGCCTAGGCACAACCCTGGAAGCAGCCAACCCCGAGATGACAGGTTCTGGTCCTGGCTGTCCCTCCATTCTGGAGGTCTGTCCATCTCACGGCCCCTGCCCTCAAAAGAGCCAGATGAGTGCCAGCCCTGGTGCCGTGCGACTTGAGGGCAGGAGGAGTTAGAGGCAGTCTGCCTCCATCCCCTGGAGGCTGCTAGGCTAGCTGATGAGGACGGAGGGAAGGGGTGGCCCCTAGCAGCTGGGACCCCTCAGGCCGTGTGGGACTGGCCAGCCCCCGCCAGCTCGGCAGCTGCGGTGTGTCCAGAGGCCGGCGCCTTGGGCTCTTCAGTCCTGGGTGGAGGCTGGGGAGCCCCACCTCCTCCACATGGGCAGACAGACTGGTTGGCACACCTGCCTGCTGTCCACCTTGCTCCTGGACTGGCCTTTATGCAGCCGTGGGCATCTTCCTAAACCCCCACTTGGTGCCTGCCTCCTCAGCTCTGGTTCCTGGAGGTGAGCAGAGAGCAGAGCAGACTCCTGTCCTCCAGGAGCAGGCCCTGCTGCGCCACAGATGTGAGTGAGCCGTCCGGGTCGGGGGTGTGTGCAGGGCGGCTGGGCAGGCGTCCTGACGGGGGGTTGCACGGCTGAGGGCCACAGCCGGTCCTGTGGTGCGCTCGGCCTTTGGGGGAGCAGGCATTCGGGCAGGACGGGGGTGTGCAGGGCAGGAAAAGTGACAGTGCCGCGGACCGAGAAAGATGGCAGAGTGTGAGGCACGTTGGCTTTACTGTGGCATTTTGGGGCAGCTCCAGGGTAGACAAGTTAGGAGGGGTGGACAGTGGGGCACCCCATGGGGTCTGAGGGGCGCAGCATCCTGCTCTTGGCCAGCGTTGCCTAGGGAGGTCGTTGAGGGCCCTGAGCTCAGGCAGGGGCCCTGCTTCAGCCTCCTGCCCTTGTTCCTCTTGACACCTTCCTCTGCCAGAGCCCAGCGTTCTGCGGCCCTGGCTCCCCTGAGGCAGGAGCAGTACCGCCACTCCACCGTGACTCACTCCCCAAGCTTGCCCCCCACCACACCCCTCCAGCCCTGCAGGAAGCCCCTCACTTCCCAGGTTCAGGCTAGAATGGAACAGGTGGCCCTGGTTCCTCAGCAGACCCAGTGCTGTGTCAGAGCTCCATTGCTTCCGATCATGCAGTGGGGAAGCCTCACTTCCCAGAGAAAGGCCACTGCAGGGGGTGGGGAGGGGGTGGTACAAGGCAGAAGGTGGCGTGCATGCGTTTGTGTGTGTGTGAAAGTGAGTGAGGATGAAGGATGGGTGTAGAGATGCATGTGTAAGTGTGTATCCATGTGTGAGAGGAGGGACTACAGAGCTGGTCAGCTCTGGATTGGGCAGGAGCAGGTCAGATAATCATCCCTCAGGACCCATGAGGATATGGGTTTTGTTCAGAGAGCCCTAGGCTTCCTGGGACCCCACCTTGGGGTGCCTACAGGAAGGGAAACGGGGTAGGCGGCTGGGAGGGGAACCTGGTCACTAACTAGTGTCTACACGGTGTGGGAGGCTGTGGTGTACCCTGGAGTTGCTGGGGGGCAGGTGAAGGTGGCAGAGGAGCCCCAGGCCTGGGTTCTGGGCACCTGAGGTGGGAGAGGTAGACACCTCTGGCTGGTGTTCCAGGTAGGACATGACTGGGGCATCTAGGATGGGCCCAGAGTGGGCAGGGAAGTGGAGGACCACCTGCAGAAGCATCACAAAGCTGACAGGGGAGATCTGAGCAGCTAAGGCCCGGCTGTGGGGAGAGCAGCCTTGGGGGCTTGGCGCCAGTGGAGGCGGGGAGAAATTCCTCTGGGCATGCAGTGTTAGGGCCCGAGCAGCGGGAGGTGCTGCAGCCTCACTCAGAGCTGTCCCCGGCAGGGTTCTTGGGTGGGTGGGTGGGCACGCAGTAGGAGGGAGACCCTAGCTTAGAGGGCCGAAGAGGTGGGGTTTCTGGAGCAGGCCCTGGTCCTTTATAAAAGACCGCAGTCTCCTGGGGTTGAGTCCACCTTAGGCTTCTTGAAGGTGCTCATATGTCAAGGAGGCACCACTCAGTGTCCGCTGCACCCAGGAGTCCTCAGCAAGGGGAAGAGGCTACCCACGGTGCTGAGATCGCCAGGGAAGGGCTCACCAGTCCTCTTGGTGAGCCGAGCACTCTGGAGTGGGGAGCAGGCCAGCAGCCCCACCGCAGGCAGAGGGAAGCCCCGCCCACAGCGCGATGGGGCACGTGGAGGAAGCTAGGCCGGGGTGGGAAGGAAGTGGCTGGTCAGGCCCGGCCTCACTGTACTGCAGGAGGCGGCCCTGGGCACCTCTGGGTCCCAGTCTCTGACCAGCCTCTCAGGGCCTTCATTCGTATCCAGGGGTGGAAGGAGCTTGAAGGGGAGAGTGCCCAGCTGCCCACCTCTGCAGAAGCCACTCTGTTGGTGCCAGAACCAGGGCTAGAGGGTCCAGCTCACCCCAGCACAGGTCATCCTGATGCCCCTGGAGCCCAGAGTGTGCGCCTCCCACCCTCCTCCCAATAGGGTGCCTCCTCGGGCAGCTCTGGGTGAAGGTGATCCCAGCCCCCTTCACGGGGAGCCCCAGTGTGCGCCCTGCTCACTGGCCAGTCCCCCGCCCCTCCCCAGCTCACCTTCCACTGAGCACTTCCAGGCCTGCCCCTTCCCAGGCCTTGACCCCAGGTGCACCTGACCCTCTGTCCTGGGTCCCGCTGAGTGGTCCCCACCCACACTTGCTGTAACATGTAGCTCTGGGGGGGGACTCCTCTGAACAGATGCCAGAGGGCCCAACAAATGCCAAGAGCTTGTTCCCTGAGGGGCCAGCACCCCCTCATACACCTCCTGCTGGCCCAGCCAGGGCCAAGCCCCCACGGGCTGCCTCCTCCTGTTAGCACCAGACATCTGTGGGCCTGGCCTTTGCCTCCCACTCCTCCAGCTCTGTGCTGGGGTCCTTGTACCCCACAGCCCCAGGACTGGTCACTAGTGAATGTCCCGCTCTACATGAAGCCTCCAGACACAGAGAGGTACGTTCCAGATGGGAAAAGACAGGGAGAAGGAGCTTGCAGTGATGGGGTAGGAAGCCACTTTAAATAAGGTTTCTTATTTTACAACACCTGTGGTTTACAGAGAAACTGGAGACCAGGGAGAGTTCTCATTTGCCCCCAAGCCCAGTTCCCTCGTGGCATGCTTGTCACAATCGGTGCACCAGTACCGATACGTTGCCATTAACCAAAGGCGCCTCCTTTGCACCTGTGTTCCTTGCTCTCCTGAGAGCCCCTGAGCGGTGACTGTCCCCATGTCTCCTTGGCCCCTCTTGTGGTGACTTCCTCAGATTTCCAGTTTCTGTTGCCCTTGGGATTTTACAGGTCAGGTAGTTTGGAAAAGCCCCTCCTGGAACCTGTCTCAATATATCTCATGATTGCCTGTGGCGAGGGTTTGGGAAGAAGGCCTCGGGGCAGCAAGCTCTGCGCTCTCAACTTTGGGCGGGGATCCCTGTCGCAGCCTGCTGTCAGGCACCCTCCTTTCCTCCGAGCTGTGCGCTCTGGAGGAGCGCCCTCCTGGAGGTCACAGAGGCGGCACGAATGTTTAGAGTGCCCTTCTCCCCCACTTAGTTACTGTTTCGTTTGTGTCACTGGGGACTCATATTTTTTACCTTGGGCCGTGATCTGTAAACCAATCTGTAACAGTACTTTGCTTTATTGGCCGAATTGATCTGGTTTCAGACACTGGGATCTACTTCCCTCAGCTCCCACGTTGTGTCCCTTTGACTAGCCTCCATTAGTGAGTGTGAGTGAGTGTGAGTGTGTGAGTGTGTGTGTGTGAGCACTTCCTTCCTCTGACACCAAGAGATGCTTCAGGCCCGTTTCCTGCTGCTGCCCTGCAACCAGCTGTTTCTCCACTAGCCCAGTTTCCTTTATTGGAGAGTGGGACCAAGGTGTGTTCATCGCTGTGGGGTGTTTTTCCATAAGGCCTGACAGGCATGGTGTATATGCAAGTGCCTCTTGTCCATACTCAGCTGAAGGTGAGTTCAGACCCACGTAGCCAATGCTAAGCCATGACCACGTGGAACATTCCAGCCCTCTCCTCTCCCTTGTCTGTAACCCCCACACAGTGAGAAGCCGGGTCTGCTCCCCATCCGCCGTGGTTCAGTCCAAGTGCGCAGGAGCACAAAGCGCCCGGCAGGGTACTGGGCTGGCCTCGCAGGCAGTCGAGTGGAGGGACTGGACAAGGGGCGGGGCTGTGGGCGGGGCATACGGAACAGGGACTAGCAGAAAAGGGGGTTGCTGGTGCGCTGGGGCCAGGTACGCATTTTACTCCAAAGTTGGGAGGAGTTGCAAGAGCACAGGTCAATGGGCTCCTGAAGGTGCCGAGCGGAGGCGAGGTAGGCCCAATGGTCTGCCGGGCGGCTCTCCTGATGAAGCAGACGGAGTGCAGGGCAGAGAGCTGTCCAATATAAGCCCACCTGGGACGGAACCAATTTGGGAGGGAAATTTTGGGGTCCGGTCTTCTGGGACTTGCTGTGCCTACTGGCATCCATGAGCCTATGTGGAGGTGACAGCTGGCACTAGAAGTCTGGATTTGGGGGACCCAGTGCATGGCACTTAAGACGGTGCCCAGAGCTGGTCAGCATCAGCCCCTGATCACAGAAAGATCCTGCTGTGACTGCGTGTGTGACACACGCCCCACACACACATGCACACAGGCATGGGCCCCTGCATCTACAGAGCCAGAGCCTCTGCCACACACCCGGAGCGTGCCTGAGCTCCCCGACTGGCCCGGGGGAAGGTGGGAGGTTTCCTCCCTCAAGGCTTGCACCCTCTTTTCTCCACATGACTCGTCTCTAGGGAGGCTGTAATTGCACCTGGGTCAGCCCCCCCAGGGCAAAGTACCATCCTTCACACCACAGGGCAGGGTCCACCCAGTGCCATGCTAGAGCTGGTCTCGAACAATCCCCCCCGCCACCCGGTGCGTGTCTCCTGGCGTTGCTCATGGGCCTTGTGGGAGCATTTACACCACAGGAATCGGTGAACACTACACCACGGCTCTCCCACCAAGAGCCAGTTGTTAAATGCCACACACGGGGGGTCGGGATTGTCCTGGCACCACCACCTTCCCCTCCTGTTTCTCCACTGGCATCCATCTTGGAGGGGAGAAAAGTCGGGACTGCTCTGCCATCCGTTTTCTGGGTTCCTGCACGGTGGCGCTGTGGGCCCCAGCCTCCTGTGATGTGGGACTGTCGAGGTCAGGGATGGGGTCAAGTCCTGAAAGAGGGCTGAGGTTCAAGCTGAGGAAGATCGTCCAGCTAAGTTCACCAAGGCCTTCATGGGGGTCATTCCTTCTTGAGGCAGAGGTTATGTGCTGGAGGGCTGGGCATGTGCCAGTCTGTGTACATGTGCCTGTACACAAGTGTGTTGCACAGATGACTGTGTATATACGTATGTGTGCACTTGTATACTTGTGAGTGTTTGCATGTGTGTGGCTCTGAGAGGGGCGTTGCACACAGATGTAAGGAAATAGGGTCACTTCCCCAGGAATCCCGGCTGCCCCCTCTTCCTGCCCCCACCCCCTTGCTCCGGGAGGACCTAGCTCAATAAAGAGGCCGGGAGACCTGAACGCCCCTGCTGTTCAATCCCACACCTGCCCACTCTGCTTCCCAGGCCTGTTCGAGAAAGAGGGGACAAAAGCATCAGGGGTCTTCAGCCCCTAAACTACACAGGAGCAGGTACTGGTGTGAAGGAAGGAGGGTGGGTGTCAGGAGGCTCCAGCCCCCTCCCCAGAGGCACGGGGGTACAGGAGTGCGCGCTCCTGCCCACCGAGCCCCTTCTAGGCACAGGCCCCCTCAGAGGTAGCTGATCTGAGAGGAGCACTGGGCCAGCCCAGGGCCTGGCCAGCGGCCACAGGGGCTGTCTGAGTGTCTCAGGTGCCCGAGTGAAGTTGTGCGTGTGCTTCGTGGTGTTTGAGGGCCTTGCTGCACAAGGGGCCACCTTGACCAGACACCTGGGCTTACCTCCGCCCTCAGCCAGGCTGGGCAGAGGACATGGGAGCGCTGCAATAAGAGGGAGTCGCAGCCTGGAGGGGGCACCAGTCCCTGGCACAGCTGAACCGGTGGGATGGGGGGAGCATGGCCGTGATCCTGGGTGAACATCCTCTTTAGGCTGTGGAGGGAGCTGGGAGGGGGCACTGTTGGGAGATCTGAAACCGAGGGGGCTGGAGGCTGACAGAGCCACTGGGTCTGGAGGTGGATGGGATCAGGGTGTGATGGGGAAGCAGTAGGACACTAGAGGCTGAGGGAGGGCCCCTGGGGCTCGGGGCCTGGGGAACTGTGGACTGATGGGGACTGGAGTGGCTGCAGAGTGAAGGCCAGGCAGATGGGGGCTCAGCCCCTGCATGCTGGAAACAGGACTCCAGCAACCAGGGTGCTGCAAGGTGGGAGCAGGCATCTGAGGTGAGGCTGCTCTGCTTTCTGATTGCCCCTATAGAGGCAGCTGGAGAAGGTAATGGCACTCCACTCCAGTACTCTTGCCTGGAAAATGCCATGAACGGAGGAGCCTGGTAGGCTGCAGTTCATGGGGTCACTAGGAGTCGGACAAGACTGAGCGACTTCACTTTCACTTTCCTTCCTTTCATGCATTGGAGAAGGAAATGGCAACCCACTCCAGTGTTCTTGCCTGGAGAATCCCAGGGACGGGGGAGCCTGGTGGGCTGCCGGCTATGGGGTCGCACAGAGTCAGACACGACTGAAGTGACTTAGCAGCAGCAGCATAGAGGCAACTCACCCCATAGACTCTCTGTTGCTCTCAGGGCCTGGGGGTGGGGTCCCCACAGGCTGGGGGACGAGCATGTCTTGCCCAGGGCCCTGCTTTCCTGCAGAGTGGGGGAGGGCGGGAGGACTGGCCTTGTTCCAGGCCACAGAGACCTGGGACCAGGTCTTGGGGCAGCCAGGGCATGTGCTCAGCAAGGTGGCCCAGCATCTGTCCTTGTAGGCTCTGTCTGGCTGCAGAGGCCCCAGCCTCTCCCTGTATCCATCCTAGGGCAGGGTCAGGATTTGGGGCGAGAGTGGTACTCCTGGAGGGGCTCTGGTGCCACTGTCCATCCCCCACCCCCCACCCATCAGCCCTTGCCCCCTTTGTCCTTGCCCAAGGTTGAGCTCCTGCTGGTGACCTGCAGGTCTTATCCCCCGCCCCTATGACCAACATGAGCTGGAGTTTCCTGACGCGGCTGCTGGAAGAGATCCACAACCACTCCACGTTTGTGGGCAAGGTGTGGCTCACGGTGCTGGTGGTCTTCCGCATCGTGCTCACCGCCGTGGGCGGCGAGTCCATCTACTCGGATGAGCAGACCAAATTCACGTGCAACACGCGGCAGCCAGGCTGCGACAACGTCTGCTACGACGCCTTCGCACCCCTGTCCCACGTGCGCTTCTGGGTCTTCCAGATTGTGGTCATCTCCACGCCCTCCGTCATGTACCTGGGCTACGCCGTGCACCGCCTGGCCCGTGCCTCCCAGGATGAGCGCCGTCGCGCCTCTCGCCGCCGCACCGGCCGCCGCGCGCCCGCGCTCCCCTGCCGTTGCCCCCACCGCCCCACCCGGGCTGGCCCGAGCCCGCCGACCTGGGCGAGGAGGAACCCATGCTGGGCCTGGGTGAAGAGGACGAAGACCCGGGAGTGGCCGAGGGCCTGGGTGAAGATGACGAGGCTGAGGACACGGGGGCGGCCAAGGGCGCAGGAGGGGACACAAAGGTGGCGGGGGTCCCGGGTCCCGCAGGGCAGCATGACGGGCGGCGGCGCATCCAGCGCGAGGGCCTGATGCGCGTGTACGTCGCCCAGCTGGTGGCGCGGGCCGCCCGAGGTGGCCTTCCTGGTGGGCCAGTACCTTCTGTATGGCTTCGAGGTGCGGCCCTTCTTCGCGTGTAGCCGCCAGCCCTGTCCCCACGTGGTTGACTGCTTCGTGTCGCGGCCCACCGAGAAGACGGTCTTCCTGCTGGTCATGTACGTGGTCAGCTGCCTCTGTCTGCTGCTCAACCTCTGCGAGATGGCGCACCTGGGCCTCGGCAGCGCACAAGACGCTGTGCGCGGCCGCCGCCCGCTGCCCACCTCCCCCCGGCCCCATGCCCCGGCCGCCTCCCTGCGCTCTGCCCGCTGCGCCTTCAGGCCTGGCCTGCCCGCCTGACTATAGCCTGGTGGTTCGCACAGCTGAGCGTGCACGTGCCCAGGACCAGGACCTGGCCAGCCTGGCCCTGCAGGCGCTGCAGGACCGACGGGCACTTGGGGACCTCGACAGTCCACCTGGCCCGGGCCTCCCAGCGAACGCCCGGGGGCCCCAAGGCTGGCGCCCCTGCGTCTGGGTCGGGCAGCGCCACCTCAGGGGGCTCTGTGGGGGCCAGGGTCGGCAGGGGATCAAACCCAGGATGGGCTCGGAGAAAGGCAGCGGAAGCAGCAGCAGGGAGGGTAAGACCACCGTGTGGATCTGAGGCCTCGCCTTGGCTGCTCTGCATCTTCCCTCCTCCCCAGGGCAGAGGCAGGGAGCTCTGGGGGGCAGTCTAGGGGCTGGACACCACCTAAGGCGCAGAGCACAACCTGCCCTCCTCTTCCTCAGCTGGCTGCTCACCCCCCTCCGGAAGGGACACAGGGCACCAACCTTCTCTGCATCACCACCCCTCCCTGCCTGAGCCTGTCTTCCTCCAGGGTAGGGTGGGCAGCCTGGGAACCAAAAAGGGCCCCCATCTCTGACCCATAAGACCTGATGGGGCATAGGACTGTGGCTGGGGCACCGCCTCCCTCCCAGAGCCACCCAGCTGGCCCTCTCAGGACAAGGGGCCCTCCAGGCAGGAGCTCTACCCACCCTGCCCTGCTTCCCTGCAGAAGCCCGTGTGTGACTGCCCAGGGGAGCCTGGCCTGGGTGTTGAGGGGGTTTTGTGCTTATTCCCCACTCCCTGCCTAGCAAATGGGGCTCTTTCCTAGCACCTGCACTCTTCTAGTCCATGTTCTGGTTCTTGCAGAGGTAGAGGCAATGCCAGGTCTTCCTGATGCAGGAGGAGGGGCAGTGAGCACAGTGGTGGGAGGCTGCACCCAGTGCTGGCCGGCACCACTTCACGCCCGCCCCCCAGGTCCCAAGTGTGAGCTGCCTCGAGTGCAGCTGGGACTGCGCCCTGCTTTTTGTTTCCGGGCCTTGTGTGGGCTGGGTGGATGGGACCATGCCCTCTCCAGCTCTGTGCTGGCCTGGTGTGGCCCCTTCCTTGGGCACATACTTGAAATTCCGAAAAGACACTGGCCTCCCTTGCCACTCAGACCAACAGGGTGGCGGTCAGGGGCTATGACTTTGGCCACGCTGAGGAAGGGACTCTGAAGCTCCTGCCACAGCCTCTTCCCTCCAGCCCCCTCTCCAACTCAGACACAGCCTCCAAACAAAGGGAGTGAAATAAAACTGACTTTTGTTTACGGCCCCATGTGTGTGTGTACTTGTATGCATGTAGGGTGTGGTTTGTGCACGTGTCTGAGTACACACTTATGCCTGTGTGTACCTGTCTACCACTGGCCTCTGGGGACACATGGCTCAACTCTAGGATGACTGGGAGAGGAAGCCACTCTTCAGGGACCATCCAGGGAGCAAGGCCCAGGCTGAGCCCCTGCAGCCCCCTGGAACACTTTCGGGTACCACTCTGTGCCAGGCAACAGGCTTGGCCCAGAGGAGAGGGATGTGGCTGGAGGAGAACAAAGGACAGCCAGGCGTGCATGCTTAGAGCCCAAGGTGGTAGTGCAGAGGACAGAGGGGCAGTCCTATCTCTGGCCCTGGCATTATCCAGGTGCTGGCCAAAGCCTGCAGCGGCAGCTGTGGAGAGCAAAGGTGAGCGCAGTAGGGAAAACAGCTGCTGCCAGCAAGGAGCCACCTTGGTCTAGACTACAGTGACCCCTGCTGACTGTCTCTCTCCAGCCCACGGCAGACCTTGAGAGGTCCTCTCAGACTGCAGACCCTCTCTGGGGTCCTGGGGCCAATCTCCAAGCCCACATGAACCCCAGCCTAGCCTGCCTCTGGTCAGATGCCAAATGCAGACTGAGTCTCTTTCCCTTGTGGGGTCTTGACTGGCTGGTCCGAGGTGTCAAGTGAGCCTTGGCCCCAGGTAAGCCCCCACCGCCATGAAGTCCCAGATGTCAGTGTTGGAAGCAGAGCCTCAGAGGGAAAGTGAATCCAGATCCAGAGCAGGGATTCTTTTCCTCCCCAAGGGAGGAAAGTCTAAGGATCTGGCAGCCCTGGCAGAGTTGGGGGCTGTCACACAGTCGTCGCAAGGAAGATGGGGGTCCCTGTGGCGGGGAACATGCCGTCCAGCCATGTCTGGCTCCTGTCGGGGTGACTGGAGGCAGTGAGCCACAGAGCTGGGGAAGGACATCTGCAAGGCACTGCCAGGTGAACACCTCGCCGTGGCCCCTCCACGGCCTCCCTGCAGACAGCATCCTGCAGCCAGGGAAGGTCCCACAGGAGCTCAGGAGCTCAGGGGGATGCGTGGGCATTTCAGGTGGGGAATGGTGGGAGACTTCAGGGTTCAGAACCACCCTAGTGACTGGAGAAGGCTGGTGAGGAAGGCAGGTGTCCACTTCCAGCATGGCTCGGAGGTTGGTTCGATCCAGAAGGTCAGTGCTCCCACATCTCAAGGCTGTGAGGCACCCTTGATGGTGACAGGGTCCCATAAGGGGTGGAAGGTGGGACATGAGCACTCAGCATCTGCTTGAAAAGAAGCCTACGTCAGCAGACTGGGAGCCCCTGGGCAGGTTTGTGTTTGGGAAGAACATTCTTGATTTCACTGTGACAGTGTCCAGGGAAGCCTCCTCCCACCTACAGAGAGGGAGCTTTAGGTCATGCTCAAGGGGCCAGGACCTCATTCTCTGGGCCCTTCCTGAATAAAGTAACATCAGGATCTCACCCTCTCTAACTCAAGTTGATTCCCTGGTGTAGCTGCAGCCTGGACTGCCTGGTGGGGCCAGGGCTGGCTTAAGGATCTTCACTCACTGAGATGGGAGTCCATGCTGGGGTCCCTTGATGTGGTTTGGACCTCCTTAGAGCAAGTGGCCCAGCAAAGGCCGACTGACTCTTATCACCATCCCTGAAGGCATGTCATTTCACATCACTGCAGTCACAGGCCTGCAGGACCCGTCTCAGTGGGCCAGTGTCACATCGTAAGTGCACGTGGCATAGTTCCCACAGGCCCCCTAGCCAGCTGTGCAGCTCAGCACAGCCCCACACCATGTGTGAGCTTGGGGCCTGTGCAGACACTGCCCCCTTCTTTTGCACAGCCCCCTAGGCTGTGTAGCCTGTCCAGTGTCCAGCTTCTCAGTCCTCCCACTCCTAACTGGTTCAAAGATGCAGTTTGAGGCTTTTGGGTCCCAGGAGGAGGACTTTGCCCAGGGGCTGCTAGAGAAGTCTGTGCTGCATGTCTGCAACACGGAAGTCGGGTGGGGTCAGCTTGTGAGTCTGTGTGTGCAGTGGGTTGGTCCACCACCAGTCTAGATGTTGGGGTGAAGGTGTGTTTTTAGATGAAATTAACATCAACCATCTGGGGACTTTGATAAAGCAGACCCTTCTCCCTAGTGTGAGTGGCCCTTATCCAATATTTGCTGCCTTAAGGGCAAAGACAGGTTCCCAAAGAAGTGATTCAGCCTCCAGACTGCCAGTGAGGATCATGTTCGTGTGTCAGTCTGACTGGGTCCTGGGGTGCCCAGAACAAGCACGATCCCGGGTGTGTCTATGAGGGTGATTCTGGATCTGCATGCAGAGTAAAGCAGATGGGCCTCAGTGAGGGTGGGCCTCGTCCAGTCAGGTGAAGGCCCAAGAGGAACAAAAAGGCAGGGTCAGAGAGAACTCCTGCCCCGACGGCTTGAGCTAGCACACTGGCCGCCTGTCTTCAGACTCAGATTCATGCCGGTCCACAGCACGGGCTCTCCTGAGTCTCTAGCTTGCAGACGGCAGATGTGGGGACTCCTTGGCCTCCACAGTTGAGTGAGCCAGTTCCTTATCTTCCTCTTCCTCTGTGTATACTGAATTGGTTCTGTTTCTCTGGAGAACCTCAACTAACACACAGCCCATCAGCCAAAGGTTATCAAGAGCATACCAGCTGTGAGCAAAGATGCAGATGGAGGCGCTACTCTGGGAAGTATCTCAGTCAGCTCGGTCTGTGTAATACCATAGACTGGGTGCTCGGACAGCGACATTTCTTGCTCCCAGTACTGAAAACTGGAAGCCCAAGACCACGGTGTCAGTGCCTGAGCCCCTCCCCCTCCCCGGGGCCTCACGTGGTCTCCCCTTGGTGTCTCTGCTCTCATTTCCTTTTCTTACAAGGACACTAGTCTGTTGGATTACAGGTGCACCCCAGGGACCTCATTTTACCTTTACCACCTCTTTTAAAGGTCCCATCTCCAAACACAGCACCATCCTGAGGTCCTGGGAATTAGGGTTCCAAAGTGTGAAGTTGGGGGATGCAGCACAACCTGCATTAGAAGGTGGATGTCAAACTAAAAGCTCAGTAGCCACAGAAGCGATCCCAAGGCATAGGCCTCCTGCCTCAGAACTTAGGGGCCTGGCTGCACCACGGCGGCCCTGTGTGTTTCGGTGAGCTTCTGATGGGGGTGACTTAGGATTCAGCCATGTCCTCCCAACTGAGGTCACTAGCCATCTCAGCGTCATACCCCAATGTCTTGATGTTCTGGACACTCATAACCATGATTTCATGGGTTCACTCCAGTATTTCAACAGGATATCCATCTCCTATCTGCTGCTGCTCCTGCTAAGTAGCTTCAGTCGTGTCTGACTCTGCGTAACCCCATAGACAGCAGGCCACCAGGCTCCCCCGTCCCTGGGATTCTCCAGGCAAGAACACTGGAGTGGGTTGCCATTTCCTTCTCCAATGCATGAAAGTGAAAAATGAAAGTGAGTCGCTCAGTTGTGTCTGACTCAGCGACGCCACGGACTGCAGCCCACCAGGCTCCTCTGTCCATGGGATTTTCCAGGCAAGAGTACTAGAGTGGGGTGCCACTGCCTTCTCCGATCTCCTATCCAAGACATAGTATTTAAGATTCTCAGAGGTGGAGCTCAACCGCCAATCTTGGCACTTAACGCTCATTTAGAAACTACTTAGAAAACAGTGCCTCTCGGTGCCCGGGCAGCCATGAGGGTGGAGAGCTGAGCAACCATTGCTCCTCGTCCCTCATCTCCTCTGCTCTGGGGCAGGCCAGTGTGTGAGGCCTCGGTCATCCCAACCCTGCTTCACTGCCTACTGGGGTTCTCCGGCTGTGTGGGGCCCACCCAGGTCTGCACAGGGGCAGGGACAGGCCAGGGAGGTGGCTGGAGCAGGATCAGACAGAATGTCCTTGTCTCATTCTCATCCGTTTCCATGGCTGGAGCCAACTCACCGGCTGCCCAGGGAGCTCGTGGAGGGCTGCAGGGAAGGGGGGTAACCAGAATGGGGGCAGCTTCCTTCTTCTGACTTTGGGAAGGGAGGAGACCATGAGCAGAGAATAACAGGAAACAACCCCTGGCTGGCACCAGCTGGGAAACAGGGTCTGGGACCCCAGGGCTGCTTATTTTTTAGCTCTTAGATCCCCACCCCTCGGGACAGCTCCAGGGTCTGTGGCCTCAGAGGAAGGAGGCTGTGCATGGGGTCCAGCAGCAACCTAAGCTCCGAGCTGGACCCAGGCCAGTGAGTGGGGTTCTCTGAGGGCAACCTGAGGCTTGGTTCAGAGTTCCCTCCACCCAGACCTGTAGGCATGAGAAGCCGCAGAGAGAGGACCACAGGAGGAGCAGCCAGGCGGTGCCTACGTGCAGGTGTCTCTGCTATCAGACTGGCCAGGCTGGTGCAGAGACCTGGGAAGGCTTCCTGGAGGGGGCCTGAAGCAGTGCTGGTTGGGAGGTGATCAGAATGGTGGGAGTTGCTGCCTGCTCTGTTCACAGAGGCAGCTACCAGCTGAGTGTGGCCCATGCAGTAAGGAGCGAAGTTTCATTTGACTTCATTTGAGTTAAATTGCATTGAAGCAGTCCCTGGTGGCAGCAGCAGCTCTGCTCAACCAAGTGGGCTGAGCCTGGCACTGGATTGGGAAGGTCAGGTCAGGCTCCAGAGGGCTCGGGGTTAGTCTGCTGGCCCTTGGTGCGGGTTATGCTGGTGAGAGGCAAGTTCTCTGCTGGCAAGGGATGGGGTGACGTGAGGCTGGAGGAATGCACCCCCACCCCATGTTGTCCTCGAGTGGTTTCCTCCCTGCCCTCAACAGGGCTGGCAGGGAGGCGCTAGGCCACCCTTGGAACACAGGCTCAACAGAGCACGACCTTTTCCATGCAAGGCCAGAGAAACCACATTCCAGACCTGACTGGTCACAACCAGGAAGCTAGCTGGGAGGGGATCAAGGGCCTGGGAAACCCAAGGGAGCTCCTTTTTGTTAATGAGGTAATTTTTGAAAAGCCCCTAAGGATGGGGGCTGGTTGTCAGGAGAACCAACCTTGTGATTAGAGGGTTAGCACTTTCAGCCCCACACCAACATCAGGGGAGGTGTGTGGGGGTGGAGGTGAATCAACAGCCAATGGCTAATAATTTAATCACTCATCTCTCTGTAATGAAGCCTCCATAAACCCCCAAGAGGACTGGGTTTACAGAGCTTCTTGGTTGGAGAACACATGGAGATTTAGGGAGAGTGGGTTGTGCTCAGGGCAGAGAAGTTCCATACCCCTTCCCACATACCTTGTCCTTTGCATCTCTTCCATCTGGCTGTTCCTGAGTTATATCCTTTTACAATAAATCAGTAATCTGGTAAGAAAATAGTTTCTCTGAGTTTTGTGAGCCACTCTGGCAAAATAAATGAACTCAAGGAGGGGGCTTTTGGAACTTCTTATCTATAGCTGGCTGATCAGAGGCACAGGTGCAACTTGGACTTTGACTGGCATCTGAAGGCAAGGGGTGGGGAAATGTGCAGGCACAGTCTAATGGGATCTGATGCTATCTCCAGGTAGATGGATTAAAAATTGAATTAAAGTGTAAAACTGGTATCAGAAAATTGTGTCATGTGGGGAACTCTCCCCTCCCACCAGCATTTAGTGATCAGAAGTGTCAGAAGTGAAGGATAGTGCCAGAGAATAAGATACACAGGAGTGTGAGTTCTACACAATAACTAAAGGAACTGAAAGTAGAGTTGCACACCTGTGTTCATGGTGCATGCAAGAGTGTGTGTCTTAGTCACTCAGTCGCATCCGAGTCTTTGAGACCCCATGGACCTTAGCCTGGAGGTGATGGAATTCCAGTTGAGCTATTTCAAATCCTGAAAGATGATGCTGTGACAGTGCTGCACTCAATATACCAGCAAATTTGGAAAACTCAGCAGTGGCCACAGGACTGGAAAAGGTCAGTTTTCATTCCAATCCCAAAGAAAGGCAATGCCAAAGCATGCTCAAACTGCCGCACAATTGCACTCATCTCACACGCTAGTAAAGTAATGCTCAAAATTCTCCAAGCCAGGCTTTAGCAATACATGAACCGTGAACTTCCTAATGTTCAAGCTGGTTTTAGAAAAGGCAGAGGAACTAGAGATCCAATTGCCAATATCCACTGAATCATCGAAAAAGCAAGAGAGTTCCAGAAAAACATCTATTTCTGCTTTGTTGACTATGACAAAGCCTTTCACTGTGTGGATCATAATAAACTGTGGAAAATTCTGAAAGAGATGGGAATATCAGACCACCTGACCTGCCTCTTGAGAAACCTATATGCAGGTCAGGAAGCAACAGTTAGAACTGGACATGGAACAACAGACTGGTTCCAAATAGGAAAAGGAGTATGTCAAGGCTATATATTGTCACCCTGCTTATTTAATTTATATGCAGAGTACATCATGAGAAATGCTGGGCTGGAGGAAACACAAGCTGGAATCAAGATTGCTGGGAGAAATATCAATCACCTCAGATATGCAGATGATACCACTCTTATGGCAGAAAGTGAAGAGGAGCTAAAAAGCGTCTTGATGATAGTGAAAGTGGAGAGTAAAAAAGTTGGCTTAAAGCTCAACATTCAGAAAACGAAGATCATGGCATCCGGTCCCATCACTTCATGGGAAATAGATGGAGAAACAAAGGAAACAGTGTCAGACTTTATTTTTGGGGGGCTCCCAAATCACTGCAGATGGTGACTGCAGCCATGAAATTAAAAGACGCTTACTCCTTGGAAGAAAAGTCATGACCAACTTAGATAGTATATTGAAAAGCAGAGACATTACTTTGCCAACAAAGGTCCATCTAGTCAAGGCTATGGTTTCTCCAGTGGTCACGTATGGATGTTGAGAGTTGGACTGTGAAGAAAGCTGAGCGCCGAAGAATTGATGCTTTTGAACTGTGGTGTTGGAGAAGACTCCTGAGAGTCCCTTGGACTGCAAGGAGATTCAACCAGTCCATTCTGAAGGAGATCAGCCCTGGGTATTCTTTGGAAGGAATGATGCTAAAGCTGAAACTCCAGTACTTTGGCCACCTCATGTGAAGAGCTGACTCATTGGAAAAGACTCTGATGCTGGGAGGGATAGGGGGCAGGAGGAGAAGGGGACGACAGAGGATGAGATGGCTGGATGGCATCACCGACTCGATGGACATGAGTTTGAGTGAACTCAGGAGCTGATGATGGACAGGGAGGCCTGGTGTGCTGTGATTCATGGGGTCACAAAGAGTTACGACCGAGCGACTGAACTGAAACTGGAACTGGACCTTAGCCTGCCAGGCTCCTCTGTCCATGAAATTCTTCAGGCAAGAATACTGGAGAGGGTTTGCCATTCCCTTCTCTAAGGAATGTTCCCGACCCAGGTCTCCTGTATCGCAGGCATATTCTTTACTGTTTGAGCAACTTAAGAAGTCCCTGTGTGTTGGAAGCAACATAAATGTCCCATCAATGAGTGAATGGATAATCCAGATGTGTGTGTGTGTGTGTGTGTGTACACACACATACATATATATACAGTGGACTATCAATCAGCCTTTACAAAGGCTGACATATGCCACATCATGGAGGAACCTGGAAGACATGAGCCTGTCACAAAGCATAAATACTGCATGAGTCCACTTCCACTAGCTTCCCAGAGGTGTCAGGGCCATAGAGACAGGCTGGACTGGCATTCCCAGGGTCTGGGGAGGGAGACAGGGATATTCATCTGATAGGGCGGAGTTTTGGTCTGGGAAGGTGAGAAAGTTGTGGATGATGGGATGGGGGATGGCTACAAAACAGTGTGAACACGCTCCTTGGCTCAGAAATGTGCACCCCAAAATGGTAAAGTTGACGTCATGCGCGTCTTAACACAATAAAGCAAGCGGAAACATCTCTGAGAACTGAGGAGCCGGCCAACTTGCAGGAGCAGAAGTCAGCCCAAGACGGGTGTGTGGGAGACAGCCGGAGGCCTCGCCGGGGCGCACGCTCCGTTCCCCTGGCCTCTCCGGCAGGGGAACGCTCCGGCCACCAGGGGCCGCTGTGGCCCCAGCCCGCGCATGCTCGTGCACACCCCGCCCCGCGCACGCTCCGCCCGTCAGCAGCCAGGGGCCGCTGTGGCGCCCGCGCGCACCGCTGCCCGGCGCCCCCACTCGCGCGCGCGTCCGGCCGCCCGCCCGACCTGCTGCGCGGGCCGCCTCCACTCCCTCCCCCAAGATGGCGGCCGCGGCGCTGCTCAGGGGTGCGGCTCCAGGGTGCGGCGGCCCGGCCTGGAGCTGGCGGCTGCGCGCGGCCCCGAGGCGCCACCTGGCTCACAGCGGTTGCTGTCAGGGCGCTGACTCCGCTAGCGGCGCAACCTGGGCCTGCTTCCTGCTGGGCGAGCGTGCCCTAGTGCGCGTGCGCGGGCCGGACTCGGCGCCCTTTCTCCTAGGTCTGCTGACCAATGAGCTGCCGCTTCCGGGTCCTGCGGTTGGCGAGGCGTCAACTTCGGCCCGAGCGGGCTACGCCCACTTTCTCAATGTGCAGGGACGTACTCTCTATGACGTCATTCTCTACGGGTGAGCGCGTTTTGCAGGACTGGCGGTCGGGGTCGGGGTGTCACCCTGGGAAAGGGCACCCGGGAGGGGGCCTGAGAGGACTTGGCGGGTGGGCTGCTATGGTGGGCTCTCAGGGGTAGAGGCAAACACTGGGGAGGGACAGACAGAAGGCAGAACTAACGACAGCCAGAGGCGGGGGTACTTAGGGGAAGACTACCACTAGCCCGGGACGGACATCCAGGAAAGGACATGCACGACAGGGAATCCAGGGAATCTGGGAATCTGTGCACAGGGTGGGCCGAGGTGAGCCCCCAAGAGAGGGCACCTGAGGATGGAAGGAGCGCCCTGGGTAGGGCACTAGGAGACCCGCACAGTGGGCAGAGGGCTGAGCAGCTGGGGGAAGGCAGCCATAGGTGGGCTGGAGCCAGCTGCGAGGGTTGGGCCGGCGACAGTGGCTCGGCTGGGAGCGCTTACGCCCGGTCTCCGCCCATGCTCGGGCCCACTGCACGGAGAAGGAGCCACGCTGCAGGGAGCAGCGTCTGTGCCGCTGGCTCGCGCCACTTCTTCCTGAGTTCTCTGGTGTACACGCATTTCTCTCCAAAATCTCTCCGTGTTCAGCGATGTTAGCTTTTGGTGTTCCGTGGAGCTTTTCATGTTCACTTGCTTAGCTTCCTCAGACTTGGTTTCTCTAGAACCTCTTATGCACTTCCAGGCTGTTGCCCTGCCTGAGGCCGCCCGGAAAACTCGTGTCCCTCTTGTGTTGTGCGTTTTTGTCTGCCTCTTCCTAAGTGTACTTGCTGTGAGTACACTCTTTAGTGGCTTGTTGAGAGGTAGGATACTTCAGCGGACCTTTGACTTCTACCCCGTAACTTGTGTGTGTGTGTGTGCGAGTCAGGCAGTCAGTCGTGTCGGACTCTCTGTGACCCCATCGACTCCTCTGTCCATAGGATTCTCAAGGCCAGCAATACTGGAGTGGATTGCCATTTCCTCCTCCATCCCCGATAACTTGGCTGGTCCTAAAACTCCACTGAAAATTGTCCCAGAAAACGTTGAAACCACAGCCTGCCCTTGCAGCTGCTGGCGTTGTTGTCAAGAAGCCTAGTGTTGTTTGATTTCTGAGCCGTTGTGTGTGACTGGGTTTCTCTGGGTTCTTTTAGGGGCTCATCTTCATCCTGATGTCTTGAAGTGTCATGATGATGTCTTGTATTTAGGGTCTTCTTTCACGTCATGTTGCTAGGCACTCGGTGGGCTCTGTGACTCTGTAACGGCATAAGTAAATTATGACCCTTGGGCAGATCCAGCTGTCTGTTTTTGTAGATAAAGTTTGACTGCAGTGCTCCATATCCATTTGTTTATATCCTGTGTGGCCACTTTTGCTTTCCAGTGGTAAAAGTATAATTAATAATGTGGTAGAGATTGTGTGGCCTCACACCTAAATTATTTTCGATCTGGTCTTTTACAGAAAACATGTGTGGTCCCTGCTCTGTATCTCCTCTTTCAGAAATACCATTGTCATGATCTGTTTTATGTAATTATTATCTTGCCAGTAGTTGCTTAACCTCTTTTAAAAACTACATTCTTTGATTATCTTAAGCCCTCCATGTCTGTAACATTCAGTAGCCCCTAGAATGGTCTTTTCAGTTTTAAATTTATCACTGTTGTAATGATGTTTTGGTCCTCAAATTTTCTTCCTTGAGTCTCCAGTCTGCCTTTGTATCTTTCTGCCTTTACATTCTTCCTATAATGAAGTTATGTCCTGATAAGTCACTCTACAGTGTAAAAATATATATTTTTCTGTTTCTAGTTTTTTGTTTTTTTTTTTAATCTTTCAATCTTTTCCTCTGGTTTGGCGTGTTTTTGCTTAGCTGCTGGGCCATCAGTGCTTGTCAGCAGGCATGTACATGGTAGTTCTTTCTAGGCACTGTGTGTGCTGTGACCTGTACTGTAGAGGACTTTGTTTTTCTCTCTGTTCACTCCTGAGAGCGGGGTGTTGGTGTGCCACTTGCTCTCTGTGTGTTGAGGGAATTGGAGTGCACTGTAATGGTGTCCCCTGACCCTGGTTGCTCTTCTGAGATTCCAGCTCAAAGTCCTTTGTGGGGGAGTGCAACCCCAGCAGGTGGGGTGAGATCCTCATTCCATCAGAGAGAAAGACAGCCTGAATTAGTGGCCCCACTTCTGAGCAGTTCGAGGAGAGGAGACGTGAGACCCCACTCCCTTGGATGGCTGCTCTAGGGCCTGGGGGCTGGGTGAACCATGTCCAGATTCCTCTCTCCCCGCTCTGCGCTGGGGCAGGGGGTGCTGAGCCTTCTGGGCTCCCCGTCCTACCCTGATGTTTCTACTGGGATACATTTCTGGTGACGCCTGCTGTTCATGAGATGTGCTCCTTCCCCTCCTGGTTGCAGTTGACCGTTTACCTACATCTGATCTCACTGAGGTCTGCTCTCGGAGGGAAGGGGACACGCTGGCAACTGGGTGTCCCGCCTGGAAACCTGCGGCCTTCCTGCTTGCTTCATGGTTACTCTTTGCCTGACGTTCTCTCTGTATCCTGTCTCCAGAATTGTTCTTTTTCTTCCTTTTTGGCTGTGCTGCGCAGATTGTGGGATCTCAGTTCCATGACCAGGGACTGAACCTGGACCAGAGCAGTGCCAAGTCCAGAATCCTAACCACTTAGGCCACCAGGGGACTCCCTGGAATTTTTCAATGAAACTGTCATGCGTCTAGTTTCCCGTCCTTGAGTTGTTCCTTCCTCAGTGCACCCTGATCTTTCCCGAATGTAGCACCATCTCTCAGACAAAACTTTAGTTTTTGGTTTATAAAGTAGATTCTAAGGGAGTATTCTGGTGGCCTAGTGGTTAGGATTCCAGGCTTTCACTGCCATGGCCTGGCTTCAGTTCCTGGTTGGTGAAGTGAGATACTGCAAGCTACGTGGTGCAGCCAAAAATAAAAAGGAAAGACTTTTTAGAGCAGTTTTAGGTTAATAGGAAAATTGAGAAGGCAGAGATCTCTCATATATGGTCTGCCCCCACGCATGCATCGCCTCCCCCATATCAGCCTCCTCCTTCACAGTAGTACATCAGTTACAGTTGATGAGCCTATACTGACATCTGGATTACCCAAAGTCCTCAGTTCACACTAAGCTTCACTCTCGGTGTGGGGCTTTCTATGGAACTGGATGAGTATTTTATAACGTGTATGTACCACTGTAATATCATACAGGGTGGCTTTACTGTCCGTAAATATCCTTTGTGCTTTACCTACTCACCCTCCCTCGTGACTCCTTACCACCACTGAAAGGGTATTTTTGGATCTGAAACTGTCTCCATGGTTTTCCTTTTTCCAGAGTGTCACGTAGTTGGGATCACAGAGTCTGCAGCCTTTTCAGACTGACTTCTTTCACTTAGTAATATACATGTAAGTCTCCTCCCTGTCTTTTCAGGGCTTAATAGCTCATTTCTTTCAGTGCTGACTAGTACTCTGCTGTTTGCATGCACCAGCTTATGTATCCATTCATCTATTGAAGGGCTTGCTGTTGCTTCCGTAGTGTCGCGATTCTGAGTAAAGGTGCTATAAACATCTGTGTGCAGGTTTTCTGTGTAGAGGTTACTTTTCAACTTCTTTCGGTAAATACCAGGAAGTGTGACTGTTAGACTGTAAGGTAAGAATATGTGTAGTTTTATAAGAAACCACCAAAGTGTCTTCCAGAGTGGTGGTGTCATTTTGCATTCCCACCAACGACGAGTAAACACTTCCCGTTTCTCCATATCCTCACCAGCCTTCGGTGGTGTCAGTATTCTGGATTTTGATCATCCTGATAGGTGTGCAGTGGAGCTTGCTTTAATTTCCTTTTCCCTGACGACAAATGATGTGTAACATCATTTCATATGCTGTTTCCCACCTGTACATTTTCTTTGGGGAGATGTCCGGATCTTTGGCCTAGTTTTAACCAGACTGTCTCCTAACTGTTGAGTTTTCAGTGGTTTTGTATGTTCTGAGTGATAGTCCTTTGTCAGATGTGACTTTTCAAACCTTTTCTCAAGTTGTGGCTTGACTCATCGGCTCAGCTGGGGCTTTGTGTTTTGAGGTCTCTCCTCATCCTGACCACGTATTTGTTAAGTACTGGCTGTTAGAGGAGTCCTGCAGGTTTTGTGAGCTGGGCTGCTTGGCTTTTGGGAGCCCAGGCGTGCCTCTGGGGGCCACCCTGGCGGGCTGGCTGCTGAGGTTCGCTGCTGGCCCGTCTCCCTGCACGCCCTTCCCGGTGCTGGTCTCAGCGGGATCGTGCTGAGCATGGGCACAACTGGTTTCTGAACAGTGTTCTCTGTGTGTGCCTGGCAGAGGGAGGGTGGGACGCGGGGCTGGTGCATCTCTTCACCCAGGTCCGCCCGCCAGGCTGGCTGGTGAGGCTGCGGGTGCCCTCAGCCTCCTCTTCCTGCCGCTGTGGTTGTGCCCCCGGGCAGGGCAAGGAAAACTGTGGGATGCTGAGGTACATCTCAGACAGACACGAGTGATTTTGGGGGAATGACCTATGCAGTGTTTGGGAAGTACTTACGCTAAAGAAGTTATTAAAAAATGAATTTTTTTTCTGAAATGCAAATTTGATTGGGCGTCATGTGTTTTATCTGGCAGCCCTACTCAGGGCCACTGTGCTGCGTCGGGGTTATCTGTGGTTGTCACTCAGGTGTGGCTGCTCCTGGCACTGAGGAGGCTGAGCCCAGGGGTGCTCTCAGTGTCCAGCAGTGCCCAAGGTGGACCCACAGAGAAGGTTCCAGCTCAGATTTGTGCTGTGCTGGCGGAGCAGAGGCTCACCGTGTGTCACCGCTTCCCCTGCTGACCTGTCCTTCGTTACTTAGCTGCAGCAGGGGCAGCAGACAGTCTGATTTGGGGTGGTGGGGCGTAGGAGTGCTCTGCAGCCTTGCTGGCCCTGAGGGGCTGAATGGCGCAAGGCCATTTGCACAGGTAGCTCAGAAAAAAAGTCTGAGCCCCAAACCTGTCCGTTCTCCACCCTGCTTCTCTTGAACCCTGTGGAACACTGGCCCCATGAGTGAGATGGGGCATCAGCCTGGGGCTTGACTACCCTGGCGCCCTTCCCAGCCCCTCCCCATGCTGGGCCTTTGCCCTCCTTGGGCGTGGTTTTACCTGCATCTCTCTCTGCTCTCTCTGGGGTTTACTTTGCTCCTGTGGCCTCACATTCTGTCCACCCATGCCCATTTCGCCCCTCTTGCCAGTACTTCATATTGCTTCTATCTGCTTCCTTTATCAGAGACTTAAAAAACAGAAATATACCTACACATGGGTAAAAAAACCTAGTAAAGGCTTTTCATGAAAACTGACTGCCGACTGCCCTCTCCCTTCTCACTGGCATGGATCCATCTTCTCCAGAGGCAGCTCCTTTTTCAACTTTTTATTTTGAAATGATTATAGACTTACAGGAAGCCATGCAAAAATGAGCAGGGAGGTCTCATATACCCTTCATGCCGTTCCCCCAGGGGCAACATCTTGCCTCCGATAGTCCAGGGTCCCATTTGCGGGGAGGGGGCATGGGCCAGCCACAGGGCGCACTCAGGTTCTTCTAGGCTGCCTCATGCTCGCTTGCATGCAGCTCTGATTTGATCACACAGGTAGACCTGTGTATCTTTGATGAAGACAGAGCTCTTCCATCACCATCAGGCTCGCTTCTGCCCTCTCTGGGCACACTCCCTTCTCAGCCCCTCAGCCAGTCCCCCTGCTCACTCTCCGTCTTTATGACTCTGTCACTTCAGGACTGTCATGCTGTCATAACAGAGTCTTTTGTCTCACTCACCTCGATGCCCTCTGGATTCATCAATGCTGCTGCTGCTGCTAAGTCGCTTCAGTCGTGTCCGACTGTGCGACCCCATAGACGGCCTCCTCATTTTCCTTGCTTAGTAGTATTCCCTTGAGGGACTGGACTATGGTTTGTTTAACCATTCACCCACTGAAGAATATTTTGGTTTCATTTCTTGACTGTTAAGAATAAAACTGCTCCTAATGTTTATGCCCAGGTTTTATGTCAACACCTGGGGTGTTTTCTAGGATAAGTGCCCAGGAGTGCAGTGACCAGACTGTGTGGGCGCTGCATGTCTAGTCTTATAAAGAACTGCAAACTGTTTTCTGGGGTGTCTGTTCCATCTACATTCCCACCAGCAAGGTCGAATGGTCCATCTTTTCTGCATCCTCGCTGCCTTGGATGTTTTTATTTTAGCCATTCTGATAGTCGTGCGTTGGTATCTTGTGGTTTTAACTTGTCTTTGTGTCGTGATAAGTGACTTTGAACTTCTTTCCATGTGGTTATCTGAGGCAGCACCTTTGAACGCTTCTCTTTTTTCTGGCAGTTTAATTCTGTCTGTAAATGATCGTTTTCCCAGCCCTCAGCTGATTCTCTTTGACCTTCTTTGAGGACTGTTTGGAGGGTGAAGCGATAACCTGACTTGCTGCTCTTTTCCACTTTCTTCACATGCTCGTTGCTGTACTTACTTGACCCTTGGCTGATAGTTATGTGTATGGATCTGACAGAGTTTGTGCTGGAGGGTAAAGCCACAGCAGTCAGGGCACCAAGCAAGCTTCTTTAAAAAAAAAAAAAAATTTGTTTTAGGAATTCTCTGGTGGCACAGTGGATAAGAAATCTGCCTGCCAATGCAGGGGACGTGGGTTTGATCCCAGGTCCAGGGAGACTGCACATGCCATGAGGCAGCTAAGCCTGTGTGCTGCAGCTACTGAAGCCCACACACCTGGAGCTTCTAGAAGCTCCACGAGAGAAGCCCCCGCAGTGAGGAGCCGTCACACCGCCACAGAGAGCAGCCCCCGCCCGCCGCAGCTGGAGAAAGCCCATGCTCAGCCAAAATAAATAGAGAAATTTTAATTCTGCTTAAAAATATTTGTTGGTTTAGACCGTTTTGGCTGTGTGGGCATGCATTGTGTGGGCACGCAGGGTCTTTGCTTACGGTGCTTGGGCTCTTTGTCACAGAGTGTGGGCCTCTCTCCCGTTGACGCCTGTAGGCTTGGTAGTTGTGGCGCTCTTAGGGATCAAAGTGGAGCCCCCTGCATTTGAGGGCAGATTCTTAACCACTGGACCACCAGGCACATCCCTCCCCCACCACCATCCCAAGCAAGCTTCTGTAGCTCTTTCCTTGGTGGGCAATTGACTTCTCCAGGGTAGCACGTAACCCTTTCCTGCCTGGGGAGAGGGTCAGAGGCACAGCGGATAGGTCCCAGCGGATGGGCTTTCTTTCTGATCCATGCTCCTGAAGGTTTCACCCACTTCCCTGTCTCAGCTGTCATGCAGCTGTGGGTCCTTGCTCAAGCCACATCTGTAATCAGGACTCCAGCCATGTACTCCTCTGGGTCCTAGACATTTCCACTTTAGGGCCCCTCCATCACATCTGACCGTGCGCTGGCCTCTCTCTGCTCATCTGTCCGTAAGGGCCCCACCATCCATTCATCAGTGACCCAGAGTCTGGGGTATTCCACTGGATGTGGGCTGCCTGGAGAGGGAGTTAGGATGGCTCTGGGACCCTGACCAGGTGGCAGGGCTTCCCTAGCAGAGGTAGGAAATGGGCATGGGCTGAGTGTGGCCTCGTCATGCATCTCACCTGCATCGGCTGTCTGCCACCCTCGCAGCTCCTCCTGCCTGCCAGCAACCCCACCCCCACCCCCACCCCCTGCCTCGAAATCCACTGTGTGCCCTGACTTAGGGTCCTTGGCTTCTTGGTGCTTCTCAGGACTGGAGGTGGCAAATGCTGACTTTCGAGTGGCCGTCTGTGGCGTCTCACCTCACCTTGACCACCGGACGCCACTGTGGTCCCAAGGCCCCGCTTTGCACCTGTCCGGCCAAAGCCTGTCCTGCCCCGGCCCGATTGTTTCCTGTGGCTCCCTCCCTGGGTGTGGGGGGGTGCTTTCATTGCCAGGTGGTCCAAGGGGGCTGGTGCACTTGGGCGGCACAGCCACCATGGCCGCGACCCGACTGCAAGCCCTTCGCTTGGCGTGCCCTGCCACCCCTCGTCTCCCCGCAGGCTCCCTGAGCGCTCCATTGAACAGCCCACCTTCCTCCTGGAGTGCGACAGCTCCGTGGTCGATGCGCTGCAGAGGCATCTCTTGCTGCACAAGATCCGGCGGAAGGTTACGGTGGAGCCGTGCCCCGAGCTGCGCGTGTGGGCCTTGCTGCCGTGCGCCCGGAGGAGGCCGGGCGGGCCGGGGCCGCCGCGGAAGAAGGCCGAGTGTGCCGCCATCCTCACCCGCGATCCCCGGACTGCCTGCATGGGCTGGCGGCTCCTCTCCCAGGATGAGGGTTCAGCCCTAGTGCCCGGGGGCCGTCTTGGGGACCTCCAGGATTATCACCGGCACCGGTACCAGCAAGGTATGGACATGGGGTTGGACCTGGGGAGAGGTCAGGTTTGGGGGCTGATGCTGGACGGGGAGGACGGGCAGCGTGGGATGTGAAGCGACAGGAGGGGTGTGACCCGGGGCCCTGAGAAAACTGCATGGTGAGTCTAGGCCCTGGGAGGAGTCAGGGGTAGAGCAGAGTTCTGGGCTCAGGGCTAGGGTCTTCTCTAGTGGGCAGTATTGAGGCCCAGACAAGCAGCTCACCCAGAGACCAGAGCAGGGGCTGGAGTTGGGACCCGGAAGACTGGAGGTCAGATGCTGGGACTCCTACAGGCCAGTACCGCTGGCCACCCTGGGTTAAGCCCCCAGCTCTGGAGGACACCTCAGACCTCAGCAAGCCTCTCGCCACCTCTGCAGGTGTTCCCGAGGGTGTCCACGACCTGCCCCCAGGAGTGGCGCTGCCCCTGGAGTCCAACCTGGCCTTCATGAACGGCATCAGCTTCACCAAGGGCTGCTACATCGGCCAGGAGCTGACAGCTCGCACCCACCACATGGGTGTTATCCGGAAGCGCCTCTTCCCAGTCCAGTTCTCAGGTGCCATTCCTGGCGGCGGCATTGCCCCCGGTGCCTCTGTGCTCACTGAGTCAGGGCAGGCAGCCGGCAAGTACAGGGCAGGGCTGGGGGACGTGGGCCTGGCCCTGCTGCGGTCTGAGAAAATTAAGGGTCCTCTCCACATCAGAACCTCTGAGAGTGGCCTTGTGGCCCTTACTGCGTCTGTGCCAGACTGGTGGCCCACAGCCACCAAGTAGCCTCGGATGCCCCTGCGCTCCTGTACAGGGCCTCATCTACTGCACCCTGTAGCCAGCCCCCCACTTCCTTGGGTGGCCCAGTTGAAAGAACACACCCTCGGGGGTCCCCAAGCATTTGTGAGCCTCCCAAAGCTACTGACATGGCAGGGGATGCTCCTGCATGCAGCTCGGGTGTTCCCAGTCTATCATGCTTCCTGGGGACGGTCTTGTGCTCAGGGTAGCTGTCCCTTCCTGGAAGCTTTATGGCTGGAGCATCAGGAACCCTCCTGAGGACTGAGGGTGGGTGGAAGTGAGCCCTGCACCTGCCTCTGTCCTGGGCAATGCTGCAGCTTCTGCCAGACCCTGGATGGTATTCTGAACCATACTGAACTGGAGGTGGTTCATCCGTCAACCAAGGACAGAATGTTCCAGGATGCCTCCGGGCTGCCCACACCCCGTGAGCCTGCTTGGGCAGGCTTGGGAAGGGAGCGTCTCAGTGTCAGGGATGGCTAAAGGGGCAAGTGGACTCTGGGAATTGTCTCATCGTGTTGACTGGGGGCATGTCTGAAGGTGGGAATCTTGTGGGGCCAGGTGGAACGGCAGTGTCTGTGAATAGAGGCACAGGCATTGCTCACACCCACCCGAGTCCTCCCAAGCATACCTCTGTGCTCAGTGGCACCAGCTGGGGGAGCCCCAGTACCGTTCTATACCACATCTCCACAGCTTTGGCCCCACGGTGGCATGGGCAGCCCCTTCCTCCCCCGCATAGCCCTCCTGAGCTCAGGCAGGGAGTGGCTGCCTTGGGACAGCGTGCCCAGGGTGCAGAGAAGAGCTTTTGCTTGCTGTACTTGCTGCTGTTTTCTGATGTAGCCATGTCTTCACAGTAAGAGGGTGACTTGCTTTCCTGTTTTGAACCACTGCCTTTGATTTTCCCACTGCAATGTGAGTCTTGTGGTTACTGGGCGTCCCACCTGATGCCCCAGAGTGGCTATTAAAGTGCGACCCACAACCAGCCCGTGTGTAACTCTGGCTTCTTTCTTTCGTAACTGTTTCTTTATTTTAAATGTTTATTGGAGTGTTGTTGATTTACAGCGTCATGTTAATTTCTACTGTACAGCAAGGTGAATCAGTTCTTCATATGCATATATCCAACTCTTTTTAGACTGTTTTTTCCATATAGGTCATTATGTAGAATTGAATAGAGTTCCCTGTGCTCTACAGTAGATCCGTATTAATTGTATCTTTTATATATACTGGCGTGTATATGTCAATCCCAATTTCCCAATTTATCCCTACCCCCTCCCCCACCACCACCACCTGGTAATCACAGGTTTGTTTTCTACATTTGTGACTCTGTTTTTGTTTTGTAAATGAGTTCATTTGTACCACTTTTTTTTTTTTTTTTAGGATTTCACGTATGATCTATGTCATAGACGGTATTTGTCATTCTTTGTCTGACTTCCTTCACTCAGTGTGGCCGTCTTTAGGTCCCTCTGTTCCTGCAGACAGCATTGTTTCGCTCTTGCTTATGGCTGAGTAGCATTCCATTGTATACATGTGCAACATCTTTATCCATTCTTCTGCTGATGGGCGTTTTGGTTGCTTCCATGTCCTGGCAATTATGAAATAGTGTTGCAGTGGACACTGAGGTCCATGTATCATTGAGAATGATGGTTTTCTCTGGATATATGCCCAGGAGTGGGATTTCAGGATCATGTGGTAGCTCTGGTTTTAGGTTTTTAAGGAACCCCGTACTCTTCTCCATAATGGCTGTACCAGTTTACATTTCCACCAACAGTGTAGGAGGGTTCCCATCTCTCTCTACCCTCTCTCGCACTACTGCTGATAGGTTTTTTTGGTGAGAGCCATTCTGACCAGTGTGAGATGACACCTTCTTGTCGTTTTGATTTCCACTTCTCTAATAATCAGTGATGTTGAGCATCTTTTCATGTGCTTTTGGCCATCTGTATGTCTTTTTTGATTGGGTTGTTTGTGGGGTTTTTTTCATATTGGGCTACATGAGCTGTTTGTATGTTTTGAGATTAATTCCTTGTCAGTGGCTTCATTTGCAAATGTATTCTTCCATTCTAGAGGGTTGTCTTTTCGTTTTGTTTATGGTTTCCTTTGCTGTGCAAAAGCTTTTAAGTTTAATTAGGCCCCATTTATTTATTTTTATTTTCATTACTCTTAAGAGGTAGATCAGAAAAGATCTTGCCGAGATTTATGTCAGAGTTTTACAGTGTCTGGCCTTATATTTAGGTCTTTAATCCATTTTGACTTAATTTTTGGCTATGGTGTTAGATAGTGTTCTAATTTCATTCTTTTACACTGTAGCTTCCCAGGGCCATGTATTGAAGAGACTGTCTTTTCTCTGTTGTACACTCCTGTCTCCTTTATCATAGATTAGATGACTATGGATGTTTGAGTGTTTCTCTGGCCTCCTGTCCTGCTCCATGAATCTGTGTTTCTGTTTTTGTGCCTGTACATGCATACTGCGTTCTGTCTGTTTTTGCCATGCCACATAGCTTTGTGTATAGTCTGAAGTCAGGGAGCGTGACTCCTCCATCTCCGCTTTTCTTTCTCCAGATTGCTTTAGCTCTTTGGGGTCTTGTGTTTCCATACACATGGTAAAATATTTTGTTCTCTTTCTGTGAAAAATGCCGTTGGTAATTTGATAGGGACTGCATTGACCCTGTGGATTGCTTTGGGTAGAATAGTCATTTTGACAACATTGATTCTTCCAATCCAAGAATGTGGTATATCTCTCCATCTGTTTGTGTCATCTTTGATTTCTTTCATCTGTGTCTTACAGTGTTTTCTGAGTATAGATCTTTAGCCTCTTTAAGTCGGTTTATTCCTAGGTATTTTATTTATTTACTGATGTGATGATAAATGGGATTGTTTCCTTTATTTCTTTCTGATCTTTCATTGTTAGTCTATAGGAATGCAGGAGATTTCTGTGTGTTATTTTGTATCTTGTTACTTTACCAAATTCATTGATGAGCTTTAGTAGTTTTCTGATAGTGTCTTTGAGTACAGTATCATGTCATCTGCAAACAGTGACACTTTTACTTTTTCTTTTCCAATTTGGATTCCTTTTATTTCTTCTTCTTCTCTTGCCGGAGCTAGGACTTCTAAAACTATGTTGAATAAGAGTGGCATGAGTGGACATCCTTGTCTTGTTCCTGAAATTCAAGAAAAGGCTTTCAGCCTTTCACCACTGAGTATATTATTAGCTGTAGATGACAGAGACATAAGGGGTTTGGCCAGTCCCAGGAGGCAAGGCTCCCCTCAGGCAGGGAGCCAGCCGGGCAGTGCTGGTCCTTCCCCACCCCCCAGACTGAGAGCAGGTGGTCACACTGGGTGGGCTGCTCCGTCCTGGAGGTTCAGGCTCCTGAAGTGAGAAGCTTAAGGAGGCAGAACATGCTGTGGACCAGAATGGGCTGGTCCTCATGACGTATGAGCCACACAGGTAGCAGACGCGGTCGCCCGTGTGCTCAGGATGCTGCCAGTATCCGTGCTGTGAGTCAGAAGCACCGAGGGCTTTCCACCCAGAGCTGGGACCCAAACGTCTTCTCTGGGCCAGTGGTATTTGTGGGACATCAGCCTCTTGGCCTGAGCATGCACTGCTGTGCCGACATGTCACCTGTTGTGGGAGTCATAAATTAAATGAGAAAGGAGATGGGCCGTGGTGCTTTAAGTGCGGGCAGCTTCCTGAGTAAAATGCTGCCTTGGAGATCATGTGACCTGTAAATGTCTTCAGGGTTCTGCAGGCATCTGAGACCTTAAGTTATTTGGTTCAAAGAAGTACATGCTCCGTATTCTACCTCAGTATTTTTAAAAGGAGGCTGCCATACGACAGAAGTGCTTCCTTTCTTGAAAACACCAAGTCAGTTTCCGCAGAAGCAAGCACCAGAGGTCATGGGAAGCCGTGACCTCAGAACGCTAACACCAGTATTTGATGCCCGTGGCCAGAGGGGATCAGTCGGTGTTTAATCTTCACAAGTGTTTGCAGTTTCATAAAGAGTGGTCACTGTGAGAGCTGGGATAGATACTCGGGAAGATCTTTGCTGGTTTTCCTGTCTGCTTTAAGTTTATTCTGTAAACAGTATGAAGTTCTGAAAATCAGCTGTCATCGTTAGAAAAGAAAAAAAGCAGTCCTGGGGTAGTGGTATTTCTAGACGCCTGGCAAGTGCAAGTGCCAGACCCTGTTACAGACCCTGTCCTACTCCTGTCCTACTCCTGTCCTATACCGTTTGTTGTTAAAAAGCCAGAAAACCTAGAAACACTGATTTGACCCAAAAGAAACAAGGGTCAGCAGGAAAACAGTAGACTCAAACCTATAAATTTTCAGATATTGAAGTAACCAGACATATAAAATAAATATATTTAGTATGTTTAAAGAAATAAAATAGGGCATTTAAATATTAGTAAGAAGCAAGAGACTATAAAATGATTAAGCAAATCACATAAACAGATCAAAGAGAACTAGAAATAACCATGCTTCTTTAAAGGAATCTATGGATGTATTTTCTGAAGAATTGGGAAATATGAAAGAGAAAGAGATGGGGGAGAGTGGAGAGAAGATTTAATGTAATAACATAGTGATCTAAATGGAATTATGGATGGATATAAAAGAACATGGGGCAGAGGAAAAAAAAACAGCTGGGAATTTTCTAGACGTGTTGGAAGTTGTTGCTTCTTAGGTTCAGAAAGCCCAGTGGCTTTGCTATAGCTATGCCTGTCACATCGTAGTGAAAGTCTAGAATCCCAGAGATAAAGGGAAGATCTTCACGTGAAAGTCGGTAGTGATAAAATATTTAAAAAGTGATTTATCAAAAGCAGCAGTGGAAACCAGAAGGAAAGTGAACAGTTTGTTCACTGTGCTGCGAGAAAAACGCATGTGTGCGTGCTAAGTTGCTTCAGTTGTGTCCGGCTGTTTGCGACCCTATGGGCCGTGGCCCGCCAGGCTCCTCTGCCCATGGGATTCTCCAGGCAGGAATACTGGAGTGGGTTGCCATTTCCTCCTGCGGGGGGGTCTTCCCGACCCAGGGATGGAACCCAGGTCTCTCTGTCTCCTGTATTGGCAGGCTTCATTACCACGAGCGCCACCTGGGAAGCCCTGGTCAGCCTAGAATGGTATACCCAAAGCTGCCATTCAAGAATGAGGTGTGACATAAGTCAGTTTCATCTGAGGTACTGTCATTTTTAGTAAGAGATATGCATTTGATCTTGTCCTTCATCCTGGCACATAGTTGCTAAAGTTTTTGGAATTTCCTAAGTGATGAGTGTTGCTGCTGCTGCTGCTAAGTCACTTCAGTCATGTCCGACTCTGTGCGACCCCATAGACGGCAGCCCACCAGGCTCCCCCATCCCTGGGATTCTCCAGGCAAGAACACTGGGGTGGGTTGCCATTTCCTTCTCCAATGCATGAAAGTGAAAAGTGAAAGTGAAGTCGCTCAGTCGTGTCTGACTCTTGGAAACCCCATGGACTGTAACCTACCAGGCTCCTCCGTCTGTGGGATTTTTTCAGGCAAGAGTACTGGAGTGGGGTGCCATTTCCTTCTCCTGGATACGAGTGTGTTAGAAGTATGTTAATACTTATAGCAAGCTCCTGTCAACCACACCAGAGTTTATGTTAGTGAGATGACGTCTAAGGGTAGGGGTTAGTTGCTAGTTAGAAGGTTAGAACTTGAATCCCACTCTCTGACCTCTGGGAAGGGGAGAGGGGCTGGAGCTGGAATGAGTCACCAAAGGACAGTGATTTAATCAATCATGCCTCTACAACAAAGCCTCCGTAAAGCCCCCAAAAGGATGGGGTTTGGAGAGGGTCCAGGTAGGCCAAAGAACTGGTTTCGTAGAGACCATATCCTTTGACAGATTTTATCTAAAAAGATACCAATAACGAACAGATACTTAAAAATCCTTTATCACTTGAACATTAAGAAAATCACATCTGAATACCTCATGGGTCAAAGAGAAAAGCCCTCACAAATTACCGGCTACTTGAAATGACCATGAAAATAGAACAAAATTTGGTTGTGGGTGTATATTAGGGTAACGTCATAGCCTTTAAAAGTGTGCCTCTGACTTAAGAAGTTAGCAAAATAGCAACGTAATAGACTCAAAGAAAGTAAATAAGAAGGAAGTAATAATGGAAAGACGTAGCAAAGAAGAGGAGCAACAAGACCAAGTATTTTTAATTAACAGGATGATAGGAGTGGGAAGAGAATCCAGGGGGCTTCACGGGAGGCAGCGGGCTGGGTCTGCACTCTCCCCAGCCTTTTCTGAAACAAAACAAAACAAAACAAAGCAAAAACAAACCCTGTCTTCTCACTGGACTGCTGTGTTTTCCTTGCCACGCTCCCCTTTCCAGCTGGTATTGCAGGTAATTTGATTCTCCAGAAGCTCACTTTGAAAAAAACTCCTGGATCATACTGTGTTTTATTTTATTTTTAAAGTTTATTTTTAGTCAGAGGATAATTGCCTTACAATGCTGTGCTGATTTCTGCCCTAACGCAACGTGAATCACACGTAAGTGTATGTGGATCGCCTTCCTCTTGTGCCTCCCTCCCACTCCACCCCGCACCGTCCCACCCCTCTAGGTGTCACACTGGGTTGAGCTCCCTGTGTTGCAGAGCCACTGCTCACAAGCTGTGTGTTTTACCTACAGTAATGTATACGCTTCAGTGCTATTTTCTCAATTCGTCCCACTCTCTCCTTCCACACTGTGTCCACAAGTCTTTTCACTGCGCCTGC
Source organism: Nanger dama (assembly GCA_917880005.1). NCBI lineage: Eukaryota > Metazoa > Chordata > Mammalia > Artiodactyla > Bovidae > Nanger > Nanger dama. The sequence goes on from CAKJTW010000087.1 coordinate 5,686,254, forward strand.
ATCTCTGTTCCCACCCTGCAAATATGTTTATCAGCACCATTGGTTTAGAGTCCATACACATGCATTAATATATGATATTTGGTTTTTTTCTTTCTGACCTCAGTCTGTGTAACAGCCTCTGGGTTCATCCACCTCAGTTCAACTGACTCACATGTGTTCCTTTTTATGGCCAAGTAATATTCCGTTGTACATGTACCACGACTTATCCATCGTCTGTCACTGGCCATCTAGGGTGCGTCCATGTCCTGGCTGTTGTGAACGGTGCTGCAGTGGACTTGGGGCACATGTGTCTTTGAATTACAGTTTTCTTGGGATATGTGGTCTTATTTAAACATTTGCGCTTTGCCTCATTTTCTTCCTAGTTTGCTTCTGTGTTGCTTCTCTGTGTAGCTAATGTCTGCGTTTAATATGCCGATTCTGTGTCCTGTGTTTTACCCCCACTTTTCATGAGTTGTTCTCTGTGTGTCTTCACCATTTATATTTTTTGTGGCTTCCAACGTTTGGATGTTGCTTGGTTCACTCAACTAGGCCACTGGTGGGACCTGTGGTATGTTTTCTTTGTGCTTTTTCTCTTTAGGTGATAATGTTTTGCTTTCCTTCTTCCAGATAAGTCTTGGGGGATGATTTCCTTTTGACTCTGCATTTCAGATGTCATGGTTCACTATGGTCCTGGGCAAGATGCTCACTACCTCGTAGGTGGCACTCAGCCAGGTGTGCTGTGTTCTTTATGTGCCACTGGTTCCAGGAGTATTTATAAATAGATTTGAGAAAAATTATCCAGTGGGAAAGCTCCGACTGAGTGGGATGGAGACCCCATTCTAAGAGGCTGATACCAAGAACTTATACCCAATGCCCCCGCATATCTGAGTGGAGGCTGGCGGATGCCAGCCCTCTTCTTTATGTTTAGGTGTGTTTCCAACATTTTATTATGAAAAAATCTAACAGAGAAAATGAGATTTTTGCAGTAAACACACCTTGTGCGTGCCCAGTTCATGTCAAGCTTCTGCTAGGCCTTTTCCTTTGGGTATCAATTCTGAAACCTAATCCTCTAGCCACCGCCTGCCCCTTAGCCTTTCTTAATTTTTGATACATTTCCAAGCGAGTGGCAGACCTCAGCCATTCTCACCCCTAATGCCTTCATCAGCATCATTTATGGCTCTTTTTTGTTTTTCCTCTTGGAAGTAGAATTAGCATACGGTAAAATGCACGATTTCTGCGGTTTGATGAAGTCTGAAAACTCCACACGTTGTGGTTGCTCTCCCCTGTCCCTTCCCAGTCAGGTTGTATGCCCCAGACATCACAGACCTGCTGAACAGAGCAGCTGAACCTGCTCTGAAGCTTCCCCGTTGTCAGTGTGATTGATGGTCCTGCACTTTGAACGGAGATTTTGTTCCTAGCACATTTTTGAACCTCCCCCACGAAGCCTGTGTCTCTGCAGTCCTTTTATTGCTGAGTAGTGCTGGTTGCGCGGATGGACTGCCGTTAACTTCTCTGTCTCCTGTCGAGGGTCCCCCAGGGTGTTCGCAGTTCGGGCTGTTATGAGGAAAGCAGCAGAGCGCGTTACAAACACTGACCAGACCATCTGTAAAAATAGAACTCTGATCTACAGCCTTTGGCCACCTGCCTGGGAAACCAACCCACCATCTCCAGTAGGCAGCCCAGGAAGCCAGGCGGCTATAGCCGGGACTTGCAGGATATTAGCCTGCTGTCTCTCACAGTAATCCAGGCAGCCAAACAGTAATCCATCAGCTCCAAGCCACAGGACTTGATCAATAACTGATGCTTCCTTTTCTTTTTTTCCTGCTTCCAACTTGGAACCAACCAGAGAAAGCCAAATATACCCCCTGACCCACCCCCAGGACACCCCACTGCTGGTTGGCTGCTCCAGCTCCCCAGGCCCACGGCCTCTGCAAGCACACTGGGGCCTTCCCTTATTCCACAGGGAAGCTCTCCCGCCTCTGACTGCCCATGACTCCCTTACCGCAGCGAACTCTGAGCAGGTACCTCTGCCCATTCTCTGCTCTGGCAGTCTGCATTCATTTGCACACTCAACCGAGCCCTTTGTGGACACAGGCTTTCAGCTGGTCACGGTGGTGTCTGGAGGTGTGTCTGTGGGGCTGCACATTGGAGGGAGCTGGAGGACTTCTGCCGCGTGCGCAGTCCATTTTCCGCTCCTGCCGGCCCCTCGTGCTTGCCAACATTTGGCGCTGTCAGTCTTTCTAATTCTGTTTGGAGGTTTCATGTTTACATTTCAAACGTCTTGGTCAGATGCCTGGCTGTGCTGAGGGGGGGTCTGGGGGAGCCTGCCTTTGCTCAGCCTGGGGGAACCCCCTTCCACTCTCTGTGACCTGGGCTCTTAACTAACAGTGTCCTTGTCTTCAGTTTCGTTTCAAAATGATGTTGCTTCAGTTCGGTCACATTAGTGTTTGTGGCAAAAATGAGTCATTTTACGAATACATTTTATGTCAGAAATCTCAAGAAGTTTGTCAGGGAAATGAGTGGCAGCAGGGACCCTGTTGATGAAAAAATCTGGAGATTGCTGAGTACTGTTCCATGTTTCACTCATTCATTCCTCCAATCATTCAACAAATTATTGAGTGCCTACAAACCATAAAAGTAAAATGCAAAGTCCACTGGATTGCCGTAGCTCTGTGGTCAAGAATGAAGCAGAGAATGGTGTGGGATGTGTGCAGAGACGGGGTGCATTGGGGGATGGGCTGTCTGTTGGTTTCTGTGGTGAGGACAAGGCTGTTGGGGGCATGGGGTGTGTGCAAGGATGGGCTGCCTTGGGGGACTGGGCTTGTGTGGGGTTTGGGTGCATGTGGAGATGGAGCAGGGCTGGGGCAGTTAGGGGACAGGATGAGTGCAGAGTCAGAACACACTGAGGGGACAGGGCAAGCGTGGGGATGGTGCACACTGAGGGATGGAGTGTGGGATCAGGGAGCATTCGGGTGACAAGGAGAGTGTGCTGTTGCGGTGCATGCGGACACAGGTGCATTTGGGGGACAGGGCAAGGTCAGGGTGCATTGTAGAAATGGAGCGTGTGTGAGGTTGGGTGCATGCAGTGACTGGGAACATTGGCAGGGGGTAGGGCAGCGCTGAGGTGCATGGGGAGATGGAGCACGTTGGGAGGACTGGGCACATGAAGGACAGGGGTAAGAGGGACATGTGTGTTGTGCCAGGCAGAGGACACAGCAAGGAAGGGCCTTGAGACTACTGCACTTCTGGAATATCCTTCAGATAGTCGGGGCCAGTGCAGCTTGAGGCAGGATTACCGGAGACCACATCGGGGAGAGTCCACAAGGGGGTTTGTACAGGGCCTGTACTATCCTAGGGCAGAGTGGGGGTTGAAGGAGAACCCCCTGCCCCTGGGTGATGGGGCGGGGGTGCCAGAAGAGTGGGCCGAACTGGGTTTATCTTAAAGCACATGGGGCTTGGAGGAATTGGGGGCTTGTGCAGCAGCTGTCCTGACGTGTGTGGGGGCAGATAGATGTTCAATAGGCGTGGATGGGGGTAGTCTGGAGGTCGTGAGCGCAGAGGGGACGCCACCAAGCGGGTGCAGGCTGATGCAGAGCAGCATCACGGGGCAGGGCTGCTCACACACACTGCTGGCCCAGGGCCTTGCGTCTGCGGCCCTCTCCTGACCTGCCACATCATCTTGGGCTGGGCTGCTTTATTCAGTGGAGATTTTTATGGAGATCACTGTGGTTGTCAGACATAATACAGAGAAATGCCAGTACCCTTTACCCAGTTCCTCCCCATGATAACTTTTAGCAAAAATGAGCTACCATATCACACCATCCACTGGCCTTATTCTGATCTCACTGTTTGTGCTCATCTGTGTATAGGTGTTGAGTTCTGTGCCACTTTATCACATGGGGAAGTTAGTGTGTCTCAACTAGAGTCGAGATACAGAACATCTCCATCCCATGTTGACATGTTGACCTGTCCCTAACTCCTGACCACACCAATCTTTCATTTCTAAAATTCTGTCATTTCAAAACTGTTATGTTAATGATCATTTAGTAGCATACTAACAACGTATAGTAACCTGTCTATTTTGACTTCTCCCCCTCAGCATCAGTCCCTGGAGATCTGTCCAGGTTGCTGCTGTGTCAGTTGTTAACTCCTTTTTGTGGTTCAGTCTAATTCCATGGTATGAACTGCCATAGCCTGTTTAACCATCCACCTGTTCAAGGACATTTGTGTTGTCTCCAATTAGGAGTGATAACAACTAAAGCTGCTGTACACATTCATATGCAGGTTTCTTGTGAACACAGGTTTTATTTCTTTGGAATAAATGCCCAAGAGAGCAATGGCTGGGGCATTTCATATTTAGTTTTATAAGGAACTGCAAACTTTTCCAGAGTGGCTATACCACTTTGCAGCCCTCCCAGCTATGTGCCAGAGATTCAGTTTCTCTGTATCCTTGTTGGCATTTGGAGTTTTCAGTGTTTTTAATTTTCTGACAGGCATGCAGAGGTATCTTACTTTGAATTTCCTTGAAGGCTAATGATGTTGAACCTCCTTTCATACGCTTATTTGCCACCTATGTATCCTCTTTGGTGACATGTCTTTTCATGAATTTTGTCTTTTTTCTAGTTGAGGGGTTTAATTTTTACTATTGAGTATATATTTCAATAACAGTCATTTGTCGGATGTGGTGGATTCTCATTTGCAGTAGTTAACATTTCATACGTTCCAGCAAACACTGAATTAGTGAATACTAAACCACTTCTCCTGCAGAAAGGATGGAGTTAGATTCCTGCCAATCTCTGGTTACGTTTTGTCAACTGATCAAGAGACATCTTTATTTTATATGTGTTTCTTTGTGAAGACACCTTATTTCGTGTGTGTTGGTTCATTAACATTGGTTCATTCATAACAGCCAACCGCGTTATAAGTTGGACTTGAATGAAGTTCATCTCACGTATTAACTTCATAAGGCACATTGCAGCCTTCTTGTGCTCAGGAACATAGAAAACGCTTCAGCTCTGTGCTCGGGGGTCATTTGAAACAGTGAAAACAACAAAAAGTACAACAATTAAAAAAATGTGGCAATAAATCAGTTATGAAAAGGATATTTGTTTACAGCCTTAGCGCTGGGACACAAAGGCAGAGTATGTCTCATTCTAGGAATATGGGCATTGGGAGAGTTGAGTTTTTACTGTTCTGGGCATGTCTGCAGAATTGTGAAAGCTCTTCAAGTATTGATTTTGGGGGTCACAAGTAAACTTGGGGAGTAGGCAAATTGGAAAATAAGAGTTGTCCCTTGGTCCTGGGGGGCTTGGTTCCAGAAAGTGAAACAAAAGGAAGTGAAGTTGCTCAGTCGTGTCTGACTCTTTGCGACCCCATGGACTGTAGCCTACCAGGCTCCTCCATCCATGGGGTTCTCCAGGCAAGAGTACTGGAGTGGGGTGCCATTTCCTTCTCCACGGGGATCTTCCCAACCCAGGGATCGAACCCGGGTCTCCCGCATTGCAGACAGATGCTTTTCCTTCTGAGCCACCAGTCAGTCAGTTCAGTCGCTCAGTCGTGTCCGACTCTGTGTGACCCCATGAACTGCAGCACACCAGGCCTCCCTGTTCATCACCAACTCCCGGAGTTCACTCAGACTCACGTCCATTGAGTCAGTGATGCCATCCAGCCATCTCATCCTCTGTTGTCCCCTTCTCCTCCTGCCCTCAATCCTCCCAGCATCAGAGTCTTTTCCAATGAGTCAACTCTTCGCATGAGGTGGCCAAAGTACTGGAGTTTCAGCTTTAGCAACATTCCTTCCAAAGAAATCCCAGGGCTGATCTCCTTTAGAATGAAAGTGAAGGAGGAGAGTGAAAAAGTTGGCTTAAAGCTCAACATTCAAAAACGAAGATCATGGCATCTAGTCCCATCACTTCATGGGAAATAGATGGGGAAACAGTGGAAACAGTGTCAGACTTTATTTGGAGGGGCTCTAAAATCAATGCAGATGGTGATTGCAGCCATGAAATTAAAAGACGCTTACTCCTTGGAAGGAAAGTTATGACCAACCTAGATGGCATGTTCAAAAGCAGAGACATTACTTTGCCAACAAAGGTCCATCTAGTCAAGGCTAAGGTTTTTCCAGTGGTCATGTATGGATGTGAGAGTTGGACTGTGAAGAAAGCTGAGCACCAAAGAATTGATGGTTTTGAACTGTGGTGTTGGAGAAGACTCTTGAGAGTCCCTTGGTCTGCAAGGAGATCCAACCAGTCCAGGGAACCCCTTAAATAAATAACTATCCTAGATTTCATATTGGGCTTCCATGGTGAAGTGAAAGTGAAAGTCACTCAGTTGTGTCCAACTCTTTGTGACCCCATGACTAAGTCCATAGAATTCTCCAGGCAAGAATACTGGAGTGGGTAGCTTTTCCCTTCTCCGGAAGAATCTTCCCCACCCAGGGACCGAACCCAGGTCTCTTGCATTGCAGACAGATTCTTTACCAGCTGAGCTATCAGGGAAGCCCTTGCTTACAGGACCTCCTTGAATACCAAAATCTGAGGATGTCCAAGTTCCTTAAATGAAATGAAATGGTGCATATAACCTATGCACATCCTCCTGTACACTTAATTTATTTTCATTGAGGTGTAGTTGATTTGCAATATTATATTAGTTTAAGGTGTACAATATAGTGACTCACAATTTCTGTAGGTTATGCTCCATTTAAAGTTATGAACTATTGGCTATTTCCCTTGCATTGTACATGATATCCTTGTAGCTTATCTTGCACATAGCAGTTTCTGCTCTTGAATGCCCTATGACTCTACTGTCTTTCCTCTTTCTTCTTCCCACTGGTAACGACCAGCTTGTTCTTTCTGTGAATCTGTTTCTCTTTGTTATATTCATTCATTTTATTTTTTTGTTTTCATACGTGAGTGGTAATATATACAGTATTCATCCTTTTCTCTCTGACTTATTTCACTGAGTATAATACCCTTAGGTCTATCCATGTTCTTGCAAATGGCAAAGATTTATTTATTTTTTAATGGCTGAGTAGTCTATTGTATATATGGATGATGTCTTTATCCATTCATCTGTTGATGGACATTTAGGTTGCTGTCTTATCTTGGCTATGGTAAATGCTACTGTAAACATTGAGGTGCGTATACCTTTTCAAATTAGTGTTTTTATTTTCTCTGGATATTTATCCAGGAGTGGGATTGCTGGATCATATGGTAGTTCGCTTACTTTTTTTTTTTTTTTTTCAAGGAATCTCCATACTCTTTTCCACAGTGATTCCACCAGTTTACATTCCCACCAACAGCGTACAAGGACTCTTCTTCCTCCACATCCTCACGAGCGTCTGTTGTTTGTGATCTTTTTTTGATGCTAGCCATCTGACAGGTGTGCGGTGATGTCTCATTGTGCTTTTTATGAGCCTTTATCTGTGATGTTGAGCATCACATATACTTGCTGGCCATCTGTATGTTGTCTTTGGGAAAATGTCTGTTGAGGTCTTCTGCCTATTTTTACAATTGGGTTCTTTTTTATATTAAGGTGTATGAGCTCTCTATAAGTTCTGGGTAAGTGTGCTCAGTTGCTCTCTCGTGTCTGGCTCTTTGTGACCCTATGGACTGTAGCTCACCAGGCTCCTCTGTCCATGGGATTCTCCCAGCAAGAATGCTGGAGTGGGTTGCCATTTCCTTCTCCAGGGGATCTTGCCCACCCAGGGATCAAACCCGCACCTCGCGTATTGCAGGCAGATTCTTTACCAGTGGCCCTGTTAACCCTTATTGGTCATGTGTAGGACTTCCCTGGTGGCTCAGATGGTAAAGCATCTGTCTACAATGCGGGAGACCCGGGTTCGATCCCCAGGTCAGGAAGATCCCCTGGAGAAGGGGATGGCAGTCCACTCCAGTATTATTGCCTGGAGAATCCCATGGACAGAGGAGCCTGGTAGGTATTAAGTCACTAACTCATGTCCAACTCTTTGCGATCCCATGCTCTGTAGCCCCTCAGGCACCTCTGTCCATGAGAATCTCCCAGCAAGAATACTGGAGTGGGTTGCCATTTCCTTCTCTGGGGATCTTCCTGACCCAGGGACTGAACCTGCATCTCTTTCATCTCCTGCATCATCAGGTGGCTTCTCTACCACCAGCGCCACCTAGGAAGACCCACTGTTAGTCATACCATTTGTACATATTATCTCCCATTTATTTATTTTTAAATTTTTATTTTTACTTTATTTTGCTTTACAATACTGTATTGGTTTTGCCATACATTGACATGAATCAGCCATGGGTGTACATGAGTTCCCAATCCTGAACCCCCTCCCACCTCTCATCCCATATCATCTCTCTGGATCATCCCCGTGCACCAGCCCCAAGCATCCTGTATCCTGTATTGAACGTAGACTGGCAATTCGTTTCTTACATGATAGTATACATGTTTCAATGCCATTCTCCCGAATCATCCCACCCTCTCCCTCTCCCTCAGAGTCCAAAAGTCCGTTCATTGTCTGTTTTGTTGATGATTTCCTTTGCTGTGCAAAAAGCTTTTATGTGTAATTAGGTCCCATTTGTTTATTTTTGCTTTTGTTTCCTTTGCCTTAGGAGACAAATCCAAAAAAAAAAAAATTTCTATGATGTATGTCAGAGAGTATTCTGCCTATGGTTTCTTCTAGGAATTTATGGTTTCTGGTCTTACATTTAGGTTTTTAGTCCATTTTGGCTTTTTGTTTAATCACTGTTGAATCTTTATTTTATTTTCATCAAGCATTCTTAATCACTTTTACCTAACATTTTTAAACCCTTTTAATTTTATATTGGAGTATAGTTGATCAGCAGTGTTAATGTTAGGTTCTGGTGTACAACAGAGTGATTCAGTTATATGTATATATACACACATATATACTTTTTTGGGGGTTTATTTTTGTTTATGGTATGAGAAAATGTTCTAATTTCATTCTTTTACATGTGTCTGTCCGGTTTTCCCAAGACCACTTACCAAAGAGACCGTTTTCCCTCGATTGGATTGGATTGGCCAAAAAGTTTGTTTGGGTTTTTCCACGATATTATAGAAAACCCCAAGAAAACTTTTGGCCAACCCAATATATTCTTGCCTTCTTGGTCACAGGTTAATTGACCATGAGCACACGCGTTTATTTCTGTGCTGCCTGTTCTGTTCCTTTCGTCTTAAGTGACTGTTTTTGTTTATTTTGATTATTATGCTTTTGGAATTAGCCTGAAGTTCGGAAGTGTGACACCTCTAGCTCTGTTCTTCTTTCTCAAGATTGTTTTGGTTATTCAGGGTCTTTTGTGTTTCCATACAGATTTTAAAGTTAGTTGTCCTAGCTCTGTGAAAAATGCCATTGGATTTTGATAGGGATTGCACTGAATCTACCTTGGGTAATATGGTCATTTTAACAATATTAATTCTTCTGATCCAAGAACATAGATTTCCATCTATGATGTCTTTAGTTGTTTTCATCAGTGTCTTATAGTTTTCTGACTGTGTGTCTTTTACCTCCTTAGGTAAGTTTATTCCTAGATATTGTATTCTGTTTGATTCAGTGGAAAATGGAACATTTCCTTAATTTTTCTTTCATATAGTTCATTGATAGGTATAGAAATGCAACTGATGTCTCTCTCTCTTCCTCCCTCCCTCCTTTCCTTCCTTCCTTCCATTCCTCTTTTCTTTCTTTCCAGATTTTTGGCCATTCTGTGTGGCATGCCGGATCTTAGTTCCCTGACCAGAGATCAAACTTGCAACCCCTGCAAAGGAAGTGTGAAGTCCTAACCACTGGATCACCAGGGAAATCCCCAACTGATTTCTATATATTAATTTTGTATCCTGAAACCTTACCAATTTAATTCATGAGTTCCAGTATTTTTTTTGATGTCTTTAGGATATTCTGCATATAATATCATGTCATTTGCAAACAGTAATAGTTTTATTTCTTCTGTTACAATTTGGATTCTTATTTCTTTTTTCTTATCTGATTGTTATGCTTAGGACTTTCAGTACTATGTTGAATAAAAGCAGTGAGAGAGGGCATCCTTGTATTTATTATTCCTGGATCTTACTGGAAATGCTCTAACTTTTACCATTGAGTATGATATTCACGTTGGCTTATTATGTATGTCCTTTATTATGTTGAGTATATTCCCTCTATACCTATTTTGTGGGTTTTAAAGTCATAAATGGATGTTGAATTTTGTCAAAAGATTTTCCATCCTCTACTGAGATGGTTGTATAATTTTCATTCTTCAATTTGTTAGTGTGGTGTATCACATTGATTGATAGGTAGATATTGAAACCTTTTTGTATCTCTAGGGTAAATCCCACTTGATCATGGTGTGTGATCAATCCTTTTAATGTATTGTTGAATTTGGTTTGTTAATATTTTGTTGCGGATTTTTAATCTATATTCATTGGAGATACTTACCTGTAGTACTTTTTAATGCCTGATAGCCGTGTATGATTTTGATATCAGCATGATGCTGGCCTCATAAAATGAGTTTGGAAGCCTTACATCCTCAGTTTTTTGTAATAGTGTCAGGAGACCAGATGTTAACTCTTCTCTAAATATTTGACAGAATTCATTTGTGAAGCCATCTGGTCCTAGGCTTTTGTTTGTTGGAAGTTTTTCTTAAATTACTGATTCAATATCATTAGTGGTGATTGGTCTAGTCACGTTTTGTATTTCTTCCTAGTGCAATCTTAGGCGTGTATGCTTCTCCCTTTTATTGGTGTATTGTTGTTTGTAGTAGCCTCTTATGCACCTTTGTGCTTCTGTGGTGTCGATTGGTAACTTCTCCTTTTTTCATTTCTGATTTTATCAGTTTGTGCCCTTTTTTCCTTGATGTGTCTTGCTAAAGGCTTATCAACTTTGTTTATCTTTTCAATGAATGAGTTCTTGGTTTCTTTGCTCTTTTTAGTCTCTGATTTATTTCTGCTCTGATATTTATAATTTCTTTTATTCTACTAACTTCGAGATTTTTGTGTCTTTTTAGCTCCTTTAGGCATAAAGTTAGGTTATATTTATTTGGGATTTTTTTGTTCCCCAAGGTAGGCTTATATTCACTTTCACTTTTCACTTTCATGCATTGGAGGAGGAAATGGCAACCCACTCCAGTATTCTTGCCTGGAGAATCCCAGGAATGCGGGAGCCTGGTGGGCTGCCGTCTATGGGGTCGCACAGAGTCAGACACGACTGAAGTGACTTTGCAGCAGCAGCAGCAGGCTTATATTGCTTTAAGCTTCTTTCTTAGAACTGCATTTGCTGCATCCCATAGAGTATGGATCATTGTGTTTTCATTTTCATTTGTTTCCAGGTAATTTTAAATTTCATCTTTAATTTCTTCAGTGATCCATTGGTTGTTTAGTAGTGTATTGTTTAGGCTCCACATTTTTTGTTTGTTTTGCAGTTTTTTTAATAGTTAATTTTTATTTTTTAATTAGTTTATTTTATTTTTTGTGCTCTTTATTTTATTTTACTTTACAATACTGTATTGGTTAATTTTTAGTCTTATAGCATCATGGTTAGAAAATATGCTGCATTTGGTATCAGTGATCTTAAGTGTACTGAGACTTGTTTTGTGACCTAGTGTGTGATCCTATCCTGGAGAAAGTGTATTTTGCTGCCTTTGGATAGAATATTCTAGTTACATGTATAGAGTCCATCTGGACTAAAGTGTCACTTGAGTTGTTTCTGTGTTGACTTTCTCTCTGAATGATCTGTCCGTTTATGTAAGTGGGGTGTTCTAGTCTCCTAGTATTTTTGTGTTACTGTCAATTTCTCCCTTTATGCTTGTTGATATTTGCTCTATATGTAATTGTTCCTATGTTGCAGGCATATATATTTATATCTTCTTGGACTGATCCCTTGATCATTCTGTTGTATCCTTCTTTGTCTCTTGTTATAGTCTTTGTTTTCAAGTCTGTTTTGTCTGATACAATCATTGCTACCTTGACTGTCTTTTGATTTCTGTTTGCATGGAATACTTTTTTCCATTCCTTCACTCTCAGTCTGTGTGTGTCTTTAGATTTGAAGTGAGTTTCTTGTAAGCAGCATATATATGGGCTTTATTTTTGTATCCAGTCAGCCAACTTACATGTTTTGATTGAAGCATTTAGTCCATTTACATTTAAAGTAATTAGGTATATACTTCCTGCCATTTTGTTAGTTTTGGGGGGATTTTGTTTTTGTCGTTATTTTTTGTTCCTTCCTGCTTTTGTTCTTTTCCCTTGTGATTTGATAACTATCTTTGGTGTTATATTTAGATTCCTTTCTAAACTTCTGTGTGTATCTGTCACTGAGTTTTGGTTTGTAGTCACCATAAGGTTTACATGTAGCAATCTAAAGACCTTGCATGTTTACTGCCCTTCCCCACAATTACTGCTTTTGACTCCATATTTTACATCTGTTTGTTTACTGTATCTCGTAACTACTTATCGGGCTTCCCAGGTGGTGCAGTGGGAAAGAACCCACCTGCCAATGCAGGAGAATCAGGAGATGATGGAGCAATTTCTGGATTAGGAAGATCCCCTGGAGTAGGAAATAGCAACCCACTCATTGTTCTTCCATGGACAGAGGAGCTTGGGGTCTCAAAGAGCTGAACATGACTTAGACCACACACACAAACACACACACAGAATTAGTGCTGTGGATATAGATGATTTTACTGCCCTAGTCTCAACCTTCTTACCAGCTTTATCTGTGGATTATATTATTATTATTTTGGCCATGCCACACAGCTTGTGGGATCTTAGTTCCAGGGATTGAACATCGGGCCCTTGGCAATGAAATTGCCTAGTTCTAACTACCAGACAGCCAGGGACTTCACAATGTATGTGATTGATTTAATTACTTTATATTTGCTTTTACCAATGAGTTTTTCCTTTCACCATTTTCATTTTTCTAAGTATAGTCTTTCTTTTTTGTTTGTTTGTTTAGAGAGGTTCCTTTAGCGTTTTTTGTAAAGCTGATTTGGTAGTATTGAACTCTTTTAGCTTTTGCTTATGTGTAAAACTTCTGATTTTGTTATCAAATCTGAATGAAAGTCTTGCCATGTATTCTTTTTTTTTTTTTTAGGAAAGTTTTGATTTTTGTATCTTGTATTTAAAAAAAAATTTATTTATTTTGTGCTAGGTGGGACAGAGGAGCCTGGTGGGCTTCCATCTGTGGGGTCGCACAGGGTCAGACATGACTGACGCAGATTAGCAGCAGCCGCAGCAGGCCTTAGTTGCTGCGTGTGGGCTTTCTCTAGCTGCAGCAAACAGGGGCAGCTCTCTGGTTTTGGTGCTCAGACTTCCATTGAGATGGCTTCTCTTGTTGCGTGCATGAACTGTAGAGTGCACAGGCTCTTGGGTGCATGGGCTTCAGTATTTATGGCACAGGGGCTTTGTGGTTGCAGCTCATGGGCTCTAGAGTGCAGGCTCAGTAGTTGTTCATGGGCTCAGCTGCCCCGTGGCATGTGGCGTCTTCCTGGACCATGGATTGATTCTTGCATTGGCAATCAGATTGTTTGCCAGTGAACCACGGGGCAAGTCCAGGGTAGAGTATTTTGGGTTGTAAGTTTTACCCTTTCATCACTTTAGATAACCCTTGTGATCTGCAGAGTTCCTGCTGAAAATTCAACTGATAGCCTTAAATGAGTCGTGGCAGGCTGCAGGGCTGATGTCTGCACACTGGTGTGTGAGGCTGGTCCTGGGGCTAGTGCCGTTCCTCTGGTGGGTGCAGCTAACACCCAGGGTATTCTGAGGATAGTGCTAGCTCACTGATGTGTGAAGCTGAGTCCTGGTGTGTCTGGCTGCAGGGCTGTAGGGGTTCTGGAGTTGGGGAGTGGGACTTGGGCCCAGAGGGTCCTGGGGCTGGTGCCTGCCCACTGGTGGGTGGAGCTGGGTCCTGTGGTCTCTGGACTGGAGTGCCCCGAGAGTCTCAGGGCTATTGCCTCTGCACTAGTGTGTGGGATTGGGTCCTGGATCCTATGACGGGCAAGGTTGTGTTCCAGGGTAGCTGTGCATTCAGGGGTCTTAAGACAGCCTCCCTGCTAGTGAGTGAGGCTGTGTTCCTACCCAGCTAGTTGGTTGGCCTGAGGCATCCCAGTATTGGTGCTGACCTCCTGGTGTTTGGGGCCGGGTCCCAGAGCTAATGAGTTAGTGCCATTCCCAAATGACACTTGGCAGCCCCAGTGTCCTCGTGGTGGAAGGAGCTCTCCATAGTGGCTGCCCACAGTGTCTGTGCCCTTAAGGTGAACTCTGGTTGCCCCCTGTCTCCACAGGGGCTCCAAGGTCAGCTAGGAGGGGACCAGGCTCCTTTCAAATTACTGCTTCTGCCCTGGGTCCTGGAGCCTGTCAGCTTTTCTGTTCTTCCTTTAGGAATGGAGTCTCTATTTCCCACAACCCTCTGGATCTCCTGAAAGTAAGCCTCATTGGCCTTTAGTTTTTTAATTTATCTTTTATCTTTTAATATTTTTGGCCATGCCAAGTGGCTTGTAGGATCTTAGTTACTGGGCCAGGAATTGAACCTGTGTGCCCTACAGTAAAAGCACAGGGCTCTGACTACTGGACTGCCAGGGAATCCCCAACACTTGTAGATTTTTAAAATGTAGGTAAGGGTGCATACACAGCAAGCATCAAAGCTCGTAACTCATCCAGGCTCTGTCCGCTGGCAGAGAACAGGGACATAAATTCAGATCTAGTGTTGTCCGTTGAGATGTAATCATCATAGGCAGAATCAAATCAAGTGCAAATGCTGAGGTCTGTGAGAGAGAGGAGGAGGGAGGCAGAGGCGGAGGGCACATGCACACGGTTGAGCTATGCAGACTGTAGGTCACAGCATTCTAGAAAGGGAGAGTACGGGTGTGGGTGGCAGAATGAGCATGAAGCAGGGGAGAGACGCTGGAGAATCAAGCAGCCAGCAGGTCAGCATCGGGCTACTTTTGGCTTCAGGGAACAGATCTGCAGATCTGCAGCTATTCTGAAAATCTTTATAGTTTCTAGACTTAGTTTTAACTAATTTAAGATTTTGGCTGATCTCTATTTTGCTGGGGTTATGAGAGGAATTGCATTACACCTAACAGAGCATTTTGGGGAAAACTAACCTGTCCTGTGAAGAAAAGTGATAGTCTTGACCCCAAAGGTTCCGTGTGGCCGTGGTATCCCTGTCCACCCACCCTATGGTGGATCTTCTGTTCTTAGGATTTTTGTGCTTAAAGTGTGGATAAAGCACTTTAAAGTTCTCTCCAGGAGTCCATGCCCTCTGGTCACAGTTTTGCTGACTTTCAGTAAGAAGATGACACTACATGGGGTAGGCCTGGTGCAGTCCACAGTTCCTGGGATATCTCGGCACCCTGATTTACCCTGATGGCCCTGCTTGCCAAGTCGGTGTGGAACACATAGCTCCATTGTGTCCACCCTTGTGGGCCATGAAGATGCTCAGTCTGGCACTTGGTGGAGCTTTGGTCTGTCCTTGGTGCTCAGCTGTCAGCTGCCCCTCTTAGGGTCCCGTCTGACTTTGGAGCCCTTGGGGAGCAGCCTGAGCAGGTGTCTACTGGTTGTCACAGAACAGTCTACCTGGGAGGAGGGTGGAGGTTCTGCTAGGAATGTACTACCCAGGAGAGGGAGGCCCCATAGTCACCACCAGACCACCAAAATGTAACCGGTAGATAAGGTCAGGGGGTCTAAGCAGCTTGGACTCCACTGCCTCCCATTCTCCTCCAGATCAGAAGTCGTGTTTCTCCCCCAGGTACTTCTAGTATTTATTTTGCTCTGATGCAACCTAGGCATGGGGCAAGGGGCTAAGAGAGAGTGAACTGCATTATTCTGTGAAGTTGAGGGTGGGGACCACAGGGTCGGTGGCAGCACTAGAAGGCACTTGGGAATGGGGGCTTGCCTGGGGAGCAGGGGTGGGCACTGGGGAGGTGGGGATGGGATTTTGGAGGCAGGAGATGGCATTTAGGATGGGAGGAGAATTGGGGGGGTGGGCATTGAGGGGGATGAGGGTAGTAGAGGAGGGGCAGGGGCAGGGATCAAGAGCATTTCCTAGTCTGTGGAGGAGTCGGAGAGTGAACCCAAGTATGAATCAGCTCTCGAGTAGGTAGGATCCCTTCAGGAGACGTTCTCAGCTCACCTGGCTGAGTGGGTGAGGGTGCGGGTAGGGAGTGGTGGTAGGGGAGTGACTGAGGGAGAGAGAGCCTGGAGGAATCAGGGGAAAATGGCAATCACGTTTTTTTTTTTTAACTTAAAAAATTGTGGTAAAGTATATATAACAATTACCATTTAAACCGCTTTAAAGCATAGATTCCAGTACTAACTACATGTACATAGTTGTGCAAACTTTACCATCGCCAACCTGCAGAACTTTTTCATCTTCCCAAACTGAAGCCCTGTTCACATTTAAGAATAGCTCTCCATTCCCCTCACCCTCTAGTATCCATGCTTCTACATTCTGTCTTCATGAATTCAGCTCCTCTAGGTCACAGTGTAGTAGAATCATTCAGGATTTGTCCTTTTGTAACTGGCTAAGTTGGAATCAAGATTGCTGGGAGAAATATCAATAACCTCAGAAACGCAGATGACACCACCCTTATGGCAGAAAGTGAAGACGAATTGAAGAGCTTCTTGATGAAAGTGAAAGAGGCGGGTGAAAAAGCTGGCTTAAAACTCAACATTCAGAAAACTAAGATCAGGGCACGCAGTCCCATCACTTCATGGCAGATAGATGGGGAAACATTGACAGACTTTATCTTTTGGGGCTCCAAAATCACTGCAGATGGTGACTGCAGCCATGAAATTAAAAGACACTCCTTGGAAGGAAAGTTATGACCAACCTAGACAGCATATTAAAAAGCAGAGACATTACTTTGCCAACAAAGTTCGGTCAAGTCAAAGCTATGGTTTTTCCAGTAGTCATGTATTCATATGAGAGTTGGATATAAAGAAAGCTGAGTGCCGAAGAATTGGTGCTTTTGAACTGTGGTGTTGGAGAAGACTCTTGAGAGTCCCTTGGACTACAAGGAGAGCCAACCAATCCATCCTAAAGGAAATCAGTCCTGAATATTCATTGGAAGACCGATGTTGAATCTGAAACTCCAATACTTTGGCCACCTGATGTGAAGAACTGACTCACTGGAAAAGACCCTGCTGCTGGGAAAGATTGAAGACAGGAAGAGAAGGGGACGACAGAGGATGAGATGGTTGGATGGCATCACTGACTCAATGGACATGAGTTTGAGTAAACTCCAGGAGTTGGTGATGGACAGGGAGGCCTGGCGTGCTGCAGTCCATGGGGTTGCAAATAGTTGGACACAACTGAGCGACTGAACTATTCCACTTAGCATAATGTCTTCATGGTTAATCCATGTCATAGAACATGTCAGAATTTCCATTTTTTAAGACTCAATAATGTTCCATTTTGTGTATGGACCACAATTTTTTTTTATCTGTTCATCCATGAATGAACATGTAGGTTGCTTTCAACTTTTGGTTACTGTGAATAATGCTACTATGAACACAGGCATGTTAATATGAGAATTTAGTTTTCAACACAATCCTAGACAGCATTCCATGTGATCCTCATCATCCGCATAGAAGAGGTGGAAATAATCAGCCTAGAATAGACCTGACCCCATAGCTGAAGGCACATGGTCAGGAAGTGAGTCTGTGATCTTTCCATTTTAGGGAGTTGGGAGGTAGGAGTGTTTAGAAACTGTCTTTAGAGAAAGACAATATAAGCTTTTGCTGCTGCAGCCCAACACAAGTGCCATGCTGGAGCACATGCAGGGCATTTTGGGCCTGTAGTGAGGTGCATCCTACCACAAGGAAATTCTGGGTTGGTGGCTGGCAGATTGGAATCAATGTTTCTTGAGTTTGACTTAATACCCCAGTTGGAAATGGTATTGTGTATCCTCTGCTGGTCAACTACCAGTGTTTCTTTTCTGTACAGTGTCTCAAGTCCTTTGTTCTCTGTCTCTGGGAGCCTTTATCTTCTCCTAGATTTTATAGGGGTTATGTGTGAATTTTGACTATTAGTTCAGCAGTTGTATGCCTTACAGATGTTTTCTCCCCATTTGGGACTTGTCTTTCACCTTCAGTTTTCACCCCCCAATTTGTGACCTGAGCACATGAAAATATAAAGCACATTGGTAAAAGTAAGTGTATAGTCAAATTTATGACACACTAATACTGTGGTCCTCTGGAGAAGGGATGGCAAACCACTTCAGTATTCTTGTCTTGAGAACCCCATGAACAGTATGAAAAGGCAAAAAGATATGACACTGAAAGATGAACTTGCCAGGTCAGTAGGTGCCCAATATGCTACTGCAGAAGAGTGGAGAAATAGCCCCAGAAAGAATGAAGAGGCTGAACCAAAGTGAAAACAATGCCCAGATGTGGATGAGACTGGTGATAAAGCTGTTAAAGAACAATATTGCATAGGAACCTGGAATATTAGGTCCATGAATCAAGGTAAATTGGAAGTGGTCAAACAGGAGATGGCAAGAGTGAACATTGACATTTTAGGAATCTGAACTGAAGTCGACTGGAATGGTTGAATTTAACTCAGATGCCCATTATATCTACTACTGTGGGCAAGAATCCCTTAGAAGAAATGGAGTAGCCTTCACAGTCAACAGAAGAGTCCAAAATGCAGTACTTGGGTGCAATCTCAAAAATGATAGGATGATCTGTGTTCAATTCAAAGGCAAACAATTCAGTATCACAGTAATCCAAGTCTATGCCACAACCACTAATGCCAAAAAAGCTGAATTTGAATGGTTCTATGATAACCTACAAGACCTTCTAGAACTAACACCTAAAAAGATGTCCTTTTCGTCATAGGGGACTAGAATGCAAAACTAGGAAGTGAAAAGATGCCTGGAGTAACAGGCAAGTTTGGCCTTGGAGTACAAAATGAAGCAGAGAAAAAGCTAATCCTTTTGCCAAGAGAACACACTGGTCATAGCAAACACCCTCTTCCGACAACACAACAAATGACTCTACACACGGAGATCACCAGATGGTCAATCCCCAAATCATCTTGATTGCATTCATTCCAACTGAAGATGGAGAAGCTCTATACAGTCAGCAAAAACAAGACTGGGAACTGACTGTGGCTCAGATCATGAACTTCTTACAGCAAAATTCAGACTTAAATTGAAGGAAGTAGGGAAAACCACTAAACCATCCAGGTATGACCTAAATCAAATACCTTACGGTTATACAGTGGAAGTGACAAATACATTCAAGGGAGTGAATATATTCAGGGGAATCTGATAGAGTGCCTGAAGAACTATGGAAGGAGGTTCATGAGTTTATACAGAAGGCAGGAATCAAGACCATCCCCAAGAAAAAGAAATGCAAAAAGCAAAATAGTTGTCTGAGGAGGCCTTATGAATAGCTGAGAAAAGAATCTAAGGCAAAGGAGAAAAGGAAAGATATATCCATCTGAATGCAGAGTGCCAAGGAATAGCAAGGAGAAATAAGAAAGCCTTCCTAAGTGATCAATGCAGAGAAATAGAGGAAAACAAGAGAAAGACTAGAGATCTCTTCAAGAAACTGAGAGATACCAAGGGAACATTTCATGCAAAGATGGGCACAGCAAAGGACAGAAATGGTATGACCTAACAGAAGCAGAAGATATTAAGAAGAGATGGCAAGAATATACAGAAGAACTATACAAAAAGATCTTAATGACCCAGATAACTACAATGATGTGATTACTCACCTAGAGCCAGACAACTTGAGCCTTAGGAAGGTAAGTGGGCCTTAGGAAGCATCACTATGAACAAAGCTAGTGAAGATGATGGAATTCTGATGTTAAAGTGCTGCACTCAATATGCTGGCAAATTTGAAAAACTCAGCAGTGGCCACGGGACTGAAAAAGGTCAGTTTTCATTCCCAAAGAAAGGAAATGCCAAAGAATGTTCAAACCATTGCACAATTGCACACATCTCACACACTAGTAAAGTAATGCTTAAAATTCTCCAAGTGAGGCTTCAACAGTATGTGAACTGAGAACTTCTAGATGTCAAGCTTGATTTAGAAAAGGCAGAAGAACCAGAGATCAAGTTGCCAACATCCATCGGATCATAGAGAAAGCAAGAGAATTCCAGAAAAATATTTGCTTTATTGACTACACTAAAGCCTTTGGCTGTGTGGGTCACAAAAACTGGAAAGTTCCTAAAGAGATGGGAATACCAGACCACCTTAACTGCCTCCTTAGAAATCTGTATGCAGGTCAAGAAGCAGCAGTTAGAACCAGACTTGAAACTGGACTGGTTCAAAATTGAAAGGACTATGTAAAGGCTGTATATTGTCACCCTGCTTATTTAACTTATATGTAGAGTACATTATGCAAAATACTGGGCTGGATAAAGCACAAGCTGTAATCAAGATTCCTGGGAGAAATATCAATAACCTCAGATACGCAGATAACCCCACCCTTATGGCAGAAAGTGAAGAGGAGCTGAAGAGCCTCTTGATGAAAGTGAAAGAGGCAAGTGAAAAAGGTGGCTTAAAACTCAACATTCAGAAAACTAAGATCATGGCATCTGGTCCCATCACTTCATGGCAAATAGATGGGAAAGCAATGGAAAAAGTGACAGACTTTATTTTCTTGGGCTCCAAAATCAATGCAGATGGTGACTGCGTCCTCCTTGAAGAAAAGCTATAAGAAACCTATACAGCATATTAAAAAGCAGAGACATTACTTTGCCAACAGAGGTCCATATGATCAAAGCTGTAATTTTTCCAGTAGTCATGTATGGATGTGAGAGTTGGCCTATAAAGAAATCTGAGCATAAAAGAATTGATGCTTTTGAATTGTGGCGTTGGAGAAGACTCATGAGAGTCCCTTGGACTGCAAGGGTATCAGACCAGTCAATCCTAAAGGAAATCAGTCCTGAATATTCATTAGAAGGACTGATGCTCAGGCTCCAGTACTTTGGCCACCTGATGTGAAGAAATGACTCATTGGAAAAGACCCTGGTGCTGGGAAAGATTGAAGGCAGGAGGAGAAGGGGATGACAGAGGATGAGAAGGTTGGATGGCATCACCAACTCAATGGACATGAGTTTGAGCAAGCTCTGGGAGTTTCTAATGGACTGGGAAACCTGGTATGCTGCAGTCCATGGGGTTGCAGAGTTGGACATAACTGAGCAACTGAACTGAATACTGTAATGCAGTTTGTTAACAATTTAAGTCTAGAATAAATGTTAGAGGACAGAAATATTAAAAATAGCTATAGCTGTAATAATTTGTTAATAGGTATACAATATTAAAAAATAAATTATGACGACAAGAACAAAACAATGTGGTGCATGGATTAAAGGGTAAAAGTTTTGAATGTTACCTGCTTTAAACAGACTTGTATCTTTAAGAAGTTTTATATAAGCCTAGTTGTAACCATAAAGCAAATCCTACAGTAAATTCACAAAAGATAAATAAAAATGGAAACTAAGCATACTTCTATAGAAAATTCACAAAAGAAGATAGTAAGATTGGAAGAAAGATACAAGGAAACTACAAAACAGCTGGAAAACAAGATATTATCATCAGTAAGTCCTTACCTATCAATACAAACTTTGACTGTAAATGGATTAAATTTTCTAATCAAAAGGCATAGAGTTAAACTATATGCTGCCTACAGTTCAGTTTAGTTGCTCAGTCATCTTTGACTCTGCAACACCGTGGACCGCAGCAGTCCAGGCATCCCTATCCATCACCAACTCCCAGAAGTTGCTCAAACTCATGTCCATTGAGTCGGTGATGCCATCCAACCATCTCATCCTCTGTCGTCCCCTTCTCCTCCTGCCTTCGATCTTTCTCAGCATCAGGGTCTTTTCCAGTGAGTCATTTCTTCCCATCAGGTGGCCAAAGTATTGGAGTTTCAGTTTCAACATCAGTCCTTCCAATGAATATTCACGACTGATTTCCTTTAGGATGGACTGGTTTGATCTCCTTGCAGTCCAAGGGACTGTTAAGAGTCTTTTCCAACACCACAGTTCAAAAGCATCAATTCTTCGGTGCTCAGCTTTCTTTATGGCCTAACTTACATCCATATGTAACTACTGGAAAAGCATAGCTTTGACTAGATGGGCCTTTGTTGGCAAAGTAATGTCTCTGCTTTTTAATATGCTGTCCAGGTTGGTCATAGCTTTTCTTCCAAGGATTGAGCATCTTTTAATGTCACGGCTGCAGCCACCATCTGCAGTGATTTTGGAGCCCAAGAAATAAAGTCTTTCACTGTTTCCATTGTTTTCCCATCTATCTGTCATGAAGTGATGGCACCATATGCTATGGTTTTGGTTTATTGAATGTTGAGTTTTAAACCAACTTTTTCACTCTCCTCTTTCACTTTCATCAAGAGGCTGTTTAGTTCTTTGCTTTCTGCCATATGGGTGGTGTCATCTGCATATTTGAGGTTATTGATATTTCTCCCAGAAATCTTAATTCCAGCTTGTGCTTCATCCAGTCTGGGGTTTCACATGATGTACTCTGCATGTAAGTTAATTAAGCAGGGTGACAATATACAGCCTTGACATTCTCCTTTTCCTATTCGGAACCAGTCTGTTGTTCCTTGTCCAGTTGTAACTGTTGCTTCTTGACTTGCCTACAGATTTCTCAGGAGATAGTTAAGGTGGTCTGGTATTCCCCTCTCAGAATTTTGCACAGTTTATTGTGATCCACACAGTCAAAGGCTTTTCTGCTAAAGCAGAAATAGATGTTTTTCTGGAACTCTCTTGCTTCTTTGTTGATCCAGTGAAGACACCTACTGTAGTTTTTAAAAATTAATTTATTTTAATTGGAGGCTAATTACTTTACAATATTGTGTTGGTTTTTGCCATACAGTGGCATGAATCAGCCACAGGTGTACATGTTACCCCCATCCTGAACCCCCCTCTCACCTCCCTCCCTATCCCATCCCTCTGAGTTGTCCCATGCCCCGGCTCCGAGTGCCCTGCTTCATGCATCGAACTTGCACTGGTCATCTTTTTCACATATGGTAATCTACATGTTCCAGTGCTATTCTCTAATCACCCCACTCTCGCCTTCTCCCACAGAGTCCAAAAGTCTGTTCTTTAAATCTGTGTCTCTTGATGTCTCGTGTATAGGATTGTCGTAGTCATCTTTCTAAATTCCAAATATATGTGTTAATATACTGTATCGGAGGCTCCAGTTTCATCCACCTCATTAGAACTGATTCAAATGCATTCTTTTTTTTTTTCACTTCCTATAGATTATGACTATACCTTTAAAAAATTTTATTTTAATTGGAGGCTAATTACTTTGCAGTATTGTAGTGGTTTTGCCATACATGGACATGAATCAGCCAAGGCTGTACATGTGTTCCCCATCGTGAAGCCCCCGCTTACCTCCTTCCCCATCTCATCCCTCCGAGTCATCCCAGTGTACCCTGTCTCATGCATCAAACCTGGACTGGCGATTTGATTCACATTTGATAATATACATGTTTCAATGCTACTCTCTCAGATCATCCCACCCTCTCCCTCTCCCACAGAGTCCAAAAGCCTGTTCTGTACCTCTGTGTCACTTTTGCTGTCTCGCATACAGGGTTATCGGTGCCATCTTTCTAAATTCCATATGTATGGAGAAGGCAATGGCACCCCACTCCAGTACTCTTGCCTGGAAAATCCCACGGACAGAGGAGCCTGGTAGGCGGCAGTCCATGGGGTCACTAGGAGTCGGACATGACTGAGCGACTTCACTTTCACTTTTCACTTTCATGCATTGGAGAAGGAAATGGCAACCCACTCCAGTGTTCTTGCCTGGAGAATCCCAGGGATGGGGGACCTTGTGGGCAGCTGTCTCTGGGATCGCACAGAGTCAGACACGACTGAAGCGACTTAGCAGCAGCAGCAGCAGCACTATACTGTATTGGTGTTTTTCTTTCTGGCTTACTTCACTCTGTGTAATAGGCTCCAGTTTCATCCACCTCATTAGAACGGATTCAAATGATGGACATCTAGGTTGCTTCCATGTCCTGGCTATTATAAACAGTGCTGCGATGAACACTGGGGTACATGTGTCTCTTTCAATTCTGGTTTCTTCGGTGTGTATGGCCAGCAGTAGGATTGCTGGGTCATAAGGCAGTTCTATTTCCAGTTTTTTGAGGAATGTCCACACTGTTCCCCATAGTGGCTGTACTAGTTTCCATTCCCACCAACAGTGTAAGAGGGTTCCTTTTTCTCCACACCCTCTCCAGCATTTATTGTTTGTAGACTTTTGGATCGCAGCCATTCTGACTGGTGTGAGATGGTACCTCATTGTGGTTATGACTTGCATTTCTCTGATAATGAGTGATGTTGAGCATCTTTTCATGTGTTTGTTAGCCATCCGTATGTCTTCTTTGGAGAAATGTCTGTTTAGTTCTTCGGCCCATTTTTCGATTGGGTCGTTTATTTTTCTGGTATTGAGCTGCATGAGCTGTTTGTATATTTTTGAGATTAATTCTTTGTCAGTTGCTTCGTTTGCTGCTATTTTCTCCCACTCTGAAGGCTGTCTTTTCACCTTGCTTACAGTTTCCTTCGTTGTACAAAAGTTTTAAAGTTTAATTAGGTCCATTTGTTTATTTTTGTTTTACTTCTGTTACTCTGGGAGGTGAGTCATAGAGGATGTCGCTGTGATTTATGTCAGAGAGTGTTTTGCCTATGCTTTCCTCTAGGAGTTGTCTAGTTTCTGGGAAGACGCCCACTTCAGATGTAGAGATACATGCGCAAATGTCTTCAGTATTCCCATCAATCTGCTGTTCTTCTCAGTGTACATGTCTTTCACTTTATTGGTTAAATTTATTCCCTTGTGTTTTATTCTTTTGGATTCAGTGGTGCATGGAATTGTTCTTTTTGTTTGTTTTTATTTTTTTAATTGAAAGGTAATTGCTTTACAGAATTTTTTGTTTTCTGTCAGATCTCAACATGAATCAGCCATAGGTACACAGATCAGTTCAGTTCAGTCGCTCAGTCATGTCCAACTCTTTGAGACCCCATGAACTGCAGCATGCCATACCTCCCTGTCCATCACCACCTCCCAGAGTTTCTTCTCATGTCCACTGAATCGGTGATGCCATCCAACAATGTCATCCTCTGTCGTCCCCTTCTCCTCCTGCCCCCAATCTTTCCCAGCATCAAGGTCTTTTCAAATGAGTCAGTTCTTCACATCAGGTGGCCAAAGTATTGGAGTTTCAGATTCAACATCAGTCCTTCTAATGAACATTCAGGACTGATCTCCTTCAGAATGGACTGGTTGGATCTACTTACAGTCCAGGGAACTCTCAAGAGTCTTCTCCAACAACACAGTTCAAAAGCATCAATTCTTCAGCGCTCAGCTTTTTTATAGTCCAACTCTCACATCCATACATGACCACTGGAAAAACCATAGCCTTGACAAGACGGACCTTTGTTGGCAAAGTAATGTCTCTGCTTTTAATATGCTGTCTAGGTTGGTTATAACTTTCCTCCCAAGGAGTAAGCATCTTTTAATTTCATGACTGTAATCACCATCTGCAGTGATTTTGGAGCCCAGAAAATAAACTCAGCCGCTGTTTCCCCATCTATTTGCCATGAAGTGATGGGATCATATGCCTTGATCTTAGTTTATTGAATGTTGAGCTTTAAGCCAACTTTTTCACACTCCTCTTTCACTTTCTTCAAGAGGCTGTTAAGTTCTTTTTTGCTTTCTGCCATATGGGTGGTATCATCTGCATATCTGAGGTTGTTGATATTTCTCCATGCAATCTTGATTACAGCTTGTGCTTCATCCAGCATGGCGTTTCACAGGATGTACTCTGCATATAAGTTAAATAAGCAGGGTGACAATATACAGCCTTGATGTACTCCTTTTCCTATTTGGAACCAGTCTGCTGTCCCATGTCCAGTTCTAACTGTTGCTTCCTGACCTGCATATAGGTTTCTCAAGAGGCAGGTAATGTGGTCTGGTATTCGCATCTCTTACAGAATTTTCCACAGTTTATTGTGATCCACACAGTCAAAGGTTTTGACATAGTCAATAAAGCAGATGTTTTTCAAGAACTCTTTTGCTTTTTCAGTGATCCAGCGGATGTTGGCAATTTGATCTCTGGTTCCTCTGCCTTTTCTAAAACCAGCTTGAAATCTGGAAGTTCATAGTTCACATGTTGAAGCCTGGCTTGGAGAATTTTGAGCATTACTTTGATAATGTGTGAGATGAGTGCAATTGTGCGGTAGTTAGAGCATTCTTTGGCATTGCCTTTCTTAGGGATTGGAATGAAAACTGACCTTTTCCAGTCCTGTGGCCACTGCTGAGTTTCCCAAATTTGCTGGCATATTGAGTGCAGCACTGTCACAGCATCATCTTTTGGGATTTGAAACAGCTCAACTGGAATTCCATCACCTCCACTCGCTTTGTTCGTGGTGATGCTTTCTAAGGCCCACTTGACTTCACATTCCAGGATGTCTGGCTCTAGGTGAGTGATCACACCATCATGATTATCTGGGTTGTGAAGATCTTTTTGTATAGTTCTTCTGTGTATTCTTGCCACCTCTTCTTAATATCTTCTGCTTCTGTTAGGTCCATACCATTTCTTTTTTTTTTATTGAGCCCATCTTTGCATGAAATGTTCCCTTGGTATGTCCAGTTTTCTTGAAGAGATCTCTAGTCCTTCCCATTCTATTGTTTTCCTCTATTTCTTTGCACTGATCACCGAGGAAGCCTTTCTTATCTCTCCTTGCTGTTCTTTGGAACTCTGCATTCAGATGGGCATAT
The DNA here is from genome assembly GCA_917880005.1 of Nanger dama. Lineage (NCBI taxonomy): Eukaryota > Metazoa > Chordata > Mammalia > Artiodactyla > Bovidae > Nanger > Nanger dama. The sequence continues at coordinate 5,712,972 of CAKJTW010000087.1, forward strand.
CTTTCCTTTTCTCCTTTGCTTTTTACTTTGTTTCTCTTCTTTTCACAGCTATTTGTAAGGCCTGCTCAGACAGCCATTTTGCTTTTTTGCATTTCTCTTTCTTGGGGATAGTCTTGCTCCTTGTCTGCTGTACAATGTCCCTAACCTCTGTCCATAGTTCATCAGGCAGTCTGTCTATCAGATCTAATCCCTTAAATCTATTTCTCACTTCCACTGTCTAATTGTTAGGGATTTGATTTAGGTCATAGCTGAATGGTCTGGTGGTTTTCCCTACTTTCTTCAATTTAAGTCTGAATTTGGCAATAAGGAGTTCATGATCTGAACCACAGTCAGCTCCTGGTCTTGTTTTTGCTGACTGTATAGAGCTTCTCCATCTTTGGCTGCAAAGTGTATAATCAATCTGATTTCAGTGTTGACCATCTGGTGATGTCCATGTGTGGAGTCTTCTCATGTTGTTGGAAGAGGGTGTTTGCTATGATCAGTGCATTCTCTTGCCTGAACTCTATTAGTCTTTACCCTGCCTCATTCTGTACTCCAAGGCCAAATTTGCCTGTTATTCCAGGTATTTCTTGATTTCCTTCTTTTGCATTACAGTCCGCTGTATGAAAAGGACATCTTTTATGGGTGTTAATTCTAGAAGGTCTTGTAGGTCTTCATAGAACCATTCAACTTCTGCTTCTTCAGCATTACTGGCCAGGGCATAGATTTTGATTACTGTGATATTGAATGGTTTGCCTTGGAAACGAACAGAAATCATTCTGTAGTTTTTGAGACTGCATCCAACTACTGCATTTTGGACTCTTCTGTTGACTATAAGGACTACTCCATTCCTTCTAAGGGATTCCTGCCCACAGTAGTAGATGTAATGGTCATCTGAGTTAAATTCACCCATTCCAGTCCATCTTAGTTCGCTGATTCCTAGAATGTCGACGTTCACTCTTGCCATCTCCAGTTTGACGACTTCCAATTTGCCATGATTCATGGACCTGACATTCCAGGTACCTATGCAATATTGCTCTTGACAGCATCGCACCTTGCTTCCATCACCAGTCACAGCCACAACTGGGTGTTGTTTTTGCTTTGTCTCTGTCTCTTCATTTTTTCTGAAGTTATTTCTCCTCTGATCTCCAGTAGTGTGTTGGGCACCTATCAACCTGAGGAGTTCCTCTTTCAGTGTCCTATTTTTTTGCTTTTTCATACTGTTCATGGTGAAAGGTTGTTGTTGAATCACGACGCCGGGATTCTTGGCCCCCGGAGGAGAAGAATTCAATCCAGGGCCAGAGACGAGGCTTGATCGCTCAGAGCTTTTGTATAATAAAGTTTTACTAAAGTATAAAGGAGATAGAGAAAGCTTCTGACATAGCCATCAGAAGGGGGTAGAAACAGTACCCGCTTGTTAGTGTTAGCAATGAAGTTAAATACTCGCCAATGAATCCAAAGAATGTCTGGAGGTTGTAAAGACCTCACCAGACCTACTCCCATAATTTACATTTTAAGATAACAGAATTAGCTAGAAGGTTTAATCCAGAGACTGTCCTCAGGCAGAATACATTGTTGTTATATAATCCTAAGGAATGCAGAGAAGGAAAAAAAGTTTGTCCTTTCTTCCTCCTTGAGAATTCCAGACCCCTCTCTCCTTGGGGACCCCTCGACTTCTTATCAACCTGCCTAGGAAATGACTGTCTCAATGGGGTTCTCAAGGCAGGCAAGGCAGGAATACTGAAGTGGTTTGCCATTCCCTTCTCCAGCAGGCCACATTTTGTCAGAACTCTCCACCATGACCCGTCCATCTTGGGTGGCCCTACACGGTATATGGTGGCCCTTGTAGGTATACATATAACCCTCCCTTTCAAGCCTCCCTACCATCTTCTGCCCTATCCCACCCTTCTAGATTGATACAGAGCCCCTATTTGAGTTTCCTGAGCCACACAGCAAATTCCTGTTTGCTATCTATTTTACATACGGTAATATAAGTTTCCATGCTACTCTTTCCATACATTTCACCCTCTCCTTCCTTCTCCCCATGTCCATATATCTATTCTCTATGTCTCTTTCTCCATTTCTGCCCTGTAAACAAATTCTTCAGTACCGTTTTTCTAGATTTTGTATATATAAATTAGAATGCCATATTTATCTTTCTCTTTCTGACTTACTTCACTCTGTATGATAGGTTCTAGTTTCATCCACCTCATTAGAGCTCATTTATTAAAAAAAAATTTGTTGACAGTTTTTTGCTGCCATGAACCTCCTTGTATCTGTATTGTAGTGCATGTGTAAAAATTCCTGCATTTCATACATGTGGCAGGCATTCTTTCTGAAGTTTTTTTCTTTAATGAATTAAAAAATTATTTATGTGTTTTTGGCTGTGCTGGGTCTTTGTGGTCATGTGGGCTTTTCTCTATTTGTGGAGAGCAGAATCTACTCTCTGGTTGAGGTGCATGGGCTTCTCATTGATGTGGCTTTTCTTATTGCAGAACATGGGCTCTACAGGCTTCAGCAACTGTGGCTCTGGGGCTCAGTGGTTGTGGTTCTTGGGCTCCACAGAACAGGCTCAAGAGTTGGGGCACACAGGCTTTGTTGCTCTGCAGCATGTGGGGTCTTCCAGGATCAGGGATCAAACCTGTGTCTCCTGCATTGAAAGGCGAATTCTTTACCACTGAACCATCAGGGAATCCCTGAAGTTTGTTTTTGGTATCTTTTGGGAGTCAAGCATCATGAATTTTATTTCATTATTATTTTTTAGCCATACCGTGCAGCTTGTAGCGTCTTATTTCCCTCACCAGGGACTGAACCCAGGTGACCACACTGAAAGCATAGAGTCCTAACCATTGGGCCTCCAGGGAATTCCCCATCATGAATTTTAGGATGTCTGTTGTCTTGTTTAAGAAATATTTGCATATATGTGTTCTCAATTTTCTTCTAAAATTTTTTTGTTTTTGTTTTTGCTCTGCTGCTTGGCTTGCAGATCTTAGTTCACTGACCAGAGATCAAAACTGGGCCCCAGCAGTGAAAGCACCAAGTCCTAACCACTGGACCACCAAGGAATTCCCACGTGTTTGTTTTTTTAGTTAGGTTTTTAAGTTCATCTCAGCTTGATTTTTTTTTAATTGAAGTAACAGTTGCACTCATCTTAAATGCTAATAAAGTAATGCTCAAAATTCTCCAAGCCAGGCTTCAGCATTACGTGAACCGTAAACTTCCAGATGTTCAAGTTGAAAAGGCAGAGGAACCAGAGATCAATTTGCCAACATCCACTGGGTCATGGAAAAAGCAAGAGAGTTCCAGAAAAACATCTATTTCTGCTTTATTGACTATGCCAAAACCTTTGACTGTGTGGATCACAATAAACTGTGGAAAATTCTGAAAGAGATGGGAATACCAGACCATATAACCTGCCTCTTGAGAAACCTGTACGCAGGTCAGGAAGCAACAGTTAGAACTGGACATGGAACAACAGATTGGTTCCAAATAGGAAAAGGAGAACATCAAGGCTGTATATTGTCACCCTGCTTATTTAACTTATATGCAGAGTACATCATGAGAAACACTGGGCTGGAAGAAGCACAAGCTGGAATCAGGATTGCTGGGAGAAATATCAATAACCTCAGATATGCAGATGACACCACTCTTATGGCAGAAAGTGAAGAGGAACTAAAAGGCTCTTGATAAAAGTGAAAGAGGAGAATGAAGAAGTTTGCTTAAAACTCAACATTCAGAAAACTAAGATCATAACATCTGGTCCCATCATTTCATGGCAAATAGATGGGGAAACAGTGGAAACAGTGTCAGACTTTATTTTTCGGGGCTCCAAAATCACTGCAGATGGAGATTGCAGTCATGAAATTAAAAGACGCTTACTCCTTGGAAGGAAAGTTATGACCACCCTAGATAGCGTATTAAAAGGAGAGACATTACTTTGCCAACAAAGGTCCGTCTAGTCAAGGCTATGGTTTTTCCAGTGGTCATGTATGGATGTGAGAGTTGGACTGTGAAGAAAGGTGAGCGCCGAAGAATTGATGCTTTTGAACTGTGGTGCTGGAAGACTCTTGAGAGTCCCTTGGACTGCAAGGAGATCCAACCAGTCCATCCTAAAGGAGAGCAGTCCTGGGTGTTCATTGAAAGGACTGATGCTGAAGCTGAAACTCCAATACTTTGGCCACCTGATGCGAAGAGCTGACTCATTTGAAAAGACCCTGATGCTGGGAAAGATTAGGGGCAGGAGGAGAAGGGGATGACAGGATGAGATGGCTGGATGGCATCACTGACTCGATGGACGTGAATTAGGGTGGACTCAGGGTGCTGGTGATGGACAAGGAGGCCTGGTGTGCTGCGATTCATGGGGTTGCAAAGAGTAGGACATGACTGAGTGACTGAACAGAAGATTTGTATAACATAAAATTAGTTATTTTAAAGTATACAATTTCGAAGCATTTAATCCTCAGTGGCTCAGAGTGCCTGCAGTGCGGGAGCTTCAGGAGATGTGGGTTCAATCCCTGGGTTGGGAAGATCCCCTGGAGGAGGGCATGGCTCTCCATTCCAGTATTTTTGCCTGGAGAATCCCATGGCCAAAGGAGCCTGACGGGCTACATAGGGTTGCAAAGAGTTGGACACGAGTGAGGGACTTAGCACAATACACTCACAGTGTTGAACAACCATCACCTTTATGTGGATTCAGAACATTTTCATCACCTTGAAAGGAAACTCTGTACCCATTTAACAGTCTCCTCCCCCAGATCCTGGTAACTACTGATCCACTTTCTGTCTCTGGATTTGCCTGTTTTGCGCATTTCATATGAAGGAATCATATAGCTTATGGCCTTTTGTGTCTGCCTTCTCTAACTGAGTATAATGTTTACAGTCATCCACATTGTAACGTGTATCAGTGTGCATTCCTCTTTATGACTGAATGACATCCAGTCACAAGGACAGAGCACATTTTGTTCATCCACTCATCAGCTCATCAGTTAATGGACATTTGTGTTGTTCAGCTTTCTAGATTCTGTGAATAGCTGCTGTGAAAGTTTTTGTGTGGACATGCTTCAGTTCTGTTTAATTATATCCCTAGGAATGGGATGGATGGGTCATAAGGTAATTCCATGTCTAATCAGCTTGAATTTTGTGTATAACACTATGTGAGTGTCCTACAGTTGCTGTAATAAATTACCACAAACTGGGTGGCTTTAAAACAGCAGAAATGTATTCTCCTACAGAAACAAAATCAAAGTGTCAGCAGGTCAAGCTCCCTCCAGAGGCTCTAGGGGAGGATCCTTTCTGCTGCTTTCAACTCAGGGTGCCACTGGCGGTCTGGCCTGCGTCGCTGCAGTCTCTGCCTTTGTCTTAAGTGGGCGTCTTCTTTTTGCATCCCTACGCCACCTTCACGCTGTGCACGTATGCCTCTGTCTCTACCTTTCCCTTGTAAGGACACTAGGTATTAGGTCAGGGCCCATCCTAATGACCTCATCTTCACTTGCTTGCACCTTCAGAGACTCTCTCTCTGAATAAGGTCCCATGCACAGATTCTGGGGGTGAGGGCTTTGACATATGTTTTTGGAGGTGCCATTCATCCTATGATAGGTGCAAATTAGTGATCTCACTTCCATTTTTTTTCAGAGGAGAGCTGATTGTCTAGAAAATTCTTTCCAGTCCTGTGTAGGGACATCACAGTGTCTGAATGTGTGCATTTCCAGGCTCTCTGTTCTCTTCTCATCTATTCCCGAACCAATCACTAGTTTCCTAATAGAGCTCTTAGCATATCCAAGAATCCGTGGTTAGAAAAATAGGGTCTGTTTCTTGTTTGGACAGATTTTTCTGTTCTTGTGACCCTTTTACATATGCTAAGCCTTGGCTCTGGCTGTTGAAGGTCCAACAGTGACCACATGGAGGCCCTGGAATAGCTTTGTGGTGTTCCCTGTAAATGACTTTGTGCATCTCCAGTACGGCCTTGGGAGAAGATGACAAGGATGTTGTATGAACTGATGCCCAGAATATAATGCCCAGGAGAAAATGAGTTGGGGTCTTGAAGCTCTTCAGAAAGGCCAAGATGCAGGGTTGAAGGGAAGCAACTGAGTCACTTTGTAGCAAAACCATGGCCAGTTTCTAACCATGATAAAAGGGCAAGATTGCCAAATTAAGTCACCCAGTTAATTGTAGCCCTTAATTTCTACTCTAGGAATGTGTGCACCCCTAATATTAGCATTTGCAGGGAGGGAAGGCAGCTGCTGGGGGCAGGATGGTGACTCCCAGGCCCCACCGGCTCTAATTTTAAACCATGAGAGGGGGGGGCGGGCTCACAGCTGTACTGCTGACACCGGTGCAAGGGCATCCAGAAGTCCATTTTCCCTGGGCATGTGAAAGAGATTTTCCATAAGCCTTTTCAGAGGTTCGGCAAACACTCTGGAGAAAAACAATTTTTTTTTCATATGCATTTCTTGGCATTCATTTTAGTGGCAATAGAATATATTATTAAAATCCTTGTGATTAAGTTGTTTAAATTCTTATATCAGTGTTGCTTCCTGAAACACTCTCAAATTACAGTATCATTTTTGGATTTTTCACCTGAGTTAGTCATCACACCTGAATCCCTCTTCCACACTGAAAAAAACCTCAAGGACCGATGAGAGAATTTCTAGAATTTAACCAATAGCATGACAGTTCTCACTAGCAGGTGGTCTAAAGCATTGCTCATGTTTGAAGTCAGTTTTAAAGATTGTTACTAATTTGATTAATAGTAACGATTGTAAACATGTTGTGTTTATTTTAATGTTCTGATTCAGCATTTTTAAAGATCCTGTTTTGTTTAATATACTGTTTTGGTGGCAGAGAATGATTTACCCAGGATTTACCCACTCTTCGCTACCTATGTCCACTGCCTTGTAGCATCCATTGTTTATGATGAGAAATGAAGTATAAATCATATTAGGCTTCTCTTGTATATGATGAGTCTTTTTATTGTGTGTGCCTTGGTGCACTTAATGGTGTCCTACATTTCTCCAAGAGTGTCCGCTTTTCTTCATTCTTTATTCTCCTTGTTCTTTGGATTGTATAATCTCTATCAGTCTCTGTCTTCAAGTTCATCACAGACTTTCTTTTGCTGTTGACACCTGCCATTGGATCCTTCTAATGCATATTTCACTTTATGTTAATAATCTCTGTCTTTTTATGGCTCTTCTCTATGTAATGAGATGGAGAAGGAAATGGCAGCCCACTCCAGTGTTCCTGCCTGGAGACTCCCAGGGACAGAGGAGCCTGATGGGCTGCCGTCTGGGGGTCGCACAGAGTCGGCACGACTGAAGCGACTTGCAGCAGCAGCAGCAGCAGCGAGACACCATCAGGAAACCTTCCTTTGCTGCTTTCAGCGTGGCTCCCTCTTTGGACAGTTGTGACAGCTGCCGTGGAGTTTTGTTCGCTAAGTGCGACTTCTGGGCCCTCACCGTCTCTGTTGTCTGCTTTTCTCCCCCTGGGTATGGGTCACTTTGCTTTCTTTGCGTGTCATAATTTTTTGGTTGAAAGCCCGATATTTTAGGTAGTATGTTTTAGCAGCTCTGGCTACTGATTCCTCCGTTTCTCTGGGCTTGTTTTTGCCGTTGTCTGTCTATTTATGTGCTTAGTGGTATGGCTAGACTGTTCTAGTGAGGCTGTCTCCCCTGCATGTGAAGTCCTTCGGTGTCACTCTTCAGAGGGCACACATTAAGCGTGAGCAGAGTCACCCTGGGCTTTCCGGGGGGCTCTCTGTCTTCTTCCAGATCCCTCCATGCAGCTGTTTCGGTTGCTGTCACACCCAGCTGTTGGGCTCCACTAATTTGTGGCTGCCTGGTCTGCTGTTTTCAGCAATGCCCATGAACTGCTGCACAGCCTTCTGGCTAGTGCTCAGCTTTGACGCCAGTCACTGAGCTTTGTTCTTACGCCAGGAGGCTCTTCTTAGTAGTCTCTTTCCTTGGTTCTCCCTGGTTGAACTGACTTGGTTTAGGTTTTTGCTCTTAATTAATAGAAGAGCTGGGTTTTTTTTCCCCCCAAGAGAACCCTGAGGCCTGAATGTCTGTTTCAAATGAGGTCAGTTCCTTTGTGCAGAACTTTGGAACCCTCTATGAACTGCCTTTCTCCGGGAAAGAATCTTCGGGCCAGTGCTTTGCAGAGGCAGCCTCTGCTCTTCTTGGTTTGCTTCTCTTGGTATGGAACCTCTGCTCTATCAGTGATCAGCGGTAGGGACGGTCCAGGACCCCCAGATGCTCAGTTTGCCATGCCTGCATTCAGGGGTAGGCGCTGCTTGGAGGAAGCGTGTGCCCCAAGCTCTCAGCCACACTCATCAGGAATTTAGCTGCTTCAGCTTGGAGTTGGGAGGATGAGAACTGTTGGTGTCCTGCCCCACTGGTAAGATGCCATATCCTTTGATCAGGAGCTGAAAGGAGAGGGAGCCCCATCTTCTTGGCCAGACCCACCCCACATGGAATCTGTCAAGTGGAGCTCGGGGGTGGTTGGGTAAGTTACTTCAGACTCTTATCATTCTTACCAAGTTTTAGTAGATTTTCTTGAATCGACATCTCTTCTTTTGCTGTGTGCACTGAGGACAGTTTTCAGAGATTTATACTTTTTTTATTGTTAGTGTTCATCAGTTAAATGTGTTTTGCTGCAGAATGGGTCTGTAGAGCTCCTTATGCTGCTGTCTCAGAAGTGGACCCTTTTAAGCTTGTTTCTGAGCTGAGACTGATGAAACCTGTGGTTCCCAGGCCTGCAGGTGTTGGAAGAGGTTTAAAATCCCTGCTGCCTGACTATTTCACATTGATATGAATATCATGGGGTAAGAAACGGGAGATGACAAGAGACCCTTCTCTCTGTGAAGCCCCATAAGGCTTTGTAGACTTGTTCTGGAGAACTGCGAACCTCAGTCCAACAGTTGGACGTTTAACATAGCTGTGGATGCCAATTCACCTTCTAGCATTATTTGTAAAAATATCTGATGGTTCTTTAGTCTTGTTTACAAAATATTTTAAAGGGCACAAGAATTCTTCCAGAGACATGAGGTCCCAGGGATGTGTAGAGCCTTTTACACTAGGTAATTTCTGCAGGTGAAATATTTATATATATTACTAAATAATAAGATGTTATCTATAAATAATATATATACATTACTTGCTGCTGCTGCTGCTAAGTCACTTCAGTTGTGTCCGACTCTGTGCGACCCCATAGACGGCAGCCCACCAGGCTCCCCCTGTCCCTGGGATTCTCCAGGCAAGAACACTGGAGTGGCTTGCCATTTCCTTCTCCAATGCATGAAAGTGAAAAGTGAAAGGGAAGTCGCTCAGTCATGTCTGACTCTTCACTACCCCATGGACTGCAGCCTACCGGGCTCCTCCATCCATGGAATTTTCCAGGCAAGAGTACTGGAGTGGGGTGCCATTGCCTTCTCCGTATCATCTGTATAACTTCATTGTGTAAAGTGAAAGTTTTGAGAATGGCAGCCATGTTTGCATTTTTAAAATATTTATTGGGCTGTGTCGGGTCTCAGTTGTGGTATGCAGAGTCTTCCTTGCAGCATGCAGACTTCTCTAGTCGTGGTACACGGGCTTCTCTAGTGGTACACGGGCTTCTCTAGTGGTACGCGGGCTTCTCTCTAGTCATGGTACACAGGCTTCTCTAGTCATGGTATGCAGGCTTCTCTCTAGCCGTGGGACACAGGCTCCAGAGCACATGGGCTTTGTGGTTGTGGTGCTCGGGCTAGTTGCCTTGAGGCATGTGGCATCTTAGTTGCCTGACCAGGGATCAAACCCCCGTCTCCTGCATTAGAAGATGAATTCTTAACCCATGGATGACCAGTGAAGTCCCAGCAGATGACTAGTACTTTGCAAAGCAAAATAGCTAATTAATTTAAATGTTCGATATTTATAATTCTCCAGGCAAAAATACTGGATGGAGTGGGTAGCCATTCCCTTCTCCAGGATATCTTCCCGACCCAGGGATCTAATCCAGGTCTCTTGCATTGCAGGCAGATTCTTTATTGTCTGAGCCACCAGGAGAGGTTGGCAGCCTATAAACCTGGAAGCAAGCTCTCCCAGACATTACCATGCCAACACTTTGATCCCAGGCTTCTTCAGAATTGTGAGAAATAAATATCTGTTGTTTATAAGACACTCAATCTATGGTATTTGGCTATAGCAACCCAAACTAAAACACCAACTACAGAAGCAGTAGTAATATTGGAAAGGCCATATCTGCATGCTCAAAATTGTAGTTTTTATATCCTCATGATTTTATAAAATGATTTTAATGGGTTAAACAACTTTAATCCATTTAAGTTGTGTTTTGTTCTGATGTAAAGAGTCTGCCTGCAATGTGGGAGACCCAGGTTTAATCCCTGTGTCAGCAAAATCCCCTGAAGAAGGAAATGGCTACCCACTCCAGCATTCTTGCTTGGACAATCCCATGGATGGAGGAGCCTAGCAGGTAACAGTCCATGGTGTCACAAAGAGTCAGACACGACTGAGAGCCTAACACTTTTGTTGGATGAGGTGACTCTGCGTAGGTTCTTGGATGGTTTGAGGATGGAGGCTGGTCATCAGAAAAATCAAGCCATGATTAGAAACTTGAAATTTTCAACTCCACCCCAACCGCATTCTCCAGAGAAGAATGAAAGGCTGGAAGTGGAGTTAACAATTGATCATGCCTCCTTGGATCTCCTTTATTATATAACAAACCAGTAAATACACATAGCTGTTTCTGGAGTTCTGTGAACCATTCTAGCAAATGACTGGACCTGAGAAGGCGGTCGTGGAAACTCTAATTTATAGCCAATAGGCCAGAAGCTTGGGTAGCTCTGGACAAGTGATTGGCATGTGAGATGGGGCTGGCTTTGCGGCACTGAGCCCTTAACCTGTGAGATCTGATGGTACTGCATCCAGATGGCTAACTCTGAAAACCAGGCACTGTCAAGTTGTAGGGACACCTCGCTTATCTCAACCAAGAATGGGAGAACTGGTTGTGATTGTTGGAAGACACCCCTGGGTCTATCTATTTCTAAATCTGAAGGAGCATTGTAACAGTAACAGAAAACTTTACTGAGGATTTAGGCTCAGATGGTAAAGAGGCTGCCTGCAATGCTGGAGGCCTGGGTTCAATCCCTGGGTCAGGTAGATCCCCTGGAGAAAGAAATGGCAACCCACTCTGGTATTCTTGCCTGGAAAATTCCATGGACGGAGGAGCCTGGTGGGCTACAGTCCATGGGGTCGCAAAGAGTTGGATATGACTGAACAGCTAACTCTTTACTGAGGATACTCTTATGTAACACCTGTGTGTGTGTGTGGGGGTGGGGGAACCCCATGAAGTTACACTTATTGATCATGTTACCTGCACATCCACAGCCATCCTTTGTATCCATTTAAACATTCAAGCTAAATTCAAGTAATTTAGTATTTCAAGCTCTAATTCTGTTAACTTCCTGATTAAATGCTATCATATAATGGAGGATTCCATGGACAGAGGAGCCTGGCAGATTATAGTCCATGAGGTCGTGGAGTCAGACACAACTGAGGGACTAACACTTTCACTTAATTTTTCAACCTCTCACTATGTCCTTCTGTGGTGGAAGGGGCAAGGGCACTCTCTAGGGTCTCTTTCATAAGGAGACTAATCCCATTCCTGAGAGCTCCATCTGCATGACCTAATCACCCCAAAGCCTCACCTCCTAATACCAATACATTAGGGGTTAGATTTCAGCATTTTGGGGGACATGAATGTTAGTCTATGGCAGCTGATTTAGCTCCCAGTATCATGCTGTGCTGCCCTAATTAATGAATCAACATTTGGTCTAAAACAAGCCCCCTTTGTAAGTCTATTAAGTCTGCACTGTGAGCTCAGAGCTTTCTCAGATTCCTTCTGGAGTAAAGGGATCTCTAAGTGTCTCCCTGCCTGGGCTGCCAATGAAGAAAGGCAGCAGATTGCTTGCCCCAAGCACACACCTGTTTGAATGGGAGTGGGCACAGCTGATTCCCATGGGAGGGACAGGTCAACACCGCCCTCCAGGTGCAGGAGCCACCCTTTGTCAATTCATGAGGCCACCAGACTATCTTAGGCAGGAGGCTGAGGCTGTGACTTTACTTTCTTTGGGTCTGGCTCAGGTAGGATTTTAAAATCGAGCCATCCACAAAGACAGAACTATAGATCAATGGAACAAAATAAAAACCCCAGAGATAAATCCATGCACCTATGGACACCTTATCTTTGACAAAGGAGCCAAGAGTATACAATGGAGAAGAGACAATCTTAACAGGTGGTGCTGGGAAAACTGGTCAACGGCTTTAAAAAAATGAAACTGGAACACTTTCTAACACCAGACACAAAAATAAACTCAGAATGGATTAAAGATCTAAACGTAAGGCCAGAAACTATAAAACTCCTAGAGGAAGACATAGACAAAACACTCTCCGACATAAAGCACAGCAGGATCCTCTGTGACCTACCTCCCAGAATACTGGAAATAAAAGCAAAGATAAACAAATGGAACCTAATTAAAATTAAAAGCTTTTGCACAACAAAGGAAACTATAAGCAAGGTGAAAAGACAGCCTTCAGAATGGGAGAAAATAATAGCAAATGAAGCAACTGACAAAGAATTAATCTAAAAATATACAAACAGCTCATGCAGCTCAATTCCAGAAAAATAAACGACCCAATCGAAAAATGGGCCAAAGAACTAAACAGACATTTCTCCAAAGAAGAGATACAGATGGCTAACAAACATGAAAAAATGCTCAACATCACTCATTATCAGAGAAATGCAAATCAAAACCACAGTGAGGTACCATCTCACATTGGTCAGAATGGCTGCTATTCAAAAGTCTACAAACAATAAATGCTGGAGAGGGTGTGGAGAAAAGGGAACCCTCTTACACTGTTGGTGGGAATGCAAACCAGTACAGCCACTATGGAGAACAGTGTGGACATTCCTTAAAATACTGGAAATAGAACTGCCATATGACCCAGCAATCCTACTGCTGGGCATACACACCGAAGAAACCAGAATTGAAAGAGACACATGTACCCCAGTGTTCATCGCAGCACTGTTTATAATAGCCAGGACATGGAAGCAACCTAGATGTCCATCAGCAGACGAATGAATAAGAAAGCTGTGGTACATATACACAGTAGGATATTACTCAACTATTAAGAAGAATGCATTTGAAGCAGTTCTAATGAGGTGGATGAATCTGGAGCCTATTATACAGAGTGAAGTAAGCCAGAAAGAAAAACACCAATACAGTATACTAACGCATATATATGGAATTTAGAAAGATGGTACTGATAACCCTATATGCGAGACAGCAAAAGAGACACAGAAGTATAGAATAGTCTTTTGGACTCTGTGGGAGAGGGCGAGGGTGGGATGGATTGGGGGAATGGCACTGAAACATGTAAATTATCACATGTGAAGCAGATGGCCAGTCCAGGTTCGATGCATGAGGCAGGGTGCTCAGGGCTGGTGCACTGGGATGACCCAGAGGGATGGGATGGGGAGGGAGGTGGGGGGGGTCAGGATGGGGAACAGATGTACACCCATGGCGAATTCATGTCAATGTATGGCAAAACCACTACAATATTGTAAAGTAATTAGCGTCACACACACACAAAAACTTTTAAAAATTCACAATTAAAATAAACATCTTCAAAATTTAAAACAAGAAATAAAAAATGAAATCAAGCCATCACTTTTCCTGCACACTTGTGATGAGGAGTGAGGAGACTCAGGAAACTCTCACAGCCAGTTTCCTGGAACTAATTTTTGTCTTTTGCTTCTGTTTTTTGGCCATGCCATGCAGCGTGGAGGAGCCTAGTTCTCTGACCAAGGACTGAACCCGTGTGCCCTGTGGTGGAAGTGTGGAGTCTTAACCACTGGACTGCCGGGGAGTCTTGTCTTTCACTTCTTTCCCTTGCAAAGGAGAACTTGCTTAGTGTTCAAATTTTAAATCATATACAAGTACATCCATTTAAAACACCCCCCCACTTTTAATGATAACCACAGTTATCAGTTTACCAAGTTTTCTTCAGTCTTTTGGTGGCTTCTGACCTTAGAACTTGGGTGGTGGTGTGTTCCATTCCTGCCCTGGGCAGGTATTTACTCCCTGGTGATTTTGAGGCTTCTCTTAAAAGAAGTCTTACCTATACTGACCATGAATGATGTTATGAACAACTTTATTTTTTTTTTCTCTGCTATCAATTTTTGTAACATCTTTGGAGAGTATCAGTCACTGAGACAGCCCTTTTGGGCTGTTGCTGAGGTCCTCAGGTGCTTCATTTTCCAAGTGACTGTGGTTTCTTTTTTTTAATTTTTAATTTTTTAAATTTTAATTGGAGGCTAATTGCATTACAATATTGTGGTGGTTTTGCCATACATTCACATGAATCAGCCATGGGTGTACACGTGTTCCCCATCCTGACCCTCCCTCCCACCTCCCTCCCCATCCCATCCCTCAGGGTCATCCCAGGGCACCAGCCCTGAGCACCCTGCCTCACGCATCAAAGCTGGACTGGCGATCTAGTTCACATATGATAATATACATGTTTCAATGCTATTCTCTCAAATAATCCCACCCTCACTTTCTCCCACAGAGTCCAACAGTCTGTTCTTTACATCTGTGTCTCTTTTGCTGTCTCACATATAGGGTCATCATTACCATCTTTCTAAATTCCATATATATGCATTAATATGTATTGGTGTTTTTCTTTCTGACTTACTTCACTCTGTATAATAGGCTCCAGATTCATCCACCTCATTAGAACTGATTCAAATGCATTTTTTTAATAGCTGAGGAATGTTCCATTGTTTATATGTACCACAGCTTTCTTATCCATCTGCCAGTGGACATCTAGACAGAACACAGATTTTGAAATAAAAATTTAAATTCATCTAAAATATCAGGTAATCACAAGACAAAGCACTAGAAATAAACCTACAGAAATAACACTTAGTGGAGACTTTTTGTAAACAACCAAATGAATGATTAATAAGTAATATACCTAGATTGGAAGGCTCAGTGTTGTAAAGATGCCAGTTAGCTCCAAAACTATTTATGGATTTAATGCCCCCTTTTTATTTGCAAACATTTATTTGGAACTACAGGTAAGGATAGAGACAAGCAAAAACAGAAATCTCTAGACATCAAGGGAAGGTAAAGATTTAAGGCAACTTTTATTAAATTCCCTCTGAGGCTGGTGAAAGTCCTATAGCAAGTTCCCACAACAGTGAAACAGACGCTGTGAACAATAATTCCACCTCTGACTTGGAAGTTCACAGAAATACCCATGTACACCTCAAATACTAACGAGGCGGGGACATTCAGAGCTTTGAGACCTGAGATGGCCTCATAGTGACACACAAAAAGACGCCCCCTCCCCAGACTGGACCAAGGAGGGTGCGGTCCCTTTGCGGACAGTAAACCAGCTGTGAGGACCAAGCCGTCACACCTTCCAGCATCCCCACGCGCACCACGTGCGGACTCGCAGCGCACTCAGCCCCTCTGGCCCCTCGGAGTCTGCAGGACTGTGCAGAGACAGATGACCACGACCCTATAAATTCGTGAACCGCCGGGGGCTGTGTCATTCTCATCCGCAAAGCTATCTCCCATTTGGTACCCAGACGTAGTGGGGTGGAGGGGTGGGAGAGCTCCTGGGATGAGATCATCAGGGCACAGTCAGGAAGCAGAAGAGAATCTGGGCAGTAATTCGGCCCGTAGGGGTCCTGAGGCCAGCCCGGGGCCAGGGCCGGGGTTGGAGCAGCCAGGCCGCACACGGGCACCCTGTCCCGGGACCCACATGGCCGGGTGGTGGCTGGGGACGCCGGCTCGGGTGCTGGGAGCACCCCCGCGGGGCTGGGGGGAGGAAGGCGGCTGTAGAATCCCGGGCTGTCTGGGAAACTGGGGTTCGCAGCTGCGGCAGCAGATTCCGGGGTAGAGGCGGGAGTCTGGGGGCTCCGGGGTCCGTGGGCGCATGGTCCGCCCTCCAGTATCCGCCCTGGGCCTGTCGTCGTTCCAGACGGGAGCGCTGGGTCCGGCGGTTCTTGAACCACACCTGCACTCTGTGCTCGTCCAGGTGGAGCCTGGCCGCCAGGCGCAGGTGCCGGGTAGCCTCGTTCTTCAGGAAGGCTTCTTTGAGCGCCTCCAACTGCTCTTTGCTGTACACCGTGTGCTCCTGCCGCTGCCTGTTTGGGGGCGCCGACCTCCACATGGGGCTCATGACGGACTCGGGTTCTTGCATCCTCCTGCCGTTCTGCTGTCAGAGTTTGGGGCTCTGCTCACCGTGACTGGTTTCTTGTGTGTTTTCTTGAAATCAAGTTTGGGCTCCCCCTTTCTTGTCTGGACATGGTGTGATTTTATAATAACCTTCTTTCAGAAGCACTTGTCTCTTGAGGTTTGCAACTGCCTTGCAGTGGGGCCTGCCCTGGGGAGCTTAGGTCCTCGGACTGGGGAAAGCAGTCCCCGTCTTGGGGCTCACTGTGTTCCTGGGCGGGATGCTGCGCTCAGGCCTGGGGGTGACTGGCATGTATCCTGGGGCAAGGGCCCCAGATAGGGACCAGGACCGTTCCAGCTTTGGCGTGGCGAGTACACTCAGATCTACAGAGATCGTTCACCGCGTGGGTGGGAAGACAAATGTGGTGCTGATAGGCCCCTCACCCCTTGGTCTCCCTCCTTTGGTTGTGAGTGTCCCTGAGGCTGTGGCTTGGCCTCTGAGTGCCCGCTCTCCTTGGACCCAGGGGCCCATGGACGCCTTCTCCCAGAGGCCTGTCCAGCCCAGAATGCCCAGAGCCCACTCACTTTTCTTGGTGCCTCCTGCTTCCACCTGAGGAGCAAAGCCATCCCCTGTGCAGAGCCAGGCCAGGCCACTTGCCTCTCCTGCTTCTGCGCAGCTGGTGGTCAGCAGTCAGTCCAGTGTCTTCCCTGGGGCCCTTCCTTCCTCCTGGCCCCTCATCCTGGGCCCCCTTCTGGCCTTGCCATGCGGAGGACAGCCTGGAGCTGTTTCCTGGGCCTGCACTTCTGAGCGTGGAGTCCCAAAGGCCCTGTGGGCAGATGAAGGCCCCAGGAGGTCTCTGCAGGTCCTGTGGTCCTCACCTAGGCCCTCCTGCCTGGCAGAGGCTCCTTCCCTTGTCATTCTGGCACATTCTTCTTCCCTGCTTAGCTCTGGCCTCAGCTCCTTTCTGACCCACCTCCTGCCCCTCCTCCCCCTCCCTTAGCTTCCAGCTGTAGGTTTATAGCCTCTTGCGGCCAAAGGGAGGTGTTGGGCACACCAGGAACTAGCAGAGACTCAAGGAAGTGGGAGCCCCCAACTTTCAATTGATTTTTTTTCAGTTTGATTACCTACTTTATTTACTGACATTGTGGATACAGTTCCAGTTCACTTTTTAAACTGATGTGTAGCACTCGCTGGCCAATGGCACAGTCAGTTCTTCGTTTTAATACAGGTGGGCATTTAGGTTCTTTCCCGTTTCTCCATTAAAAGCAAGTGTTGTTGCTGACAGCCACTCAGTCGTGTCCGACTCTGTTGCATCCCCATAGACTTGTCTGCCAGGGTCCTCTGTCCCTGGAGTTTTCCAGGCAAGAATACCGGAGTAGGTTGCCATTTCTTTCTCCAGGGATCTTCCCAACCCGGGAATCAAACCTGCATCTCGTGCATTGGCAGGTGGGTTCTTCACCACTGAGCCACCAGAGAAGTCCCTATTAAAAGCAATAGTATGATTTGAAAACTCTTATCTGCCTAAATACAGGCAGAACTTTGATCTGGTCATCTGTCCTCAAACTTTCTGCCTCTGCATCCTCCCCACCCCCAATCCCCTACTCCGTCCCACCCCCCACCCACTGTCCACCAAGGAATTTTTAGCCATTTACATATGCTTTCAAAGCCAAACTTCAGGCTTCATTTGAATTTCACCGGCTTTCCCGTTAATGTCCCCTTTTTGTTCCAGGATGTTACGCAGGCTGTGGTGATGCAGTGAGTTGTTATATCTCCCTGGTTTTACAGACTGTCATTTATTCTCAGGAGAAACTTGGTTAAGCACGGTCAGTTGTATAAACCTAAACAAAGTATTCTAACTTCTCTGAGCCTCAGGTTTCTGCTGTTAAATTTTTAAAAACTTTTCTTTTCCCCGGGAAGATCCAATAAACTCTTGATACGAAACCCTAAGAAGTGTTATTATGTGTGTTTTGTTTCCATATGCTGAGAGTTTGCATTTCCTTCATCTGTGTTATTCATAAGCTGATCAAACATCATGAATGTTTTCCCTTTAAAATGTTCAGAAGGGAAATAAAACCCTCTTTTCTGCCCAGAATATACGACTTCCATCTTCACAACTGCACTGAAAGCAAAGCACAGACTTTTGGCATCATCGCACAAGACTTGCTTGATAACGCTGGAGACACCCTGGGGGCCCACTTGGTTTCGCATTTATTCCTCTGCTCATGGGAACGTTGGTACAAGAGTCTCAGGCTAGCTGAAGAAGACAGGGTCCAGGACCCTTGAGCATACGGTCCCTCCAGATTGACAAGTAGATGATTTATAGTCAAAGAGGTCCTGGTGGGTGATAGTTATCAATTCTCTCTGCCAAAGATGATGAGGGTGACTGATGCAGGTTTCACGGGGTGCAACAAGTATGTGGATTGTTGAAAAATACATTGCTTGGGTGCTAGGCATCTTCCCTGCAGAGATGGAGAATACCCAGAGAGAAGGCATCTTTCAAGTGCACAGCGGTGTATAGACCCATTGATTGTAGCTGGTAACCAGGGACTTGTCTGCAGGCAGTGTGGAGTCAGGCTGGTCCTTAGAGCAACTGAGGCATGGAAGTGGGTCACAGGACAGGGAGGAAGACAGAGGGGGAGGAGGGGGGAGCTATGGAGGATCACAGGTAGGGAGGGGCACAGGCCAGGGTACAGAGGGCATAGATGGGGCAAGGGCATGGATCTGACCTCAGGCTGCAGGTGCTGGGTAAGAGCATAATGCCTGGAGGAGTGTGAGCTGTGGAGGATCACAGGCAGGAGAGTATGAGGGTTGGGAAGACAGAGGGTATGACGACTGGGGTTAGATGAAGTTAGTGGTGTGTCTCCACGGTGGGATTATTGTCCATATGAGAAGCAGATATCAGAACTCACTCTCTCTGCCAAGTTGGGACACAGAATGCGCCATCTGTTTACCAGAAAGAAAGGCTGTTAGCGAACATGGAATCTGCAATACCTTCATGTTGAACTTGTAAAACCAGAACCATAAAATAAATGTTAAGTCCCCTAGTCTGTGATGATGGGCAGAGAGCAGCACCCCAACCCTCCCCTGGTGGGTCAGCCTCTTCCCAGGAGAGGCCCCCGGACTTTATCAGATCTCTGATTCCCATCCTCTCATTCTCCTAAAGGTGGCAAAACTGCTTTCTCTGGCTCCCTAGTAGGCCCCTGCTCAGTGAAGCCCACCTTCTCCCGGGTGGGCCCAGCATCCTGTTCACCCTTGACCCAGTGCTGGGGTCACGGGGATGGGGGCAGCTATCCTGGGTTGTGAGGTGCCTTGTGTCACCCACACTCCCTGCCGCTGTCCTGTCTGCCCACCTCCCAGGGCTGGGTCCCTGGTCCCTGGAAAATGAAAGTCACGGGATGGGATGTTAGGGACCCTCACTCCCATGTAATGATGCCACGAACACCCAGACAGGCCAGGCGTGGCCAGCAGGGACCAGGGATAATGAACCCACCTGTCACGTGTGTGGTTAGGGTGGTGGGGGGCTGACCCTTGGGCACCTGTACTAGGCTCCCAGCTGCTCGTCTTAACCTAAAGGCTGGAGCATTCTCTGGTGACTGGTTGTCTTGGGGTGGTTCTGTTCCCCTCTGGGTGGTGGTCCTGGGTGCTCCTATGAGTGGTCCTGGATCCCCCTTTTTCCGTCCCTCCCTGCGCTCTGGGATGCTGGCCTGAGGGTCCCCACGAGCGGGTGGCACACTTCACTGGCACACACAAGATCCCCCTCCCCCAGCAGCCCTGAGCCTCTGCCCTCTGCCTCCGTGGGGCCAGGGGTGAGACCCAATCTGGGGCAGTGACTCCCGGGCTATTTTGGAGCTGGGCTGGGCTGGGCGAGCTGGCGGCGGTGGGGGCGGGCTGGGGGCGGGCCCAGTCTTCTTCAGTGGATAGTATCCGCCTGTCCTTTCGTCCCTGTCCAGTTTGAGGACCGGCAGGCGTGCGGGCTGCTGGGTGGGAACCTTGTCGGTCCTGGGCCCTCGGAGGAGGTGAGGCCCAGCAGCCCCTGCTGCACCATCTGAGCACCTCGCCTGGGTGCTGCCTCGTGCCCCGGGAGAGACAGGTGAGGAGGCAGAGCGCCGGAGGGGGTGGGGGCCCAGCCAGGGCCCCTGAGGACGGCAGAGCTGAAGGTCACGGCTCTGGGGGATGGAGGGACCTGGGGTAGAATTTCAGCCAGGCTGTCCTGCTCCTGGGGTTGGGGCTGTGGATTGTGGCCCCTGGCGCGTTGGCGAATGGAGCCAGACCCGCATGTGGGGTGGCAGCAGCTGGGGTAGGCGGGGGGGCGTCTGAAGCACCCACCTCCCCTCTGCCTAGTGCCCTGAGGGTCCAGCTGGCCCTGCCCCCAGCTCTGTTGAGATGGATGCCCGCTGACAGCTGGGGCTATTTTGGGCCTGTTGGCTCAGCGGAGGGGACAGCCAGAGGGGCAGTGACACCTGACTCCAGGAAAGAATTTCCCCTGGAGTTTGGGAAGCTGGAAGGCCCAGAGGTTCAGGGGAAAGCACAGACTGCAGGAGCTGCCCTTTGAAGTCTTTTCTGGAAGGGTGTGGGGCAACACAGCGGGGAGAGGAAAGTAGGGGAGACAGGGCCTCTCGGAGGGGGCCGGCCAAGATTCTTCTGTGTGGCTGCGAATGATTTCTCACCCTGGGCTCATCTGGAAAATGGCCCAAGTCCCACCAGGACCCAAGAGTGGCCAAGTTCTGGAAAAGTGAGGGGCTGTGGGTGTGACACGGGTCAGCCGCAGGCTTCCTGATAGGCTTGCAAGCGGGGGAGGGTCTTGGCCTCAGGGGGAGGAGCCTGCCAGTGCCAAGATAGGGGCTCCAAGGAGCTGAGGAGCCCAAGCAGGGTCCACAGGTGGGTATCAGAGGGAGGAAGGGGCTTCCCTGAGACGCTGGGGGTTCAGGTCCTGGCTTGGTCTCTCCTCCTGGAAAGCCTGATTCTGCCCTTGTGGCTGCAGCTCTCATGGCCCCAGCTCCCAACATGGCAGGGGGAGAAGGAGGAGACTGTGGATGAATCTGGGCCCAGAGGGGCCTTGGGTGGTCCCCAACCCACACTCAGCGTGAAGCAGGGTGGCTCCAGAGTCCTCTGGCATACCTCGGCCTACCTTGGCCCTGCTATCCAGTGAGGATGATGCCTGCCTGGTGTGAGGGTGTCAAGAGGGGTCTTGTTTTAAGACCTCTGTGGTTCTGCTGCATTGGGAGTGGGGCTTGCAGGCCCTGGACAGAGGATTCATCTCCATGGCTTTAGAGGATCTGGGAGTCTCTGCCCACTCTTGAGCACCTGCTGAGAGCTGGCTCCCCCAAAGTATGTGCAGAGATGAGACCTCCCCCATCCTTCTTTTCTAGGGCCCAAGGGGCTGCCAGCTGTGGAAGTGGCCCCCTGACCCCGACAGACTTGCTCATGAGCTCAGAGCAGCTGTCTTCCCTCCCACACCTGCTCTGGGTGTGGCAGGGGTAGGGTGCCATGTCCTGCCTTGGGGAACCCACAGATTGTATAATTCATGAGGCAGTGGTGTGTTGGGAAGAGATTGGAACTCAGGCCCCTGTGGAACTGGTGTCAAAGTAATTCTTCCACTGAGGGACACTGAGGTCCAGGAGGTTGTCCATGGAGGCGGGTGGCCACCCGCCCAGGTCCTTCTCAGGCCAAGAGCCCAGCCAGGGTGCCATGGGGGAGCAAATGGAGGGGGGGAAGCGGGCAGGGCAGAGGTGCTGACTGCACAGTGACTCAGCAGGCTGGTCCCAGCTCACCTCCTTGAGGGGGATTAAGCGGATTAGGTCCCGAATCACAGGATGGGGAGCTGGAGGGCCTGGGAACCTTGCCCTGTTTGTCCCACGGTGGTCAGCCCCATGCTGAAGGCCCAGCTCCCGGGGTGAAGAGAGTTAACGCACCTGGGGACAGCCCAGGGCCCATGGGCCCATCTGCGCTGGCTCCTCTCACAGAAGCCCCTGTGTAGGCAAGGCCCAGTTTCACCCGCACCCACTGGTGCTGGGGGCCAGCAGGATACAGCCTGGAGTTGGCAGACGCCAGAGTCAGAGGCGTTTGGCATTGCTGGTGCCAAACCCACCCCTGCAAGGTGTCCAGTTGGCAGAGCCGCAGCCAATGGAGGCTCAGCCAAGACCTGCAGTGGCTGGGCTACAGTCCCCCACAGCCCCCGGGTGGACCTGGCCCGCTGGCCCACCCATTCTCAGCCTTCCTGGCCTCTTGCAGCATTCTCTGTTGTCCTCCACAGACACACCATTGACCTTCCCCATTTCGACTTCTGATGAAAGGAGGCAGGCACTCACAGCAAGAGCTCGTGGGTAGCCCTATGTGCTGGAGGGGTGCCCAGCCCTCCAGCTGTAGAATTTCCATTCTTTGCTCGTTGATGAGCACCGCCCTTCAGGAGTCGAGAGGATGTGTGGCGGGACCCCAGGAGGGTGAGATGTGACCTAGGACAGTAGGAGGAGGGACAGGCCCTGTGTACTGCACTTTCTGTTGGTGGGCAATGTCCAGTGAGGAAGGCTGGACAGCTGTGCACACAGCCTGCAGGGCAGCCCGGTGCTTGAGTGGGGAAAGCCACTGAGGAGAATGGGGAGCAAGGGGGCAGGCCAAGCAGGCGGCTCAGAGGAGAGTCTGCTGGAGCAGAGAACATCTCTGGTGTGCCTTAGAGAGAACAGGCCAGCCGTGGGCACCTCATGAGCCTCCATGGCCAGGGCCTGCCAGGGTGCAGAGTTAGTTGCCTCTCTCTGACTGGGAGACACTAGGTAGACTGGAGTTTCAGGCCCCAGGAAGCACCAGTGTGTGGGGAGACAGGACACCTGATGGAACCTGGAGTGGCCAGGAGCGACGGGGAAGGTCCTGTGGTGACATACAGCCTGGCAGAGGCCGCACAGGGAGGAGGGCAAGCTTGCTGCTGGTGCAGTGTCTGGGGATAGGTGCTCAGCTGGATCTTGAGTTTGGGCAGCAGGCCTGGAGCTGGGACAAGAGGGAGGAGATGCTCCAGCCAATTAAAAGAGCCCATTTGGGGGGTGGAGGTGGGGCCAAACTCCAAGGCCCAGAAAGAGGCAAACTGGCACTTCTGGACCACCATACCCGCTCGTGATGCCACCTGCAGGGACGGGCTGTGTGGGAGGAGATGGGAGCAGAAAGGGGAGATGTTCATCCCGTATTAAGCTAAAATTTCCAGGCGGCACTGGGCCGATGAAGTAGCCAAAGGGGGCACAGGCACATTAGCCAAGCGGGGCTCAGCACACCAAGGACTCATCCCCACCATGCCCTCCCCCACCCCACTCACAGGTTCTCCCGCCTCTCCCCCAACCATGGATCACTCCTCATTCAGCGGTGCACCCCGCTTCCTAACCCGGCCCAAGGCCTTCGTGGTATCGGTGGGCAAAGATGCCACGCTGAGCTGCCAGATCGTGGGCAACCCCACGCCGCAAGTGAGCTGGGAGAAAGACCGGCAGCTGGTGAAGGCGGGTGGTCGATTCCGCCTGGCCCAGGACGGCGACCTGTACCGCCTGACCATCCTGGACCTGGCGCTGGGAGACAGTGGGCAGTACGTGTGCCGTGCGCGCAGCGCCATCGGCGAGGCCTTCGCGGCGGTCGGCCTGCAGGTGGACGCCCGAGGCCGCGTGCGCCGAGCAGGCGCCTCACTTTCTGCTGCGGCCCACCTCCATCCGCGTGCGCGAGGGCGCCGAGGCCACCTTCCGCTGCCGCGTGCGCGGTTCGCCGCCCATGTCGGTGAGCTGGACTAAGGACGGGCGGCGCCTGGGTGTGCTGGATGCCCCCGAGTGCGAGTAGAGGAGAGCGGCGAGGCGAGCGCTCTGCGCATCCGGGCTGCACAGCCGAGAGACAGCGGCACCTATACGGTGCACGCGGAGAACCCGCTGGCGCCGCCAGCCGCCGCCCGGGCTTACGGTGGAGCGCGGAGGCGGAGGCAGCCAGCCCGCCGGGGGCCTCCACCGCCATGCTCCTGGCGCACCTGCAGCGGCGGCGCGACGCCATGCGCGCCGGGGCGCCCGGCCTCGCCGCCGAGCGCGGGCACGCGCACCTGCACGGTGACGGAGGGCAAGCACGCGCGCCTCAGCTGCTTCGTGACGGGCGAGCCCAAGCCTGAGATCGTGTGGAAGAAGGATGGACAGCTGGTGGTGGAGGGCCGGCGGCACGTGGTGTACGAGGACGAGCAGGAGAACTTCGTGCTGAAGATCCTCTTCTGCAAGCAGTCAGATTGTGGCCTCTACACCTGCACGGCGTCCAACCTTGTGGGCCAGACCTACAGCTCGGTGCTGGTCGTCGTGAGAGGTGAGCTCCTGGTGGCTGGCACGAAGTCGCCGTGCACCGTGAGCACAGGCGGAGGTTCCTCCCAGGCCTCCCATCCCTTCCTTCTAGCTGCTGCCGCCGCCATTTCCCTATCGTGTAAAGAAGTCCGTGGCTGGAGGTCTTGGCACCTCTTGCCGAGGTGTTTCATTGTCTTTGTGAAAGTAACACGCGTGCACAGCCAAGTGCTTGTCACTAACACCCCCTCCCTCGGGAGATGGTTGCCCAGTGGCAGAGCCTGCCCCGTTTAGGCTGAGGGTGACCCAGGCTCTCCCCCTCTCCTACAGGATGCTAGGGGCCGGTCTCCCCAGCTGAGCTGGAGGGAGGCAGGAGCAAGGACAGATCTCCTGCTGTCAGAGGCCTCAGGCTGGGGCTACACCAGGGCGCAGCCTGAACGTGATTCTGGGTCAGTTTGCAGGCTCCTGTCCCCAGCGCACCGGGGCAGCTGTGGACAACACCGTCAGAACCTGCTGGGGGACTGTCCCTTCTTGTTTCCTAAGACCAGCCTCTATGTGGTCGGAGTCCCATCTCTACTTTTTACCACTTTTTACCAGCTGTGGGATCTCCAGCAGGGCGCTTCAGCCTTTGTGTGCATGTGTCTGCTTCCTCGTTTTTTTGCAGGGAAGTGTGCTGGGGCTGAGCAGTTTTTCAGACCAGGGCTTGTCCAATGGCCTGTCTGCTGTGTGATCCAGCCTCTCTTGGCTGTCCGGGACCACCAGCTTAGGGGGCTGCCCAGCGGTGCTGTTTGCTATGACTTCACCTGTGGCGTTTCTCCTTTTTTCGTCTAGACTTCTCCCTAATTCTTGGGGAAAGGACTCTTTCCTTTAAGTGCTGTTCCCTCTCCACTGTTCTCCCTCCTCTGCTTTCCCCCTACCTCCCTCTGTCCCTGCTACCTGAAGCTCTTCTTTCCTCTTACCCACCCTCTGCCCACAAAGCCCCTCCAACCCTTACCCCTGGCTCCCTACCCCCACCCTAGTCTTATACCTACTTTCCCGTCTCCTTCCTGTCTTTCACCTGCTTCCCTGCCCCTCTGCACTGCCCCCTTGTCCCCCAACCTCTGGCACCCCTCCAGCGTGCCCCTCTTCCCTCTCCCCCGCCCCACTCATCTAAGCCCTTCTTCCGCAGAGCCGACAGTGCCCTTCAAAAGCGCCTGCAGGACCTGGAGGTGCCAGAGAAGGCATCAGCCACTTTCCAGTGTGAGGTGCCGATGCCAGCCATGGAGTCTGCCTGGTATAAGGAGGAAACGCGGCTGTGGGCCAGTGCCAAGTGCCTCATCGAGGAGGAGGGCACTGAGCGCCGGCTGACCGTGCTCAATGTCTCCTCTGATGATGACGCCGTGTACATCTGTGAGACGGCAGAGGGCAGTCGCACGGTGGCTGAGCTGGCAGTGCAAGGTAAGCGGGCAGCAGGCCAAGAGACTGGGCAGGGTATGGGTCTCCCAGGAACTGGGCAAGTGACTGAGGTCCTGGGCGGTGGGGCAGGCAGGATCCCAGGACAACAGATGGGTCAGGGAGAGGTGGAGTGGGAACTCTGGACACAGGGGCAGGATGGAGGTGTGGGTGGGGCAGCCCTATGGGGGTCCCTCTGACCGGCTCTACCCCCTTCCCCCTCGCTCACTGCTCCTCTGCCCACTTCAGGCAACCTCCTTCGGAAGCTCCCGAGGAAGACAGCTGTGCGAGTGGGAGACACCGCCATGTTCTGTGTGGAGCTGGCCAAGCCAGAGGGCCCCGTTCAGTGGCTGTGGAACCGGAAGGCGGTGGTGGCTGGGGGCCGGGTGGCCATCACTGCTGAGGGCACGTCCCACACACTGACCATCTCCCAGTGCAGCCTGGAGGATGTGGGTGAGGTGGCCTTTGTGGCTGGGGACTGCCGGACGTCTACCCAGTTTTGCGTGTCAGGTAAGGGCCGTGAGAGCCCCTGTCGGACGGAGGGGGCCCTGTCCCTGCCCACCGTGCGCTGGGCCCTGCTCTGACTTTTTGCCTGCTGCGGGGAGCGCAGTGCGTTGTAGACTGCCTAGGTTGTAGATCTGGTTCTGTGGGGGTGTGATTTGTCTGACACCCTCCTCCACGATGGTCACACTAGGCGTCTGCAAAGTGGGAGTCCTAGTGAACCCCCTGACCTGTGAACCAACTTAAATGATGCAGGTGGTTCTAGAAGCACCGTGTGGGGAACATTGCGTGTGTCCTCTTTCTTGGCCTTTGGTGCTGAGACCAGCTGGCACAGGGTCAGCCCTTTGCTGGGGTCAGGGGGTGTGCAGGTCTCAGCATCCTTGGAAGGGTCCTTATGCCTTGCCTTAACCATCATCCAGCCCAAGATCCCGATGCACAGAGGGGATCAAGGCTGAGAACTGGAAGGAGTCCCTTTCTAGGCCCTGTGGACAGCTCGTGGTGGCCCTGGGCCAAGTGTGGCCTCCGAGGCCCGGGTGCTGTTTTCACTGCAGACAGAAATGGCCACAGAGCTGAGACCGGGGTGCTGGGCCCAGAGCACGCTCTTGGGCTGGCAGGCCCCCGGGCTGTGGCCATTCCAGACCACCAGGGCAGTGCCCCCATGGAGGGCTGGGAGTTCTGCACAAGAACTTCTCCCTCCTGTGGTATGGGACCCAGGGTTGGGGAGGGGGGTCCCAGTTGGTGACGTGGGCCTGTGCTCTGCTCAGCCCCCAGGAGGCCGCCCCTGCATGCTCCTGAAGCCCCCCGTGGTGAAGGCCCAAACAGAGAGCTCCGTGACTCTTGGCTGGTCCCCACCACCCCCGGGGACCGCCCTGCTGCCATCGAGGGCTACCTGGTGGAGAGGAAGAGGCTGGGTGCCTACACCTGGAGCCGGTGCCATGAGGATGAGTGGGTGACCATGCCTGAGCTGACTGTGGCTGGCGTGGCCGAGGAGGGGGAGTTCCAGTTCAGGGTGTCAGCTTTGAACAGCTTTGGCCAGAGCCCCTACCTCGAGTTCCCAGGAACTGTACACCTGGGTAAGTACCAAAGGCTCTCGTCTGCACGGCACCCTGACAGCGGTCTGTGGGACCATCTGCCTCTGAATCGCCCAGACCTAGAGTGTAGCCCAACGCTGGAGAGGCCAGCATGGCTCCTGAGTCCTCTTTGTGGTAGGGGGCGGGCCCAGGATCCTGATGCTCTTGAAGACTCTTTGGTGGGAAGGCCAGTGACCCCCAACACATGACTCAAGCCCCCAGGAACTGTCTGTGCCCACCAACCCCAGGGCCCTGGGCTACCTACTGGGTCTGTGGGAGCTGAAGGGGATCTTGGGTAGCTCCAACTTGTTCTCACTCCACCCTGGGTGTCGCTTTCACTCAGGGTCTCCGTGTGCTTGCCCAGTGGACTTCCTAGAGGAGAGGTTATTTGGGGCTAGGCATTGGAGGAGAGGAGGGGAGGGGCCCAACTATTTCCTGAAGCTCTCACTCCACAGCTCCCCAGCTGGCTGTGAAAACACCTCTGAAGGCAGTGGAGGCAGTGGAAGGCGGCGAGGTGACCTTCTCTGTGGACCTCACTACGGCCTCATCAGGGGAGTGGTTCCTGGACGGGCGGGTCCTGAAGGCCAGCAGCGTGTATGTGATACAGCGAGATGGCACCCGCCACACTCTCACCATCCGCTCAGTACCTGTCAGCCTGCATGGGGCGGAGCTCAGGTTCGTGGCCAATGGCATCGAGAGCAGCATCCGCATGGAGGTCCGAGGTAGGGACCCTGTCTTGTGACCCCAGGGCTTCTTCAGGCCATGTTTCCTGAGGGATAGGGGTGGGACGGAGTCCTGTGGTCACAGGGATCCTGGGAGATCCGTTGTGGCTCTCAGAGCAGCTGGATAACGTGGGGCCAGGTGGTGGGGTGTGCGAGGCCGTGCAAGGCCACTGGGTGTGAGTGGAGGAGGGTCTGAAGAGTCCGACGGCGCCAAGCTTCCGTTCTGTGTCTGCCGCGACACTTCCCTCCCCTCTCCCCTCCTCCCTTCTTGTTGATTTCTTCTCCTACTCCGCTTCTTGTCCTATGTCTTCTTTTCTTGCCTCTCAGAGTCTGTTCCACGATATCCGGCTCTTCCTCCTCTGTCTGCTGCTGTCTCTACCCCCAATCCCTTCCTCGCATCCACACCCTGCTGTCCACGCCTTCATCCCACTTCCCCACCCTCCTCCTCTGATCACTCTCCTCCTCTCACCGCCCTCTTCACTTACACCCCCTTTGTCACCTGTCTGTGACTTCCAGCGGCCCTGGAGCTGACCGCCAAGTGTCCGGCACCAGCAGCAGCCGCTCGGGAGGTGCTGGCCCGGCTGCATGAGGAGGCCCAGCTCCTGGCCGAGCTGTCGGACCAGGCAGCAGCCGTGACGTGGCTCAAGGACGGACACACGCTGTCTCCCGGCCCCAAGTATGAGGTGCAGGCTTCAGCTGGGCAGCGGGTGCTGCTCGTGCGGGACGTGAAGCGAGAAGACGCGGGCCTGTATGGAGTGTGTCAGCCGCGGGGGGGCCGCATTGCCTACCAGCTGTTGGTGCAAGGTGACACGACTGTGTGTGTGTGTCCCTCTCCCCCTCAACTCTGGATAAGCCCTGAGTGGCAGCAGCCGCTGTCCTTGGTCCCCGTGGAGGGGCGGGGAGCAGCTCTGCCAAGCCCGTGGCGTGGGGGGTCAGATGGGCTCAGGTTACCCTGTGGGAGGTCAGAGGTGTGTTGGGGGTGCTTGGCCCACCTCATGGCGACAGCAGGGCATGGGATGGTGTTGAGTGAGCACGTGCAGATGGTAGAGGACTGGGCAGCTCTGCTGACCTCCAGAGGAGGCTAGGCCTTCAGGTCACCCCTGAGGGTAGGGTGGGGGAACCAGGACTCCGGCCCACCCTGGCGGGAGGGTGGGGGCAGGACCTCTGCTCAGCAGGGGAGGGCGGCACTTGGTGGTCGAAAGTCAGCTGCGGATGCTGCTCGGTCTCCAGGTCTGGACGAGGGCTGCTGTCTGCCGTGATTCTGAAGCAGGAGCATCTCCAGTTGCTAGCTGCATGGGCACGCGTGTGCTGAGGGCTCTGCCAGCTCCCTGAGCTGCCTCTGTGCCCTTCTAGGCCTCACACCCTCCTTGCACAAGGACATGGCTGTGGGTGCCGTGGCGGGGAGGCCAGCCCACTTGGAACTCGAGACCTCAGACACCCATGCTCACGTTCCTGGGTGCAAGGATGGCATGGAGCTCGGTTGCTCCTGCCAGCACTTCTCCCAGGAGGATGTAGACACACGGCACTGCTTGGTGGCCACCTCAGGCACTGTGCAGGGTGAGGGCACCCATTGGTGCTGAGCGGGGGGAGGACTCTGGCCTCCTGATTGTGTGTCTGTGGTGAGTGCCCTGCCTCCTAGGCTTGGTTTGTAGGGAGCAGTTCTGGCTGCTTCCAGCTATGTTGCACTTGCAAGGCCAAGCTCTCTCACTGCATTTCTTCTGAGAATGCTTGAGAATAGAGGTAGTTACTCCTGGATTTGGGTAAAGAAACTGCCCACAAAACATATGTATGTATATGTGTGTGTGTGTGTGTGTGTGTGTGTGTGTGTGTGTGTGTGTGTGTGTGTGTGTGTGTGTGTGTGTGTATATATATAGGAGGAACACAGGTTTGTAATATAAAAAATGAGGAAATTAAAAACCTGTGTCTTCTTTGTAAACATGAGGAAATAAGGCAGAGCAGACCTGGAAAGTGTTGCAAGTGTCCTTGGAAGATTAGATTTGGACCTTGGTAAGTCTGAGGCCCTGGCTTTTTCTCGAAGCCATTGAGGTCTCTTGGCAGATTCTCTAAGTCCAGCTCTGCCCCGTCCTGGCTTTCAGGAGGGTCTCTGCCTTGTCCTTGATGTGTCCTTACATCTGAACACAGGCCCTAGAGCCATCTGCCCATCAGGAGCGCTGAGGCTGCTTCCCATCACACCTAGGAGGGCTTGGAGTACCTGGACCACCTGTGCCCATGGAGGGTCCATGTGCAGCCACCAATCACAAAGAATGTTCATGGTGGATCTGAGACTGCCAGGGTCTAGAGCACAGCTCTGCCATGACTCCAGGACTTAGAAAATCTCTCCTGGGCAGAACCTCTGACTGTGTATCCCTCCCTGTCCCTGGAGTCCTCAGTGACGTTTGCCAGGGAGCAGCCAGCACTCAGGGAGGTACAGGCTGAGACGGGGCCCAGTGCTGTGCTGAGCTGTGAGGTGGCCGGGCCCAGATGGGGATGATGTGGTACAAGGATGGGAAGAAGCTGAGCGTAAGCTCGAAAGTGTGCCTGGAGGCCAAAGGCTGCCCCTAGAGTCTGGTAGTGCAGCAGGTAGGGAAGAGAGATGCTGAGGAGTACAGCTGTGGGACTAGGGCCAGATCTCCTTCCACTTGGGCGTCACAAGTCAGCTGATGAAGCAGACATTTAGCCATTGAATAGCAACAGCCCTGGAGGAGCCATTTCAGTGTGGATGATGGCAGTGTTCAGCAGACTCAGCAGGCCTGTGCCAGTCAGTTATACAAGTCGCCCTAGAACTTAGTGGCCCAGTGGAGCAATCCGTGGGCAGGAATTCAAACAGTTCAGTATGAGAAGCTCATCTTTGCTCCACATGGTGTTGGCCAGGACAGGAGGATCCAGTCTGGCTCCATCTGTGTGCCTGATGCAGGGGGCTGGCTGGGATGGGGCTTCTCTCTTCTAGTAATGTTGTCTGGCTGGGACCATGCTTTTCTCTCTCCTGAGGCCATGCTGTCCCTGTCACATCTCATTCTGAAGGCCTCTTTCTCCATGTGGGTGGCCTGAGCTCCTTCATATAGAGGCAGGGTTCCCTTCAGGGAATAAGAGATGCTACAAGGTTTGTTAAGAGCTGTTTTCACCAGCCCCAGAGTGTTACATTCTGCATGTTCTATTGTACAAAGCCAGATATAAGGTCAGCCTAGTTCCAACGGATGGGAAAAGAAGACTTTGCTGTCAATGAGGGGTCCCCGACTCATTCGGGACAGTTTCTTACAGTCTGCTACAGGAACATGCCTCTGTCTGTCTAGATCTTTCTTGAGCATGGGATAAAGATCTTTCTAATGCTTATTGCCTCATGCTCACAAGATGGCTTCCACAGCTCCAGCCATCATGTTCAAGGTGGGAAGAACATGTGAGGATTGTATGTGTTTTTTTCCCCCTCTTTTCACTACATTGTAAATTATCACAAACTCAGTGGCTTAAATTAGTGCCCGTATGTTAGATCATAGTTCTATAAATCAGAATTCTATACATCTGGATTCTCTTTTCAGGGTCTCAAGAGCTAGAATCCATGTGCCATCAGGCTGAATTCTCTCAGGGTCTTTTCCAAGCTCATCCAGGTTGCTAGCAGAATTCATTTCCTTGTGATTCTGGGCTGTTTTCTGGCTGGCTGGCCCCTAGGGGCACATGGCATCTCATGTCCACTCACTCTTATTATGCTTAAAATCTCTTTGGCCAGGAAGAGCCCCCTCCCTTATAAGGTCTCACTTGCTCAGGCCAGTTCCAACCAGGAGGAGCTCCTCATTAGTGCCATTAGTGAGTGAACTCACGGTCAGCTGGTCTGGAACCTAACTTCCTTCTGCTGAGCTCCCGCACAGCAGCACCTGGAGTGGTGTTTGGTGGAATAGCTTAGAGGTGTCATGCGCCCTGTGGGGCAGGGATCTTGGAACAGTCCAGCCTAGCACAGGGTGTCACCTGCTCATTCCTCTCCTCAGAGAACAGACATCTCTGAGGAACCCACAGCAGAGTTTCCCTATGCCTCCCAGTGTTGCCTGGGTCTGATAGCCGTGCCTTGCTCAGGAGCCTGGGAAAGTGAGCCCCTAACCTTCCAGGTTCAGTAGAGTGACTCTGAGGGTGATGTGTCTGGCCCGACTCTGCTGAGGGACCTGTCTTGCAGGACTGGCCCGTGACCACACCAGGGTGACTGTGCCTTGATTTTAGACACTGACTTCGAGGCAGGCTGTGGAGGGATGAGAGTGTGGACAGGGTCAGAACTCACCCTGGCTTCTTAGGACCCAGGTGACCTTAGGCAGGAGAAGGCAATGGCACCCCACTCCAGTACTCTTGGCTGGAAAACCCCATGGATGGAGGAGCCTGGAAGGCTGTAGTCCATGGGGTCACTGAGCGACTTCCCTTTCACTTTTCACTTTCATGCATTGGAGAAGGAAATGACAACCCACTCCATGTTCTTGCCTGGAGAATCCCAGGGACGGGGGAGCTGGTGGGCTGCCGTCTATGGGGTCACACAGAGTCGGACACGACTGAAGCGACTTAGCAGCAGCAGCAGCAGACTTTAGGCAAGTTGTCAGTGTGTATCCTGCGAAGTTGTCAGCCTAGAAACTCAGAATGGGGGCTTAACTGGAAATGGGGTCTATGCAGATGGCATCAAGGAAGGCATCACAAGGTGAGATGACCATGGATTAGGATGGGCCTTGAATCCAGTGACAGGTGTCCTTTGAGAGAAAGAAGAGGAATGTTTGCAATACAGAGACAGGGAGAAATGACCAGTGATGGTAAAGGCGGAGGTTGGGGCGATGCAGTCACAAACCCAGGGATGGCGCCAGAAGCTGGAAGCCCCTGGGAAGCTCTGCCCACGCTGCCTCAGGAGCTCGGCCTGCCCACACCTTGATCTCAGACTTCTGGTGTCCAGAACTAGAAGAGAACAAACTCCTGTTGTCTTAAGGCCCCTCTTTGCGGTCATTTGTTCTGGCCTTTCTAGAACCTCATATAGTTGCCTCCCACCTCGTTTTCTCGTCTTTTCGGTCGGTTCAGTCACTCAGTCGTGTCTAACTGTTGGTGACCCCATGGACTGCAGCGCACCAGGCTTCCCTGTCTATCATTGACTCCTGAAGCTTGCTCAAACTCATGTCCATCGAGTCGGTGACGCCCGTCCAACCGTCTCATCCTCTGTTGTCCCCTTCTCCTCCCGCCTTCAGTCTTGCCCAGCATCTGGGTCTCTTCCAGTGAGTCCTCTGTTTGCATCAGGTGGCCAGAGTGTCTGCGGTGAGGGGCAGTAACAGAACTGCTGGAGCTGTCCTGAGGACACCCTTGAGGAGTGCTGAGGGCTGGCTCCCTCCCGCACGGCTGGACTGAGATTCTGAGGGTGAGGCAGGTCAAGGGAGGGGGTGGCGCTTTTGTGGTGAGCTAGAGGCCCAGGCATCACGGCCCCGTGTCTGGTACTGGAGGCGAACCCAAGCAAGTCAGGCAGGGTGGCACTCCACCAAATGTGCATCAGGGCCTCCAGAAAGTTCTGGACAGTGATGTGGGGATGTCTGGGCACGTGCTTGGCCCCTGATCCTACTGAATAATGTGTGCTCCTGTGCCTGAGTCCTGATGCTCTCGCTTGCGGTGGGTCCCCAGGAAGCCACATCATTACCTTGTGTGGTGTCAGTTTTTCACCTGTATAAGGGGCAGAATGAGGCCCACCCAGTTTGAGGGCTGTCCAGGGAATTAGGTTGAGATGGCGCTTGTCAAGAGGTGCACACAGCACCCAGTCTGCACTAATGCTCCATCTTTTCTGCCTGTCCCCGCATTATTCCTCTGGGAAGCCCTACTCTAAATGTGAGACAAAAGCTGTGTGTCCACAGGCTTGCATGGGTTTGTCACAGGCTTGCATGGGTTTGTCACATTTGTCCACTTGAGTGATAAGCCGGGATGCCCTTTTGCATGGGCTATTGGGGGTCTTTGTGGCTGTGTAGAGGAAGCCAGAGCCCTGCTGGCCTCCAGAGTTTTATCCCAAATTGGTGGTTGTTGCATAAGACTTTTCTTTAAATCGACTCCTTGAAAAAGTTAATGTTGCCCGTCTAAGCCTTCCTTAGCAATGGCATCTGTGCAGTTTGGATTTGTTTTTTCAGGAGCTCAGTTGAGTCTGACTCTTTGTGACCCCCATGGACTGCAGCATGCCAGGCTTTCTTGTCGTTCACCATCTCCTGAAACTTGCTCAAGCTCATGTCCATTGAGTCGGTGATGCCATCGGAACAGTGACAGATTTTATTTTCTTGGGCTCCAAAATCACTGCAGATGTTGACTGTGGCCATGAAATTAAAAGACACTTGCTCCTTGAAGAAAAGCTATGACCAACCTAGACTGCATATTCAAAAGCAGAGACATTACTGTGCCAACAAAGGTCCGTCTAGTCAAACCTATGGTTTATCCGATAGTCATGTATGGATGTGAGAGCTGGACTATAAAAAAGCTGAGTGCCAAAGAATTGATGCTTTTGAACTGTGGTGTTGGAGAAGACTCTTGAGAGTCTTCAAAGACTGCAAGGAGATCCAACCAGTCAATTCTAAAGGAAATCAGTCCTGAATATTCATTAGAAGCACTGATGCTGAAACTCCAACACTTTGGTCACCTGATACAAAGAACTGACTCATTTGAACAGACCCTGATGCTGGGAAAGATTGAAGGCAGGAGGAGAAGGGGACGACAGAGGATGAGGTGGTTGGATGGCATCACTGACTCGATGGACGTGCGTTTGGGTGAACTCTGGGAATTGGTGATGGACAGGGAAGCCTGGCGTGCTGCAGTCCATAGGGTCACAGAGTCAGACATGGCTGAGCGACCAAACTGAACTGAGGTTAGTCATAGCTTTCCTTCTAAGGAGCAAGTACCTTTTAATTTCATGGCTGCAGTCAATATCTGCAGTGATTTTGGAGCCCAAGAAAATAAAATCTGTCACTGTTTCTACTTCTTCCGCTTCTGTTTGCCATGAAGTGATGGGATTGGATGTCACGATCTTACTTCTTTTGATTTTTTTCTTTTTTTTTAATGGAAGGAAAATTGCTGTACAGAATTTTGTTGTTTTCTGTCAAACCTCAACAGGTATACATGTGTCCCCTCTCCTCTTGAACCTCCCTCCCATCTCCTTCCCCATCCCACCCCTCTAGGTTGATACAGAGCCCCTGTTTGAGTTTTCTGAGCCACATAGCGAATTCCCATTGGCTATCTATTTTACATATGGTAATGTAAGTTTCCATTGTTTCCATACTTCTCACCCTCTCCTCATCCTCTCTCCATATCCATGTATCTAATCTCTATGTCTGTCCTGTAAATAAGTTCTTCAGTACCATTTTTCTAGGTTCCATATATATGTGTTAGAATATGATATTTATCTTTCTCTTTCTGACTTACTTCACTCTGTATAATAGGTTCTAGGATCACCCACCTCATTAGAACTGAGTCAAATACGTTCCTTTTTATGGCTGAGTAATATTCCATTGTGTATACGTACCACAACTTCTTTATCCATTCATCTGTCGATGGACATCTAGGTTGCTTCCATGTTCTAGCTATTGTAAACAGTGCTGCAGTCAACAATGGGATACATGTCTTTTCAATTTTGGTTTCCTCAGGGAATATGCCTAGAAGTGGGATTGCTGGGTCATATGGTGGTTTTATTCCTAGTTTTTTTAAGGGATCTCCATACCATTTTCCATAGTGGCTGTATCAATTTACATTCCCACCAACAGTGCAAGAGGGCTCCCTTTTCTCCACATCCTTGCCAGCATTTACTGTTGTAGACTTTTTGATGATGACCATTCTGACTGGTGTGAGGTGATATCTCACTGTGGTTTTGATTTGCATTTCTCTAATAATGAGCGATGTTGAGCATCTTTTCATGTGTTTGTTAGCCATCTCTATGTCTTCTTTGGAGAAATGTCTGTTTAGGTCTTTTCCCCACTTTTTGGTTGGGTTGTTTGTTTTTCTGGCATTGAGTTGTATGAGTTGCTTGTAGATTTTGGAAATTAATCCTTTGTTGGTTGTTTCATTTGCTATTATTTTCTCCCATTCTGAGGATACTTATAGTTTCCTTTGCTGTGCAAAAGCTGTTAAGTTTAATCAGGTCCCTCTTGTTTACTTTTATTTTCATTTCCATTACTCTAGGAGGTGGGTCATAGAGGATTTTTCTTTGATTTATGTCATAGAATATTCTGCCTGTGTTTTCCTCTAAGAGTTTTATAATTTCTGGTCTTACATTTAGGTCTTTAATCCATTTTGAGTTTATCTTTGTGTATGGTGTTAGAAAGTGCTCTAATTTCATTCTTTTACATGTAGCTGTCCAGTTTTCCCATCACCATTTAAGGCCAGGGTGTAGCTGGCCAGGAAAGCAACACCTCTCACGTCTGCACTCTGTAGTGCAGGACCACGACCAGGAGCAGGTGATTGTCTGGAGCATCAGGAACAGGCTTCACCTGAAGAATCTTCCCTGGTGGCTCAGTTGGTAAAGAATCCGCCTGCAATGCAGGAGACGTGGGTTTGATCCCTGGCTTGGGAAGATCCCCTCGAGGAGGGCATGGAAGCCCACTCCAGTATTCTTGCCTGGAGAATCCCATGGACAGAGGAGCCTGGTGGGCTGCAGTCCATGGGCTCACAAAGAGTGAGACACAGCTGAGCAACTAAGCATAGACCATGGTCCCAGTCAGTGCCCCTGGCTCTAGCATCGCTGACTGAAGACTCAACCCTTCAACACTCTGCCCCCAAGATTTTAAGCACTTGGAGCAGCTTTACCCGGAAGTAGGCCAGCCACAGTGCCAGCCCTGGGGCTTTGCTGAGAAGAACTGTGAGGCAGGGAACTTCCTTTAGCGTAGAATAGGCCTCACCTGGAGACCACGTTTTTGGACACGCCCTTCCTGCTGCTCATATTTTTAAGCAAGCTGAAAGCTGTGCACCTGCGGAGTCCCCTCTCTCCCTGCCTTTTTATGCCTTGGCAGCAGAGTTTATCTTCCCACCTCTGCGCTCCTCCTCCTTGACACCATCTTGTTTTATCTGGACTCCTATGTCTGCTACAGTCTGGATCATTGTAACTTTGTGGTGAATTTTGAAATTGGGACGTGTGAATCCTTTAAACTTTTTTTTCCCCAGACAACATTGATTTAGCTATTCGAGGTCTCTTGCATTTGTGCATAAATTTTAAGATCATCTTTTTAAATTTTGCAAAAACAGCAGGTGGTATTTTGATTGGGATTGCATCCAGTGTATAGATCAGTTTGGGGAATATTGACATCTTACCAGCATTAGTCTTCTAGTCTATAGTATGAAATGACTTTGTATTTATTTTGGTGTTTTAACTTACTTTCAGTTACGTTATAGTTTTTAGTGTGCAAGAATTGTGCTTTTTGTGTTGTTTGTTGCTAAATATTTTATTCTTTTTTATGTTACTGTGAATGGAATTATTTTCTTAATTTCCTTTTAAACTACTCATTCCTAATATGCTGAAGCTGAAACTCCAGTACTTTGGCCACCTCATGTGAGGAGTTGACTCATTGGAAAGACTCTGATGCTGGGAGGGATTGAGGGCAGGAGGAGAAGGGGACGACCGAGGATGAGATGGCTGGATGGCATCACTGACTCGATGGACATGAGTCTGAGTGAACTCCGGGAGTTGGTGATGGACAGGGAGGCCTGGTGTGCTGCAGTTCATGGGGTTGCAAAGAGTCGGACACGACTGAGCGACTGAACTGAACTAAACACATAGAAATAGACTTGATCAAGAAGTAGACTTGATCCATATGTGCTTGAGCAATAGCAGTTGGCCTGCTGTCCTGCAGCCTTTCTGAATCCATTTATTTACTCTGTCGGTTCTTTTGTGAATGCCTTAGGATTTTCCATGTGCAAATCATGTCACCTGCAGATGGTTTTACTTCATTTCCAGTCTGGATGCCTCTCATTTTGCTTTTGAATACTGATTAAATCTTTTTACTTGTTGTAGGTCCATTCAGAGTTTTTCTGTTTATTCTTGTGTTAGTTTTGATAGTTCATGTGTTTCTGGGAATTTTTCCATTTCATCTAGGTTATCTAGTTGGTATGCAGTAGTTTGTAGTATTCTGTTATAATCCTTCTAATTTTTACAAAGCCTTTATTGATGTCCCCTCTTTTCCCCCTGATTTTAACAATTTTCGTCTTCTGTGTTTTTCTTGATCAGCCTACCTAATGTTCTGTCAATTCTGTCGATCTTCTCAAGAAACCACCTTTTGGTTTTCTCAGTTCTTTCTGTCGCTTTTGTGTTCTCTGTTTCGTTTATTTGTGCTCTCATCTTTATTGTTGTTGTTCTTCTGAGCTTTGGGTTCAGGTAACCTTCTGTTCCTTGTTTCTTAAGGCATGAAGTTAGGTCATTGATTTGTAATTTTTTTTTTAACATAGGCCTATAATTTATAGCACTGGATGGCAGGAAACTCTGAACCCTGCTTTCACTGCATCACATAAGTTTCTGTATGGTGTACTTTCATTTTCATTTATTGCCAAATACTTTCTAATTTTTCTTGTAAATCTCTCTTGAGCATATTGATTTTGTTTCATTCCATCATAGTCAAAAAGACTCTTGGTATGCCTTCAGTCTTTTAAGATTTATTGAGACTCATTTTATGGCTTAACATATATTAGAGAGTGTTCCATATGTACCTGAGAAAAATGTGTCCTCTGTTGTTGTTGGGGGAGTGTCTGCTGTTGTTGGGGGAGTGTCTGCTGCTGTTGGGGGAGTGTCTGCTGCTGTTGGGGGAGTGTCTGCTGCTGTTGTTGGGGGAGTGTCTGCTGCTGCTGTTGGGGGAGTGTCTGCTGCTGTTGTTGCGGGAGTGTCTGCTGTTGTTGTTGGGGAGTGTCTGCTGCTGTTGGGGGAGTGTCTGCTGCTGTTGGGGGAGTGTCTGCTGCTGTTGGGGGAGTGTCTGCTGCTGCTGTTGGCGGGAGTGTCTGCTGCTGTTGGGGGAGTGTCTGCTGCTGTTGGGGGAGTGTCTGCTGCTGTTGGGGGAGTGTCTGCTTGTTGTTGGGTGGAGTGTCTGTTGTTGTTGGGGGAGTGTCTGCTGCTGCTGTTGGGGGAGTGTCTGCTGCTGTTGGGGGAGTGTCTGCTGCTGTTGGGGGAGTGTCTGCTGCTGCTGGGGGAGTGTCTGCTGTTGTTGTTGGGGGAGTGTCTGCTGCTGCTGTTGGCGGGAGTGTCTGCTGTTGTTGTTGGGGGAGTGTCTGCTGCTGTTGGGGGAGTGTCTGCTGCTGTTGGGGGAGTGTCTGCTGCTGTTGGGGGAGTGTCTGCTGCTGCTGGGGGAGTGTCTGCTGCTGCTGTTGGGGGAGTGTCTGCTGTTGTTGGGGGAGTGTCTGCTGCTGCTGGGGGAGTGTCTGCTGTTGTTGTTGGGGGAGTGTCTGCTGCTGCTGTTGGGGGAGGTCTGCTGCTGTTGGGGGAGGTCTGCTGCTGCTGGGGGAGTGTCTGCTGCTGCTGTTGGGGGAGTGTCTGCTGCTGTTGTTGGGGGAGTGTCTGCTGCTGTTGTTGGGGGAGTGTCTGCTGCTGTTGGGGGAGTGTCTGCTGCTGCTGTTGGGGGAGTGTCTGCTGTTGTTGTTGGGGGAGTGTCTGCTGCTGTTGGGGGAGTGTCTGCTGCTGTTGGGGGAGTGTCTGCTGCTGTTGGGGGAGTGTCTGTTGTTGTTGGGGGGAGTGTCTGCTGCTGCTGTTGGGGGAGTGTCTGCTGCTGTTGGGGGAGTGTCTGCTGTTGTTGTTGGGGGAGTGTCTGCTGTTGCTGTTGGGGGAGTGTCTGCTGCTGCTGTTGGGGGAGTGTCTGCTGCTGCTGTTGGGGGAGTGTCTGCTGTTGTTGGGGGAGTGTCTGCTGCTGCTGGGGGAGTGTCTGCTGTTGTTGTTGGGGGAGTGTCTGCTGCTGCTGGGGGAGTGTCTGCTGCTGCTGTTGGGGGAGTGTCTGCTGTTGTTGGGGGAGTGTCTGCTGCTGTTGGGGGAGTGTCTGCTGTTGTTGTTGGGGGAGTGTCTGCTGCTGTTGGGGGAGTGTCTGCTGTTGTTGTTGGGTGGAGTGTCTGCTGCTGTTGGGGGAGTGTCTGCTGCTGTTGTTGGGGGAGTGTCTGCTGTTGTTGTTGGGGGAGTGTCTGCTGTAATTCAGTTAGGTCCAGTTTCTTGTGTTGTGTTATTCATGTCGTATTTCTTTGTTGATCTGTTATTCTGACCACTATTCAAAGTAGGATATCGAAGTCTTCAGCTGTTCCTGGAGAACTGTTGACATCTTTAGTCTTCTGGCTTTCATGTCACATGTTTCGGAGCTCTCTTGTTGTGCTGTGCTTAGTTGTGCTTATGTTTATAGCTGTGTTATCTTCTTAATTAAGACTCTTTAAATCAATATGTAGCATCATTAATCTCTGTGCTGTGCTGTGATTAGTTGGTCAGTTGTGTCAAACTCTTTGTGACTTCCTGGATTGCAGCCCACCAGGCTCCTCTGTCCACGGGATTCTCCAAGCAAGAATCCTGGGGATCGTCCCACTCCAGAGACTGAGCACAGGTCTCCCTCATTGCAGGCGGATTCTCTACCTTTGGAGCTATCAGGGAAGCCCAGTCTAAAATTATATATATTATAATATAATGTCTTGTAATGTCTTTTCTTTTTCTTTTTTGACTTAAGTATAGCCACCTCAGGTCTCTATTGATTGCTGTTTGCATGGAGTATCTTTTCACTTTCAACCTATTTGTATGTCAGGACATAAAGTGAATCTCTTACAGACAGCACTTAAACAAATTCATCTTGTGTTGTTAATTCTTAAAAAGAAGGGCTTACTCCTGCTGTTTTGTTCTCTGTTTCTTGTTGGTCATTTCTTTTTGCTGTTGCTTTCTGCATGACTG
Organism: Nanger dama; assembly: GCA_917880005.1. Lineage (NCBI taxonomy): Eukaryota > Metazoa > Chordata > Mammalia > Artiodactyla > Bovidae > Nanger > Nanger dama. The sequence continues at coordinate 5,754,039 of CAKJTW010000087.1, forward strand.
TCATTAATGATTAATTGATTTTTTTCTAGTGTGCCATTTTGTTACTTCTTCATTTCTTTATTTATATATACATTCACTTTCTCTTAAGTGATTACCCTGGGGATTTGTCATTAGCATACAGCTTTATAATAATCATGTTTGAAATTATATGATTTTAGTTTCAATAAAAACTCTGCATATTTACAACCTGTGCCCCAAGCTGAATGTTCTTGTTGTCACAAGTTGTCTTTATACATAGTGTATCCATTAACTTTGTAGTTTTATAATTATTGTTTATACCTTTTTTAAAGTCATATAAAAAACAAGATGAATCACAGAATAAAAATGCTGCTGGCTTTTATATTTACTTGTGTAGCTACATTTACTGTCATCCTTTGATTTCATACAGTTTCAAGTTACTGTCTTGTATCTTCATTTTGAGCGGAAAGATTACTTTAGAATTTTTTGGAGGACGTGGGCCGGCAAAGAGATCCGTAGGTTTTGTTAATCTGGGACTGTATTAAGTTCTCTTTCACTTTTGAAGGCCAGCTTTGGCAAATCTAAAACCATAGGTTGATGGTTTTTTCTTTTAACAGTTTAAATACATCATCCCACAGTCTTCTGGCCTCTGTGGTTTCCGAGGAGAAATCAGCTATTTGTCTTACTGAGGAGCTCTTGTGTGTGACAGGTCCCTTCTTGCTACTTTCAAGAGTCTCTCTTTTCTGACCATTGACAATTTGACATACATTGTCTTAGTGTGAATCTCTTTTAGTTTGTCTTCATGGAGTTTGTTGAGCCTCTTAGGTGTATAGATTCACGTCTTTTATCAGTTTTGGAAGTTTTTGACCAGTTCTTCAGATGACCTCTTTGCCCCTTTCTCTCCGCTCCTGTGGACTCCCATTTTGCATGTATCGGTACAATCCGTGTTGTCCCACAGCTGTCTGAAGCTCTGTCCGTTTTCTTCATGGTTTTTTCTTTCTGATCCTCAGATTGGCTAATTTCAAGAGAGCTGTCTTTAACTTGAATGATTCTTTCTTTTGCCTGCTTAAATTGGCTGTTGAATACCTCATTAGTCAAGTTTTCAATTATTATACTTTTTAAATTTAGGATTTCTATTTTAAAATATATCTTCTAATGGATATTATTTATTTGGTGAGACGTTGTCCTCATGTATTCCTTTATTTCATTGTAAATTGTTTCCTTTAGTTTCTTAAACGCATACTTAAAATAGCTGATGTAAAGACTTTTTCTAATAAGTCCAATACCTGGATTTTCTCAAGCACAGTTTCTGTTGACTGTTCCTTTGCCTGTGTGGGCCATGCTTTCTTGTTTCTTAGCATGTTATGTAATTCCTTGTTGATAACTGAAGTATTACGTGGTAAGATGTGGAGACTCTGGAGTTCAGATTCTCCCATCCCGCCTGGTGTTTGCTGGTATTGCTGTTTCCTTTGGTGCTGTTGTTTGGATGTTCAGCGACTGTCCAGAATGAATTCTGTAAAGTCTCTCTCTGTGTGTGTGTGTGTGTGTGTGTGTGTGTGTATGTGTGGAACATACTGAAGTCTCTCTTCAGTTAGCTTATTGGTCAGCTAATGCTTTCACAGTGATTTCCTTCGATGTCTGTAACCTGTCAATCTCCCAATTTTTGCCAGGGGACTTTGTGTGGGTGTTGCTGCGTGCAAATAACTCAAAGCCATATCCACCTCTGCCTTTACTTCAGGCTTTCATGAGGCAGATGTGTGTGTTTAGGACCTTCTCAGGTATCTTCTGAGTATCATGGACGTATGGCCTTCTAGACGCCCAGGAAGAGGTCAGAGCTTTCCAAAGCCATCTACTAACATCTCATAATCCAGCTTTTCCCTTTAAGCGCTTTGATTGGCCTATTGTCTGCCAGTTGTTATCCACAAACCCAGACAGCCATGTTCAGTGATTGCCTGTGATTTTTTTTTTAACAAATACCCCTGGGGAAAAGCTGTTTTTACTTGGTGAGCTTCTGTTCAGACTTGGATAATGAATAAAGAAAGACAGCCTTGTGAGTGGGGTTTTGCAAGGAACCACTGCTGCTATTGCTGCTAAGTCCCTTCAGTCGTGTCCGACTCTGTGCGACCCCAGAGACGGCAGCCCACCAGGCTCCCCCTGTCCCTGGGATTCTCCAGGCAAGAACACTGGAGTGGGTTGCCGTTTCCTTCTCCAATGCATGAAAGGGAAAAGAGAACGGGAAGTCGCTCAGTTGTGTCCAACTCTTTGCGACCCCATGGACTGCAGCCTACCAGGCTCCTCTGCCCATGGGATTTCCCAGGCAAGAGTACTGGAGTGGGGTGCCGTTGCCTTCTCTGGCAAGGAACCACTAGTCAGCTTAAAGAATGACTATTCTCTGGGAATGGAACTTTGAAAGAGCCCTCATTTCATTCTTTACCTAACTGGAGGTAGGTAAACTGGAGGTACTTTAACTGGAGGCTTCCAGTTGCTGGTTTTCATTGTGATAGTGGACTGTTGGTTTTCAAGGCTATGTCAGAACTGGGGAGAAGAGTATGAGGATTGGGCAAGTTAAAATACCACGTTTTGCTATTCTTACCAAGATGTGGCTGTTTTTCTTGACTATATGGTCCTCAGATTGCTAAGAAGCCTTTGGTTAATTTCCAGAGCTTTGAAAAAGTTGATTACAACAATTTTTGCAAATGTCTTAATTGATTTCATGGAAGAGAGTTTTTTAAAAAGTTATTATTTTGCCATTTTGCTAACGTGTCTTGGGATGATTTTAAAATATTGAAACCAGCCTTGCATTTCTTAGATTATGCCCATTTGGTTGTTTGTGGTGTGTTGTTCTTTTATATGTTACTGGATTCAGTTTGAAAATATTTGGTTGAGTACTTTTGTATTTATGTGCATGAGGAATTTTGGTTTGTAACTTTCTTACACTGTCTTTGTCTGGCTTTGGTATCAGGATAATGCTGGAATCATAAAATGTGTTGAAAAGTATTCTCTTTGCTTCTGTTTTCTGAAAGAGATTGTGTAGAATCTATGTTGTTCTATTCCTTCTTTAATTTCTATTTTAGTTATTTCACTGGGTAAACCAGTGAAGTCATCCTGCCCCAGAGATTTCTGTTGTGGGGGTCTAAATAATAAAAACATTTTATCTATACTTATGAAAGTGTATAGTTTATCTGTTTCCTCTTGGCAAGTTGTTTTTTTTTTTTTTTTTTTTTTTTTTAGTTTTTCAGTTCAGTTCAGTTCAGTCGCTCAGTCGTGTCCGACTCTTTGTCACCCCATGAATCGCAGCACACAGGGCCTCCTGTCCATCACTAACTCCCAGAGTCCACTCAGACTCACGTCCACCGAGTCCGTGATGCCATCCAGCCATCTCATCCTCTGGCGTCCCCTTCTCCTCCTGCCCCCAATCCCTCCCAGCATCAGAGTCTTTTCCAATGAGTCAACTCTTCGCATAAGGTGGCCAGAGTACTGGAGTTTCAGCTTTAGCATCATTCCTTCCAAAGAAACCCCAGGGCTGATCTTCAGAATGGACTGGTTGGATCTCCCTATAGTCCAAGGGACTCTCAAGAGTCTTCTCCAACACCACAGTTGTTCAAAAGCATCAATTCTTCGGTGCTCAGCCTTCTTCACAGTCCAACTCTCACATCCATACATGACTACTGGAAAAACCATAGCCTTGACTAGACGGACCTTAGTCAGCAAAGTAATGTCTCTGCTTTTGAATATGCTATCTAGGTTGGTCATAACTTTTCTCCCAAGGAGTAAGCGTCTTTTAACTTCATGGCTGCAATCACCATCTGCAGCCCCCCAAAATAAAGTCTGACACTGTTTCCACTGTTTCCCCATCTATTTCCCATGAAGCGATGGGACCAGATGCCATGATCTTAGTTTCCTGACTGTTGAGCTTTAAGCCAACTTTTTCACTCTCCTCTTTCACTTTCATCAAGAGACTTTTAGTTCCTCTTCACTTTCTGCCATAAGAGTGGTGTCATCTGCATGTCTGAGGTTATTGATATTTCTCCTGGCAATCTTGATTCCAGCTTGTGATTCTTCCAGCCCAGCGTTTCTCATGATGTACTCTGCATAGAAGTTAAATAAGCAGGGTGACAATATACAGCCTTGACGTACTCCTTTTCCTATTTGGAACCAGTTTGTTGTTCCATGTCCAGTTCTAACTGTTGCTTCCTGACCTGCATACAGATTTCTCAAGAGGCAGGTCAGGTGGTCTTGTATTCCCATCTCTTGAAGAATTTTCCACAGTTTATTGTGATCCACACAGTCAAAGGCTTTGGCATAGTCAATAAAGCAGAAATAGATGTTTTTCTGGAACTGTCTTGCTTTTTCCATGATCCAGCGGATGCTGGCAATTTGATCTCTGGTTCCTCTGTCTTTTCTAAAACCAGCTTGAATATCAGGAATTTCACGGTTCACATATTGCTGAAACCTGGCTTGGAGAATTTTGAGCATTACTTGGATTTTAAGAAAGTGATTACTTCATCAGATTTGTTTATTTCATGCTTATAGAGTTGTTTGTAGTCCTCTGTGTTCACTTTTAATATCTGCAGTGTATGTAGTGATTTTTTTTCATTCCTGGTATTGTTAGTTTATATATTCTTTCTTTTTCTTGTTAAAGGTTTATCAATTTTATTGATCTTTTCAAAGAACCAGATGTAGGTTTCACTGATTTTATTTTTAACTTCATTGATTTAAGTTATCTTTGTTATTTTCTTCTAATCTTTTCTTTTTGAATTTCTTAAGGTATAAACTTAGATTTCTGATTGAAGTCTTTCTTCTTTTCTAATATAAATATTTAATACTTTAAATTTCCTTTAAGTGCTGCTTTAACTTTATTCTTCGAATTTTGATATGCTGTATTTTCATTGTTATTCAGTCTAAAATATTTACTAATTTTGCTTGAAACTTCTTCGACTGCTGTATTATTCAGAGGTGTGTTGTTTAATTTCCAAGTGCTTAGAGGTTTTGCTTTTACCTCTCTGTTGTTGACTTTTAGTCTGTACTAGCACATACTTTATGTTTTTTAGATTTTAGAAATGTTTAGAGCTTTCTTAGTAAACCACAGTGTGGTAGACGTTGGTGACTGTTCCATGTATACTTGAAAGGGATGCCTAGTTTGCCCGTGGGTGGAGTGTCTTACACGTGTCCGATCATGCTGGTGCTGGTTCAGCGTCTAACGGTGTTCTGTCTGTGCGTTCTAGCAGGTATTGCGTGAAGAGCGCTGACGTCTCCAGCTGTAACTGTGGCATGTCTGGCTTTACTCTCAGTTCTGTCAGTCTCCGTTTCATGTATTTTGAAGCTCTGCTATTTGGTGCTTACTCATTTAGAACTGTTATGTCTTCTTTGTATGTTGACTGGTTTATCTTTAGGTAATAACTCCTCTTTATTGCTGGCAATTTTTTTGGCTCAGAAGTCTATTCTATTTGGTATTAATGTGTATACGCAAGATTTGTCTTGATTCGTGTTTGCATTGCATATATTGTTTCATTCTTTTATCTGTACATATTTGATGTGAGTTTCTTGCAGACAGCATAATGTTGGGTCATTTTTACACATCCTGACAATCTCTTTCTTATAATAGGTGTGTTTAGAGTAGACTTGTTATTAATGCAGTAATTATTTGAATTCTGGTCTACTGCCTTAATATTTATTTTTGTTTTTCTCTTTTTACCTTTCCTATCTTTTGGGGTTATTTGTGATGTTTTTAGTATTCCATCTTAATTTGTCTGTTGTGACACAGTAGTTACCCTAGGGATTGCAGTAAACCTACTCCTCACCATCTGTTTAGAATCCAGAATTTTACTACTTCGGTTGACTTGTAGAACTTTTATATAAGTACTTTTGTCATCTCTTCTTTATGTTACTAATTGTCTTAGGCATCATCTCTGTGTACACTGTAAACTTATTCAGACAGTGTGATAATCTTTGGCTTTTAACTATCAAACATTTTAAAGAATTCAAGAGGAGAGGTACAGTGTATTTTATTTATCCAGTGTGTTGGTCAGCTCAGGTTTTTATAGCAAAATACCACAGATTGTATGGCCTTAACAATAAAACTATTTTTCCTTGCAGTTTTGGAGTTGCATTTCAAGGTGCCATCATAATCAGTTTCTTGTGAGAGCTCTCTTCCTGTATCTTCACATGGCCTTTTCTTGTGGACAAAATGTAGCAAGGTTAGGTTAACTTAATATCTGAACTGGCAGGGGAAAAAAGGGAAATTTCTAGGGTGGAAGCAAAGATGGAAGGAAAGACTACAGCAGTCAGTGATGGGTTGGTGCACTGATGTTGTGGGGTTTTGGCTTCAGGGATCTGGGTCTGACTTGCACATAGGCAGTAGGAACTTTGGTTCAGGAGAGTTAGAGGAGTGGAACTGAGACAACTGTGCAAATCTGAGAACCTTATAGATGCATGTGTTTAAGGAAAAGTTGGACCAGAAAAGTAAACTACGCATAGCCCAGGGAGGTGTCAAAGTGTTTTTCTATTTTCCTTGGCCTGGGTGCGAAAAGAAATGGATTGGAATGTGAATGTATCATATTTGGGACCCCAGAATAAGAAGTTAAGCTAAAAATGAAGCTCTAGGCCAACGATACTCCTGGAATACCTGCCAGGAGTAAATGTAAAGCATTCAGGAGGGATACCCCTCCACTATCAGGTCATACTTAATGAATCCCTGGGGAATTCCTTGGGGGTTCAGTGGTTGGGACTCCCACTTTCACTTCCAAGGGCCTGAGTTCAATCCCTGATTGGGGAGTTAAGATCCCATAAGCTGCGTGGCATGGCCAAATAAATAAAAGTCTTTAAAAAAGAATCCCTGATAAATATGCTCTCACAATAAAAATCTAAGTATCAGAGGAATTATCCAATATAAAGGAGAGTTGGAACTTACATACATAAGCAAGATTAGGCCACCCAGGAACTTCAGATGAGAGAACAACAGTCTGAAAGAGAATATAAATCTATTTAAAATGATTAAAAAGATGTATGGAGGACTTCAAAACGTAAGAAAAAGTGTAATACTAGGGAAAAGAAGAGGCAGATTTAAAGGAACAAGTGAAATTTCTTGGAAAGGAAACACACAATTTATAATGAACAATTTAGAAGAGGAATAAACAGCAAATTAAACATAGTTGAACATAAAATTACTGAATTAGAAGATATATCTGAGAAAGTTACCCAGAATGAATCACAAAGAAGTAAAAATAACAGTTAATAACAGAACAGAGATGAAAAGCAGGGCACATGTGTGTCTAAAAGATTTCTAGGAGAGACTGGAAATAATGAGGAAGATGAAATAATGAAAGAAATAATTGGAGACATTTTAGAAATGATAAAAGACTTGTAAGTAATAATGGAAATTGTAAAAACAGTCATAGCTAGACACATTATAGTGATTTGCAGAAGGTCAAAAACCAAGAGGAGATCTTCAGTTCAGTTCAGTTCAGTCGCTCAGTTATGTCTGACTCTTTCTGATCCCATGAATTACAGCACGCCAGGCCTCCCTGTCCATCACCAACTCCTGGAGTTCACTGAAACTAACGTCCATCGAGTCGGTGATGCCATCCAGCCGTCTCATCCTCTGTCGTCCCCTTGTCCTCCTGCCCCCAATCCCTCCCAGCATCAGAGTCTTTTCCAATGAGTCAGCTCTTCACATCAGGTGGCCAAAGTATTGGAGTTTCAGCTTCAACATCAGTCCTTCCAGTGAACACCCAGGACTGATCTCCTTTAGGGTAGACTGGTTGGACCTCCTTGCAGTCCAAGGGCCTCTCAAGAGTCTTCTCTAACACCATAGTTCAAAAGCATCAGTTTTTCAGCACTCAGCTTTCTTTATAGTCCAACTCTCACATCCATATATGACCACTGGAAAAACCATAGCCTTGACAAGATGGACCTTTGTTGGCATAGTAATGTTTCTGCTTTTTAACATGCTGTCTAGATTGGTCATAACTTTCCTTCCAAGGAGTAAGCGTCTTTTAATTTCCTGGCTGCAGTGATTTTGGAGCCCAAGAAAATAATGTCAGCCACTGTTTCCACTGTTTCTTCATCTATTTCCAAAGAGAAACAAGATTAATGGGATAATATTTATCCTTCTTTAGGTTTATCAACAGCAATGAAGAGCACAGAGTAAATGGAGAGAATTTACCATTCACAAAATCTCACTGAAAGAATTACCAATGAATTTATTTTATAAAGAAGAAAATCAAATCTGGAATAATAGAATGGGCTCTAGAGTAATGTGATATGAAGCAAATACAATAAGTTAATTAAAAAACATCTGATTACAAGGCCAAGGATTTGGTTGGCCTGCTAGAAGTTGTAGACTGTGTTAGCATATTAATGTTCTTGTGACAAGAGTATCGCCTCTTTTCGGTAACATGGTATAAGAAACTCTCCCTGAGAATACCAGTTCTTTGATGTACCAGCCTCCCTTTGTTGGAGTCATTATGAGATCGCAGGTGATGAGTAAACCTGGGCTGTAGCGTATATCAACCTGAGCACGATTGAACTAGGAGTGTTCAGATTCTAAGAACTGTCCCGTTCTCTGCTTTGCGCCTCTTCTGTGTGTGAAGTTCCCTGCATTGAGAAAGCTAGGAATAGGGCCAGCTTGGGATCCAGGTATTCTGGTTTTGAGTTCTAGAAGGCGAGCCCTCATCCGCTTCTAGAAATTTGATTGTCTCTGACCGCTTGTTCCTCCCTGTCCTCAGAGCCCACATTGATGTTTTCCGGGGAGTACCCAGCACGTGGGGAAGTGCAGGCTGAGGTGGGGGCCAGGGCCGTGCTAAGCTGTAAGGTAGCCCAGACAGAGATTGCATGATTCAAAGAGGGAAGAAGCTTGGAAATGTATGTGGAGGCCAGGGTCTGCACCTGGAGCCTGGTGGTGCAGCAGGTGAGCAAGGCAGAGCCTGAGGAGTCTGGTTGAAAAGTCGGGACCTGGAAGGCTTCCTTCCAACTCACTGTCAGAGGTGGGTTCCTCAGAAGCTTCTTAATGTTCCTCAAGTTAACTATTAGGGAGTGAGGGGTGTGTGATCATCCACCGTTTCCTCACAAAACTTACGACGTAGCAGCTGACAGGTTATTAATCATATGCCTAGGGCCAGATTCTATCAGTGCTTCTTGTCTATTTACTTGTGTAAGTTTCACAACCGCTTCAGGAAGAGGAATTCCCATTTTAAGATAAGGCACAAAAAGAAACTCCATAACTTGCCAAAGTTCGTATAGCCAGAGAAATACAGAGCCAGAGAAATACAGAGCCAGAGTTTAGCCCAATATTCTGAGGATTATTTTCTCTCAATATCAAATTACAGTTTAACAATCCACCTTCCAAACTATATTAAATTTTTTTTTTTAAAGAGACTATTCCACCACCTTCCAGATTCCATGTATTTTTGGAACATCAACTGTCAGATTTATCTTCCCTCAAGGTCCCATTTTTCTTTCCCTATTGTTTTTAAGATACTGTTTTTGACTTTCAGCAGTTTATATTGATGCACCTAGGTATGGTTTTCTTTGTATTCATCTTGGTTAAAATTCCAGAGCATTTTTGCCTTTGCTCAGTCATGGAGGAAGTTTTTCTCATGTGCCTCTCATGTATCTCTCTACCTCAATTCTTTTTCTCTCTTTCTCTCTACCTCAATTCTTTTTCTCTCTCTCCTTCAGTCGGGATGTTTCTTGAGCTCTGCCTTCTAGATCACTAGTTTTTATTCCTTTGTATCTAATCTGTTGTCAAATCCATTTATAGTATGTTTACTTTCAGTTCTATTTTCCCATTTTATAATTTATTTTGTTTAATTTCTTATCAAATCTATAGATTCTAGAGTTGGTAGTAAAATTTTTATATTTGATCTATTTTCTTTTCTTTCATATTAAAGAAATACTATCACGCTTATATATCAGCTTCCCAGGTGCAGGAGACACAAGAGACATGGGTTCAGTTCCTGAGTTGGGAAGATCCCCTGGAGGAGGAAATGGCAACCCACTCCAGTGTTATTGCCTGGGAAATCCTATGGATAGAGGAGCCTGGTGGGCTACAGTTCATGGAGTCGCTAAGAGTCAGATACAACTTAGCAACTGAGCACATGGACACATCATGATTATATCCTGGTCTGATAGCCATAAAACTGATCATCTAATATTGCCTTTTAAAAAATTCCTATTTACTCCTGTCCTTGGCATGCCAGTGAATTTTCAGTTGATGGTCAGATATTGGCTTTTTTGAACATGGATGATGTTATCTTACTTTAGAAAGAGGATCAGTATTTCTTTTGCTAGGGATAAAGGAAACAACTAAGAATTTTAGTCTGTCCCGGCACTGCACTGACTCAAGGCTGCATTGACGTTTTGATCAGGGTCGTCTGTCTCTGGTTGGCTTCTAGTCCTGGGCATCCTCCAAGGATTCCTGCAGAGACTGGGGGCAGGGGTGAGGGTCTCCTTCCAAGCAGAGACTCAACCCTATCTTTGTCTCTCTGTTAATGCAAGGTGCTAAAATGTCTGCTATACTTTTCAGAGATCTGCTTAGCTTCATAGTCCCCTGGGTCAGGCAGCTGGGGAAATCATCAAACATCTTGGGGGAAATGTGACTGAGTGTGGGGCTCAATTCCTCAAAGTCTCTTGTCCCTGGAGGCTTGCCTCCTCAGTCTCTAACTTCATCTCTATTCACACAAGGTGTCCGCAGCATGGTCAGTATTCCTGTTTCATAGTAGCGACCCTATACCTTTTATTGTCATGCTGTACCAAGGAGCAGCGATGTCCACAGGAGAAAATCAGATCCCCAGTGTGGTTCTAAAAGTGCAATTCCCGTTTACCTTCCTCACTCATTCCATATCTTTCCCTTTAGGAGAGCCCTGGGTCTCATCTCTGTTATAGGGACCCACTCAGCTTTCTTCATGGCTACCTCCCTTCTGTATTTAACCTTCACCTAAACAACACTCCTTAGCAAGGCTTGCTCTGACTGCCATATCTAAACCACCAATCAGTCCCTTTTCTCTAGCATATCACTTACTTCATCACAGCACTCAGCTTAGCATTCCATCATTGTCAGGTTTATACATTTATCTTTCCTCAATAGAAAGTAGGCTCTATAAGAACAGAGACTGTGTCGTACACATTTCCAGCTGTGATGTAGCGTCCCAAGCTACCACTATAGTGCCTGCAGAGAATAGACCCTTCATTGACATTAGTTTCATCAGTGATTGAGTGAATAAGTGAATGACTGCATCTCTAGCATGGAATCTCTGCGATCCTCTCTGTATTTATTTAAATTTGATGGCATATGCACAGTTATTAAAATTGGTGATATAAGCTGTCGGCAAGGATGTGGAGAACTGGAACTCCACACACTTATGTTGGCAGCGTAAGTTGGTAAAACAGTTTTGGTAAACTGGAAATATCTGCGAAAGCCAAAAGCAGATGCTTCTGTGTTCCAGAAGTTGTAGTGCTCTAAAAGATACATGAAAGAATGTTTATAGCAACTTCACACATCATATCGCCACATTGGAAGCAACCCAAATGAACTATAAGAGGAAAGGGAGAAAATAGATTGTGGTGCTTGCTCATACAACAGATCCTGTCCATCGGTATGAAAGAACAGGCTGCTGCCGCATGCATAGCATAGATAGATCTTACAGGCATTATGCTGAGTGGAAGAAAACAGACCCAAAGAACATACAATGTTTAATTCCATTCATGTGAAATTAAAGAACAGGTAAAAGTAGTTGATGGTGATAAAGGTCAAAAGGAGACTTGTGGGGAATGGTCAGTAGTGAATGGGGAGCTGGAAATGTTGTCTGTTGATGGAAGAAGCACAAGCTGGAATCAAGATTGCTGGGAGAAGTATCAATAACCTCAGATATGCAGATGACACCACCCTTATGGCAGAAAGTGAAGAGGAACTAAAAAGCCTCTTGATGAAAGTGAAAGAGGAGAGTGAAAAAGTTGGCTTAAAGCTCAATATTCAGAAAACTAAGATCATAACATCTGGTCCCATCACTTCATGGGAAATAGATGGGGAAACTGTCAGACTTTATTTTGGGGGTTCCAAAATCATTGCAGATGGTGATTGCAGCCATGAAATTAAAAGAGGCTTATTCCTTGGAAGGAAAGTTATGACCAACCTAGATAGCATATTCAAAAGCAGAGACATTACTTTGCCAACAAAGATCCATCTAGTCAAGGCTATGGTTTTTCCTGTGGTCATGTATGGATGTGAGAGTTGGACTGTGAAGAAAGCTGAGCGCTGAAGAATTGATGCTTTTGAACTGTGGTGTTGGAGAAGACTCTTGAGAGTCCCTTGGACTGCAAGGAGATCCAACCAGTCCATTCTGAAGGAGATCAGTCCAGGGTGTTCATTGGAAGGACTGATGTTGAAGCTGAAACTCCAGTACTTTGGCCACCTCATGTGAAGAGTTGATTCACTGGAAAAGACTCTGATGCTGGGAGGGATTGGGGGCAGGAGGAGAAGGGGACAACAGAGGATGAGATGGCTGGATGGCATCACTGACTCGATGGATGTTAGTTTCAGTGAACTCCGGGAGTTGGTGATGGACAGGGAGGCCTGTTGTGCTGCAATTCATGTGGTCACAAAGAGTCGGACACGACTGAGCAACTGAACTGAACTGAACTGATGTGTTTTGGTCACATGGGGATGGGTACACCTAAACTTTATTGAGCTGTAAATGAATTCATGTACTTTACATATGCGTTATACCTTGAAAAACGTGGACTTGTTTGTGGGGAATGTATCATATGCCTGGTTCTGGGGATAAAGGAGCACACAATTCAGCCTGTCCACCAGGGGTGACTGTCATGTGGGGAGGACGATGAACTAGCTGTGACAGATGCTGGGATAACCTCGGCCGCCTTCTCCCAGCCTTAGGAATTACTTTTGAGTTAGAACATGACTGTAATACACGTGAGGTTCTGACATAGGAGACATATCAGACTCTTTACCTGTGCACCCTTCTGGGCTTAGGGCATCACTGGCTCCAAGGAGAAAATTTCCTGAACCCTGAAGTTTTGGTCTCATAAGCTGGTGTGGGCTTCCCAGGTGGTGCTAGAGGAAAAGAATCTGCCTGCCCATGCAGGAGAAACCAGAGATGTGTGTTCGATCCCTGGGTCAGGTAGATCCCCTGGAATAGGATCCAATTTGTGTTTCTGACACAGTGTATCCCTTTCTGTGCCCAGAGTCCTCTGCAGTGTTTATCAAGGGGCAGTCAATGCATAAGGAGGTGCAGGCCGTGGCGGGGGCAAGTGCCACGCTGAGCTGCGAGGTGGCCCAGGCCCAGACGGAGGTGACGTGGTACAAGGACGGCAAGAAGCTGAGTGCGAGCTCGAAAGTGCGTGTGGAAGCCAAGGGCTGCACCCGGCAGCTGGTGGTGCAGCAGGCGGGCAAGGCGGACGCCGGGGAGTACAGCTGCGAGGCCGGGGGCCAGAAGGTCTCCTTCCGCCTGGACGTCACAGGTCAGTTTGGAGGTAGTAAGTTAGCCTTATGTGGAGGTGATGGGATGGGCTTGCACCCCTGACAGACCCGATGATCTTTCCCCTAGACTTCATCTCTTTTGGTCTTCTGTCCTCCCACCCCCATTTTCATACCCAAGGCTGAGCAAAGGGCGCTGGATGGGAGGGTGTGAACAGAAGGGAGAAGGGCGATCTGTAAAGCCAGAGTGGCGTTTCCACACAGTGATGCACGGTCGTCAGTTCCCAGCATCTGCCCAGGGTCGTCTGGGCGTTCCCTGGTGTCTGGGCCTCTGGTTCTGTCTTGCACTTGGAGTCTGATGTAAACCAGATGCCTTTCAACTGTGGGTATGTGAATTTGCTCCTCTTGGCTGTCCTGACAACTCCTAGCTGCCCCACCCAGCAATGCGTGTGGGTTCACACTAGGAGAGGTGTTTGAATTTCATTAAACCAGGACCAGGGGAAATTTTTGCCGCATAGGTTTGGACTTATCTCAAGAGCAAACTATAGATTACCGGAGTTTTAAGTGGTCTGGACACTCTTTCTTCCTTGCACGTGGATATTGAAGTTAACTGTATATCTATAGGACTTCCGAGATGGCTCAGTGGGTAAAGAATCTGCCTGCAATGGAGGAGATGCAGGTTCAATCCCTGAGTCAGGAAGACCTCCTGGAGGAGGGAATGGCAACCCACTCCAGTATTCTTGCCTGGAGAATCCCATGGGCAGAGGAGCCCGGTGAGCTGCAGTCCATAGTTTTGCAAAGAGTCAGACATGACTGAAGCTATTCAGCATGCATGCATGTGTATCTATATGTAACAAAATCTAGGTCCATTTTTCTTGTAATATGTGTGCAAAGTAAATAGAGCAGAAAATTGGTCAGTATGTGCCTGAAACATGTGAGGTCTGCAATTCTCTTTTCAAAGCAAATATTGATTCCTTTTTTTCTTCTATTAGAACATTCTATGTCAGAATTCTGCTTGGAGTCTGATTTATAGATTTAGACTTGGAAAGGAATAGTTGCTTCTCCTATATCAGCATGTATGTATCTTTAAAAAAAATTGTATTTTAGAAGAATATAGCAATTTTTTTCATGGCAATAAATATGAAAGCTTATGAGAAATTGATTGGATTTTAGGAAACTGTCTTAGGAGTGACACAAGAAACATTCAACTCAGATAGTTCTATAATCTTTTAAGTGATTAGAGCCGTAGTGAAAAATCTGCTAGGAAATGATCTAATCCTGGTAGTTTACGCTGGTAAATTATATGAAATACTTTGGGAAAAATCCATGTTCAGGGAAATTTTTCTGAAGACTACAGTCTCTGATTTGCTTCATGTAGATTGTGTAACATTGATACTTATAGCTGACAAGGACAGTAGTAAGAATTAAAATTACAGACCTATCTGTTATGGATATCAAGGCTAAAATATGAAACAAAATACTATCCAAATAAATTCAGCAGTATATTAAGAGGAAAACTGAAAATGCATTGTGATGAAAGCAACAGCCAGAAATGCCAAATTGTTGAAACGCTGGAAACATCACAAATCAATCTGTATACAACACGCAGGACAAAGGATTTGATGAGATTTGGCATTATAAATGCAGAAGAAATGTTTAATAAAATTAGCATCAATTCATGCCATAAAATTCTTAACATATTATAATTAAAACTGTTTTTTCTTAATCTGACAAGTGATGTTGTAGACAAACAAGCTAATTGCACATAGAAAAGTGAAAGTTTGAAAGCTTTGCTTATGAGATAGGGAGCCAGACAAGGCAACCAGCTGTCACTGTTTTTATTTGACATTCTACAAAACAGTTAAGACAAAAACAAAGCAAAAGAGTGAAAAAATAAAAGTGAAATTCACGGATAATACGATTTATCCAAAAGATAAATTATGAGACCTAATAAGATAATTAAGAATGATTACCATATAAAAAATCAACATGAAGTAGACACTTCTGTATCTACATGGTAGCAACAAACATCTAAAAGTGAAATTTCAAAAGAGTTACAATAGAATAAAAAGAATCATTTTCTAATTCCAGGTCTAATAAAAAGTGCTGAGAGATGCTTGGGGAGGATTATTAAAATTTTTTTTGAGAGAGAGATGGGAAGTTCTAAAGAGGTAGAAATCTGTGGAAGAATAAACAATTTTCAATACCAATTAAAATTCAAAAAAATGTTTCTTTAGTGGGGATTTTGAAAATTGACAAGTTGCAAAGAGCATGTACAGTCAATTACTCTTGAGGAAGAGCAAAGGTGATTTATTTGCTATGCCAAGTATCAACTGGTATAAAGCTACAGTAGTGAATAGAATAGTGCCTAGTTGAAAGGATAGATGACCAAAGGGCCAGAGATCTCATACACAGACCTGTGCATGAATGGATGACCACATTCCCTTTCTCCTCTTCAAAAAATGTGGAATAGCGAGAGGGGTAGAGACAGCATGGTTTTAATAAATGTTGCTTGAACCATTTAACCATATAGAAAAAAGATTAGACCAGTAACTCATACCACACATAGTCAGCTCCTGTTGAGTTAGAGACCATGGAATTAAAGGGAAAAATCATAGATGACAAGATAGATGGTTTTGATTAATTTAGGATAAAGGTGATTTCTTAGAATACAAATGCACTAACCATGATGAAAGAAATTTAAGACACTTGAGTACCTTAAAACTAAACATGCAGATTCATCAGAAGACAGCATGAATTAGTAAAAGGCATACCACTCAGATATGAAAGCTGTTTAGAACACACATTCTTGTCAGTGCCTAGCATTTAAATACAAAAAAGTTCCTTAAAGTGAACACATGAACGACAGTCGATGCTGTTGAAAATAGGGCAGAAATTTTGAACAATGACAACACGGAACAGCAAACACTGATGAACAAAACATTAGAAAAGGTTCTTGAGTTTGAGTCATCAGGAAAAATGCGTAAGACAGAGGAGGTAACACCCACTCCCACCAGTTTGCCAGCAGTGAGAACAGGTGAAGGTGGAGCCTCAGGAAATCTCATTCATTGCAAATGAGAACATGGGCTGCACATTCCGGTGGAAAAGATTCTAGCCTTATATAGGAAGTCTCGGAATGTACATATCATAACCCTACAATTCCCATCCTATTGGTACGCGGGCAGAAGATTTGAATAGTGTCACCAGAAAGAAGAAATGGCGAACCCAGTCCTAAGGGGAAAGTTGCTTAGCTTCTTCATTCCTCAGACAAAGACAAAGAAAGCAACAGGGAGGTGCAGAAGCTCCCTAGATTGCCATCATTGACGATAGTAAGAGTAGGCAAGGGCGCTGAGCCTCAGCCATCTCCATGGACTGCAGATGAAAAGTTCCTGCCTGCACTTTATGGAGAAGACTGTGGGTGCATCTAGAAAGTTTGGGAAATACTTGCCTTGTGACCCTACTGATGCCAGTAGTAGGGGATGAGTCTGATCCAAAGGCCACCACATCCTGAACCAGCTCACATGGACAGCTCACATGTAGGAGAATGCATAAATTATGTCACTTGTTGCTGAGAAAGTTTGGGGGAACCTCTGCAGGGCACAAGACTGGTGAAGATCCCCGAGAAATTTCCAGCCCCATTTCCCCCTCCTCCTACTCCCAACTCCTCATCCCTATTCTTTGTCCGGGGCTGCCCTCCTGACTGAGCTGGGGTCTCTGACCCTGTGTATCCCCTCTGTCCCCAGAGCCCCCGGTGGTGTTCGCCAAGGAGCAGCCGGCACGCAGTGAGGTGCAGGCCGTGGCGGGGGCGAGTGCCACGCTGAGCTGCGAGGTGGCCCAGGCCCAGACGGAGGTGACGTGGTACAAGGACGGCAAGAAGCTGAGTGCGAGCTCGAAAGTGCGTGTGGAGGCCAAGGGCTGCACCAGGTGGCTGGTGGTGCAGCAGGCGGGCAAGGCGGACGCCGGGGAGTACAGCTGCGAGGCCGGGGGCCAGAAGGTCTCCTTCCGCCTGGACGTCACAGGTCAGTCCTGGAGGAGGGTGCTGAGCTAGGCCGTGTGCAGGAGATGAGGGGACCCGCTTCAAGCCTCACCAGACTTGAGTGCCCTTGCCTGTGACCTTCATCTCTTGAAGCCTCCCTGTCTTCCATGTGTCACACGGATACCCATGTGGGCCTGGGGGGATGACTGGGGAGGGGGTGCCTGGAGAAGAGGGGCTGTGTCTCTCCACCTGTCTGCATTCAGTGAGGCTCGGCTGCAGTGTCTTAGCACATGCCCTGGATCTTCCTGTTGTTCCTAGTGCCGAGACCCCCGACTCTCCCTGATGATTTGGTACTGATGCAGACCTAGAGACATGTGACTCTCCTCCCATCATGTGTCTTTCTTCACAGCCACCACATGCCCTAATCTGACACCTCACACAGGTTCTTGGTTTGCCTGAGGTGATACAATTTCATTGTTCCTGGATTACGGGAGATATTGGTCACACAGTCCTACTTGAAATTCTTTAGGAGTGAGCATTCGATGATCAATTTTTAAGTTTCTGGGTAGTCCTTTCTTCCTTTTCCCGGATGTAGAGGCCCCAGTTTCCTGTAGGTACCAAGAAATTGGTCCATGCTTTCTTGTCACCCTTAGAAAGAGAAGAAAGGAAGGATGATTGGTGTGTCATTTAGGTTCTTATATCAGATGTGATTTTGCATTTGTCTGCAAATGATTCAGATGTTCTGAGTCAGTATTCCTCTTGGCATTACATTGATGGATTTAGGAATGGAAAGGAAAAATTTGCTTCTGCTACATTAGTAGGCTTTGCTAATGGGGAGTTACTGTCCTAGCAGCCTCTGACCAGCAAAGCAGTCTTGTATTTCATTCCATTTTCCTAATGGTGTTTTGCTGAAAGTTTTAATTTTTGTTTCAGGTTTTAAGGATTCATTAACAAAAGAAACCACTTGTTATACACAAATATACAATTTCAATATTTAATAGAGAATTATCTGTCTTACTTTGAATAAGAAGAAGTGAAGTCACTCAGTCGTGTCCCACTACTCTTTGAGACCCCATGGTTCTTCCATCCGTGGGATTTCTAGGCAAGAGTACTGGAGTGGGTTGCTATTTCCTTCTCCAGGGGATCTTCCCAACCCAGATATCGAACCTGGATCTCCCGCACTGCAGGCAGACTCTTTACCATCTGAGCCACCAGGAGAGCTCAAGAAACAACATTCAATAAAGAACCATTACAAGAAAAGAGTGAAGGAGGGTAACAGTACATACATCACCAAATTGCGTTTTTACTGACATCCGGACTCAAACAGCGCTAGGAAATCCTGTTTAACAGCGCTCTGGAGTCTCAATTGGGAACATGTCTCAGGCAGCTCATCTGCTCCATGGGTGAGACTTCAGATTACAGTTTGGGGGTTCCTGTTTATAACGCCTGGCTGCAAAGGAGTAAATTGCAGCTTTGGTTTTACGTTAATTGTGTTTTACAAAGCTGTTTGTTTTGCAAAGCTTGGAAGGTTGTTAAGTCTCAGGTATGGTTGGCCAGACACCCTCCAGGCTCAAGAATCCCTTGATCTGCCCTCTCTCTTATCTATGGTGTTGCTGGGCTTGTACTCACATCTGGCACATAGTCAGGCCTATGTCTGGGCAGGTCAGAAGCAAAGTCAGAGGTCTACTTTGCTTTCTTGTCTTTGAAGCCTGAACTAAATTACTTTCATTTAATTTCCCTAACAGATGGTCAGTGAGTATCTCTGTTTCAGCCATGAAGCAGAAGAACTGGAAGAGAGCCTTCCAATTCTTAGGCCGTCTAAGAATTGGAAGAGAGCCTTCATGCTGAGTAGGGGTGGGCCGCCATCCTCCATTGACTTGTAGGTCCGAACATCTAACACTTTGTGACCATGGCAGATAGGAAGATTTGTGGGTGTGTGTTTATACCCTAGATCCCACCATGCATCCTTGGAAGATGTGGTTTTCAGAGCATGTTAGAGTATTCTAAGGTAAAACCATTGAGCAGCTATGAAATGTGGCTAAATCCTAGTAAACGATGAACATGGGCACAAGAAGACAGAGAAGAGTTGAAGAGCTGCATGACTTGTCCATCAGGAGGACCAATAATGATAAGTTTTCTCAGCCCCATAGTTCTCTGGTAAACTATACAAAATGGGAGACGTATTCTTCCATGCTTGTGCATTTGGTCCTAGAGAAAGATAAAGGAGATATACTCCGTAACTCTCTCTGTGAACATAACATCAGTACCAAAATCACACAAGAAAGGCAGGAAGAATGAAATTTGAGACCAGCGTGCTATGAGTAACAAGGCCAAAATTGTAAATTAAATGTTAGCAGAAGGAATTCAGCGATGTATCCAAGGGTTAGAGATTGCTGATGGAAGTCCAAGTCTAAGATTGCCCTTTGGAGTTAACCTTGACAACGTTAATAGATAGAAAGCTCGACTTTGAGAGATTGAATGCAGAAAGACATGATCGTCTCCATGAGTACAGAGTCAGTCTTGGGAGATTGTTCCTTTCTAAGAATTTGTCCATCTCTTCCAAGCTGTTCATTTTATTGGCATACAGTTGCTTGTAGTAGTCTTTTATGATCCTTTGTATTTGTGTGGTGTCTGATGTAACTTCTTCATTTTCATTCTGATTTTATTGATTTATCTCCCTTTTTTTTTCTTGATGAATCTGGCTAAAGGTTTATCAATTTTCTTTATCTTTTCAAAGAACTAGCCTTTAGTTTCCAGAGAAGGCAATGGCACCCCACTCCAGTACTCTTGCCTGGAAAATCCCATGGATGGAGGAGCCTGGTGGGCTGCAGTCCATGCGGTCGCTGAGAGTTGGATACAACTGAGCGACTTCCCTTTCACTTTTCACTTTCATGCACTGGAGAAGGAAATGGCAACCCACTCCAGTGTTCTTGCCTGGAGAATCCCAGGGACGGGGGAGCCTGGTGGGCTGCCGTCTATGGGGTCACAGAGTCAGACACGACTGAGCGACTTAGCAGTAGTAGTAGTAGCCTTTAGTTTCATTGATCTTTGTCATCATTTTCTTTGTCTCTTTTTCATTTATTTCTACTCTAATCCTTAGGATTTATTTCTTCTTTACAAAATTTAGATTTTGTTTGTTCTTCTTTCTCTAATTGTTTTAGGCATAAGGTTAGGTTGTTTATTTGAGATTTTTCTTGTTTCTTGAGGTAAGATTGTATTGCTATAAACTTCCCTCTTAGAACTGCTTTTGCTGCATGCGTTAGGTTTTGGATCATTGTGCTTTCATTTTCATTTGTCTCTAGATATTTTTGATTTCCTCTTTGATTTCTTTATTGATTCATTGGCTGTTCAGTAGCATGTTGTTTAGCTTCCATGTGTTTGTATTTTTAATAGTTTTTTTCCCTTGTAGTTTATTTCTAATCGCATAGCATTGCTATTGGAAAAGGTGCTTTCAGTTTTTAAGTGCTTTCATTGAAAAGATTATTTCAGTTTTCTTAAATTTCCAAGGCTCATCTTGTGGCCCAGCATATGGTCAATCCTGGAGAATGTTCTGAGTGCACTTGAGAAGAAAGTGTAGTTTGGTGCTTTTGGATGAAATGCTCTGTAAATATCAATTAAGTCCATGTGGTCTAATGTGTGATTTAAGGCCTGTGTTTCCTATTAGTTTTCTGCCTGGATGATCTGCCCATTGATAAAAGAGGTGTGTTAAGTCCCATTATTACTCTGTTACTGTTGATTTTCCCTTTGTGGTTGCTAGTATTTGCCTTACATATTGATGTGCTGCTATGTTGGATGCATATAGATTTACAATTGTTGTATCTTCTTTTAGAGTGATCCTTTGATCATTAGATTAGATGAGCTGGTTGGGTGGCATCACCAACCTGATGAACATGAGTTTGAGTAAGCTCCGGGGAGTTGGTGATGGACAGGGATGCCTGGTGTGCTGCAGTCCATGGGGTCACAAAGAGTCGGACACGACTAAGCCACTGAACTGAACTGAACTTTAATTGTTATGTAGTGTCCTTCTTTATCTCTTACAACAGTCTTTGTTTTAAAATCTGTTTTGTCTGAGCATTACCACTCCAGCTTTGTTACGATTTCCATTTGCATGGGATATCTTTTCCCATCCCCTCACTCTCAGTCTGAGGTGGGTCTCTTGACAGCGTTTGCACGGGTCTGGTGTCTGTGTCCACTCAGCCAGTCTGTGTCTTTTGGTTGATGCCTTTATTCCATTTACATTTAAGGCAGTTATCACTATGTGTGCTCTCGTCACCATTTTCTCAATTGTTTTTGTTTGTTTTGTGGGTCTTTTTTCTTCTTTCGCGTTTCCTGCCTAGAGAAGTTCCTTTAGCATTTGCTATCAGGCGGATGCGGTGGTGCTGACTTCTCTTAACTTTTTCTTGTCCGTAAAGCTTTTGATTTCTCCGTGAAATCAGAAGTGGAGCCTTGCTGTGTAGAGTACTTTTGATTATAGTTTCTTCTCTTCCGTCCTTTTAAGAGTGTTGTGCTTCTGTTGTCTGCCCTCTGGTGGATGAGGCTGTCTAAGAGGCTTGTGCACACTTCATGATGGTAGAGACTGATGGTGGGTGGAACTGGGTCTTGCTCTGGTTTGCAGGGCAGCGTTCAGTAACTTCAGTCTGCTTCTTTGCTGATGGGTGGGGCTGCGCTCCCTGTTAGTTTTTTGAGCTGAGGTGATTCTTGCCGGGCATCCACAGGCTCTAGGGTAGGGCTAACGGCAGAGACCTCCAGGAGGGCTCACGCCTGCAGGTACTTCCTTGGATAGCTGCTGTTAGTACTGTTATCTCCGTGGTGAGCCACTGCCAACCCACACCTCTGCGGGGGACCGGCTAATGCTAGCAGGCAGGTCTGGTTCACTCTCCTGTGGGGTCACTGCTCCTTTCCCCCGGGTCCTGATGTGCCCAGGATTTTGTGTGTGCCCTCCAGGAGTAGAGCTTTTGTTTCCTCAGGGCCTTTGGACATCTGCAGTCAAATCCTTCAGGTTAGATTCCCTGGGGATTAGTAGTCTCATTGGCAAATCCCAGGGGTGGGCACCTTCACAACAGTGGGAGAACCTCTGGTGTAATTCTTTTCTAGACCGTGGGTTACCCTCCTGGTGGATATGGGATTTTCTTTTATCATGACTGCACTCCTCCTACCATCTTGTTGTGGCTTCTCCTTTGTCTTTGGACTTGCGGTGTCTTTATTGGTGGGTTCAAGCCTAGTCCTGCTGATGGCTGTTCAACAGTTAGTTGTGATTTTGGTTCTCTTCCAGGAGGAGGTGAGTGCACATCCACTCTGCTATCTTGACCTAATCTCCATGAGTACAAACCAAATTGTTGATTAAACTTGAATGTTATACACTAAGAAAAAAGTGTTGATGATACTGATCACCAGTTCCCACCATAAAATTCTTAGCAAATGTATAAAAGTATTCTTTTTAAAAATTAATATTATATAATTCATTCAACAACAACAAAAACAGCAAGATGTGTCTGGAAATATTTGATGTGAGAGACGATAAATGTAGGGCTCTCCAACCACTGAGTTGAGTAACGAGGAAATAAAATCAACAGCAAATAGTTCTGAAGAACTCAAAGTGAAATTTGCTGATGATGTGATGATTAACTCAGACAATCTCAGAGATAAATTATTAGATTGTGTATAATTCTAGAGTAGAATCAGTATGTAAAAAATCAATATGCAGAAAACATTTCTGCGTATAAGTCCTGGCAAAGAATGCTTGGCAAATGAAATTTGTGTGACAAAGTTAGAGTAGTATAATTGTATCGTGAGTCTGATTTCAGGTCTGATAGAAGTTGCTAAGAGGATGTGTGTGGGGAAATTATTCAAGATTCTTGAGAGGCAGAGTTGAAATAGGGGTAGAAGTCTGAGGGAGAGATCAAAAATTATTATTAAAAATCAAGATGGAAAAAGTATGTTTCTGATTGTCAGATGAAAGAATAGCAGGCAGATTCCAAAGATATGGTACAGTCAATAGGCTGTTTCCTTGAAGAATGTTCAGAGGGAGCATTTACTGGTACCCAATGTTCAGTTCAGTCGCTCAGTCATGTCCGACTCTGCGACCCCATGAATCGCAGCACGCCAGGCCTCCCTGTCCATCACCAACTCCTGGAGCCCACTCAGATTCACGTCCATCGAGTCAGTGATGCCATCCAGCCATCTCATCCTCGGTCGTCCCCTTCTCCTCCTGCCCCCAATCCCTCCCAGCATCAGAGTCTTTTCCAATGAGTCAACTCTTCGCATGAGGTGGCCAAAGCACTGGAGTTTCAGCTTTAGCATCATTCCTTTCAAAGAAATCCCAGGGCTGATCTCCTTCAGAATGGACTGGTTGGACCTCCTTGTAGTCCAAGGGACTCTCAAGAGTCTTCTCCAACACCACAGTTCAAAAGCATCAATTCTTCGGCACTCAGTCTTCTTCACAGTCCAACTCTCACATCCATACATGACCACTGCAAAAACCATAGCCTTGACTAGATGGACCTTAGTCGGCAAAGTAATGTCTCTGCTTTTCAATATGCTATGTAGGTTGATCATAACTTTTCTTCCAAGGAGTAAGCATCTTTTAATTTCCTGGCTGCAATCACCATCTGCAGTGATTTTGGAGCCCCCAAAATAAAGTCTGACACTGTTTCCACTGTTTCCCCATCTATTTCCCATGAAATGATAGGACCAGATGCCACGATCTTCGTTTTCTGAATGTTGAGCTTTAAGCCAACTTTTTCACTCTCCTCTTTCACTTTCATCAAGAGGCTTTTAGTTCTTCTTCACTTTCTGCCATAAGAGTGGTGTCATCTGCATATCTGAGGTTATTGATATTTCTCCTGGCAATCTTGATTCCAGCTTGTGTTTCTTCCAGTCCAGCGTTTCTCATGATGTACTCTGCATATAAGTTAAATAAGCACAGTGACAATATACAGCCTTGATGTACTCCTGGTCCTGTTTGGAACCAGTCTGTTGTTCCATGTCCAGTTCTAACTGTTGCTTCCTGACCTGCATATAGGTTTCTCAAGAGGCAGGTTAGGTGGTCTGGTATTCCCATCTCTTTCAGATTGTTCCACAGTTTGTTTTGATCCACACAGTCAAAAGCTTTGGCATAGTCAATAAAGCAGAAGTAGATGCTTTTCTGGAACTCTCTTACTTTTTCGATGATCTGGCGGATCTTGGCAATTTGATCTCTGGTTCCTCTGCCTTTTCTAAAACCAGCTTGAATATCAGGGAGTTCATAGTTCACGTATTGCTGAAGAGAATACGTGGAGAATTTTCAGCTTGGAGAATTTTCAGCATCACTTTACTGGCTTGGAGAATTGTCAGCATCACTTTACTAGCATGTGAGATGAGTGCAGTTGTGCGGTAGTTTGAGCATTCTTTGGCATTGCCTTTCTTTGGGATTGGAATGAAAACTAACCTTTTCCAGTCCTGTGGCCACTGCTGAGTTTTCCAAATTTGCTGGCATATTGAATGCAGCACTTTCACAGCATCATCTTTCAGCATTTGAAACAGCTGAACTGGAATTCCATCACCTCCACTAGCTTTGTTTGTAGTGATGCTTTCTAAGGCCCACTTGACTTCACATTCCGGGATGTCTGGCTCTAGATGAGTGATCACACCATCGTGATTATCCAGGTCGTGAAGATCTTTTTTTTTACAGTTCTGTGTATTCTTGCCACCTCTTCTTAATATCTTCTGCTTCGGTTAGGTCCATACCATTTCTGTCCTTTATTGAGCCCATCTTTGCATGAAATGTTCCCTTGGTATCTCTAATTTTCTTGAAGAGATCTCTAGTCTTTCCCATTCTGTTCTTTTCCTCTATTTCTTTGCATTGATCACTGAAGAAGGCTTTCTTATCTCTTCTTGCTATTCTTTGGAATTCAGATGTTTATATCTTTCCTTTTCTCCTTTACTTTTTGCCTTTCTTCTTTTCACAACTATTTGTAAGACCTCCCCAGATAGCCATTTTGCATTTTTACATTTCTTTTCCATGGGGATGGTCTTGATCCCTGTCTCCTGTACAGTGTCACAAACCTCATTCCATAGTTCATCAGGCGGTCAATCTATCAGATCTAGTCCCTTAAATCTATTTCTCACTTCTACTGTATAATCATAAGGGATTTGATTTAGGTCATACTTGAATGTCTAGTGGTTTTTCCTACTTTCTTCAATTTAAGTCTGAATTTGGCAATAAGGAGTTCATGATCTGAGCCACAGTCAGCTCCTGGGCTTGTTTTGTTGACTGTATACAGCTTCTCCATCTTTGGCTGCAAAGAATATAATCAGTCTGATTTTGGTGTTGACCATCTAAGGCTGCAATTTTCAAGATAAGGGGATTCCAGTGCAGAGGAGCAGAATAGTGAGCTCAGAAACAGTTCCTTGCATGAATGGATTTTTGCACCAGCCATCCTCCTTCCCGACCTTCCACATGTTCCACTTGTTACTCTGTTGTCTATCAGAGAAGTTGAGAAAGGATATGGTCTTCAAATATTATGGTTGCATCACTGAAAACTATACAGAAAACTTAAGTTGTAATAGCAATTCACACCACACACAAAAGTAAATGTGTAGTAAATTAGAAACCTCAGCATAAAGGGTAAAACCCAAAAAACCCTCAGATGATATTTTTAGAGATTTAAGGTAAGGAAAGATTTCTTAAATAGAACACAGTACTCTATAATGAAAGATGAGAAGCTGTGAAAACTACTGAAAGGAAAAGGTTTGATTTATCAGAGGAATCGATCAAAGAGTAAAAGTGGTAGTAACATAGTTGGAAAGATCCTTAAATCCTGTGACATTCTCTGGTGTTTAAATGGTTAAAGAGCAGCCACAGGTGAAGCAAGAAAAGAGAGAGCCTACTATCGGTAGTTGTGAGAAGCTTTGAATAGTGTTGCTAGGAAGGAGAACACGTCACAGTGAGTGAACCCAGTGCTAAGGGAAAGGGGTTCAGCTTCCTCAGTCCTCATGCAGTGTAAAAAGAGCCACGGGGAGGTGTAAGCACTCCCAGCAGATTGCCATCAGCTGACAACAGTAAGAACAGGAAAGAGTGCTGAACCAACTCATGGACTGCAGGTGAAAAGCCCTGCATAGTAGTAGGGAGAAGACTGTGGGGCCATCTAAGAAGGTTAGGAATGTTGCCTCATGACCCTGCTGAAGCCAGGAGCAGGGAATCTTTTCCTATGGCTCCCTCTGGACTAGCTCAAAAGAACCCATGGGAGAATGTTTAAATTGTCTTTTCCTGAGAAACTCAGGTGCCCTCATTAGGGCACAGGGCTGGTGCCGAGTCACCAGCAGTCTCCAGCCCCATTGCCCCTTCTCATCACCCCACACCCCACCTCCCCATCCAGGTCATCGTTGCGCGGGGCTGCCATCCTGACTGAGCTGGGGTCTCTGACCCTGTGTGTCCCTCTCTGTCCCCAGAGCCCCCGGTGGTGTTCGGCCAAGGAGCAGCCGGCACGCAGTGAGGTGCAGGCCGTGGCGGGGGCGAGTGCCACGCTGAGCTGTGAGGTGGCCCAGGCCCAGACAGAGGTGACGTGGTACAAGGACGGCAAGAAGCTGAGTTCGAGCTCGAAAGTGCATGTGGAGGCCACAGGCCGCAGGCGGCGGCTGGTGGTGCAGCAGGCGGGCAAGGCAGACGCCGGGGAGTACAGCTGTGAGGCCGGGGACCAGAAGGTGTCCTTCCACCTGGACGTCACAGGTCAGTCCTGGAGGAGGGCGCTGAGCTTTAGCCTGTGTGCAGGTGATGAGGGGACTCGCTTCCAGCCTCACCAGATGTGTGTGCACTTACCTGGTGCTTTTATCTCTTCGTATCTCCCTGTCTCCCATGCCTCACCTTGACACCTGTCTGGGCTCAGGGGTGGGTGGATGGAGAGGAGGGTGGGGGTTGAAAGAAGAGGGGTTGTTTCTGTCTACCTGTTTCCAGGCAGTGGGGCTCAGTCACACTGTCTTAGCACCTGCCCAGAACGGTCCTGCTGTTCCTGGATCGGGACCCTGACTCTCCGGAAGCTTGGGGCTGGAGTAGATGTGGGATGTGGGACTTTCCTCTCATCAGATGTCTTTTTGATGGCCACCGCTTGTCCTCATCCAGGACCTCGTGTAGGTTCTTGATCTGAGCTGTTTCAATTTGATGAATCCCAGATTCATCAAAAATTCATCAAAATTCATTATTTTGGGGGGAGGCGAATATTAGCCATGTGACCTTGGAATGATTTCAGGAGTGAACTTTGAATGATCAAATATTAGCTTTCTGGCAGGCCCGTCCTCCCTTTTGCTTGATGTGGAAGCTCTTACTGGCTGTAGGTAGCAAGAAATTGGCCCATGTTTTCTTGTCACATCCTTGAAAAGGGAATTAGAAAGGGTGATATGTATAGTCACCATTGCTATTCAGGGTGATCATCGTAGATAAAATATGGTTTCTCCACTGGCTTCGAAGGTTGGATGACCCAGGTCACTATTCCCTTGGTGTTACTGATGGGTTTAGGAATGGAAAGGATGAAGGCACTCCTACCGCATCAGCAGTTTTTGCTCATGAGGAGTCACTATCCTCGCAGCCTCTGACTGGCAAAGCAGTCTTTATTTTGTTCTGTTTCTCAAATGGTCAGTGAGTGTGTGTTCCTTGTGGCTAGAAGATAGGATAGTCTAAGAAATCAGGTTATTCTTCTTCTGGGAAAAAATGTCTTCATGGGAAGTAGAGGTGGGCTGCCGTCCCACATTAACTCCTAGGTGCCAACACATACCAGTTTGAGACCATGCCAGTGTAAGGTTCGTATATTCGCGAGTTTGTACAGATACTTGAGATCTCACATGGTTAGTTATTTTCAGAAAGTGTCAGTGACTATTCTAAGATAAAAGTATTGGAATGTTGTAAAATGTGGCTAGATCCCAGCAAACTATGTGAAAATGGACAAAAGAAGATCAAGAAAATCCAGAGTTGTATAACTTGTCAATCATTAAGACCAATAGTGAAAAGTCTTCTCAGCCCATAGTTCTCTAAATAGTTACTAAATAGTTCTGTAAATAGCTACTTGGAAAGCTGTTACTCCATTCTTGTGAAGATGGTCCTAGAAGGGAAAAAGAAAGTACTCTCTTCATGTACAGGAAAGCAACTCTTCATGTACAGACATAACATCAACAAAAATCACACAGCGAAAGGAGAGAGAATGAAATTTCTGACCAGTATACTGTGAATGTTCAGGCCCAATCATAAATTAAATGTTATCAAAATGGATTCAGTAGTGTATCTGAGGGTAGAGATCAGCGATCCTAGTCCAGGGTTGCACTCTGGGTTTAACTTTGGCCGTGGTAATAGATAGAAAGCTTGGCATTAAGAGATTGAATGAAAAAAGATGCCATCATTTCCATGAATAGAGAATCAAGTGGTTGATTAAATGGGTGAGATAAACAGTTTGATAATATTGAACAAATAAATTCCTGCTTTAAAATTCTTAGTGAGCTATGTAGAAGTGTCCTTTTTTTAATGCTGTAAACTTCCTACAAAACAACAACAGCAACAGCAACATACCCCCTAGGACGTCCCGGGAGATCTTTGGTGTGTGGGATGGCACACTTAGGCCAATCTAACCACCGAGTTCAGGAAGGAAGGGAATAAAATCACTGGCAAACAGTTTTGAAAAATTCAAAATCAAGGTGGTATTTGCTGATGACATGATAATCAGCTCAGATAATCTCAATGATAAATTACTAGACTGTGTATGATTCTTGAGTAGGATTAGTGTGTAAAAAAAAATCAATATGCAGAAAACATTTCTACATCCGAGTCCTGGCAAGGAATGCTTGGAATAAGAAATTTGTGTGAAAGAGTTAGAGTAGCACAATTGTGCCACATTTCTATTTTCGGGTCTGATAAAAGTTGGTTATTTCCCCACAAAGTGGGTAAATTACATAAGATTGTATGTGGGGAAGTTACATAAGATTCTTGAGAGACGAGATTGCAAGAGCTGGATAGAAATCTGAGGGGAAAAATCAAAGATGTTTATTAACAATCAAAATCAAACCAAATGTGTTTTTAGGGTGTTCTGAAGGAAGAATAACAGGCAGATGGTAAAGGCACTGTCCAGCCAATGGTTTGTTTTCTTGAAGAAATGCACAGTGTGAGCATTTACTGCACCTAATGTCAGGGATTACAATAGGCTGTAGTTTTAACGATCAGGGGATCCCAGTACAGGAATAGTTACCACATCAGAGCAATAGAACAGCAAGCTCAGAAAGAGCGCTTCATAAACGGACTCCTGTGCCACCCCTCCCTACGCCTGTGTCTCCTGTTGGTTGCCCTGTTGTCTGTTGGAGAGGTCGAGAAGGATGCTGTGTTAGTAAACGGTGCTTGGACCACTGAATCATATGGAAAATTAAATTGTTCTAGCAGTTCACATAACACACAAAGGTCAACTCATAGTGAGGTAGAAACCTCCGTGTAAAGGTAAAACCCCCAAACCCTCAGATGATAAATGGTCTTTTTGAAGACTTAGGGTAAGGAGAGATTTCTTAAATAGAACACAAATGATCTACCCTCCAAGTCCTATTGGACATCAGGACACTGTTGGAAGGGATAGCGCTGGCTCATCAGAGGACTGGATCAGAGAGTAAAGATTCCAGCAGTTGGGAATATCCTTAAAACCTACCTGTCTCATCATTCTCTTGTTTTTCAATGGAAAGGAGTGGCCAGAGCTGAATGGAGAAAAAGAGAGCCTAATACAGGCAAGGAGCAAAAGGCTTGACTAGTGTCACCAAGAAGAAGAGAACAGTGCTAGCAAACCCAGCGCTAAGGGGAAGGGCGGTCCACTTCTCTATTGCTCAGACAGTGACACAGACGGCCACTGGAGCATGCAGGCACTCCCAGCGGAGGGCCACAAGTGAAGAGCAGGCAAGGGTGCCAAGCCTGAGACTTCTTTGTTGACTGCAGGTGGAAACTTCCCCGCGTAGCCATGTGGACATGGCAGGGCACCATATAGGAAGGTTGGGGAATACTTGCTTCTTGACTCTACAGATGCCATAAGCAGAGGAGAAGTATTTTCCAGCAGCACCTCTACCCTTAGACCAGCTCACAGGAATCCATGGGAGAATCTGCCAGTTATGCCACTCATTGCTGAAAAGGGCAGGAGGTCCTTTCAGGCATCAGGCTGGTGCAGAGCCTGGAGAAGTCCCCAGCTCTGTGCTTCCTTTCCACCTGACCTCCAGCTCCCCATCCAGGTCGTCGTCTGCCTGGGGCTGCCGTCCTGACTGAGCTGGGGTCTCTGACCCTGTGTATCCCCCTCTGTCCCCAGAGCCCCCGGTGGTGTTCGCCAAGGAGCAGCCGGCACGCAGTGAGGTGCAGGCCGTGGCGGGGGCGAGTGCCATGCTGAGCTGCGAGGTGGCCCAGGCCCAGACGGAGGTGACGTGGTACAAGGACGGCAAGAAGCTGAGTGCGAGCTCGAAAGTGCGTGTGGAGGCCACAGGCTGCACCAGGCGGCTGGTGGTGCAGCAGGCGGGCAAGGCGGACGCCGGGGAGTACAGCTGCGAGGCCGGGGGCCAGAAGGTCTCCTTCCGCCTGGACGTCACAGGTCAGTTTGGAGGTAGTAAGTTAGCCTTATGTGGAGGTGATGGGATGATCTTTCCGCTAGACTTCTCTTTTGGTCTTCTGTCCTCCCACCCCCATTTTCATACCCAAGGCTGGGCAAAGGGCGCTGGATGGGAGGGTGTGAACAGAAGGGAGAAGGGCGATCTGTAAAGCCAGAGTGGCATTTGCACACAGTGATGCACAGTCGTCAGTTCCCAGCATCTGCCCAGGGTCGTCTGGGTGTTCCCTTGGTGTCTGGGCCTCTGGGTCTGTCTTGCACTTGGAGTCTGATGTAAACCAGATGCCTTTCAACTGTAGGTATGTGAATTTGCTCCTCTTGGCTGTCCTGACAGCTCCTAGCTGCCCCACCCAGCGATGCGTGTGGGTTCACAGTAGGAGAGATGTTTACTGTAGGTATGTGAATTTGCTCCTCTTGGCTGTCCTGACAGTTCCTAGCTGCCCCACCCAGCGATGCGTGTGGGTTCACAGTAGGAGAGATGTTTGAATTTCATTAAACTAGGTGCAACACCGGAGAAGGCGATGGCACCCCCCTCCAGTACTCTTGCCTGGAAAATTCCATGGACGGAGGAGCCTGGTGGGCTGCAGTCCATGGGGTCGCGAATGATCGGAGTTGACTGAGCGACTTCACTTTCACTTGTCACTTTCATGCACTGGAGAAGGAAATGGCAACCCACTCCAGTGTTTGTGCCTGGAGAATCCCAGGGATGGGGGAGCCTGGTGGGCTGCCGTCTATGGGGTCGCACAGAGTCAGACAGGACTGAAGTGACTTAGCAGCAGCAGCAGCAGGTGCAACACTGTCGTACTTTATCTCAATACTGGACTGTGGATTACCAACATTTTAAGTGTTCTAGACACTTTTTCTTCCTTATACATGGGATTAGAAGTTATCTGTGCACCTACATATCACAAAATCTAGGTACATTTTCAAAGCAAATACTGATTTTATTATGTCTTCTGTTAGAACATTCTGAGTCAGAATTCTGCTTGGAGTCTGATTTATATATTTAGATTTGGACAGGAATGGTAGCTTCTCCTATACCAGCATGCATATATTTTTGAAATGGTATTTTAGAAGAATAGACAATTTTTTCATGGCAATAAATATGAAAGCTTTTACAAATTGATTAGTTTCTCGGAAAACTCTATAAAAAGTGACTCAGGAAACATTCAACTACTTAAATAGTCCTAAAACCTTTAAAGTAATTGAAACCATAATGAAAAGTCTTCTCATAGATCTAGTCCTAGTATTTCCACTGGCATATTATATGGAATACTTTGGAAAAAAACTCTTGTTCATGGAGAATTTTTTAGAGAACAGTGAAAGGAGAGCCAGTCTCTGTTTCATGTTGATGATGTAACATTGATACCAGTATCTGACAGGGAAAGTAGTAAGAATTAAAATTGTAGACTGATCTATTACGGATATCAAAGCCAAAGTCTGGAACAAAATATCAAAATAAAGAATATAATAAAAGGAAAATTGGTAATATGCTGTGATGAAAATCATACTCCAGAAATACACTACAAACGTTGGCAAGCAATCTGTTCATGATATGCAGAATAAAGTATTTGATAAGATTTGGCATTTTAAACACAGAAGAAATGTTTTATAAAGTTAGCTTCAAATCATGCCATAAAATTTTTTATGAATTATACAGAAAGCAATTCTTAATTTGATAAACAATGCCACAGGCAATCCAGCTGTCTGTACACAAAAATAGTGAGTTTTAAAGCTTTGCTTATGAGATAGGAAACCAGACAAGGAAGCTAACTGTTACTGCTTTTGTCCAACATTCTAAAACACAGTTAGGACAAAAATAAAGTGAAAGATATAAAAGTGTGAAAAAGCAAAAGTGGAATTCATGGATAATATGATTTATCCAAAAGATAAAATATGCGACATAATAAGATAGTTAAAAATAATTGCCATGTAAAAAATCAGTATGAAAAGAACACTTCCATGTCTAAGAGTAGTAGCAGACATCTCGAAAATGAAATTTTGAAAGTTACAATGGCATGAAAAGGATCAATATCTAATTCCAAGTCTAATAAATGTGCTGAGAGGCTCTGTAAGGGCAGGGAGAAGTTAAAAAAATTTTAGGAGACAGTCAAGAAGTTCTAAAATGTTGGGTAGAAATCAATTGAAGAATAAAACATGTTCAATGCCTATTAAAATCCAAATAAATGTTTGTTTAGTGGGACTTTGAAAATTGACACATAAATTTCAAAGACCATGTACAGTGAATTCACTCTTGAAGAACAAAAGGAGAGTTATCTGCTATACTAGATGTCAATACTGTTAGAAAGCTACAGTAATGAACACAGTAGTGTCTTGTTGCCAGGACAGGTATTGAGACCCAAGGACCAGAATAGGGATCCCAGACACAGACCCATGAGTGGATGACCATGTTCCCCTCTCTTTTAAAAGAAAACTGTGGAATAGTGCAAGGGGAAAGACAGCATGTTCTTAATACATGGTACTTAAACATTCAGCTGTAGTAAATCAGTAGAAAAAGAAAAGATCAGACTTGTAACTCATCCCACACATAGTCAACTCCTTTTGGAATTGAAGGGAATAGAAGGGAAAATCATACAATTCTTTTTAAAAATTATTTATTTGTTTTTGGTTGGGTTGGGTGTTTGTTGCTAGATGTAGACTTTGTCTGTGGCTAGCAGGGCCTGTTCTTCACTGCTGTGCTCAGGCTTCTCATTGAGTCACTCTTCTTGTTGTAGAGCACAGGCTGTAGGCACACAGGTTTCAGTAGTTGCAGGAGGCAGGCGCAGAATTTGCAGCTCCCAGGCTCAGTACTTGTAGCTCGTGGGCCCTAGAGTGCACAGGTTCTGGTGGTCGTGGCCCATGGGCTCAGTACTTGCAGCTCGTGGGCCCTAGAGTGCACAGGTTCCAGTGGTCGTGGCCTACAGGCTTGGTAGTTGCAGCTCGTGGGTCCTAGGGTGCACAGGTTTCCGTGGCTGTGGCCCACGGGCTCGGTAGTTGCAGCTTGTGGGTCCTAGAGTGCACAGGTTTCGTGGTTGTGGCCCTCAGGTCGGTACTTGCTGCTCGTGGGCCCTAGAGTGCACAGGTTCTGGTGGTCGTGGCCCACAGGCTCGGTACTTGCTGCTCGTGGGCCCAAGAGTGCACGTTTCCTGGTCGTGGCCCATGGGCTCGGTACTTGGAGCTTGTGGGCTGTAGAGTGCACAGGTTTTGTGGTCATGGCCCACGGGCTCGGTACTTGCAGCTCGTGGGTCCTAGAGTGCACAGGTTTCGTGGTTGTGGCCCGCGGGCTCGGTACTTGCTGCTCGTGGGCCCTAGAGTGCACAGGTTTCCGTGGTCGTGGCCCGCAGGCTCAGTACTTGTTGCTTGTGGGCCCTAGAGTGCACATGTTTCCGTGGTCGTGGCCCATAGGCTCAGTACTTGCAGCTCGTGGGCCCTAGCGTGCATATACTTCCGTGGTCGTGGCCCGTGGGCCCGGTAGTTGCAGCTTCTGGGTTCTAGAGCTTGAGCTCAGTAGTTGTGGTGCATGGGCTTGGTTGCTCTTAGAGCTCACACGTGAACTCTTCCTATGTCCCCTGCGTGGGCAGGCAGAATCCTCTCCACTGTGCCACAAAGGAAGTTCTCACAAAACTCTTAGATGAAAACATAGATGATTTTAATTATTTAATGGTAGAGAATGATTTCTCAGAATGTTTGCTAACCATGATGAGTGGGATGTGATTTCCTTCTCCAGAGGGTCTTCCTGACCCAGGTACTGAACCCTGGTCTCTCGCATCTCCTGCATTGGCAGGCAGATACCTTGTCACTTGCACCACTTAGAAGCTCTCAGCCATATGGAAACAAATTTGAAATACTTGACTATGTTAAAACAAAACATGAAGATGCACCAGAAGATAGCGTAAGTTCATAAAAGGCAAACCACACAGATGTGGAAGATATTTAGAACACACATACTTGTCAGTGCCTAGCATTTAAATCTATATGAATAAACAGGTCCTTCAAATGAACAAATAAATGACAGACGCTGCTATTGAAAATAAGGCAGAAACTTTGAACAGTGACAACACAGAAGAGCGAACACTGTTGAGCGAAAACATCAGAAAGGGTTTTTTACTTTGAGTCATTAGAAAAAATGCAAAGAGCGTCGCAGGAGGTGCACTCAATCCCACCAGCTTGCCAACAGTGAGAGTAGGTGAGGGTGGAGCCTCAGCAAGTCTCACTTACTGCGGATGAGAACATGCTTACACAGTACTGTGGGAAAGAGTCTGGCCTCATAGAGGAAGGCTAGGAGTGCACCCATGATGACCCACCAGTTTGGGTTTGAATAGCGTCACCAGGAAGAAAACAGTAATGGCTAACCCAGTCCTAGTGGTAAAGGTGGTCAGTTTCTCCACTCCTCAGACAGTGAAAGACGAGACCATGGGGAGGTGCAAGCGTGCAAGCTGACAGCAGTATGAATAGGCGTGGGTGCTGAGCCTAAGACATCTCTGTGGACTGCAGGTGAAACGTTCCCTGCGTAACCATATGGGGAAGACTGGGGCACCATCTAGGAAGGTTGGGGAACACTTGCCTCGTGAATCTGCAGATGCCATGCACCAAAGACCAGTCTTTTCCAATGGCCCCCTGCCAACTGAACCAGTTTACACGGAGAATGCATAAATGTGTGACTGTTGCTGAGAAAGGCAGGGGTCCTCTGCAGAGCACAGGGCTGGTGCAGAGCCTGAGAAGTCTCCAGCTCCGCTGCCCCTTCCCACCATCCCAAATCCCATCGTCCCATCTAGGTCGTCTTTGCGTGGGGCTGCCGTCCTGACTGAGCTGGGGTCTCTGACCCTGTGTATCCCCCCTCTGTCCCCAGAGCCCCCGGTGGTGTTCGCCAAGGAGCAGCCGGCACGCAGTGAAGTGCAGGCCGTGGCGGGGGCAAGTGCCACGCTGAGCTGCGAGGTGGCCCAGGCCCAGACGGAGGTGACGTGGTACAAGGATGGCAAGAAGCTGAGTTCGAGCTCGAAAGTGTGTGTGGAAGCCACAGGTTGTGGGCGGCGGCTGGTGGTGCAGCAGGCGGGCAAGGCAGATGCTGGGCAGTACAGCTGCGAGGCCGGGGGCCAGAAGGTGTCCTTCCACCTGGACGTCACAGGTCAGTCCTGGAGGAGGGCGCTGAGCTAGCCTGTTTGCAAGTGTGAGGGAACTGGCTTTTGGTCTCACCAGACTATATGTGCCCTTGCCTATAACCTTCATCTCTTCTTGCCTCTCAGTCTTCCGTGTCCCATCTTGATACCCATTTTGGCCTGGAGGAGGATGAATGGCAAGGGTTCATTGGAAAGAGGCGCAGCCGTTTCCACCCACCTGTTTCCAGGCGGTTAGGCTCAGTCCCACTGTCTTATCACTTCTTGTTTTCCCTGGTGTCAAAACCCATTTTACCAAAAGTTTTACTTTCATTTCAGGTTCAAAGAATTTGTTATTGAAAGAAACAGCTCATTACACACAAATAAGCAATTTCAATATTTAGTAGAGGTTTATTTAACTTAATTTCAATATATAATATTTAAAAGAAATAAAAACAGTAGAAAAGAATAACAGACTGTTGGTGGAAATGCAAACTGGTACAGCCTCTACGAGTACAAGGTGAAAATTCCTTAAAAAATTGGAAATAGAATCTCCATATAACCCAGCAATGCCACACACCGAGGAAACCAGAACTGAAAGAGACACACGTACCCCAATGTTCATTGCTGCACTATTTATGATAGCCGGGACATGGAAGCAACCTGGATGTCCATCAGCAGATGAATGGATAAGGAAGTTGGAATACAATGAAATCTTTAGTTCAGCTCAGTCATGTCTGACTCTTTTGTGACCCCATGGACTGTAGCATGCCAGGCTTTCCTGTCCATCACCAGCCGTTGGAGGTTGCTCAAATTCATGTCCATTGAGTCAGTGATGACATCCAACCATTTCATCCTTTGTGATCCCCTTCTCCTCCTGCCTTCAATCTTTCCCAGCATCAGGGTCTCTTCTAGTGAGTCAGTTCTTTGCATTATGTGGCCAAAGTATTACAGTTTCAGCTTTAGCATCAGTCCTTCCAATGAACATTCAGGATTGATTTGCTTTAGCATTGATTGGTTGGATCTCTTTGCAGTCCAAAGGACTCTCAAGAGTCTTATCCAGCTCCACAGTTCAAAATCACCAATTCTTCAACACTCAGCTTTCTTTATGCTCACATCCATACATGACTACTTGAAAAACCATAGCTTTGACTAAGATGGACCTTTGTCGGCAAAGTAATGTCTATGCTTTATATTACGCTGTCTAGGTTAGTCATAGCTTTTCTGCCAAGGAGCAAGCATCTTTTAATTTCATGGCTGTAGTCACCATCTGCAGTGATTTTGGAGTCCAAGGAAATAAAGTCTGTCACTGTTTCCATTGCTTTCCCATCTGTTTGCCATGAAGTGATGTGACCGGGTGCTATGATGTTAGTTTTCTGAATGTTGAGTTTTAAGCCAGCTTTTTCACTCTCCTTTTTCAATTTCATCAAGAAGCTCTTTAGTTCTTTGCTTTCTGCCATAAGGGTGGTGTCATCTGCATATCTGAGGTTATTGATATTTCTCCCAGCAATCTTGATTCCAGCTTGTGCTTCATCCAGTCCAGCATTTTACATGATGTATTCTGCATGTAAATTAAATAAGCATGGTGGCAATATACAGCCTTGACATACACTTTTCCCAATTTAGAACCATTCTGTTGTTCCATGTTTAGTTCTGTTACTTCTTGACCTACATACAGATTTCTCAGGAGACAGTTAAGGTGGTCTGGTATTCCCATCTCTTTCAGAATTTTCCACAGTTTATTGTGATCCACACAGTCAAAGGCTTTGGCATAGTCAATAAAGCAGAAGTAGATGTTTTTCTGGAGCTCTTTTGCTTTTTTGATGATCCAACAGCTGTTGGCAGTTTGATCTCTGGTTCCTCTACCTTTTCTAAATCCAGCTTGAACATCTGGAAGTTCACGGTTCATATACTGTTAAAGCCTGGCTTGGAGGATTTTTTTGAGCATCACTTTTCTAGCGTGTGAGATGAGTACAATTGTGTTGCAGTTTGAACATTCTTTGGCATTGCTTCTCTTTGGGATTAGAATGAAAACTGACGTTTTCCAGTTCTGTGGCTACTGCTGAGTTTCCCAAATTTGCTGGCATATTGAGTGCAGCACTTTCACAACATCATCTTTCAGGATTTGAAATAGCTCAACTGGAATTCCATCACTTCCACTAACTTTGTTCATAGTGATGTTTCCCAAGGCCCACTTGATTTCACATTCCAGGAAATCTGGCTCTAGATGAGTGATCACACCATTGTGGTTATCTGGGTCATGAAGTACATTTTGTATAGTTCTGTGTATTCTTGCCACCTCTTTTTAATCTCTTCTGCTTCTTTTAGGTCCATACCATTTCTGTCCTTTATTGAGCCCATCTTTGCATGAAGTATTCCCTTGGAATCTCTAATTTTCTTGAAGAGATCTCTAGTCTTTCCCATTCTATTGTTTTCCTCTATTTCTTTGCATTGATCATTGAGGAAGGCTTTCTTATCTCTCTTTGCTATTCTTTGGAACTCTGCATTCAATTGGGTATATCTTTCCTTTTCTCCTTTGCCTTTAGCTTCTTTTCTTTTGTCAGCTATTTATAAGACCTCCTCAGACAACCATTTGCCTATTTGCTTTTCTTTTTCCTGGGGATGGTCTTTATTCCTGCCTTCTGTACAATCTCATGAACCTCCATCCATAGTTCTTCAGGCACTCTGTCTATCAGATCTAGTCCCCTAAATCTATTTCTCATCTCTACTGTAAGGGATTTGATTTAGGTTATACCTGGATGGTCTAGTGGTTTTCCATACTCTCTTCAATTTAAGTCTGAATTTTGCAAAAGGAGTTCATGACCTGAGTCACAGTCAGCTCCCGGTCTTGTTTTTGCTGACTGTATTGAC
The DNA here is from genome assembly GCA_917880005.1 of Nanger dama. Lineage (NCBI taxonomy): Eukaryota > Metazoa > Chordata > Mammalia > Artiodactyla > Bovidae > Nanger > Nanger dama. The sequence goes on from CAKJTW010000087.1 coordinate 5,792,949, forward strand.
CGTCTCCATCTTTAGCTGCAAAGAATATAATCAGTCTGATTTCAGTATTGACCATCTAGTGATGTCTACGTGGAAAGCCTTTTGTGTTGTTGGAAGAGGTAAACTAAAAAAACATCCAGGCTTAAACATGACGCAGAGAAGTCTTTCATTAACAGCAATTTGGAGTCCCAATTGGGAAGAGGGCCTCAATTACGACAGTGCACTCCACAGATGAGACTTCAAATTGCAGTGTGAAGTTTACCTCTTCCAACAACACAAGGGAAGACATATACACGATGGAGTATTACTCAGCTATAAAAAGGAACACATGCGGATCAGTTCTAATGAGGTGGATGAAACTAGAGCCTGTTATACAGAGTGAAGGAAGTCAGAAAAAGAAACACCAATACAGTATATTAATGCATATATATATATATGGAATTTAGAAAGATGGTGTCAATGATCCTATATGTAAGGCAGCATAAGAGACACAGATGTAAAGAACAGACTTTTGGACTCTGTGGGAAAAGGCAAGGGTGGCAAATTGTGAGAGAATAGCATTCAGTTCAGTTCAGTTCAGTCGCTCAGTCGTGTCCGACTCTTTGCGACCCCATGAATCACAGCATGCCAGGCCTCCTTGTCCATCACCAACTCCCAGAGTTCACTCAGACTCACGTCCATCGAGTTGGTGATGCCATCCAGCCATCTCATCCTCGTCATCCCCTTTTCCTCCTGCCCCCAGTCCCTCCCAGCATCAAAGTCTTTTCCAGTGAGTCAACTCTTCGCATGAGGTGGCCAAAGTACTGGAGTTTCAGCTTTAGCATCATTCCTTCCAAAGAAATCCCAGGGTTGATCTCCTTCAGAATGGACTGGTTGGATCTCCTTGCAGTCCAAGGGACTCTCAAGAGTCTTCTCCAACACCACAGTTCAAAAGCATCAATTCTTCAGCACTCAGCCTTCTTCACAGTCCAACTGTCACATCCATACATAACCACAGGAAACACCACAGCCTTGACTAGATGGACCTTAGTCGGCAAAGAAATGTCTCTGCTTTTGAATATGCTATGCTATCTAGGTTGGTCATAACTTTCCTTCTAAGGAGTAAGCATCTTTTAATTTCCTGGCTGCAATCACCATCTGCGGTGATTTTGGAGCCCCCCAAAATAAAGTCTGACACTGTTTCCACTGTTTCTCCATCTATTTCCCATGGAGTGATGGGACCGGATACCATGATCTTTGTTTTCTGAATGTTGAGCTTTAAGCCAACTTTTTCACTCTCCTCTTTCACTTTCATCAAGAGGCTTTTAGTTCCTCTTCACTTTCTGCCATAAGAGTGGTGTCATCTGCATATCTGAGGTTATTGATATTTCTCCTGGCAATCTTGATTCCAGCTTGTGATTCTTCCAGCCCAGTGTTTCTCATGATGTACTCTGCATATAAGTTAAGTAAGCAGGGTGACAATATACAGCCTTGACGTACTCCTTTTCCTAGTTGGAAGCAGACTGTTGTTCCATGTCCAGTTCTAACTGTTGTTTCCTGGCCTGCATACAGATTTCTCAAGAGGCAGGTCAGGTGGTCTGGTATTCCCATCTCTTGAAGAATTTTCCACAGTTTATTGTGATCCACACAGTCAAAGGCTTTGGCACAGTCAATAAAGCAGAAATAGATGTTTTTCTGGAACTCCATTGAAGCATGTATATTACCATATGTAAAATAGATGACCAGTGCAAGTTTGATGCATGAAGCAGGCACTCAAAGCCGGTGCTCTGGGACAACCCAAAGGGATAGAGTGGGGAGGGAGGTGGAAAGGAGCTTCAGGATGGAGGGACACATGTGCACCCGTGGTTTATTCGTGTTAATGTATGGCAAAAACCACCACAATCTTGCAGTTATCCGCCAATGAAAATAATTAAGCAAAAGCAAAGAGTAACAGCACATATATCACTAAATCGGGCTGACCAACATCCAGACTTAAACATCATGCCAAGAAGTCTCTTGTTAACAGCAATCTGGAGTCCCAGTTGGGAAGAGGGCCTCAGTGGCAGTCCGCTCCACTGATGAGACTTCAGATTGCAGTTTGGGGGGCCCCGCTTATAACCCAAGACTGCATCATTGTTTGCATGCAAAAATGCAGCTCTGGTTTTAGTTTAACATTTTTACGGTGCTGTTTGCTTTGTCTTGGGAATCATAGGATTTCATTAAACCCAGGCATGAATACAGGGGCTCAGGAATTCCAAGACCCACTCCCTTTCTTGTCTGAAGTGCTGCCTGACTTACTGCGCTTGCAGACAGGCAGGAAATGTGGGCAGTGTCCTGGCAGGTCAGAAGGAAGGTCAAGGGCCTACTCTCTTGCTCCTGAAGCCTGAACAATACTTCCCCGTAGAAATTTCCCTAAGAGGACCCTAGCACTCCCTGATGCTTTGGGGGGCTAAGGCAGGCCTGCGGAAACCTGACTTTCCTCCCATCATATGTCTTACCTGAGAGCAATCACATGCCCTCATCTGAAACCTTGTACTGGCTCTTGGTTGGCTAGAGGTGTTTCAATATGATGGATCCCAGATTAGAGTACATGTTGGCCACAAAATCTTAATTAGAGTTTTTCAGGCGTGAACTTTGGATGATGAAATTTGAGATTTCTGGGAGGCCTTCCTTCCTTTTCCTGGATTTAAGCAAAATAAAGTAAAAATAAAAATTTTAAAAATTAAAAAAAGAAAAACATGCTAATTGAACAGTTTAAAATGTGTGTGTTGGATAAATTAGATTATATAACCATGTATACATAATCTAATATTATAGAAGATATGATTTGTAAACTGTTAGCTCTGAAATAACTTAAACTTTGTAGAGATAAAGAAAAATAAAAATGTGAAAAAGAAAAAAAAAGCTCTGGTTGCCCAAAGGTAGCAAAAACTAGGGCTGTGTTTTGTTGTCATGTCCTGGCAAAGGGAAGGAGAGAATGACTAGTGGAGAAACACCAGTGCTGTTCAGGGAGATCTTCTTCGATCAAATATGACTTTGTTTTTGTCTTCAAAGAGTTTGGATGTTGCAGGTAAATATTTCCCTTGGCATTACATTGCTGAATTTAGAAGTGGAAAGGAAAAGGTGACTCTGTCACACCATTAGGCGTGGGTAATGAAGAGCTACTATCGTAGCAGCCTCTAACTGGGGAAGCAGTCTTTAAAAAAATGTTTTTAATCGATGGAAAATTGCTTTACAATTTTGTGCTGGTTTATGCCATAATACAACATGAATCAATCATAATTTATATATATATATATATCCCTTCCCTCCTGAGCCTCTCTTCCCTCCCCCGCCCCCATCCCACTCCTCTAGGTCATCACAGAGCACCAGGCTGGGCTCCTGGTGTTATTTAGCAAATTCCCCCTATCTGCTTTACACAATTGTGTATATATGTTAATGCCTCTTTCTCAATTGGTCCCTCCCTCACCTTCCCTCTCTGTGCCCACAAGTCTGTTCTCTACTAGGATCATTAGTACCATTTTTCTAGATTCTATATACATTGGGTTAATATACGATACTTGCTTTTCTCTTTCTGACTTACTTCACTCTGTATCAGAGGCTCTGGGTTCATTCATTTCACTACAGCTGACTCAGATGCATTCCTTTTTATGGCTGAGTAATCTTCCATTGTATAAATGTACCACAACTTCTTTATTCTCTCACCTGTCATTGGACATCTAGGTTGCTTCTGTTCCCTGGCTATTGTAAATATTGCTTCAGTGAACACTGGGATACATGTGTCTTTTAGAACTGTGGTTTTTCTCAGGGTATATGACCTATAGTGGGATTGCTGGGTTATTTACTAGATTTATTCCTAGTTTTTAAAGGAATCTCTGTACTGTTTTCCATAATGGTTGTATCAGTATACATTCCCACCAGCAGTACAAAAGGGTTCACTTTTCTCCACATCCTCTCTAGCATTTATGTTTGTAGATTTTTTGATGATGGCCGTTCTGAGTTGTATGAGGTTTTGATTTGTATTTCTCTAATAATGAGAGATATTGACCATCTTTTCATGTGTTCATTGGCCATCTGTATTTCTTCTTTAGTGAAATGTCTGTTTAAGGTGTTTTGCCCAGTTTTTGATTCAGCTGTTTCTTTGTCTGATATTGAGCTGTATGAGCTGCTAATATAGTTTGGTTATTAACCGTTTGTCAGTTGTTTCATTTACAATTATTTTCTCCCATTCTTTTCATCTTGTTTTTAGTTTCCTTTGCCGTGCAAAAGCTTTTAAGTTTAATTAGGTACCATTAGTTTCTTTTTGTTTGTATTAGTCTAACAGGTGGGTTTCTGGCCATATGTTTAAGTCTTTAATCCATTTTGAGTTGATTTTTGTGTCTGGTTTTAGGAAGTATTCTAGTTTCATTCTTTTACATGTAGCAATCCAGTTTTCTCAGCACCACTTACTGAAGAGGCTGTCTTTTCTCGTTGTATATTCTTGCCTCCTTTGTCAAAGATAAGGTTCCCATAGGTGTGTGGGTTTATCTCTGGGCTTTATATCTTGTCCCATTGGTCTGTGTTTCTGTTTCTGTCCCAGTACCATACTGTCTTGATGACTATTAGCTTTGTAGTATAGTCTGAAGTCAGGAGAGTTGAATTTTCCAGCTCTGTTTTTCTTTCTCAAGAGTGCTTTGTCTATTCAGGGATTTTGTGTTTCTATACAAATTATGAAATTTTTTTGTTGTGGTTCTATGGATGTACCATTGGTAGCTTGATAGAGATTACACTGAATCTGTAGATGGCTTTGGGTAGTATGGTAGCTTTCAAAACACCGATTCTTCTAATCTAAGAACATAGTAAATCTCTCTATCTGTTTATGTTGTCTTTGATTTCCTTGATCTGTGTCTTATAGTTTTCTGCATACAGGTCTTAATATTTGTTTAAATAGTTTATTCCTAGATATTTATTCTTTTTGTTGCAATGATGAATAGAACTGTTTCCTTAATTTCTCTTTCTGAATTTTCATTGTTAGTATATAGTGATGCAAGGAATTTCTGTGTATTAATTTTATATCCTGTGACTTTACTAAATTTATTGATAGCTCTGGTAGATTTTTAGTGGTACTCTTAGGGTTTTATATGTATAGTATCATGACATCTGCAAACAGTGAGTTTTACTTCTTTTCCAATCTGGATTTCTTTTATTTCTTTTTCTTCTTTGTTGCCATGGCTAGGACTTCCAAAACTATATTGAATAATAGTGGTGAGAGTAGGCACCCTTGTCTTGTTCCCGATCTTAAAGGAAAAGCTTTCAGTTTTTCATCATTGAGAATGTTTGCTGTGGGTTTGTCATATATGGTCTTTATTATGTTGAGGTGTATTCCTTCTATGCCAATTTCCTGGACAGTTTTTTTTTTTTCTGTCATAAATGGATGTTGAATTTTGTCAGAAGTTTTCTCTGCATCTATTGAGATGATCATGTTTTTCTTTCAGTTTGTTAACATGGTGTATCACACTGATTGATTTGCATATACTGAAGAATCCTTGTATCCCTGGGATAAATCTCACTTGATCATAATGTATAATTCTTTTAATGTGTTGTTGGATTCTGTTTGCTAGAACTTTGTCAAGGATTTTTGCATCTATGTTCATCAGTGATGTTGGCCTGTAATTTCCTTTTTTGTGATATCTTTGTCTGGCTTTGGTATCAAGCTGATGGTGGCCTCATAGAATCAGTTCAGGAGTTTTCGTCCCTCAAGCAGTCTTTATTTTGTTGCATTTTCCTAACGGTCTGTTTCTTGTGGCTGGAACTTAGGGCAGCCCAAGAAATCAAGTTATTCTTCTGGGAAGAGAGTCTTCATGCCATAAAGGGCTGGGCTGCCATGCCATTGACTCCTAGGTGGCAATACCTATCAGGGTAGGATGATTTATGGGTGTGTGTAGATACCCTAGGTCCCACCATGCATCTTTGTAGAATGTGGTTTTCTGAGAATAGGAGAGAGTGTTCTAAGATAAAACCATTGAAAAACTGTGAAATTTGACTAAATTCTAGTAAACTATATGAAAGAGGACAAAAGAAGATAGAAGTCAGAGTTGTATGACTTGTCAATCAGTAGGACTAATAATGAAAAGTCAGCCCTGTAGTTCTCTGATACAGTATACAAAATTTCCTGGAAAACTCTTATTCCATACTTGTAGAGATGATCTTAGAGACAGAAAAAGGAGATACCATCCATAACTCTCTTCACGTACAGAACATGGCATCAACACCATAATCACACAAGAAAGGCAGGGTGAATGAAATCCAGACAAATCTACTTCAAATATCAAGGTCAAAATAATAAATCATAACATTTGCTAACAAAATGAATTCAGCAGTGTATCTGCAGTGCCTCTGCAAGGCACAAGGCTGGTACAAAACCTGGAAAAGCCTCCAGCTCCGTCCTCCTTCCTACCACCCTGCTTCCCAGCTCTCCATCCAGGTCGTCTTTGCCTGGGGCTGCCGTCCTGACTGAGATGGGGTCTCTGACCCTGTGTATCCCCCTGTGTCCCCAGAGCCCTCGGTGGTGTTCGCCAAGGAGCAGCCGGCACGCAGTGAGGTGCAGGCCGTGGCGGGGGCGAGTGCCACGCTGAGCTGCGAGGTGGCCCAGGCCCAGACGGAGGTGACGTGGTACAAGGACGGCAAGAAGCTGAGTGCGAGCTCGAAAGTGCGTGTGGAGGCCACGGGCCGTGGGCGGCGGCTGGTGGTGCAGCAGGCGGGCAAGGCGGACGCCGGGGAGTACAGCTGCGAGGCCGGGGGCCAGAAGGTCTCCTTCCACCTGGACGTCACAGGTCAGTTTGGAGGTAGTAAGTTAGCCTTATGTGGAGGTGATGGGACGGGCTTGCACCCCTGACAGACCCGATGATCTTTCCCCTAGACTTCATCTCTTTTGGTCTTCTGTCCTCCAACCCCCGTTTTCATACCCAAGGCTGGGCAAAGGGTGCTGGATGGGAGGGTGTGAACAGAAGGAAGAAAGGCATCTGTAAAGCCAGAGTGGCATTTCCACGCAGTGATGCACGGTTGTCAGTTCCCAACATCTGCCCAGGGTCGTCTGGCTGTTCCCTGGTGTCTGGGCCTCTGGTTCTGTCTTGCACTTGGAGTCTGATGTAAACCAGATGCCTTTCAACTGTAGGTATGTGAATTTGCTCCTCTTGGCTGTCCTGACAGCTCCTAGCTGCCCCACCCAGCAATGCGTGTGGGTTCACTCTAGGAGAGATGGTTGAATTTCATTAAACCAAGTCCAAGGGGAATTCCTACCACACTGTTGTGCTTGCTTTATCTCAGGAATGAGCTATGGATTTACCAGAGTTTCAGTTTTTCTGGACGCTCTTTCTCCTTGCACTGGATATTGAAATTATCTGTGTATCTCCATGGCTTCTGAGGTGGCTCAGTGGGTAAAGAATCTGCCTGCAATGCAGGAAACGCAGGTTCCATCCCTGGGTGTGCATGGCAACCCAGTCCAGTATTCATGCCTGGAGAATCCCATCGGCAGAGGGGCTTGACGGGTTATAGTCCATGGTGTCACAGAGAGGCGGCTGGAGGCACTGAGCGCACAGGCACAGATACGCAGATACACAGGTCTAGGCCTGTTTTTCTTGCAGTTTGTGTGGGAAGTAAACAGAGAGCAGAGGATTGGTTGATGTGGGCCTGAAATACACACATGTGAGGTCTGGAATTCTCTTTTCAAAGCAAATATTGATTTCCTTTGTCTTCTGTTGAAACATTCTGTGCCAGAATTCTAGTTGGAGTCTGATAGATTTAGACTTGAAGAGGAATAGTCACTTCTCCTATACTAATATGCATGTATCTTTTAAAAAATGGTATTTTAGGAGAATATGACAATTTTTTTCATTGCAATAAATATGAAAGGCTTGACAAATTAAGTTCTTAGAAAATTATATACCAAGTGACACAGAAACACTGGACAACTCAAATAGTCTTAAAACCTTTTAAGTAATTGGAATCATAATGAAAAATCTTCCCAGAGAGAAATATTTAATCCCTGTAGTTCTACTGGTAAATTATATGAGCTACTTTTTTTTTTTTTAGCACTGGCAACTTTATTCAATATCTTGTAATAACCTATAATAAAAGGAATCTGAAATGGAATATTACTCGGTAGTAAAAAAACACAGTGGACTAATGGCATTTATAGTAACATGGATGGACCTAGAGATTATCATACTAAGTGAAGTAAGCCAGACAGAGTAAGACAAACATCACATAATGACTCCTATATGTGGAATGTAAAAACGATACACAATGAACTTATTTAGAAACAGAAATAAACTCACAGATAGAGAAAACAAACTTATGGTTACCAAAGAAGGGGAGGGATAAATCAGGAGTTTGAGATTTACATATACACACTACTATATATAAACTAGATAATCAATGAGCACCTATTGTATAACACAGGGAACTATACTCAATATCTTGTAAAAATTTATAATGGAAGAGAATGTAAAAGAGAATATGCATACTTATATATATATATATATCTGAATCACTTTGCTGTATACCTCATGTTAACACATTAAAAGAAAAACCATGTTCATGGGGGTTATTCTGGAGAATAGAAAAATGAGATACAGTCTCTGATTTCTTTCATGTAAATAGTGTAACACTGATACCAGTATCTGACAAGGAAAGGAGTAAGGATTGAAATTACTATCAATCTATTATGGATAGCAAGGCCAAAATCTGAAAGAAAACATTAGCAGAATAAGTTTAATAATACAGAGGATTAACTGGTAATACGCTGTGATGAAAGTCATAGTCCAGAAGTGCGAGATTGTTGAAATACCAGAAATGTTGGCAAAACATTCTGTTTATGACATGCAGAATAAAGCGATGGATGAGATTGGCATTATAAATAGAGAAAAAATGTTTAATGAAGTTTGCATCAATTTTTGCCATGAAATTCTTGACGAATTATAAATAAAACAATTCTTTCTTAATTTGATCAACGACCCTGCAGGCAATCCAGCTAACTGCACACACAAAAAGTGAAAGTTTGAAGGCTTTGCTTATGAGATAGAGAACCAGACAAGGAAACCCACTGTTACTGCTTTTATCCAACATTTTACAGCATAGTTGGGGAAAACATAAAGTAATATAAAAGTGTGAATAAACGAAAGTGGAATTCACAGATAATATGATTTACCCAAAGATAGGTTATGAGACAGCAGGATAGTTAAGAATGATTACCGTGGAAAAAGTTAGTAGGAAGGAAACAAACTTCTGTGGCTAACAGTAGCAACAAAAGTATTGAAAATGAAAATTTAAATGACTTAAAATAGCATCAAAGCAATCATTTTTTAATTACAAGTCTAATAAAAGGTTCTGAGAAACTCTGTGGGGGGAGGATTATTGGAATTTTTTTGAGAGACAATCAAGAAGTTCTAAATAGTTTGGTAGAAGTCTACAGAAAAATAAAAAATGTTCAATACAAATTAAAATCCGAAAAAAAGTTGGTTTAGAGTGGAATTTGAAAATTGAGAAGTAAATGGCAAAGACCATGTACAGTCAATGCACTCTTGAAGAGAGCAAATATTTGGTGATATTACCAAATATAAAAACTACTATAAAGCTATAGTAATGAATACAATAGTGTCTTGTTGCAAAGATAGACACACAGGCCAAAGCATCTGAAGAGTGATTTCAGACACAAACCTGGATGACCGCATTTCCATACACACTGAGGAAACCAGAATTGAAAGAGACACATGTACCTCATTGTTCATTGCAGCACTGTTTATAATAGCCAGGACATGGAAACAACCTAGATGTCCATCAGCAGATGAATGGATAAGAAAGCTGTGGTACATATACACAATGGAATATTACTCAGCCCTTAAAAAGAATGAATTTGAATCAGTTCTAATGAGATGGACGAAACTGGAGCCGATTATACAGAGTGAAGTAAGCCAGAAAGAAAAACACCAATACAGTATACTGACACATATATATGGAATTTTAGAAAGATAGTAATGATGACTCTGTATGTGAGACAACAAAAGAGACACAGAGGTATAGAATGGACTTTTGGCCTCTGAGGGAGAGGGGGAGGGTGGGATGATTTGGGAGAATGGCATTGAAACATGTATATTATTGTATAAGAAACGAAGCACCAGTCTGTGTTCAATACAGGATACAGGGTGCTTGGGGCTGGTGCACGGGATGATCCAGGGAGATCATATGGGGTGGGAGGTTGGAGGGGGCTTCAGCATTGGGAGATCATGTACACCTGTGGCTGATTCATGTCAATGTATGGCAAAACCAATATAGTATTGTAACGTAGAATAAAGTATTAAAAAAAAACTATGGAATGGTGCAAGGCATAGAGGCAACATAGTTTTCATAAATTATACTTGAACCATTTAACCACATAGAGAAGAGATTAGACCAGTAAGTCATACCACACACAGTCAACTCCTATTGGGTTAGAAACCACAGAATAGAAGGAAAAATCATAGACGTAAATTACTTTAGGATAAAGAATGATTTCTTAGAATACAAGTGTACTAGCCATAATGAAACAAATTTGAAATACTTTACTAAAACTAACCATGAAAATTCATCAGAAGTTAGTGTAAGACTAAAGGGCAAACCACACAGACGTGGAAGACATTTAGAACATTCATACTTGTCAGCGCCTTGCATTTAAATATATAAAAATGTCCTCAAAATGACAGAAGATGCTATTGAAAATAGGGCAGAAATCTTTGAAGAAAAATGATGCAGAACACCAGTGAGCAAAAATATCACAAAGGGTTCTTTCCTTTGTGTCATGAGAACAATGCCACAGAATGCCACAGGAGGCACACTCACTCCTACCAGATGGCCAACATGAGAGTGGGCAGGAGTGGAGCTTCAGCAAGTCCTGGTCACTGTGATGAGGGCATGCACATTTCTGTGGGGAAGACGGGCTTCATCTAGGAACGCCCCCATCATGACCCCACAGTTCCCATCCTATTCATAAGTGGGCAAAAGATCTGAATAGTGTCACCAGGAAGGAAAATCAATAATAGTGACCCCTGGGGAAAAGGTGCTTGCTTCTTCGTTGCTCAGACAATGACAGAGAAAGCCACAGGGAGGTGTAAGCGCCCTCCCCAGATTGCCACCAGTAGACAATGGCAAGAGTAGGCAAAGGTGCCAGCCTCAGATGTCGAAACGGACTGCAGGTAAAGAGTTCCATGGATAATGTCATGAGAGGACTGACACCATCTGGGAACACACGCCATGCATGAGCAGGGAGCAAGTCTGTTCGTGTGGCCACCCAGTCCTGCAATAGCTCACATGGATGGACCCAGAGGAGAATTCGTATATCAATGCTACTTGCTGCTGAGAAAGTTTGAGTGACCGCGGCAGAGCACAGGGCTGATGTAGAGCCTGAAAATTCTCTAGCTTTGTTGCTCCTTCTTACTCCACCCACAACTAACTCCCCATCCTATTCTTTGCCTGGGGCTGCCCTCCTGACTGAGCTGGGGTCTCTGACCCCGTGTATCCCCCCTGTGTCCCCAGAGCCCCCGGTGGTGTTCGCCAAGGAGCAGCCGGCACGCAGTGAGGTGCAGGCCGTGGCGGGGGCGAGTGCCACGCTGAGCTGCGAGGTGGCCCAGGCCCAGACGGAGGTGGCGTGGTACAAGGACGGCAAGAAGCTGAGTGCGAGCTCGAAAGTGCGTGTGGAGGCCACGGGCCGCGGGCGGCGGCTGGTGGTGCAGCAGGCGGGCAAGGCGGACGCCGGGGAGTACAGCTGCGAGGCCGGGGGCCAGAAGGTCTCCTTCCGCCTGGACGTCAGAGGTCAGTCCCAGAGGAGGATGCTGAGCTGGCTCGTGTGCAGGTGATGAGGGCACTGGCTTGAGCCTCACCAGACTTGTGTAGTCGCCTGTAACCTTTAGGATTTCACACCTTCCAGTCATCTATGTCCCATCTTGATACCCGTTTTGGCTCCAGGGAAGGCTGGATGGGGAGGGTTCTCATGGAAAGAAGAGGGCCTGTTTGTGTCCATCTGTTTCCTGCCAGTGAGGCTCAGGCACACTGTCTTATTAGCACCTGCCCAGAACCTTCCTGTTGTCCTGGTGTGAGGACCCTGGCTCTGCCTGCTGTTTGGGGGCTGAGGTAGGCCTGGGGTATAATTGTCTCCTCCCATCATATGTCTTTCCTGAGAACTAGTCCTCATCCTCCTGTATAACCTCATGCTGGTCTCAGCTGGCCAGGGGTGTTTCAGTTTGGTTGATCCTGGATTAAGGAAAATATTGGCCACACAGTCCTACTTGGAATTCTCTTAGAAGTAAACTTCGGATGATGAAATTTGAGGTTTCTGGGACTCCTTTTCCTCTATAGAGAAGGTCTGGTTGCAGGTAGCTACCAAGAAATAGGCTGCTTTTTGTTGTCACTCCCTGTGAAAGGAAGAAAGAAATGATGGTAGAGGGTCACCTGTGCTATTTGGGGTGATCTTCTTAGATAAAATATGATTTTGCTTTGTTTTGAAAAGGTTGGATGTTTCAGGTGAGTATTCCTCTTGGCATGACATTGAAGAATTTAGGAATGGAAAGGAAAAAGTCATTTCCGCCTCATCAGTGTGGACTGTTAAGAAGAAGTTGCTGTCCTGCAAGCCTCTCACTGCAAAGCAGAGTTTCTTTCCTTACATGTCCCTAGAGGTCACTGAGTGTCTCTTTCTCGTGGCTGAAACATCAGGCAGTCTAAGAAATCAGGTTATTTTTCCTCTGGGAAGAAAGTCTTCCTGCAGAATAGGGGGTGGACTTCCATGCCACATTGACTCCTAGGTGGCAACCCCTAAGGGTTTGAGACCGTGCCAGTGTAGCAGGATGTGTGGGTGTGTATATCCCCAGATTCCACCATGCGTCTTTGTAGAATGTGGTTTCTGAAGCACATTGAAGAGTACTTTAAGGTAAAAGCCTTTGAAAAATTATAAAATGTGTCTAAAACCTAGTAAAAATATGAGAATTAGACATGCAAAGATGGAGAAAACTCAAAGAACTGGACGACTTGTAGTTGTAATCAATAGGACAAATAATGAAAGCTTGTCAGCCTTGTCCTTCTCTGGTAAACTATATAAAATATTCAGGGAATTGTTATTCCATGCTTGGAGATGGTCCTAGAGAGAGAAGAATGAGATACCCTCCATAACTGTTCATGTACAGAACATAACATTGATACCGAAATCACTCCTGAAAGTCAAAGGGAGGATGACATACCAGACCAATCTACTGGGAGTATCACAATTATGAATTAAACGTTAACAAAATGAAATCAGCAGTGTATCCAGGGGTAAAGAGCAGTGGTGAAATCGTAGTTCAGAACTTCATGTTGTGTGTTAACGTTGACAATGTTGACAGACAGAAAGCTTGATATTGGATTGAATGCAAAAAGATCATCTCCGTGAGTACAGAATCAAATGGTTGATTAAATTTGCATGCCTTACACTGAGACAAACATTTGATAAAATTGAGCATCAGTTTCTGTCATAAAATTCTTCAGTTCAGTTCAGTCGCTCTGTTGTGTCCGACTCTTTGCGACCCCATGAATTGCAACATGCCAGGCCTCCCTGTCCATCACCAACTCCTGGAATTCACTCAAACTCAAATCCATCGAGTCAGTGATGCCATCCAGCCATCTCATCCTCTGTCGTCCCCTTCTCCTCCTGCCCCCAATCCCTCCCAGCATCAAAGACGTTTCCAACGAGTCAACTCTTCGCATGAGGTGGCCAAAGTACTGGAGTTTCAGCTTTAGCATCATTCCTTCCAAAGAAATCCCAGGGCTGATCTCCTTCAGAATGGACTGGTTGGATCTCCCTATAGTCCAAGGGACTCTCAAGAGTCTTCTCCAACACCACAGTTCAAAAGCATCAATTCTTTGGTGTTCAGCTTTCTTCACAGTCCAACTCTCACGTCCATACACGACTACTGGAAAAATCTTAGCCTTGACTAGACAGACCTTTGTTGGCAAACTAATGTCTCTGCTTTTCAATGCTATCTAGGTTGGTCATAACTTTCCTTCCAAGGAGTAAGTGTCTTTTAATTTCATGGCTGCAGTCACCATCTGCAGTGATTTTGGAGCCTAAAAATAAAGTCTGACACTGTTTCCACTGTTTCCCCTTCTATTTGCCATGAAATGATGGGACTAGATGCCATGATCTTCGTTTTCTGAATGTTGAGCTTTAAGCCAACTTTTTCATTCTCCTCTTTCTCTTTCATCAAGAGGCTCTATAGTTCTTCTTCACTTTCTGCCATAAGCGTGATGTCATCTGCATATCTGAGGTTATTGATATTTCTCCCGGCAATCTTAATTCCAGCTTGTGATTCTTCCAGCCCAGTGTTTCTCATGATGTACTCTGCATATAAATTAAATAAGCAAGGTGATAATATACAGCCTTGACGTATTCCTTTTCCTCTTTGGAACCAATCTGTTGTCCTATATCCAGTTCTAACTGTTGCTTCCTGACCTGCATGTAGGTTTCTCAAGAGGCAGGTCAGGTGGTTGGTATTCCCATCTCTTCCAGAACTTTCCACAGTTTATTGTGATCCATACAATCAAAGGCTTTGGCATAGTCAATAAAACAGAAATAGATATTTTTCTGGAACTCTCTTGCTTTTTCCATGATCCAGCGGATGTTGGCAATTTGATCTCTAGTTCCTCTGCCTTTTCTAACACCAGCTTGAACATCTGGAAGTTCACGGTTCACATGTTGCTGAAGCCTAGCTTGGAGAATTTTGAACATTACTTTACTAGCGTGTGAGATGAGTGCAGCTTTGCGATAGTTTGAGCATTCTTTGGCATTGCGTTTCTTTGGGATTGGAATGAAAACTGACCTTTTCCAGTCCTGTGGCCACTGCTGAATACAGAATCAAATGGTTGATTAAACTTGCATGTCTTATACTGAGACAAAGTGTTTGACAAAACTGAGCATCAGTTTCTGTCATAAAATTCTTAGGAAACTATATAAAAGATATCTTCTCTTTAATGTTATTGCATTCTGGCAAAAACAACAACATCCCACTTATGGTATACCTGGCAATCTTTAATGTGAAGGACGGCACATTCAGGCCACTCTACCCACTGAGTTCAGTAAGGAGGAGAATAAAATCATTGGCAAGGAGTTTTGAAAAACTAAAGATGGAATTTGGTGTGATGGTCAACTCAGACAATCCCAGAGATAAATGATTAGGTTGCATCTGTTTCTTGAGTAAGATATGTGTGTAAAAATAATCAGTATGCAGAAATTATTTCTACATCTGAGTCCTGGAAGGGAACACTTGGAAAATTAGTGTGAAAGACTTAAATTAGCATGATTGTATCATGTTTCTAATTTCCAGGCCTGAAAAAAGTTGCTAAGGGTCTGTGTGTGAGACATTATTCAAGATACTTGAAGAGGCAGTCAGAGGCTGAAATAGATCAGTAGAAATTCAAGGGAAAAAATCAAAGATGATTATTAACAGTCAAAGTAGAAACCAGGTTTATGGGGAGTGGGTCAGATGACAGAAACTCAGGCAGATTTAAAGGTAAGGCACAGCCAACGTGTTGTTTTCTTGCAGAAAATCAGAGTGGGAGTCTTTACTGGGACGTGATGTCAAGAATTATCATAAGGCTAAAGTTCTGAAGACAAGGGGGTCCCAGTGCGGGGATAGTTTCCACATTGGAGGAACAGAAAACTGAGTTCAGAAACAATTGACAAATGACTTCCCGGCACCACCATCCCTCCCTCGCCCAGCACCTTTCGATTGTTACTGTGTTGTCTGTTCAGGAAGTCGAGGGAGAATGTTGTAGAAAGAAATGGTGGCTGGATCACTGAACCACACAGAACACTTAAATTGTACTAACAATTCACACCATACACAGAAGTCAACTCAGGGTTGGTTAGAAACCACAGAGTAAAGGATAAAACCAAAAAAAAAAAAAAAAAAAACCGTCAGATAATAACATGGTTTCTTCAAAGACTGAGTGTAAGGAAAGGTTTCTTAAGTAGAATACAAATGCTCTAAACGCAAAGGGAAGAAATGGACATTGTCACACTATCGGAAGGAAAAACTTTCTTAACAGAGGACTGGAGCAGAGAGTGAATATACGAGTCACAGAGCTGGGAATATCCTTAGAATTTACCTGTTTGTCATTCTCTGGCAGGTAAATGTGCAAAAATTGGCCAGAGTTGAATCAACAAAAGAGCGCCTACTGTTGGCAAGTGGGCAAAAGATGTGACTTGTGTTCACCAGGAAGAAGAAAACAGTTAATGGCAAGCCCAGTCCTAAGGGGAAGGTGCTACGCTTCTTCATTCCTCAGACAATGACAGAGAGAGCCACAGGGAGGAGCAGGCTACCCCCAGACTGCCACCAGCTCACAGTACTGAGAGTAGGCGAGGGCGTCGAGCCTCAGCCATCTCCACGGACTGCGGGTGAAAAGTCCCCACGTAATCGTATGGAGAAGACTGGGGCATTGTCTAGAAAGGATGGGGAGTCATTGCGTTGAGACCTGCAGATGTCATGAGCAGAGAACAAGTCTGTTCTCAGGACCTCCCCACCGGGATCTGCTCACAGGGACCTGAGGGAGAATGTGTGAATTGTGTAGCTTGCTGAGAAGGGCACAGGCAGGGCTGGTGCAGAGCCTGAGCAGTCTCCAGCTCCACCCTCCCCTTTCCTGACTGACCCCCCGCCACTTCCCCATCCAGGTCGTCTTTGCGCGGGGCTGCCGTCCTGACTGAGCTGGGGTCTCTGACCCTGTGTATCCCCTCTGTCCCCAGAGCCCTCGGTGGTGTTCGCCAAGGAGCAGCCGGCACGCAGTGAGGTGCAGGCCGTGGCGGGGGCGAGTGCCACGCTGAGCTGCGAGGTGGCCCAGGCCCAGACGGAGGTGGCGTGGTACAAGGACGGCAAGAAGCTGAGTTCGAGCTCGAAAGTGCGTGTGGAGGCCACGGGCCGCGGGCGGCGGCTGGTGGTGCAGCAGGCGGGCAAGGCGGACGCCCGGGAGTACAGCTGCGAGGCCGGGGGCCAGAAGGTCTCCTTCCGCCTGGACGTCAGAGGTCAGTCCTGGAGGAGGGTGCTGAGCTAGCCTGTGTGCAGGTGATGAGGGTGCTGGCTACCTGCCTCACCGGACATGTGTGCACTTGCCTGGATCCTCCATCTCTTCAATCCTCCCTGTCCCCGTGTCCCAACGTGGTCCCCATTTTGGCTGGGGGAACATGCAATTGGGGTGCACTTGCAAAGAGGAGGGATCGTTTCTGTCCCCTGTTTCCAGGCACTGAGGCTCAATGGCAGTGTCTTAGCACCTGCCCAGAACCTTTCTCGTGTTCCTGCTGTTGGGACCCTGCCTTTCCCTGATGCCTGGGGGCTGAGGTAGGCCTGAAGATAGCTTCCTTTCCTCCCCTCATCTGTCTTTTCTGAGAACTAGCACACGCCCTCATGCTGGTCCTGGTTGACCTTCAATTTGAAGATCTTGGATCAGGGGAAAGTTTGGCCACACAATCCTCCTTGGCCTTCTCCCAGAAGTGAACTTTGAATTATGAAGTTTGAGGTTTCTGCAGAGGCCCTTCCTTCCTTTTCCTGGATGTAGAAGCTCCAGTTGTCCATAGATAGAAAAAAATAGGCATGTTTCAGTGTCACTTCCTTGCAAAGGGAAGAAACAGGGGATGATTGATAGAAGACGCTTCTGCTGCTTTGGGTGATCTTCTTAGATCAAAGATGATGTTGCCTTTGTCTCCCAACAGACTCTGTGTTCCATGTCAGTATTCCTGTCGGTGTTACACTGATGAATTTAGAAATGGAAAGGAAAAAGTCGCAGCTGCCGTGTCGCTTGGCATCGCTAATGAGGAGTTGGTGCCCTCGCAGCCTCTGACTGGCAAAGCAGTCTTTATTTTGTTCCATTTTCGTAGTGGTCAGGAGGAGCCTCTGCCTCGTGCCCTGTACCCCTCGTGCACAGGACAGTCTCAAAAATCAGGTTACTTTTTTGGGAAGATGGTCTTCATGCCAATATAGAGATGGCCTGCCATCTCACATTTTTTTCCCTTTTTTAAAAAAATTAATTTTTAATTGAAAGATAATTGCTTTATAGAGTTTCATTGTTTTCTGTCGGACATCAACACGAATCAGCCATAGGTATACATGTGTCCCCTCTCTCTTGAACCTCCCTCCCATCTCCCGCCCCATCCCACCCCTCTAGGTTGATACAGAGCCCCTGTTTGAGTTCCCTGAGACATACAGAAAATTCCTGTTGGCTGTGTATTTTGCATATGGTGATGTAAGTTTCCGTGTTACCCTCTCCATGCATCTCACCCTCTCCTCCCCTCTCCCTGTGCCCATAAGTCTGTTCTCTATGTCTGTGTCTCCATGTTACCCCCATAAATAGGTCCATCAGTACCATCTTTCTAGATTCCATGTACACATGTTAGTGTACGATATTTCTCTTTCTGACTTACTTCACTCTGTAATACAGGTTCATCCACCTCATTAGAACTGACTCAAATGCGTTTCTTTCTATGGCTGAGTAGTATTCCATTGTGTATCTGTACTACGTCTTCTTCATCCATTCATCTGTCGATGGATATCTCGGTTGCTTCCATGTTCTAGCAGTTGTAAAAGGTGCTGTAATGAACACTGGAGTACATGTGTCTTTTTCAGTTTTGGTTTCCTCAGGATATATGCCTAAGAGTGGGATTGCTGGGTCATATGGTGATTTTGTTTTTATTCCTGTTTTTTAAGGACTCTCCATACCGTCCTCCATAGTGGCTGTATCAATTTACATTCCCACCAACAGTGCAAGAGGGCTCCCTTTTCTCCACACCCTCTCCAATATTTATTGTTTGTAGACTTTTTGATGATGGCCATTCTGATTGGTGTGAGGTGATATCTTACTGTGGTTTTGACTTGATTTCTCTAACAATGAGCGATGTTGAGCATCTTTTCATGTGTTTGTTAGCCATCTCTATGTCTCCTTTGGAGAAATGTCTGTTTAGGTCTTTTCCCCACTTTTTGATTGGGTGGGTTGTTTGGTTTTCTGGTATTGAGTTGTATGAGCTGCTTGTATATTTTGGAAATTAATCCTTTGTCAGTTATTTCATTTGGTGTTATTTTCTCCTATTCTGAGGGGTGTCTTTTCACCTTGCTTATAGTTTCCTTTGCTGTGCAAAAGCTTTTAAGTTTCACTCAGTCCCACTTATGTACTTTTGTTTCTATTTCCATTACTCTAGGAGGTGGGTCATGGGGGATCTTGCTTTGATTTATGTCACCGAGTGTTCTACCCATGTTTTCCTCTGAGTTTTATAGTTCCTGATCTTGCATTTAGGTCTTCAATCCATTTTGAGTTTATCTTTGTGTATGGTGTTAGAAAGTATTATAATTTCATTCTTTTACATGTAACTGTCAGTTTCCCAGCACTACTTACTGAAAGAGGCTATCTTTGTACCATTGTATATTCTTGCCTCCTTTGTCAAAAATGAGGTACCATAGGTGCATAGGTTTATATATGGGCTTTATATCTTGTTCCTTTGGTCTATATTTCTGTTTTTGTGCCAGTACCATACTGTTTTGATGACTGTAGCTTTGTAGTATTATCTGAAGTCAGGAAGGTTGATTCCTCCAGCTCCATTCATCTTTCTCAAGACTGTTTTGGCTATTTGGGGTCTTTTGTGTTTCCATATGAGTTGTAAAATTTTTTGTTGTAGCTCTGTGAAAAATGCCATTGGTATGACAGGGATCACATTGAATCTGTAGATTGCATTTGGTAGTATAGTCATTTTGACAATACTAATTCTTTCCATCCAGGAACATGGAATATCTCCTCATCTGTTTATGTTGTCTTTGATTTCTTTCATCAGTGTCTTATAATTTTCTCTATGCAATTCTTTTGTTGCCTTAGGTAGGTTTATTCCTAGATTTTTTTTTTTTTTTTTTTGCTGCAATGGTGAATGGGATTGATTCCTTAATTTCTCTTTCTGATTTTTCATTGTTAGTATATATGAATGAACGTGATTTCTGTATATTGAGTTTGTATCCTACGACTTTGCTAAACTCACTGACTAGCTTTAGTAATTTTCCGATAGTATCTTTAGGGTTTTCTATGTAGTATCATGTCATCTGCAAACAGTGACAGATTTACTTCTTTTTTTCTGATTTGAATTCCTTTTATTTCTTGTTCTTCTCTGATTGCTGTAGCTAGGACTTCCAGAACTATGTTGAGTAATAGTGGTGAAAGTGGACACCCTTGCCTTGTTCCTGATCTTAGGGGGATGCTTTTAGTTTTTCACCATTGAAAATAATGTTTGCTGTAGGCTTATCATATATGGCCTTTACTGTGGTGAGGTAGGTTCCTTCTATGCCCGTTTTTTGAAGAGTTCTAGTCATAAATGGGTGCTGAATTTTGTCAAAGGATTTTTCTGCATCTATTGAGGTTATCATGTGGTTTTTATCTTTCAGTTTGTTAGTACAGTGTAACACATTGATTTGTGTGTACTGAAGAATCCTTGCATCCCTGGAATAAACCCAACTTGATCGTGGTTATGAGCTTTTTAGTGTGTTGTTGAATTCTGTTTGCTAGAATTTGTCTAGGGTTTTTGTATCTATTTTCATCAGTGATATCAGCCTGTAGTTTTCTTTGTCTGGTTTTGGTATTAGGGTGATGGTGGTCTCATAGAATGAGTTTGGAAGTATTCCTTCCTCTGCAATTTTTTGAAAGAGTTTTAGAAGAATAGGTATTAGCTCTTCTCTATGTGTTTGATTAGAATTCACCTGTGAAGCCATCTGGTCCTGGGCTTTTGTTTTTGGGAGATCTTTGATCCCAGTTTTGATTTCAGTGCTTGTAATTGGGTTGTTCATTATTTCTATTTCTTCCTAGTTCAGTCTCAGAAGATTTCACTTTTCTAAGAATCTGTCCATTTCTTCCAGTTTATCAATTTTATTGCCATAAAGTTGCTCATAAGAGTCTCTCATAATCCTCTGTATTTCTGCATTGTTAGAACCTCTCCTTTTTCATTTCTAATTTTGTTGATTTGATTCTTCTCTCTATCTTTCTTGATGAATCTGGCTAAAGGTTTATCAGTTTTATCTCCTCAAAGAATGAGCTTTTAGTTTTATTAATTTTTCTATTGTTTCTTTCATTTCTTTTTATTTATTTCTGCTCTGATCTTTGTGATTTCTTTCTTTCTGCTGATTCGGGTTTTTTTTGTTGTTGTTGTTCTTCTTTTCCCAGCTGGTTTAGGTGTGAAGTTAGGTTGCCTGTTCAATGTTTTTCTTGTTTCTTGAGGTAGGATTGTCTTGCTATAAACTTCCCTCTTACTGCTTTTGCTGCATGCCTTAGGTTTTGAGTTGTCATGTTTTCATTGTTATTTATTTCTAGGAATTTTTTTATTTCCCTTTTGATTTCTTCCGTAACCTGTTCATTATTTAGAAACATATTGTTTAATCTCCATGTATTTGTGTTTTTTGCAGTTTTTTTCCTTATAATTGATAGCTAGTCTGATAGAGTTGTGGTCAGAAAAGATGCTTGATATGATTTCAATTTTCTTAAATTCCTGAGGTTTGATTTGTGACTCAAGATGTGGTCTATCCTGGAGAATGTTCCATGTGCATTTGAGAAGAAGGTATGTTCTTCTGAATTGAGATGAAATGTCCTGAAGACATCAATGAGATCCATCTCATCTAACGTATCATTTAAGACTTGTGTTTCCTTGTTAATTTTCTGTTTTGATGTGTCCATTGGTGTGAGTGGGGTGTTAAAGTCTCCTACTGTTACTGTGTTACTGTCAGTCTCTCCCTTTATCTCAGTGTTTGTCTTATGCATTGAGATGCTCCTATGTTGGGTGCATAGATAAATACAGTTGTATGTCTTCCTCTTGGATTGATCCCTTGACCATTATGTAGTGTCCTTCCTTATCTCTTGTAATATTCTTTATTTTAAGGTCTATTTTGTCTGATATGAGGATTGCTACTTAGATTTCTTTTGCTTCCCATTTGCATGGAATACATTTTTCCATCTTTTCACTTTCAGTCTCTATGTGTCTTTAGGTGTGAAGTGGGTTTCTTATAGACAGCATATGTATGGGTCTTGATTTTGTATCCATTCAGCCAGTCTGTGTCTTTTGATTGGACCATTTAATACATTTAAATTTAAAGTAATTATTGATATATATGTTCCTATTTCCATTTTTAAAATTGTTTGTGGTTTGTTTCTGCAGATCTTTTTCTTATTTTGTGTTTCCTGACTATATAAGTCCCTTTAACATTTCTTATAAAGCTGATTTAGTGGTACTGAATTCTCTTAACTTTTGCTTGTCTGTAAAGCTTTTGGTTTCTCCATCAATTTTGAATGAAATTCTTGCCAGGCAGAATAATCTTGGTTGTAAATTTTTCCCTTTTAGTACTTTAAATATATCCTACCATTCCCTTTTGGCCTGCAGCTGCTGCTGCTAAGTTGCTTCAGTCATGTCCAACTCTGTGTGACCCCATAGACGGCAGCCCACCAGGCTCTCCCGTCCCTGGGATTCTCCAGGCAAGAATACTGGAGTGGGTTGCCATTTCCTTCTCCAATGCATGAAAGTGAAAAGTGAAAGTGAAGTTGCTTAGTCATGTCCGACTTAGTGACCCCATGGACTGCAGCCTACCAGGCTCCTCCGTCCATGGGATTTTCCAGGCAAGAGTACTGAAGTGGAGTGCCATTGCCTTGCAGAGTTTCTGCTGAAAGATCAACTGTTAAACATACGGGTTCCCTTTGTATGTTACTTGTTGCTTCTCCCTTGCTGCTTTTAATATTCTTCCTTTGTGTTTAGTCTTTGTTAGTTTGATTAGTATGTGTCCTGGTATGTTTCTCTTCAGGTTTATCCTGTATGGGAGTCTTTGTGCCTCTTGGACTTGATTGACTATTTCCTTTTCAATGTTGGGGGAAATTTTCAACTATAATCTCTTAAAAATTTTTTCTCATACCCTTTCTTTTTCTCTTCTTCTGGGATCCCTGTTCAAATTTTGGTGCATTTAATATTGTTCCAGAGATTTCTGAGACTGTCCTCAGTTCTTTCCATTCTTTTACTTTATTCTGCTCTTCAGCAGTTATTTCCACCATTTTATCTTTCAGCTCACTGATCCATTCTTCTGCTTCAGATATTCTGCTATTGGTTCCTTCTAGAGTACTTTTAACTTCGATAATTGTGTTGTTTGTGTCTGTATGTTTATTCTTTAATCCTTCTAGGTCTTTGTTAATTGATTCCTGCATTTTCTCCATTTTATTTTCCAGGTTTTGTATTATCTTTATGGTCAATATTCTGAATTCTTTTCCAGGTAGTTTGCTTATTTCCTCTTCATTTATTTGGACTTGCCTGTTTCTGGTTTGTTCCTTCATTTGTGCAGTACTTCTGTCCTTTCATTATTTTTTTAAACTTATTATGTCTGAGGTCTCCTTTTTCCAGGCTTCAGGGTTGAATTCTTTCTTTCTTTTGGTTTCTGCCCTCATAAGTTTGGTCCAGTGGTTTGTGTCAGCTTTGTGTAGGGTGTGACTTGTGCTTGCATTTGGTGGGAGGCAGTGAGTGGTTTTTTTTCTCCCTCTGATGGGCAGGACTGAGTAAGGTGGTAATCCTTTCTCCTGATGATTGGGTTTGTATTTTTGTCTTGTTTGTTGTTTGGATGAGGTCACCTGCACAGGGTGCTGCTGGTAGTTGGGCGATATCAGGTCTTGTATACAAGTGGTTGCCTTTGTGGGAGTTCTTGCTACTTGCTACTCCCTAGGGTTAGTTCTCTGGTCGTCTAAGGTCTTGGAATCAGCACTCCCACTCCAAAGGCTCGGGGCTTGATCTCTGGCCAGGAACTGAGATTCCACAGGTGGGTGGCTATGGCATTAAATGGGATTAAAACAGATGCCCGAAAAAGAGAAAACAAAGATGAACCCCAGACAAATGGCAATTAAAAAATCAGGCAAATAATAATTAAAATAATGGACAATACACACATACATAAACACCCACAAGCAAAATCAAAAGAGTCCAACAAAAACAGAGTGCAACAGGCTGACCCAGTGAAGAAAGGAAACCAGAAATGATATCCGCCAGTTGAGAACAAAACTAACTGAAGCACAAACTGGAAGACAAAACTAAAGCAAGGTACCAACTGGGGGATAAAGCAATGAAAACAGACATAACAAATATGGTGAGAAAAAGAAAAGAAAAAAAATAGAAATGCAAAGTTAAATAGAGGTAGATAAGATTTATATTAAAGATTAACTGCAAGGGGAAAAGAACAGTAGGAAAAGCAAACAGATAAATGTAGGAAAAATCATAAGTTTTAAAAGTAATTTTTAAATTGAAATTAAAGGAGAAAAAAAAAGGAAAACTACAGAACTGCAAAAGGCCAAAGTTCTGCAAAAGGCAGAAGTCTGTGACAGAAATAAGAAGTGTGATTGAAAAAGAAAATCTCATAAGCTTAAATAGATTTCCTAGTGCTAATAAAACGGACAACTACAGCAAGGTGGGGGAGGTAGGGAAAATAAGAGAAAAAGAAAAAAAATCCAGAAGCAACTATAGAGCAAGTCAAAGTATAAGAAGAATAAATGTTTTTCTTGAGTCTCTGCTGCAGCGTTCTTTCCCTCACTGTGAGTCACAGTCCACGTTGCCTCCCGAGGATGCTCTCTAATACGAGGGTGGCCTCTGGACCTGCTGTGTGGGGCAGCTCAGACTCTAATCTGATCCTACTCCTGTGTGCTCTTGCCTCCAGTGTCCACAGCTGCCAAAACTAGTGCATTTTCTTCTGTGGGAGCTCTCAGTGTCCTTTTATATATTCCTTGGAGACAGAGTCTGCCTAGTTGATCGTGTGGATTTAACCTGCAGCTTGTACAGCTGGTGGGAAGGTTTTGGGTCTTCTTCCCTAGCCACACTGCCCCTGGGTTTCAGCTGTGGCTTTATTTCCACCTCTGCATGTGGGTCGTCCACTGGGTTTTGCTCCTGAGGCTGCCCTGGAGGGCTTGGGTTTGCCCTGGTGAGAGCCAGGTGGAGGTGGTGCAGCTGCTTGGGTCACACGGAATCTGACATTACCAGGTACTCAGAGGAGTTGGTGGCTGGGGCAGCAGGAAGTATAGTGCTCTAAAAGGAAATAGTGCTCTAGAAGAAAAATAAATGCAAAAAGGCAAAATGGTTGTCTAAGGAGGCCTTACAAATAGCTGAAAAAAACACTACAATATTGCAAAGTAATTAGCCTCCAATTAAAATAAGTAAATTTCTTAAAAATCCAAGGAAAAGAGAAAGAAAAGTTAAAGGCAAAGAGAAAAGGAAAGATATACCCATCTGAAGAAAAGTTCCAAAGAAAAACAAGGAGGGATAAGAAAGCCTTCCTCAGTGATCAATGCAAGGAAATAGAGGAAAACAATAGAATGGGAAGGACTGGAGATCTCTTCAAGAAAATTAGAGATACCAAGGGAACATTTCATGCAAAGATGGGCTCGATAAAGGACAGAAGTGGTATGGACCTAACAGAAGCAGATGATATTAAGAAGAGGTGACAAGAATACACAGAAGAACAGTAAAAAAGATCCTCACGACCCAGATAACTATGATGGTGTGATCACTCACCTAGAGCCAGACATCCTGGAGTGCGAAGTCAAGTGGGCCTTAGGAAGCATCACTAGGAACAAAGCTAGTGGAGGTTATGGAATTCCAACTGACCTATTTCAAATCCTAAAAGACGATGCTGTGAAAGTGCTGCACTCAATATGCCAGCAAATTTGGAAAACTCAGCAGTGGTCACACAACTGGAAAAGGTCAGTTTTCATTCCAATCCCAAGAAAGGCAATGGCAAAAAATGTTCAAACTACCACACAATTGCACTCATCTTACATGCTAGCAAAGTAATGCTCAAAATTCTTTTGAGGAAATCTTCAACAGTATGTGAACAGTGAACTTCCAGATGTTCAAGCTGGATTTAGAAAAGGCAGAGGAACCAGAGATCAAATTGCCAACATCTGCTGGATCATCGAAAAAGCAAGAGAGTTCCAGAAAAACATCTACTTCTGCTTTGTTGACTATGCCAAAGCCTTTGACTGTGTGGATCACAATAAACTGTGGAAAATTCTGAAAGAGATGAGATGGGAATACCAGACCACCTGACCTGCCTCCGGAGAAATCTGTATGCAGGTCAAGAAGCAACAGGTAGAACTGGACATGGAACAATGAGACCGGTTCCAAATTGGGAAAGGTGTATGTTAAGGCTGTATTCTGTCACCCTGCTTATTTGACTTATATGCAGAGTACATCATGCGAAATGCCAGGATGGATGAAGCACAAGCTGGAATCAAGATTGCCAGGAGAAATACCAATAACCTCAGATATGCAGATGACACCACCCTTATGGCAGAAAGCAAAGAGTAACTGAAGAGCCTCTTGATGAAAGTGAAAGAGGAGAGTGAAAAAACTGGCTTGAAATTCAGCATTCAAAAAATTAAGATCATGGCATCTGGTCCCATCACTTCATGGCAAATAGATGGGGAAACAATGGAAACAGTGACAGACTTTATTTTCTTGGGTTCCAAAATCACTGCAGATGGTGACTGCAGCCATGAAATTAAGATGCTTACTCCTTGGAATAAGAGCTGTGATAAACTAGACAGCATATTAAAAAGCAGAGACATTACTTTGCTGACAAAGGTCCATTTGGTCAAGGCTATGGTTTTTCCAGTGGTCATGTATGGATGTGAGTGTTGGATCATAAAGAAAGCTGAATGCTGAAAAATTGATGCTTTGAACTGTGGTGTTGGAGAAGACTCTTGAGAGTCCCCTTGGACAGCAAGGAGATCCAACTGGTCAGTCCTAGAGGAGATCAGCCGTGAATATTCATTGGAAGGACTGATGCTGAAACTGAAGCTCCAATACTTTGGCCACCTGATCTAAAGTCGTGACTCTTTAGAAAAGGCCCTGATGCTGGGAAAGATTAAAAGGCCGGAGGAGAAGGGGACGACAGAGGAGACGGTTGGATGTCATCACCAGCTCGATGGACATAAGTTTGAGCAAATTCCAGAAGTTGTTGATAGACAGGGAAGTCTGGCGTGCTGCAGTCCATGGGGTCGCAAAGAGTTGAACACGACTCAGCAGCTGAACGGAACTGAGAATGATCTGGCAACCCACTCCAGCTTTCTTGCCTGGAGAACCCTAGTGACAGAGAAGCCTGCCAGGCCACAGTCCACAGGGTTGCAGAGACCTGGATCAGAGTGAAAATGTCAGTCACACGATTCAGAGTATCCTTAAATCCTGCCTATGTGTCATTCTCTGGTATTTAAATTGACAAGGAGTGGCCAGATGTGAATTGAGAGAAGACAGAACCTATTGGTAAGTGGGCAAGAGATTTGATTAAATACTGTCACCAATGAGGAAAACACAGTAATGGCAAACCCAGTCCTAAGGGGAAGGTGCTACACTTCATTCCTCAGACAAGGACAAAGAAAGCCATGGGGAGGTGTGAGCACTCCCCCAGATTGCCACCAGCTGACAATACTGAGAGTAGGCAAGGGCGCCCGAGCCTCAGCAATCTCCATGGACTTCGGGTGAAAACTTCCTGCATAGTAGTATGGAGAAGACGGGGGGCGCCATCTGGGAATGTTGGGGAACAGTTGCCTCGAGACCTTGCAGACATCATGAGCAGGGGACAAATCTGTTCCAATGACCGCCCACCCCAAGGTGTACTCCCAGGGACCCATGTGAGAATGCATAAATTGTGTCCCTGTTGCTGAGAAAGGCAGGGGAACCTCTGCAGGGCACAGGGCTGGTGCAGAGCCTGAGCAGTCTCCAGCTCCACCCTCCCCTTTCCTGACTGACCCCCCACCACTTCCCCATCCAGGTCGTCTTTGCGCGGGGCTGCCCTCCTGACTGAGCTGGGGTCTCTGACCCCGTGTATCCTCCTCTGTCCCCAGAGCCCCCGGTGGTGTTCGCCAAGGAGCAGCCGGCACGCAGTGAGGTGCAGGCCGTGGCGGGGGCGAGTGCCACGCTGAGCTGCGAGGTGGCCCAGGCCCAGACGGAGGTGGCGTGGTACAAGGACGGCAAGAAGCTGAGTGCGAGCTCGAAAGTGCGTGTGGAGGCCACGGGCCGCGAGCGGCGGCTGGTGGTGCAGCAGGCGGGCAAGGCGGACGCCGGGGAGTACAGCTGCGAGGCCGGGGGCCAGAAGGTCTCCTTCCGCCTGGACGTCAGAGGTCAGTCCTGGAGGAGGGCGCTGAGCTGGCCTGTGCAGGCAATCAGAGGCCTGGCTACCTGCCTCCCCAAACCTGTGTGCCCTTGCCTGTGTCCTTCATCTCTTCAAGCCTCCCTGTCTTCCATGTCCCATCTTAGTCCCTGGGGAGGGTGATGTGGAAGGTGTGCTTGCAGTGAAGAGGGGCCGTTTCTGCCCACGTCTTTTCCTGGCAGTGAGGCTCAATCACACTGGCTTAGCACCTGCCCAGAACCTGCTGGTTATTCCTGGTGTTGAGACCCTGGGTCTCTTTGGGCTTGGAGGCTGACGTAGACCTGGAGATACGTGACTCTCCTCCCATCGTAAGTCTCTCCTCAACAACCAGCACATTCTCTCCTGTTGCCCCTCATGCCAGTTCTCAGTTGTCAAGAGGTGTTTCAATTTGGTGGATCCCTGTCCATAAGAAATATTGGCCACACAATCCTACCTGAAATTCTCTTAGGGGTGTACTTTGGATGGTGAAATCTGAGGTTTCTGGGAGGCCTTTTCTTCCTTTTCCTGGATATAGAAGCTCCGGTCGCCTAGAGGTAGCAGGAAATAGGCCCAGGTGTGTTGTCACATCTTTTCAAAGGGAAGAAGAAAGGCTGGCTGGTAGAGTGTCATCTGTGCTATTTAGGCTGATTTTAGATAAAAGATGCTTTTGCCTCTGTCTTCAAACAGGTTGGATTTTCCCATCAGTACTCCTTTTTGTGCTCCGCGGAGGAATTAGAAACAGAAAGGAACACGTTCATTTCTGCCACATCGTTCTTAGTCTCTTCCTAGTCTTTCCTGAGAAGGAGTTACTGTCCTAGCAACCTCTGACTGCAAAGCAGTGCTTACTTCTTTGCAGGTTCCTGATGGCCAGTGAGTGTGTCTGTCTTGTGACTAGAAGACAGGGCAGTCTTAGGAATCAACTTAGTCTTCTTCCAGGAAGAGAGTCTCACACCACAGAGGGATGGGCTGCCATTTCACATTTACTCCTGGGCGCTGACACGTGATTTGAGACTGTGCCAACCTAGAATGATTTGTGGGTGTGAATAGATACCTCACATCCCACAGTTCATCTTTATAGAATGTGCTTTTTGGACCACATTAGAGTATTTGAAAGCAAAACTTAAAAACTTGTGAAATGTGGCTAAATCATTGTAAGCTCTATGAACACAAGAAAACAGACAGAAGTCAAAATGTTGTAAGACTTGCCAACCAGTAAGTCTTCTTGGCCCTGTAGTTCTCTGGTTGTTTTTGTTGTTATTTGCAAGTCATGTCTAACTTATTTGTGACCCTGTGGACTGTAGTCTGCCCTGCTTCTCTGTCCATGCGATTTCCCAGGTAAGAATACTAGAGTGGGTTGCCATTTCCTTCTCTAAGGGATCTTCCTGGCTCAGGGATCGAACTTGCATCTCCTGCAGGCAGATTCTTTATTGCCCAACTACCAGGGAAACCAGTTCTCTGGTACACTGTACAAAATGTCCAGGAAAACTGTTATTCAGTGCTTTGGAGATGATCCTAGAGAGAGAAAAAGGAGATAGACTCTGTAACTTTCTTCATATACAAAACATAGCATTGATACCAAAATGACCCAGAAATGGCAGGGAGAATCAAACGTCAGACCAATCTACTGCGAATATCAAGGCCAAAATAAAAAATCATAATATTTGTTAGCAAAATGAATTAATCAATGTATCCAGGAATAGGCCCATGATAAAAATGGTAGTCTAGGGTTGCACAATGAGCTTAGTGTTGCATATGTTAATAGATAGAAAGTAGAAAGCTGGGTATTAAGAAACAGAGTGCAAGGACTTCCCTGGTGGTCCAGAATGTCACTGCCAGGGATAATAGTTTGATCCTTGTTCTGTGAAGATCCCAAATGTGATTATCTCCATGAGTACAGAATCAAATGGCTAATTAAATTCAAACATCATACATCAAGACAAAGTATTTGATAACATGAAGCATCTGTCCCTGCCAGAAAATACTTGGGAAACTATATAAGAAAGTTTTTCTTTTAACATAAAATTCCTGTGAAAAGAACAATGGTAATAACAACGGCAGTCAGCCCACTGCAGGTGCACCTGCAAGTCTTTGAGTGAGGGGTAACCGACTGGTTCCAAATAGGAAAAGAAGTACGTCAAGGCTGTATATTGTCACCCTGCTTATTTAACTTCTATGCAGAGGACATCATGAGAAACACTGGGCTGGAAGACGCACAAGCTGGAATCAAGATTGCTGGGAGAAATATCAATAACCTCAGATATGCAGATGATGCCACCCTTATGGCAGAACGTGAAGAGGAACTAAAACGCCTCTTGATGAAAGTGAAAGAGGAGAGTGGAAAAAGTTGGCTTAAAGTTCAACATTCAGGAAACTAAGATCATGGCATCTAGTCCCATCACTTCATGGCAAATAGATGGGGAAACAGTGGAAACAGTGTCAGACTTTATTTTGGGGGGCTCCAAAATCACTGCAGATGGTGACTGCAGCCATGAAATTAAAAGACACTTACTCCTTGGAAGAAAAGTTATGACCAACCTAGACAGCATATTAAAAGCAGAGATATTACTTTGCCAACAAAGGTCCGTCTAGCCAAGGCTATGGTTTTTCCTGTGGTCATGTATGGATGTGAGAGTTGGACTGTGAAGAAAGCCAAGCACCGAAGAATTGATGCTTTTGAACTGTGGTGTTGGAGAAGACTCTTGAGTCCCTTGGACTGCAAGGAGATCCAACCAGTCCATTCTGAAGGAGATCAGTCCTGGGTGTTCATTGGAGGGACTGATGCTGAAGCTGAAGCTCCAATACTTTGGCCACCTCATGCGAAGAGCTGACTCTTTGGAAAAGACTTTGATGCTGGGAAAGATTGAGGGCAGGAGGAGAAGGGGACAATAGAGGATGAGATGGCTGGATGGCATCTCTGACTCAGTGGACATGGGTTTGGGTAGACTCCAGGTATTGGTGATGGACAGAGAGGCCTGGTGTGCTGCGGTTCACGGGGTCGCAAAGAGTCAGACACGACTGAGCGACTGAACTGACTGAATACATGGAGGCCACTGGAAGCCCTGAATCCAGTAAAGTGGAGAATAAGACCACCAGCAGGTAGTTTTGAAAAGGGACTGATGCTGAAGCTGAAGCTCCAGTACTTAGGTCACCTCATGCGAAGAGTTGACTCATTGGAAAAGACTCTGATGCTGGGAGGGAATGGGGGCAGGAGGAGAAGGGGACGACAGAGGATGAGATGGCTGGATGGCATCACGGGCTTGATGGACGTGAGTCTGAGTGAACTCTGAGAGATGGTGATGAACAGGGAGGCCTGGCGTGCTGCGAATCATGGGGTTGCAAAGAGTCGGACACGACTGAGCGACTGAACTGAACTGAACTGAAAGGTGAAATTTGCTGATGATTTGATTATCAACTCAGAAAATCTGAAGATAAATTATTAGACTGTGAATGATTCTTAAGGAAAAAAATCAACATGCTGAAATAATTCCTATACTAAGTCCTGGTTAGGAACACTTGAAGAATAAAATTTGTGTTAAGAGTTGGACTAGCACAGTCATCATGTTTCTGATTCCAGGTCTGATCAAAGTCACCAAGAGTCTGTGCATGGGGAAATTATATTCAAGATTCTTGAGAGACAGTCAGAGGTTGCATTAGATGGAGCAATCTGAGAAAAAAGCCAAAGACGTTTATTAACAATCAAAATAGAATTTTCTTTTGGGGATCGTCTGATGGAAGAATAGTTTGCTGATTTCAAAGGCAAGGTTCAGCCAATACAGTGTTTTCTTGAAGAAAAGCATGGTGGGGACATTTACTGGGACCTGTGCTAGGCTAAGTCGCTTCGGTAGCGTCAGACTCTTGCAGCTCTGAGGACTATAGCTCACCAGGCGGGCTCCTCTGTCCATGGGATTCTCCAGGCAAGAATACTGGAGTGGGTCACCATTTCCTCCTCCAGGGCATCTTCCCGACCCAGGGATCGCACCCACATTTTTATGTCTCCCGCACTGGCAGGTGGGCTCTTTACCCCCAGCGCCACCTTAAGCCCTCTGGAGCCACAGAGCTATCTACAGAAGCAGGCTCCTGCTCAGGACACTCTTGGCTGCAGAAGCAGACACACACCCAGGCACGCCAGCTCTGCACACGGCTACAAGGCCGCACGTGTGTGGGCGCGTGATCCCTGCTCCGTGAGGGACCATCCTGACCAGTTCTCATGTATCAGGGATGATCCTAAAGCTGTAGTTTTCGAGATAAGAGGATCCGGTGCAGTGATAATTCCCACATCAGAGGAGCCGAATGGTGAGCTCAGCAGCAGTTCCTTGCATAAATGGCTTCGTGCACCACCCACCCCCCTCCCCCTACACCTTTCCACTGTTACTGTGTTGTCTTTTGGAGAACTCAAGGAAGGATGTTGTCTAATAAATGGCATTGGACCACTGAACCATATGGAAAAATTAAATTGTGCTAGCAATTTACACCAGACATAAGTCAGCTCAGAGTGGGTTAGAAAACTCAGGGTAAAAGGCAAACCCCCAAAAAACCGTCAGATGATAATGTGGTTTCTTTAAAGACAACATAAGGAGAAATTTCTTAAATGGAACACAAATGGTCTATGCCTGAAAGGGCTGAAATGGACATTGTGAAACTGTTGGAAGGAAAATCTTTGATTTATCAAAGGACTGGATCTGAGAGAAAAATGCCAGTCACACAGTTGGAGATATCCTTAAATCCTAAGTATGTATCATTCTCTGGTATGTAAATGTATAAAGAGTGGCCAGAGTTGAATTGAAAAAAGAGCCTACTATTTGTAGGTGGGCAAAAGATTTGAATTGTATCACCATGAAGAAGAAAATAGGAATGGTGAATCCAGTGCTAAGAAGAAAGGCACTTAGCTTCTGTATTGCTCAGTGACAAAGAAAGCCATGGAAAGGGGCGGAAGCACTCCTCCGAGACTGCCACCAGCTGACAAGAGTTAACAGTCGGCAAGGGCACCGCACCTCAGTCGTCTCCACGGACCGCAGGTGAAAAGGTCCTGCATAACCACATGGAGAAGACTAGGGCACCATCTAGCAAGTTTCGGGGACACGTGCCTTGTGACCCTGCAGATGCCAGGAGCACAGGAGAAGTCTTTTCCAGTGGCCACCCTGCTCACATGGACTCAGACAAGAATGCTGTGTCACACATGAGAACTGTGTGACTTGTTGCTGAGAAAGGCAGGGGACCTCTGCAGAGCACAGGGCTGGTGCAGGGCCCAGAAAATTTTCAACTCCACTGCCAGCACACACACCTCCTCCCTGGCTCCCCATCCTATTCTTTGCACAGGGCTGCTGTCCTGACTGAGACGGTGTCTCTGACCCTGTGTGTCCCTCTCTGTCCCCAGAGCCCCCGGTGGTGTTCGCCAAGGAGCAGCCGGCACGCAGTGAGGTGCAGGCCGTGGCGGGGGGCGAGTGCCACGCTGAGCTGCGAGGTGGCCCAGGCCCAGACGGAGGTGACGTGGTACAAGGACGGCAAGAAGCTGAGTTCGAGCTCGAAAGTGCGTGTGGAGGCCACGGGCCGCGGGCGGCGGCTGGTGGTGCAGCAGGCGGGCAAGGCGGACGCCGGGGAGTACAGCTGCGAGGCTGGGGGCCAGAAGGTCTCCTTCCGCCTGGACGTCACAGGTCAGTCCTGGAGGAGGATGCTGAGCTAGGCCATGTGCAGAGGATGAAGGGATTGGCTTTTGGTCTCAACAGATGTGTGTACTCGCCTGTAGCCTTTATTTCTTCACATCTGCATGTCTCATCTTCATATCATCTTGGCCCTGAAGGATGCACCTTCAGTGAAGAAGGGCCATTTTTGTCCTCCTCTTTGGAGGCAGTGAGACTCAGTCACACTGTCTTAGTATCTGCCCAGAATCTTCCTTGTGTTCTTGGTGTTGGGTCCCTGACCCTCCCTGATACATGAGGGCTGAGGTAGACCTGGGACCTGAGAGTTAGCACGTGCCCTCACCTGGTACCTCATGCAAGTTCTTGGGTGTTTCAATTTGATGGATTCCAGATTAGGGGAAATACTGGCCACACAGTCCTACTTGGAATTCCTGCAGGAGTGAGCTTCAGATGATTGAGGTTTCTTGGATGCCATTCCTTCCTTTCCCTGGATATAGAAGCTGTAGTAGCCTGTACATTGTAAGAAAAAAAGATGTTTTGTTGTCAGGTCCTTACAAAGTGGGGCTGCCCTGGTGGCTCAGCAGTGAAGAATCTGCAGGAGACGAGGGTTTGATCCCTGGGTTGGGAAGATCCCCTGGACAGGGCAAGCCACTCCAGTATTCTTGTCTGGAGAATCCCACGGACGGAGGAGCCTGATGGGCTACAGTCCAAAGGGTCACAAAGACTTGGACACAAGTGAATGACTTAGCATGCACACATGCCTTACAAAGGGAGGAAAGAAAGGATGGTTGACAGTCACCTGTGCTATTTAGGGTGATCTTCTTAGATCAAATATGATTTTGCATTTGTCTTCGGACAAGTTTGTGTGTTGCAGGTCAGTATTCTGCTTGGCATTAGTTGATGAATTTAGAAATGGAAAGGAAAAAATCTCTTCTGCCACATCAGTAGGTGTTGCTGATAAGCAGTTACTGTCCTAGCAGCCTTGACTGGCAAAGCAGCCTTTATTTCCGTGCATTTTCCTCATGGTCATCAAGTGTCTCTTTCTCGTGGCTGAAATGTCAGGCAGTCTGAGAAATCAGGTTCTGCTTCTTCTTGGAAGAGAGTCTTCTTGCTGAATGGGGTGGCTACCATGCCACATTGACTCCTCGGTGCCAGCATGAGAATTTGAGACCAGGCCAGTGTAGCAGGATGTGTGGGTATATATATACCCCATATCCCACCGTGCATCTCTTAGAATGTGTTTTTGGGGGAGCACATTAGAAAGTATTTTATGGTAAAACCTTTGAAAAAATTGTGATATATGGCTAAATCCTAGGAGATTATGTGATAATCGGACACATGAAGACAGAGTAAATTTAAAAGAGTGTGTGACTTGTGAATCAGTAGGACCAGTAATGAAAAATATTCTCAGCCCTGTAGTTATCTAATGAGGTATGCAAAATATTTGAAAAATTGTTATTCCATGCTTATGGAGATGGTCCTAGAGAGAGAAGAATGAGATATCCTCCATAACTCCTTCATGTCCAGAATATAGCATCGATACCAAAATTGCACTAGAAAGGCAGGGAGAATGAAATTCCAGAAACTCTACGGCAAGTGTCAAGGTAAAAATCACGTATTAAATGTTAATAAAAAGAATTCAGCAGTGCATTCACAGGGAGAGATGAGTGGTGAAAGTCATAGCTCAGCGTTGTGTCAGAATTGGCATTGTTGATAGGTAGAAAGCTTGACGTTGGATTGAATGCAGAAAGACGTGATCATCTCCATGAGTACAGAATCAAATAGTTGATTGAACTTGAAGGTCATACATTGGGACAAAATGTTTGATAAGACTGAGCATCAGTTTGTGCCATAAAATTCTTAGCAAACTATATTAAAGAGTTCTTTTTAATGTTATCACACTCCTACAAAAACAAAAACAACCCCAACAATAGCATCCCACTTAAGGAGTACCAGATCTTTGACATGAGAGACAGCACTCAGGCCAACTTTAACCTCTGAGTTGAATAAAGAGGAGAATAAAATCACTGGAAAACTAAAGGTGGAATATGCTGATGATGGAATGATCAACTCAGACAATCCCAGAGATAAATGGCTAGATTGCGTCCGATTCTTGAGTAAGATTAGTGTATTAAAAAAATCGATATGCAGAAATTATTTCTACGTCTAAGTCCTGGCAAGGAATGCTTGCAAAATGAAATTTGTGTGGAAGAGTTAGACTGGCAAATTGTATCGTGTTTCTAATTCCAGATCTGATAAAAGTTACTCAGAGGCTGTGTGGGGGACATTATTCAAGATTCTTGAAACATAGTTAGAGGTTGCAGAATGTGGATGGAAATTAGAGGAAAAATGAAAAATGCTTACTAACAATCAAAATCGAAACCAAATTTCTTTTTGAGTGGTAGATGGAGGAATAACAGGCAGATCAAAGGCAAGGTACAGCCAATATGTTGTTTTCTTGAAGGAAAGCACAGTGGGAACATTTACTGGGACCTGAAGTCAGGAATTATTGTAAGGCTACAGTTTTTTCAAGATAATGGGATCCCAGTGCAGGATAGTTGTCATGTCAGAGGAACAGAATAGTGAGCTCAGAAACAGTTCTTGCATAAAAGGGTTCCTGCACCCACCATCCCACAGATCCTCTTTATCTTCTGTTTGTTATTGTGTTGTCTATTTGAGAAATCGAGGAAGGATGTTCTAGTCAAAAGTAGTTGCTGAACCAGTGAACCACATGGAAAACTTAAAATGTCCTAGCAGTTCACACCACACCCAAAAGTCAACTCATCTTGGGTTCTAGAAAGCTCAGGGTATAAAAAACCTCAGATGAGAAAGTGGTTTCTTTAAAAACTCAAGGTAAGGAACTATTTCTTAAATAGAACACAGATGCTCTAAACTCAAAGGGCAGAAATGGGCCTTGTGAGACTATTGGAAGGAGAAAGTTTGGTTTATCAGAGGACTGGACCTGAGAGTGAAAGTGGCAGTCACACAGTTGGGAATATCCTTCAAAGCTCCCTGTTTATCAGTCTCTAAATGTTTGAAGAATGGCCCGAGTTGCATCAAGAAAAGACTGAGCTTACTGTTGATAAGTGGGCGAAAGATTTGACTAGTGTCACCAGGAAGAAGAAAACAGTAAGGGCGAGCCCAGTCCTAAGGGGAAAGGTGCGCGGCTTCTTCATTCCTCAGACAGTGATGAAGAAAGCCGCAGGGAGGTGTGAGCACTCCCCCAGATAGCTGTCAGCCGACGATGCTAAGGGTGGATGAGAGCGCCGAGCCTCGGCCGTCTCCCCACACCGCAGATGGAAAGGTCCCTGCTGTTAAACAGTATGGAGAAGACTGGGACACTGCTGAGAAAGGATGGGAACATTCACCTTGAGACCTGGCAGTTGTCATGAGCACGGGGCAAGCCTGTCCCATTTGTCCTGCACCGTGGACCTGCTCGCAGGGACCAGTGGGAGAATGTATGAATTGTGTCACTTGCTGAGAAAGGCAGGGGGTCCTCTGCAGGGCACAGGGCTGGTGCAGAGCCTGAGAAGTCTCCAGCTCCACTGCACCAAGCCCCCTACTCCCAGCTCCCCATCCAGGTCGTCGTTGCGCGGGGCTGCCGTCCTGACTGAGCTGGGGTCTCTGACCCCGTGTATCCCCCTCTGTCCCCAGAGCCCCCGGTGGTGTTCGCCAAGGAGCAGCCGGCACGCAGTGAGGTGCAGGCCATGACGGGGGGCAAGTGCCACGCTGAGCTGCGAGGTGGCCCAGGCCCAGACGGAGGTGACGTGGTACAAGGACGGCAAGAAGCTGAGTGCGAGCTCAAAAGTGCGTGTGGAGGCCACGGGCCGCGGGCGGCGGCTGGTGGTGCAGCAGGCGGGCAAGGCGGACGCCGGGGAGTACAGCTGCGAGGCCGGGGGCCAGAAGGTCTCCTTCCGCCTGGACGTCACAGGTCAGTCCTGGAGGAGGGCGCTGAGCTGGCCCATGTGCAGGAGATGAGGGCTCTGGCTTCCCGCCTCACCAGATTATGTGTGCCTTTGCCTGGATCCTTCATCTCTTTATGCCTTCCAGTCTTCCCTGTCTCACCTTTGTGCCCATTTTGGCTGGGGGAGCATGCGTGGGGAGGGTGTCCATGGAGAGAAGAGGGGTGTTTTGATCCGTGTGTTTTCAGGCAGTGAGACTCAGTCACACTGTTTGAGCACGTGCTCACAATCTGCCTGTTGTTCCTGGTGTGGAGACCCTGGCTCTGCCTGATGTCTGGGGGCCGAGGTAGGCCTGGGAATAACTGACCTTTCTCCCATTACCTCTTTCCTGAGAGCTAGCATAGGCCTTCATCCAGTACCTCCTTCTGTTCTCGGTTGCCCAGAAGTATTTCAATCTGATGGATCCCAGTTTAGGAGACATACAGACCACACAGTCCTACTTGGAATTCTCTTAGGAATGAAGTTTGGGCTGGTGAAACTTGAGGTTTCTGGGATGCCCTCCCTTCCTGTTCCTGCTCCGGTTGTCTGAATAGGCCCATGTTATGTTGTCAGGTCCTTAAGGATGATTGGTAGAGCATCACGTGTGCCATTTAGGGTGATCTTAGATCGCAAAATATGATTTTTGCCTTTGTCTTCAAACAGGTTGTATGTTGCAGGTTGTATTCCCCTTGGTGTGATGCTGGTGAATTTAGGAATTGAAAGGAAAAAAGTCACTTCTGCCACATCACTAGGCTTTGCTAATGGGGAGTTACTGTCCTACCAGCCTCTGACTGGCAGAGCAGTCTTTATTTCATTGCATTTTCCTAATGGTGAATAAGTCTCTGCCTTGTGCCTGGGACACAGGACAGTCTAAGAAATCAGATTACTCTTCTTCTGGCAAGGATGTCTTCACGCTGAAAAGAGTTGGGCTGCCATCTTACCTTGACTTGTAGGTGGCAACACCTAACAGTTCTTGACTGTACTAATGATGTAGGATGATTTGTGGACATGTGCAGATATCTCAGATCTCAGCGTGCATCCTTCTGGAATGTTTTTTGTTTTTGAGAATGTTAGAGTGTATTCTAAGAAAAATCATAGGAAAGTTGGGAAATGTGGCCAAATAGGGTGTTGTTCAGTCATGTCTGACTCTTTGAGACCCCATGGCCTGCAGTACACCAGGCTTTCTTATCTTGCACTATCTCCTGGAGTTTGCTCAAATTGATGGCCATTGAGTCATCCAACCATCTCATTGTCTGTCAACCCCTTCTCCTCCTGCCCTCAATCTTTCCCAGCATCAGGGTGTCTTCCAGTGAGTCAGTACTTCACATCAGGTTGCCAAAGTATTGGAGCTTCAGTTTTAGCATCAGCCCTTCCAATGAATATTCAGAGTTGAGCTCTTTTAGGATTGACTGGTTTAATCTCCTTGCTACCAAGGGACTCTTAAGAGTCTTCTCCAGCACCACAGTTCAAAAGCATCAATTGTTTGGTGGGCTGCAGTCCGTGGAGTCGTTAGGAGTTGGACACAACTGAACAACTTCACTTTCACTTTTCACTTTCATGCCTTGGAGAAGGAAATGGCAACCCACTCTAGTGTTCTTGCCTGGAGAATCCCAGGGGCGGGGAGCCTGGTGGGCTGCCATTTCTGGGGTCACACAGAGTTGGACACAGCTGAAGTGACTTAGCAGTAGCAGCAGCCTTCTTTATGGTACAGCTCTCACATCCATACATGACTGCTGGAAGAATCATAGCTTTGACTAGATTGAACTTTGTTGGCAAAGTGATGTCTGCTTTTAAATATGCTGATATGCTGTCTATATTTGTCATAGGTTTTCTTCCAAGGAGCAGCTCAGTTCATTCAGTCACTCAGTCATGTCCGACTCTTTGCAACCCCATGAATTGCAGCATGACAGGCCTCCCTGTCCAGCACCAACTCCCCGAGTTCACCCAAACTCATGTCCATCGAGTCAGTGATGCCATCCAGCCATCTCATCCTCTGTCGTCCCCTTCTCCTCTTGCCCCCAATCCCTCCCAGCATCAGAGTCTTTTCTAATGGGTCAGCTCTTCGCATGAGGTGTCCAAAATACTGGAGTTTCAGCTTTAGCATCCGTCCTTCCAAAGAACACCCAGGACTGATCCCCTTTAGAATGGACTGGTTGGATCTCCTTGCAGTCCAAGGGACTCTCAAGAGTCTTCTCCAGCACCACAGTTCAAAACCATCAATTCTTTGGCACTCAGCTGTCTTCACAGTCCAACTTTCACATCCATACATGACCACTGGAAAAACCATAGCCATGACTAGACGGACCTTTGTTGGCAAAGTATTGTCTCTTCTTTTGAATATGCTATCTAGGTTGGTCATAACTTTCCTTCCAAGGAGCAAGCATCTTTTAAAATATTTTGTGGCTGCAGTCACTGTCTGCAGTCATTTTGGAGCCCAAGAAAATACAGTCTGTCACAGTTTCCATTTTTTTCCTGATCTATTTGCCATGAAGTGATGGGACTGGATGCCATGATCTTAATTTTTTAAATGTTGAGTTTTAAGCCAGCTTTTTCATTCTCCTCTTTTACCTTCATCAAGAAGCTCTTTAGTTGCTCTTCACTTTCTGCCTTTAAGGTGTAGTCATCTGCATATCTGAGGTTATTGATATTTCTCCCTGCAATCTTAATTACAGCTTGAGCTTCATCCAGCCCGGCATTTCACATGATGTACTCTGCATATAAGTTAAATAAGCAAGGTGACAATATACAGCCTTGACATACTCCTTTCCCAATTTGGAACCAGTATACTGTTCCTTGTCTTGTTCTAACTGTTGCTTCTTGACTTGATACAAGTTTTTGCAGAAGGAAGGCAAGGTGGTCTGGTGTTCCCATGTCTTTGAGAGTTTTCCACAATTTCTTGCAATCCACACAGCCAAAGGCTTTAGCATAGCCAGTGAAGCACTAGAACTTTTCCTGGAATTCCCTTGCATTTTCTATGATCCAGCAGATGTTGGCAGTTTGATCTCTGGTTCCTTCTTTTCTAAATCCAGCTTGTAGATCTGGAAGTTCTCAGTTCACATACTGTTGGAGCCTAGCTTGAAGGATTTTGAGCATTACCTTGCTAGCATTTGAAATGAGTGCAAATGTGTGGTAGTTTGAACTTTCTTTGGCATTGTCCTTCTTTGGGGTTAAAATGAAAACTGACCATTTCCAGTCCTGTGGCCTTGGCTGAGTTTTCCAAATTTGCTAGCATGTTGAGTGCAGCACTTTCACAGCATCATCTTTTGGGATTTGAAATAGCTCAACTGGAATTCCATCACCTCTACTAGCTGTATTAGTAGTAATGCTTCTTAAACCCACTTGACTTCACACTCCAAGATATCTGGCTCTAGGTGAATGACCACACTATTGGGTTGTCCATGTGATTAAGACCTTTTTTTGTACAGTTCTTCTGTGTATTACTGCCACTTCCTAATATCCTCTGCTTCTGTTAGGTCCATTCCATTTCTGTCCTTTATTGTGCCCATTTTTGCATGAAATGTTCCCTTGATATCTCTCATTTTGCTGCCTTGCATATAGGATCATCATTATCATCTTTCTAAATTCCATATATATGCATTAATATACTGTAATGGTATTTCTCTTTCTGACTTACTTCACTCTGTATAGTGGGCTCCAGTTTCATCCACCTCATTAGAATTGACTGAAACACATTCCTTTTATAGCTGAGTAATATTCCATTGTGTATATGGATCACAGCTTCCTTATCCATCCATCTGCCAGTGGACATCTGGTTGCTTTCATGTCCTGGCTGTTGTAAACACTGCAAATAAATTTACTTTTATTACTTTTGGGAATATTAAAAAGACAAACTTCAAAAAGATGTCATCATTTCCATGAGTACAGTATCAAATGGTTGATTAAATTTGAATATCAGACATCAAGACAAAAAGTTTGATAACATGGAGCATCAGTTCCTGCCATAAAATTCTTGGCAAACAGTATAAAAGTGATCTTTTTAAAAAATATTATAAAATATCTCCAACAGCGTCAACAACAGCAACATCCCACATAAGATGTACCTGGAAATCTTTGACCTGAGGGACAGCACACTTAGGCCACCCTGACCACTGAGTCAGGTAAAGAGGAGAATAAAATCACCAACAGACAATTTTGGAAAAAAAAAAAACTCCAGGTAGAATTTACTAATGATAGGATGATCAACTCAGACAATCCCAAAGATAAATTATTTGAATGTGTAAGATTCTTGAGTAAGATTAGTGTGTAAAAAAATAATTATACAGAAAGCATTTCATTGCTTATGTCTTGGCAAAGAATACTTGGAAAATGAAATTTTGTGTTAGAGTTCAGTTCAGTTCAGTGGCTGTCGTGTCCGACTCTTTGCAACCCCATGAACTGCAGCACACAAGGCCTCCCAGTCCATCACCAGCTCCCAGAGTTCACTCAAACTCATGTCCATCGAGTCAGTGATGCCATCCAGCCATCTCATCCTCTGTCATCCCTTTCTCCTGCCCACAATCCCTCCCAGCATCAGAGTCTTTTCCAATGAGTCAACTCTTCGCATGAGGTGGCCAAAGTACTGGAGTTTCAGCTTTAGCATCCATCCTTCCAAAGAACACCCAGGACTGATCTCCTTTAGAATGGACAGATTGGATCTTCTTGAAGTCCAAGGGACTCTCAAGAGTCTTCTCCAACACCAAGTTCAAAAGCATTAATTCTTCGGTTCTCAGCTTTCTTCACAGTCTAACTCTCACATCCATACATGACCACTGGAAAAACCATAGCCTTGACTAGACAGACCTTTGTTGGCAAAGTAATGTCTCTGCTTTTGAATATGCTGTCTAGGTTGGTCATAATATTTCTTCCAAGGAGCAAGCATCTTTAAATTTCATGGCTGTGATCACCATCTGCAGTGATTTTGGAGCCCCCAAAAATAAAGTCTGACACTGTTTCCACTGTTTCCCCATCTATTTCCCATGAAGCGATGGGACCAGATGCCATGATCTTCGTTTTCTGAATGTTGAGCTTTAAGCCAACATTTTCACTCTCCTCTTTCACTTTCATCAAGAGGCTTTTTAGTTCCTCTTCACTTTTTGCCATAAGAGTGGTATCATCTGCATATCTGAGGTTATTGATATTTCTCCTGGCAATCTTGATTCCAGCTTGTGCTTCTTCCAGCCCAGCAT
This sequence comes from Nanger dama, assembly GCA_917880005.1. Lineage (NCBI taxonomy): Eukaryota > Metazoa > Chordata > Mammalia > Artiodactyla > Bovidae > Nanger > Nanger dama. The sequence continues at coordinate 5,835,854 of CAKJTW010000087.1, forward strand.
TTCTCAGGATGTACTCTGCATAGACGTTAAATAAGCAGGGTGACAATGTACAGCCTTGATGTACTCCTTTTCCTATTTTGAGCCAGTCTGTTGTTCCATGTCCAGTTCTAACTGTTGCTTCCTGACCTGCATATAGGTTTCTCAAGAGGCAGGTCAGGTGGTCTGGTATTCCCATCTCTTTCAGATTGTTCCACAGTTTGTTTTGATCCACACAGTCAAAAGCTTTGGCATAGTCAGTAAAGCAGAAGTGGATGCTTTTCTGGAACTCTCTTACTTTTTTGATGATCCGGCAGATGTTGGCAATTTGATCTCTGGTTCCTCTGCCTTTTCTAAAACCAGCTTGAACATCTGGAAGTTCACAGTTCACGTATTGCTGAAGAGAATACGTGGAGAATTTTCAGCTTGGAGAGTTTTCAGCATCACTTTACTGGCTTGGAGAATTTTCAGCATCACTTTACTAGCATGTGAGATGAGTGCAGTTGTGCAGTAGTTTGAGCATTCTTTGGCATTGCCTTTCTTTGGGATTGGAATGAAAACGGACCTTTTCCAGTCCTGTGGCCACTGCTGAGTTTTCCAAATTTGCTGGCATATTGAGTGCAGCACTTTCACAGCATCATCTTTCAGGATTTGAAACAGCTGAACTGGAATTCCATCACCTCCACTAGCTTTGTTTGTAGTGATGCTTTCTAAGGCCCACTTGACTTCACATTCTAGGATATCCGGCTCTATGTGAGTGATCACACCCTCATGATTATCTGGGTTGAAGATCTTTTTTGTACAGGTCTCCTATGTATTCTTGCCATCTCTTCTTAATATCTTCTGCTTCTGTTAGGTCCATACCATTTCTGTCCTTTATCGAGCCCATCTTCGCATGAAATGTTCCCTTGGTATCTCTAATTTTCTTGAAGAGATGTCTAGTCTTTCCATTTTGTTCTTTTCCTCTATTTCTTTGCATTGATCGCTGAGGAAGGCTTTCTTATCGCTCCTTGCTATTCTTTGGAACTCTGCATTCAGATGCTTATATCTTTCCTTTTCTCCTTGGCTTTTGCTTCTCTTCTTTTCAGAGCTATTTGTAAGGCCTCCCCAGACAGCTGTTTTGCTTTTTTGCATTTTTTTTTCCACTGGTATGGTCTTGATCCCTGTCTCCTGTACAATGTCACGAACCTCCGTCCGTAGTTCATTAGACACTCTGTCTATCAGATCTAGTCCCTTAAATCTATTTCTCACTTTCACTATATAAGCATAAGGATTTGATTTAGGTCATACCTGAATGGTCTGGTGGTTTTCCCTACTTTCTTTAATTTAAGTCTGAATTTGGCAATAAGCCGTTCATGATCTGAGCCACAGTCGGCTCCCAGTCTTGTTTTTGCTGACTGTATAGAGCTTCTCCATCTTTGGTTGCAAAGAATATAATCAGTCTGATTTCGGTGTTGACTATCTGGTGATGTCCATGTACAGAGTCTTCTCCTGTGTTTTTGGAAGAGGGTGTTTGCTATGACCAGTGCATTCTCTTGGCAGAACTCTATTAGCCTTTGCCCTGCTTCATTCTGAACTCCAAGGCCAAATTTGCCTGTTACTCCAGATGTTTCTTGACTTCCTCCTTTTGCATTCCAGTCCCCTATAATGAAAAGGACATCTTTTTGGGTGTTAGTTCTAAAAGGTCTTGTAGATCTTCATAGAACCATTCAACTTCAGCTTCTTCAGCATTACTGATTGGGGTTGTAGACTTGGCTTACTGTGATATTGAATGGTTTGCCTTGGGAAATGAACAGAGATCATTCTGTCGTTTAGAGTTACACTAGCACAATTACAGTATGGTTCTAATTCCAGGTCTGATAAAAATTGCAAAGTGGCTGTGTGTGGGAAAATTATTCAAGATTCTTAAGAGACAATAAGAATTTGGAATAGAGAGATAGGAATCAGAGAGAGAAAAAAATAAAAGATGTTTATTAGCAATCACAATTGAAACCAAATTTCTGTTTGGGTGGTCTGATATGGAAGAATAACAGGCAGATTCCGAAGGGCAGGTGCCATCAGTACACTGTTTTCTTGAAGGGAAGCATGGTGGGAGCATTCACTAGGACCTGATGTCACAAAGCTACAATTTTAAAGATAAGAGGATCCCAGTGCAGGGATAGTTACCACGTCAGAGGGACAGAAGTGAGCTCAGAAATAGTTCCTTGCATAAATGGATTTTTGCACCACCCATTTACCCACCATCACCTTCCACTTGATCCTGTGGTGTCTATTGGCGAAGTTGAGGAAAGTGCCGTCTTCATAAATGGTACTTGGACCGTTTGACCATTCTGAAAACTTAAATTGTACCAGCAATTCATACCACACACAAAAGTCAACTCAGAGGGTTAGAACCTCAGTGTAAATGGTAAAACCCAAAATTCCCTTGGATGATAACATGATTTCTTTAAAGACTTAAGGTAAGGAAACATTTCTTAAGTACAAACACAAATGCTCCAAACTCAAGGGGCTTTGAAATGGACATTTGACACACTATTGGAAGGAAAAACTTTGATTTAATAGAGGACTCAATCAGAGAGTGAAAATGCAAGTCATGTAGTTGAGAACATCCTTAAAACCACCTATGTGTCATTCTCTGGTATTTAAATGGGTAAAGAGTGGCCAGAGGTGAATCTTGAAAACAAAGAGCCTACTATTAACAAGTGGAGAAAAGACTTGAATGGTTTCACTAGAAAGAAGAAACAGTAATGGGGAACCCAATTCTAAGAGGGAAGGTACTGACTTCTTCATTCCTCAGATGATGACAAAAAAAAGCCACAGGGAGGTGGAAGTACTCCTCCCAGATTGCTACCAGTTGACAATCCTGAGAGCAGGCAAGGGCACCGAGCCTCAGCCATCTCCGTGGACTGCAGGTGAAAAGTTCCCTGCATGAGCCTGGGAAGCCTGGAGAAGACTGGGGCATCGGGTAGGAAGGCTGGGGGACACTGCCTTGTTATCCTGCAGATGTCATAAACAGGGAGATGTCTTCTCCAATGACCTCCAAAGATCTTCTCCAAAGGTCCAACGACCCTTCCCGTGTGGGACCAGCTCAAACAGGTGGACCTGCGGGAAAATGCATAGGCTGTGTCACTTGTTCCTGGGAATGTCTGAAGAACTTCTGCAGGGCACAGGGCTGCTGCAGAGCCTGAGAAGTCTCCAGCTTCACTACTCCCACCTGGACCCTCCCAGCTCTCCATCCAGGTTGTCGTTGCACGGGGCTGCCCTCCTGACTGAGCTGGGGTCTCTGACCCTGTGTATCCCCTCTGTCCCCAGAGCCCTCGGTGGTGTTCGCCAAGGAGCAGCCGGCACGCAGTGAAGTGCAGGCCGTGGCGGGGGCGAGTGCCACGCTGAGCTGCGAGGTGGCCCAGGCCCAGACGGAGGTGACGTGGTACAAGGACGGCAAGAAGCTGAGTGCGAGCTCGAAAGTGCGTGTGGAGGCCACGGGCCGTGAGCGGCGGCTGGTGGTGCAGCAGGCGGGCAAGGCGGACGCCGGGGAGTACAGCTGCGAGGCCGGGGGCCAGAAGGTCTCCTTCCGCCTGGACGTCACAGGTCAGTCCTGGAGGAGGGCGCTGAGCTTTAGCCTGTGTGCAGGTGATGAGGGGACTGGCTTTCAGACATGAGTGCCTTGAACCTTCATCTCTTCAGCCTCCCTGTCTTCTGCATCCCATCTGGAGGCCTGTTTTGACCTGGAGGAGGATGAATGGGGAGGGTGCATGTGGAAAGAGGAGGGCTTGTTTCTGTCCCCCTGTTGCCAGGCAGTGGGGCTCAGTCACACTGTCTTAGCACCTGCCCAGAGCCTTCCTGTTTCTCCTGGTGTTGGGACCCTGGCTCTCCGTGATGCCTGGGGGCGGAGGTAAGCCTGGGGATGTGTGACTTTCCTCCCACCGTGAGTTTTTCCAAGAGCCAGCACACATCCTCATCAGGCACCTTATGTGAGTCCTCAGTAAGACAGCTCTTTCAGTTTGATGTGTCCCTGACAATCTTCTTTCACATTCTCTCAGGAGTAAAGTTTGAATGCTCAAACTTGAAGTTTCTGGGAGGTCTTCCCTCCGTTTTCCTAGATACAGGAGGTCAGTGGGAGAATGTTGCTTGTTACTGAGATGGACAGAGGGAGCTTTGCAGCACGGGGGCTGGTAGAATGCCTGTAGAAGTTCTCTTTCCCTGTCGCCATCCCGGCCTTGGGTTCATTTTCTGTCTCCGTCACATGGAGGGTTTTACCCTGTGTATCAGTCCTTTTGCTTAGTCCTCAGTGGTGTTCAAGGAGCATCTGGCATATAGAGTGGCATGGTTCAAAGTGGTGCTTTTTCATGCCGGAATGTGAGGTAGTGCATAACTAGACTGAGTGGGTGGTATAAAGACGGGAAGAAGCTGAGTCGAGTTTGAAAGTATGTATGGAGTTAAGGCCTTTGGGATGTAGCTGTCTGTACATCAGTTTGGCAAGACTGACATCAGGTAATAACTCTGCTTTTTCCTAGGACCTGAGTGTATTTTTCCATCTATATAAGTGAGTTTTCTGGGGATACCAAATGATCATAGTTTGCAGTGAGGATCGGACTGCTATATAGCCAAGAGATTCTGTGCTCTTTTTTTTTTTTTTTTTTTTTTAATTGATTTCCTGAGTTCTCTTATCCTGTATTCATCCACCTTTACTGCCAAGAAAGCATGGATGAGTGAGTGTATTCTGGGGGAGAGAGGCAGTTCTTTTACACCATGCATGTGATAATGCTCAGTCACATTTTCCCAACGAGTATTCAGACTCCATTGGTGGTCCTGGGTGTCTATTACTTGGGCTCTACTTGATCTGTAGGGCTGAGGCAGACAAGATATCTTTCCCTTGGGGTTTTCCTGGCAGATTCTTACCCAAAACACTTGAGAGTTCCTGTTAACAAGAGATAGCTGAATTCACTGAACCAGAATAAGAGAAAATTTTGGCCGCACAGCAATGCGGGAATTATTTCATGGCAGAATTTTGGCTTCTAAATCTTTAGATATTCTGGGTTAGCAATTTTCACACGGATAAGTAAACTCCTTGAACACAGATGTAGCAAAATCTAGTCCATATTTTGTTGTAATGTGTGTACAGAATTTATGAAAATAGAGAATACTGCAAATTGATCAGTTCCTAGAAAACTATGTCAACACTCACAAAATGGAAAACAAGCAAGTTGTAAAGACCTCAGCATTTTAAATAAATGGAAACATAAAAAACAATCTTCTCACAGCAGAATATCTAAGCCCACTTGCTCTACTGTTAAATTGTACTGAGTATTCTGGTAAGAAATTATCCCATGTTCACAGACATTCTTCTGTGGTGTTGAAAAATGGAATGCATTGTCTAATTTATCTTACACAGAGAACATATCATTGATACCAAAATATGACAAGGTAATCATGAAGAAGTAACACAGTTTAATCTATTGATGATATTAAGGGTAATATCTTCCACAAAATAATAGTAAACTGAATTCAGCAGTTTATTAAGAGGAAAATACATTACAGCACCAGCCATATTCCAGGAGTGTGAGGTTGGTTTAAAACAAGAATCAGTAGAAAATTTGATGGAAAGCTTAATGTCAATAAAATAAAAGAAAAATGATATGATTTCCCCAATAAATGGAGAATAAAAATACTCAGTAAAATATAGTTACATATATCCAAGAGAAATACTTTATAAAATTAAGCATTAATTCCTGCCATAAAATTCTTATAAGGATTCTTCTTTTATTTAATAGTTGGCAGTATAGAGAAAAACTGGCTTTCCTCATCCATAAAGTGAAACCTTGAAGGCACTGCCTTTGCAGTAGGGAACAAGATAAGGGAGCCAGTTGTTACCACTTTGATGCTGCATTCACAACACACTAAGGAGGGAAATAAAAGATTAAAAGTTAGAAAAATAAAAATGAAACATGCAGATGATATGATTAGCAATTTAGAAAACCTAGAAATGTTGATTACTACACTTAGTAAGAGAACTGGTAAACATCACTGCATACAAAAACAATTCACAGAAAACAATTCTATGTCTATATGCCAAACACCTGGAAGATGAAATCTAAAAGAATGGCAGTAACAGTATATGGGTCATGTTACTAACTCCAAGTCTAATAGAAGGTCTTGAGGACTTTATGAAAGTGTTAATATTAAACGTTGCATAGAGGCAGGAAACAGATATAAATAAATGTATACAAACCTATGGAACTCAGAGACGTTCACTTCCCATTAAATGCCAAATCACAGTTCTTTGGGGTGTTAGAATATTGACAAGTTGATTGCAAAGGCCAAAGAGAGCCAAGTGAGTCTTAAAAAAATGAGGACATTTTCTCCAACCTAATCATGACTTTAAAAAAAAGTTACAGCAATTTAGACAGGTGGGTCTCAATGCAGATAAATAGCGCAAAGGAATGGAATGGTGAACTCACACTGAAGTGTAGAGAAAGGAGGATCTTAACATCATTGATGGTAAGGCCATTAACAATATGGAAAAATAAAATAACATTGGAATCTACCTCCTACCACACAAAGAACCAACTCCAGGCAGGTTAGAGACCTCTGTGTGAAAGGTAAAACAAGCTTTTATCTGATAAAAAAGATTATTTAATGACCAGGGAATAATGAAAGATTTTTAAACAGAACATAAATGCAGAAACCACAAAGGACAAACTGATATATTTGCCTTAATTAAATAACTTAATCTCACCAGAAACATTATTAAAAAATGAAAAAAAATAGAGCAAAAAGTAGGAAGACCGATAAACACAACAACACGTTTTCACTCTCCTCTTTCACTTTCATCAAGAGGCTCTTTAGTTGTTCTTCACTTTCTCTCGTAAGGGTGGTGTCATCTGCATGTCTGAGGTTATTGATATTTCTCCTGGCAGTTTTGATTCTAGCATGTGCTTCATCCACCCCAGCGTTTCTCATGATGTACTCTGCATAGAAGTTAAATAAGCAGGGTGACAATATACAGCCTTGACGTACTCCTTTTCCTATTTGGAACCAATCTGTTGTTCCATGTCCAGTTCTAACTGTTGCTTCCTGCATACAGGTTTCTCAAGAGGCAGGTTAGGTGGTCTGGTATTCCCATCTCTTTAAGAATGTTCCACAGTTTATTGCTTCCCTGGTGGCTCAGAGGTTGAAGCGTCTGCCTCCAATGCGGAAGACCCGGGTTTGATACCTGGTTTGGGAAGATCCCCTGGAGAAGGAAATGGCAATCCACTCCGGTATTCTTGCCTGGAGAATCCCATGGACAGAGAAGCCTAGTAGGTTACAGTCCACGGGGTCACAAAGAGTCGGACATGACTGAGCGACTTCACCTCCCCTTACCTCACCTCACCTCACACAGTCTAAGGCTTTGGCATAGTCAATAAAGCAGAAATAGATGTTTTTCTGGAACTCTCTTGCTTTTTCAATGATCCAGCGGATGTTGGCAATTTGGTCTCTGGTTCCTCTGCCTTTTCTAACACCAGCTTGAACATCAGGAAGTTCACGGTTCAGGTATTGCTGAAGCCTGGCTTAGAGAATTTTGAGCATTACTGTACTAGCATGTGAGATGAGTACAATTGTGCAGTAGTTTGAGCATTCTTTGGCATTGCGTTTCTTTGGGATTGGAATGAAAACTGACCTTTTCCAGTCTTGTGGCCACTGCTGAGTTTTCCAAATTTGCTGGCATATTGAGTGCAGCACTTTCACAGCATCATCTTTCAGGATATGAAATAACTCAACTGGAATTCCGTCAGTAGCTTTGTTTGTAGTGATGCTTCCTAAGGCCCACTTGACTTCACATTGCAGGATGTCTGGCTCTAGGTGAGTGATCACACCATTGTGATTATCTGGGTCATGAAGATCTTTTTGTACAGTTCTTCTGTGTATTCTTGCCACCTCTTCTTAATATCTTCTGCTTCTGTTAGGTCCATACCATTTCTGTCCTTTATTGAGCCCATCTGCATGAAATGTTTCTTTGGTATCTCTAATTTTCTTGAAGAGGTCTCTAGTCTTTCCCATTCTATTGTTTTCCTCTATTTCTTTGCTCTGATCACTGAGGTAGGTTTTCTTAACTCTCCTTGCTATTCTTTGGAACTCTGTATTCAAATGGGTATATCTTTCCTTTTCTCCTTTGCTTTTTGCTTCTCTTCTTTTCACAGCTATTTTTAATGCCTCCTCAGATAGCCATTTTGGTTTTTTGCTTTCTTTTTCTTGGGGATGGTCTTGATCCCTATCTCCTGTACAGTGTCACAAACCTCTGTCCGTAGTTCATCAGGCGGTCTGTCTATCAGATCTGGTTCTTTAAATCTATTTCTCACTTCTACTGTGTAATCTTAAGGGATTTGATTTAGGTCATACCTGAATGGTCTAGTGGTTTTCCCTACTTTCTTTAAGTTTGAATTTTGCAATAAGGAGTTCATGATCTGAGCCACAGTCAGCTCCCGGTCTTGTTTTTGCTGACTGTATAGAACTAATTCATCTTTGACTGCAAAGAATATAATTAGTCTGATTTCAGTGTTGACCATCTGGTGATGTCCATGTGTAGTCTTCTCTTAAAGAGGAGAGCCAAAAAGTTGGCTTAAAGCTCAACATTCAGAAAACTAAGATCATGGCATCTGGTCCTATCACTTCATGGCAAATATGTGGGGAAACAGTGGAAATAGTGGCTGACTTTATTTTGAGGGGCTCCAAAATCACTGCAGATGGTGACTATAGCCAAGAAATTAAAAGCTGCTTACTCCTTGGAAGAAAAGTTATGACCAACCTAGACAGCATATTGAAAAACAGAGACATTACTTTGCCAACAAAGGTCTGTCTAGTCAGAGCTATGGTTTTTCCAGTAGTCATGCATGGATGTGAGAATTGGACTCTAAAGAAAGCTGAGCACTAAAGAACTGATGCTTTTGAACTGTGGTGTTGTAGAAGACTCTTAAGAGTCCCTTGGACTGCAAGGAGATCCAGCCAGTCCATTCTAAAGGAAATCAGTCCTGAGTGTTCATTGGAAGGACTGATATTGAAGCTGAAACTCCAGTACTTTGGCCACCTGATGTGAAGAGCTGGTTCATTTGAAAAACCCTGATGCTGGGAAAGATTGAAGGCAGGAAGAGGGGACGACAGAGGACGAGATGGCTGGATGGGATCTCCGACTCAGTGGACATGAGTTTGGGTAAACTCTGGGAGTTGGTGATGGACAGGGAGGCCTGGCATGATGCAGTCCATGGGGTCACAAAGAGTCAGACACAACTGAGCGACTGAACTGAACTGAACTGAACCATCAACACTGTATAACATTTAATTATATAAAGAGCTCCTAAATGAATCTGGGAAAAACAGACTGCAAATTTTAAAAATTGTACACAACTTGAACCACAGAAGAGTAAACTACAGAATAACTATAAACTCATATTCTTCAGTTTGTGAATCATTAGGACCATGGCACAGTGGTGTAGCTTCACTCCCATCAGGTTGCTAACAGCTGACAACACTGAGAGTGTGGTTAGGGTGGAGCCCCAGGAGCTCTCATTCACTGCAGATGCACTGCCCTGTGCAGCTGTACGGGAAGGACTCTGGCCTTCCATAGGAAGGTTGAGGAGTGCATGACTCTGCAGTTCTTCTCCTAGAGGATTTGTGCATGAGAGAAGTCTTTCACAGCTTCTCATTGGAACAGCCTCCACAGATCAGGGGTAGAATATCGAAATAAATTGTGTTGCTTGTTGCTGAGAAGGTGGTGGAGTTTCTCTAGGTCACAGAACTGGTGCAAAGCTTGGAGAAGTTTCCTGTCTTCTTGCCTCCCCATTTAATCATTTTTTCCTCAGTGTTGCATCTTGACATAGATGGGATCTCTGACCCTGTGTATCCCCTCTGTCCCCAGAGCCCCCGGTGGTGTTCGCCAAGGAGCAGCCGGCACGCAGTGAGGTGCAGGCCGTGGCGGGGGCGAGTGCCACGCTGAGCTGCGAGGTGGCCCAGGCCCAGACGGAGGTGACGTGGTACAAGGACGGCAAGAAGCTGAGTGCGAGCTCGAAAGTGCGTGTGGAGGCCACGGGCTGCACCAGGCAGCTGGTGGTGCAGCAGACGGGCAAGGCGGACGCCGGGGGAGTATAGCTGCGAGGCCGGGGGCCAGAAGGTGTCCTTCCGCCTGGACGTCACAGGTCAGTCCTTTGTGGTACTTAGTCTTGTTTGGAGACGGTGGTTGAATTGCATTAGACCCTGATGCTCTCATTAGACGTCCTCTCTTCAGGCCTCCCGTCCTCCTGCCTCCTATTTTCATGCCCGTGACTGGGCCGAGTAAGACAAAATGGAAAGGGTGTGTATGAGAGGAAGAGGGGTCGTTCTTGAGCACCTTGTGGTGCTTCCATCTAGGGAGTGTTTAATCACGCATCCTGAGTGTGATTAAACCTGCCCCACGACCCTTGTCATGATCCTTGGTGTCCAGGACTGTGGCTCTACTGGATGCTTGAATTCTGAAATACACTAGTCATCTCACACCTGAGTTATGTGACTGCTTTTTTGGATGTCTGGCTATGCCGTCTCTTAGAACCATATTGGGGTTCTCACTAGTCAGAGACACTTGCATCTCTTTGTATAAGGTTGACTAAACTTTGGGTTATTAATCTTTTCTTTGTTTTAAGACCCTTATGTACGTTTATGTATAGGAATGCCTAGGAGATATTGTGGGTTTGGTTCCAGGTCACTGTAATAAAGTGAATATGCAACCCACTCTGGTATTTTTGCCTGGAGAACCCTGTGGACAGAGGAGCCTGGTGGGCTGCTGTCCATGGGGGTCACACAGAGTCGGACACGACTGAAGCGACTTAGCATGCATGCATGCATGCATGGTTGCAATAAAGTGACCTAACAGATTTTTGTTTTTTTCAGTGCATATAAAAGTTATGTTTACGCTATACTGTAGTCTGGTGAGTGTGCAATAGCATTATGTTTAAAAATGTACATATTTTAGGCAAAAATTGCTTTATTGCTAAAAAATGTTAATCATTGTATGAGCCTTCAGTGGGTAGTAGTTACAACAGGGACCACTCATCAAAGATTACCATAGCATATATCTGTTCAGTTCAGTTTCTAATTTATGTCCGACTCTTTGCAACCCCATGGACTGCAGCACACCTGGCTTCCCTGTCCATCACTAACTCCTGGAGCTTACTCGGACTCAAATCTGTAGAAGTGGTGATGCCATCCAACCATCTCATCCTCTGTTGTCCCCTTCTCCTCCTGCCTTCAATCTTTCCCAGCATCAGAGTCTTTTCAAATGAGTCAGTTTTTTTGTATCAGGTGGCCAAAGTATTGGAGTTTCAGCTTCAGCATCAGTCCTTCCAATGAATATTCAGGACTGATTTCTTTTAAGATAGTGATGAAAAAGGTTGAAATATTGCAGAAATTACCAAAATATGCCACACAGACATAAAGTGAATAAATGCTGTTGGGAAAATGGCAGTGAAAGATTTGTTTGATACAGAGTTGTCAAAAACCTTCGATTTGTACAAAATGCAATAATATCTGCCAACGTCAGCAAAGTGCAATAAAACAAGGTGTGCCTGTAGAAGTTATCTATGCTCTCATTTATACCAAAATCTAGATATGTTTTCGTGCAGTGTTTGTGGGAAATAAAAAAAGATAAGAGGACTGGTAGGTATGTGTCTGAGACATGCATGTGTGAGGTCTGGAATTCGTATCTTGTCTTTAGTAAGACCATTCTGTGTCAGAATTCTTCTTGGAGTTTGATTTGTTAATTTAGAAATGGAAAGAAACAAGTAGCCTAAGCTGTATCATTGCACTTTGTTAAAGATGAGTCCTTATAGTAGCAGCCATTTACTGATAGGTTGACGTTTATTCCAGAGCACATTCTGAGGAGTGCCACTCTGGGAGGCTCATAGAGAAGTCTGATAACAATTTATTTCCTTTTGTTAAGTGGATCTCAGCATTAGAGAGATGTGGATGATGGTACTATACTATGTACATGTAACAGTTTGGTTGTATGTCAGTATATTAATAATTTGTGGGTGAGTACAGATAACTAAAATATTTATATATCTTCCTAAAATGGTTTTTAAGAGACTAAATTATTTTATGGTAATAATTCTGAAATTTTCAACAAATTGATCAAATGTTAGAAAACCATATGAAAAAGTCACACAAGAAGAAATAGATAACTCAAATTGTCCTATGAAAATTTTAAAATTGGGATATAATTGTTTTACGGTGTTGCCTTGGTTTCTGCCATTCCAGTTCAGTTCAGTTGCTCAGTCATGTCCGACTCTTTGCAACTCCTTAGACTGCAGCATACCAGGCTTCCCTGTCCATCACTAACTTCTGGAGCTTGCTCAAACTCATGTTCATTCATTCGGTGATGCCATCCAACCATCTCATCCTCTGTCATCCCCTTTCCTTCCTGGCTTCAATCTTTCCCAGCATCAGGGCCTTTTCCAATGAGTCAGCTCTTTGCATCAGGTGGCCAAAGTATTGGAGCTTCAGCTTCAGCATCAGTCCTTCCAGTGAATATTCAGGACTGATCTCCTTTAGGGAGGGACTGGTTGGAGCTCCTTACAGTCCAAGGACTCTCAGGAGTCTTCTCCAACACCACAATTCAAAAGCATCGATTCTTTGGTGCTCAGCTTTCTTTATAGTCCAACTCTCATATCCATATATGACTACTGGAAAACCATAGCTTTGACTAGATGGACCTTTGTTGGCAAAGTAATATCTCTGCTTTTTAATATGCTGTCTAGGTTGCCATAGGTTTTCTTCCATAGCATTTCTGCCATAAAACAGTGTGTATCAGCCACAAGTGTGTGTATATATATCCCCTTCCTCTTGAGACTGCCTCCCACTCCCCGCTCCCATTGCACCCCTTAGATCATCGCAGAGCACCAAGCTGGCCCGCTGTGCTGGACAGCAGCTTCCTGCTAGCTATCTATTTCACACATGCTGGTGCATATATATCAGTGTTACTCTCTCAGTTAGCCCCTCTCTTCCCCCTCACCCCATCCACAAGTCCATTCTCTGTGTCTGCATCTCTGTTCTTGCCATGCACATAGGTTCGTCAGTATCATTTTTCTAGACTCCATAGATGTGTTAATATATAATATTTGTTTTTCTCTTTTTGACTGACTGCATGCTGTATCTCAGGCTCTAGGTTCACCCACATTACTACAAATGACTCAACTTTATTCCTTTCTATGCCTAAGTAATATTCCATTGTGTATATGTACCACATCATCTTTATCCAGTCATCCATCTGTGGATATCTAGGTTGCTTCCATGTTTTGGGCATTGTATATAGTACTGCAGTGAACGCTGTGGTATATGTGTCTTTTGAGTTACGGTTTTCTCAGGTATATGCCCAGTAGTGGGACTGCTGGGTCATATAGTAGTTTAACATTTAGTTTTTTAATGAACCTCCATACTGTTCTTCAAAGTGGTTGTATCAATTTACATTCCCACCTGTAGTGTAAGACGGTTCCCTTTCCCCACACCCTTTCCAGCATTTATTGTTTGTAGATTTCTTTTTGATGCTGGCCACTGTGACTGGTGTGAGACGATACCTCATTGTAGTTTTAATTTGCATTTCTCTAATAGTGATGTCGAGCATCTTTTCATGTGCCTCTTGGCCATCTGTGTGTCTTCTCTGCAGAGAATGTCTGTTTAGGTCTTCTGCCCATGTTTTGATTGGGCTGTTTGCTTTTGATATTGAGCTCCATAAGTCACCTGTATATTGTGGCGATTAGTCCTTTGTCTGTTGCTTTGTCTGCAAACATTTTCTCCCATTTGGGGGTTGTCTTTTTGTCTTATTTATGACTTCCTTTGCTGTACAAAAGCTTTTAAGTTTAATTATATAACATTTGATTATTTTTCTTTTTATTTTCATTGCTCTAGGAGGTGTGTCAAAAAGATCTTGCTCTGGTTCATGTCAAAGAGTGTTTTTCCTGTGTTTTCCTCTAAGAATTTTATGGCTTCCAGTCTTATAGTTAGGTCTTCAATTCATTTTGAGTCTATTTTTGTGCACAGTGTTACGGAGTGTTTTGATTTCATTCTTTTACATGTAGCTGTCCAGCTTTCCCAGCACCACTTACTGAAGAAGCTGTCTTTTCTCCATATTCCCAACATCTCCCAGATATATTCTTGCCTCCTTTGTCAAAGACTAGGTGCCCATATCTTACCTCTGGGAGTTATGTCTTGTCCTGTTGGTCTATATTTCTGTTTTTGTGTCAGTACCATGCTGTCTTGGTGACAGTAGCTTTGTATTATAGTTAGAAGTCAGAGAGCCAGCTCCATTTTTCTGTCTCAAGGTTGCTTTGCCTCTTCAGGGTCTTTTGTGTTTCCATACAAATTATACAATTTTTGTTCTAATTCAGTAAGGAATACCATTAGTAATTTGATAGGAATTGCAATGAAGTTGTAGATTGCTTTGCACAGTGTAGTCATTTTCACTATAAATTGATTCTTCCAGTCTAAGAACATGGTCTGTTTCTTCATCTGTTTGTGTCCTCTTGGATTTCTTTCATCAATATTTTATAGTTTTGTGAGTACAGATCTTTTGCTTCCTTCAGTTTAGTTCGGTTGCTCAGTCGTATCCGACTCTTTGTGACCCCATGAATCGCAGCACACCAGGCCTCCCTGTCCATCACTATCTCCCAGAGTTCGCTCAGACTCACGTCCACCAAGTCAGTGATGCCATCCAGCCATCTCATCCTCTGTCGTCCCCTTCTCCTCCTGCCCCCAATCCCTCCCAGCATCAGAGTCTTTTCCAATGAGTTAACTCTTCGCATGAGGTGGCCAGAGTACTGGAGTTTCAGCTTTAGCCTCATTCCTTCCAAAGAAATCCCTAGGTAGGTTTATTCCTGGGTATTTTATTCTTTTGTCTTGATGGTAAACAGGATTGTTTTCTTAATTTCTCTTTCTGCTCTTTCATTGTTAGTATAAAGGAGTGCAAGAGATTTCTATGTATTAATTTTGTATCCTGCAACTTTACTAAATTCATTGGTCAGGTCCAGTAGAAAAACTAGTGGCATCTTTAGAATTTTCTATGTGTGATAACCTGTCGTCTGCATACACTGACACTTACTTCTTTTCCAGTTTGGTTTTCTTTTATTTCTTTTACTTTTGTAATTGCCATAGTGAGGACTTCCAAACCTGTGCTGAGTAAGAGTGGTGTGAGTGGACATTCTTGTCTTGTTCCTAACCTTGAGGGAAGTGCTTTCATGTTTTCACCATTGAGAATGATGGTTTGCTGTGGGTTTGTTGTAATGGTCTTTATTATGTTGAGGTAGGTTCCCTCTATGCCAGTTTTCTGGAGAATTTTTTATCATAAACGGTTATTGAATTTTGTCAGAAGCTTTTTCTGCCTCTGTTGAGATGATCATATGGTTTTTATCCTTTAATTTGTTAATATGGTTATCACATTGATTGATTTGCATATATTGAAGAATCCTTGCATCCCTGGGATGACCTCTTGATCATGATGTATGATCCTTTTAATGTGTCGTTGGCTTCTGTTCGTTAGTAGTTTGTTGAGGAAATTTGTGTCTTTGTTCATCAGTGATTTTGGTCTGTAATTTCCTTTTTGGTGTGGTATCTTTTCTGGTTTTGGTATCAGGGTGATAGTGTATAGAATGAATTTATAAGTATTTGTAATTCTGAGATTTTTGGGAGAAGAGTTTGAGAAGGATAGATGTTATCTCTTCTCTAAAAGTTTGCTCACATTGCCTGTGAAGCTGTCTGGTCCCCGACTTTTGTTTGTTGGAATATTTTTTATTGCATTTTCAATTTCGCCACTTGTGATTGGCCTCTTTATATTTTCTAATTCTTCCTGGTTCAGTCTTGAAAGCAGTTATCTTTCCAAGAACTTATCCATTTTTTCCAGGTTGTCTTTTTTTTATTGAATTACAGTTGTTTATGGCAGTCTCTGTGATCCTCTGTGTATCTGTGGTATCAGTGCTGATGTCTTCTTTTTCATTTCTCATTTTACTGAGTCCTCACTTTTTTCTTGAGGCGTCTGGTTGAAGGTTTATCAGTTTTGTTTACCTTCTCGAGGAACCAACTGTTACTTTTATCGATCTTTGCCACTGTTTTCTTGTTTCCTGTTTCATTTATTTCTGGTCTGAGCTTTCTGATTTCGTTTCTTCTGTTGACTTTGGGTTTTCTTTCTCCTCTCTCCCTGGCAGGTTAGACTGTTACTTCGAGGCTTTTTCTTGTTTCTTGAGGTGAGATTGCACTGCCGTGTGCTTCCCTTTCAGAGCTGCTTTTACTGCATCTGATAAGTTTTGTGTTGTCATCTTTTCAGCATCGTTTGTTTCTATGCATTTAAAAACATTCCCTCCCTCATCTCTTCAGTGGTCTCTTGGTTATTTACAGCGCGCTGTTTAGCCGCCATGTGTTTGTGTGTTTTTCTGCATTCTCCCCCGTAATTGATTTCTAATCTCCTAGCATTGTGGTAGGAAAAAATGCTGATACAATTTCAATTTTCTCAAATTTTCCGAGGCTTGAGATATGATCCAAGGTGTGGTTTATCCTGGAGAATGTTCCATGAGAGAAAAAAATTTGTTCTCCTGCTTTGAGGTGGAATGTCATATAAATATCAATCACCTCTTGCTGGTCTGTTGTGTCACTGGAAGCTTGCGTTTGCTTAGTTATTTTCTGTTTGGATGATGTTCCCACTGGTGTAAGTGGGGAGCTAAAGTCCCCCAATACTGACCGTGTTACGGTGGGTTTCCCCCTTTGTGGTTGTTAGTGTTTGCCTTATGTATTGAGGTGCTCCTGTTCCTATGCATAACTATTTGTAATTGTTTTATCTTCTTCTTGGATTGAATCTTTGATTATTATGTGGTGTCCTTCCTTACCTCTTTAACAATTTTTATTAAGTCTATTTTATCTGATATGAGTATTGCTACTCCAGCTTTCTTTTGATTTCCATTCACACGGGCTATCTTTTTCCATCTCTCACTTTCAGTCGGTATGTGTCCTTAGGTCTGAAATGGGTCTCTTGTAGGCAGCATATACATGGGTCTTGGTTTTGAATCCATTCAGTGTCTGTGTCTTTTTGTTGCAGCGTTTCATCCACTTACATTTATGTATGCGTTATATCGGAGAAGGCAATGGCACCCCATATATGTTTCTATTACCATTTTCTGTTTTCTTAATTGGTGTTGAATTCTCTTTGCTTTTGCTTGTCTGTAAAGCTTTTGATTTCTCTGTCAAATCTGAATAAGATCTTTGCTGTATAGTCTTGGCTGTAGGCTTTTTTCCTTTCATCACTTTACATATATCCTGTTACTCCCTTTTGGCCGGCAGAGTTTCTGCTGAAAAATCAGTGGATAGCCATATGGGGACTCCCTTGTATGTTATTTTTGCTTTTCCACTGCTGCTTTTAATAGTTTTTCTTTGTATTTAATTTTTATTAATTTGATTATTATGTGTCTTGGTAAGTTTCTCTTATCCTATATGGGTCTCTACACTTCCTGAATTCTGGTGAGTCTTTCCTCTCCCATGTTGGGGAAGTTCTCAACTATAATCTCTTCAAATATTTTCTCAGACCCTTTTTCTTTCTTTTTTTCTGGGACCCCTATAATTCAAATGTTGGTGCATTTATCCCAGACAGCTCTGAGATTATCTTCAGTTCTCTTCATTTTTTTCTTTATTCTGCTCCTTGGAAGTTATTTCCATCATTCTATCTTCCAGTTCACTGATTTGTTCTTCTGCCTCAGTTATTCTGCTATTGATTCCTTCTAGCATATTTTTATTTTAGTTACTGCATTTTTCATCACTGTTTGTTTATTCTTTTGTTCTTCTAGGTGTTTGTTTAATGCATTTTCTTCATTCTGTTTCTGAGATTTTGGATCATCTTTATTATCACTGCTCTGAATCACTTTTCAGATAGTTGCCTATTTCATCCTCATTTATTTGATCTTGTAGGTTTTTACCTTGCTCCTTTGTCTGTAGCATATTTTTTTGTCATCCTATTTATTTTTTTTTTTATGAGTAGGAATGTGTTCCTGCCTGCTATTTGTTTGGCCTGAGGTTTCTGGCAGTGGAGTTTGCAGGCAGTTGGGTCAAGCTGGGTCTTGGTGTTGAGATGTGGGCCTCTGGGAGATCTTACTCTGATTAGTACTCCCTGGGGTCCAAGGTTCTCTATCAGTTCAGTGGTTCAGAGTCGGCACTCCCACCACTAGAGCTCATTTCCAGTCTCTGGCCCATGAACTGAGATCCCACAAGCCACAGGGCACTGCAAAAAAAAAAAAAAAAAGAAGAAGAAGAAGAAGAAGAGCAAGGCAAAAACAAAGAATAAAAACTACAATATAGAAAACCAGCAGATATATTAGAAAAAATAAGAATATATATGAAACAAATACCAGAAGGTAAAACAGAACTCCAGTAGCAAAGGAGAAAACCAAAAACCAAACCAAAACAGAAAGGACCAGGAAAAGCCTTGGCTGTGGGGCCAGGGCTTAGGCAGGGCAGCCCTTAGGCAGGGTGGGGTTTAGGCTTAGCACCCAGGCCAGGAAAGGCCCTAGGTGGGTGTCAGGGTGGCACCCAGGCTCAGCCTGGCCTGTCAGGCCCTCTGGAGTGCCACTGGCCTCAAGGTTGAGAGGCCCAGGGCCTCAGCAAGCTCCCTGGAGCTGAGTGGCCAGGGATGGAGGATGCTGGTTGTGTTACCCCAGTCCTCCACCCCCTCAGGTCCCTCCTAATCCCTGCTGCTCCCCAGAAGGTAAATGTGTCTCTTCAGGTGTGTAAACCCCTCCCTTTACCCTGCCGCCCCACGGGTGTGCCTGCCACATCCAGCCTCCACTTCTCCCCGTCGCTACCTGCCCCCTCCCCCCCCGCCACCCGCCGCTCTGCCATTCTACCCAGTTGCTCGGTGGTTCCTCTGGTCTTCCTGGGTGTCCAAGGTCCTCCACCAGCATCTGGTAAATATCCTATTTGTGGGGCAACATGGACTCTGCATCTTTTCTCTCCATCATCTGGGCCCCACTTCCCCTAAAACTTAAATAAATGGGACCAGTAATTTTAAAAAATCATAAAGAAAGATCTAAGCCCATTGGTTTGTTGATGAAGTGAAAATGTTAGTCATTCAGCCATTTCCAACTTTTTGCGACCCCCTGGACTGTAGCCTACCTGGCTCCTCTCCATGGAATTCTCTTGGCAAAAATACTGGAGTGGGTAGCCATTCCCTTCTCCAGGGGATAGTCCTGACCCAGGGATTGAACCCAGGTCTCCTGCATCGCAGGCACATTCTTTACCATCTGAGCCACCAGGGAAGCCCCGTTGTATTGGTAAAATTATGCCAAATTTCTGTTAAGTAATTATTCCATGTTCATGGAGATTCTAGAGAATAAAACAAGGAGATATACTCTCTAGTTTGATTCATGTGTCTGTGGGATAACATAGATACCAAAATGTGACAAGGAATGTAAGGAGAATTAAAATTATGGGCCAATATCTTGTGGAGGAAAAGGGGGCAATAGGATGAGATGGTTGGATGGCATCACTGACTCAATGAACATGAGTTTGTGCAAACTCTGGGAGATAGTGAAGGACAGGGAAGTCTGGTGGGCTGCAGTCCATGGGTCACAAAAGCTTGGACGTGACTGAGCGACTGAGCAGTAACAGCAGATCTTGCGGATGTTGAGGCCAGTATCTTCGACAAAATACTGGCAAACTCACTGAACAATATATGAAGGTGAGAACGGACTATGATGAAAGACATGGTCCAGGCATGCAGCACTGATTTAATATTCTGACCATTAGAAAACCAGTGTAATGCATGACATTAGCCGATTGGAAGTGAGAAATGATGTGATTTTTCTCAGTAAATGCAGAATAAAAGTTTGATCAATTTTAACACCATAGTTTTGTCATCAACTTATGCCATAAAATTCTATCAATAAACAAACTTTCCCTTACTTTGATAAATGGCACTCTGGAAAACACCAGGCAACATCACATTTAAAGTAAAACCTTAAAGGTTTTAATATAGTTTGTGAACAAGAGAAGGAGGCCAGCTGTCACCACTTCTGTCCAACACTGCACAAAACAGAAGGGAGGCAAATTAAATGCATACAAGTTGGAAAAACATGGTGGGATTCAAAGATGACATGGTTATCAATGTTGAAATTTCAAGGATAAGTGATTTGACTTAGAGCATTTGGAAATATAAATGCACACAAATATTAACATGCAGAAAACACTACGATATTTATATACTAATTACAAACAGTTATTTTAAAATAGAATTTTAAAACATTAATAATAGCATCAGAGGTATCATGTTTCTAATTCCAAATATAACACAAGGTGCTTAATGGCTCTGGGGGGAGGGGGAGGAAATAACATTTTTGAGAGATGATAAAGAAGGTCCTAAATAAATGGATAGATATCCATGAAAGAATCTAGGATGTTCAATAACAGTCCGTATCCAAGCATATTGTCTTTGGGAGAGTATTGAGAATTGACAATCAAATTCAATGTGAGCATTTGCTCTATCAATATTAAAAACTATTATAGAGCTACAATAATGTAGAAAGATGGGTCAGTGAAGGGACAGTTATCAGACCAGAGGAATGGAAGAGAGAGTTTAGCAAAAGACCTGTCCACAGATGGACCTTCGTTCCACCCCCACTTTTTTTCTTTTAGTGTGGTGGCTGTGCAAGGAGTAGAAAATGATGGTCTTTTTATAAGAATTTGCTTTTCCATTTGACCATGTAAGGAAAAAAAGTTCATCCAATAACACAAACCACACAGAACCAACTCCAGGTCGGTTAGAGACCTCAGGGTAAGAGAGAAAACCATAAAAACTCGTATATGATGACTTAGATTGCCTTGTGGCTTTGGGGTAGGGCAAGATTCCTGACATGGAACAAGAATGACACATTTGACTGCATTAAAACTAAAAGCTTTACAATAATAATAAATTAAAAAAAAACTGAAAGCTTTCATTAGATTCATTCAGTTCAGTTCAGTTGCTCAGTCATGTCCAACTCTTTGTGACCCCATGGACTGCAGCACGCCAGGCCTCCCTGTCCTTAACCATCTCCCAGAGCATGCTCAAACTCATGTCCATTGAGTCAGTGATGCCATCCAACCATCTCGATTCATCAGAAGACTCCATAAAAGAGTGGCATGCAAGTCACACAGATATGGGAGAGAAAAGTTTTAACATGCAAATAGAAGTCCTAAAAATGAATATGAAAAAGGCAGACAGTGCCATTGAAAATCAGGCAAGTTTTTTAACTGCTGCTGCTGCTGCTAAGTCACTTCAGTTGTGTCCGACTCTGTGCAACCCCATAGACAGCAGCACACCAGGCTCCCCCATCCCTGGGATTCTCCGGGCAAGGACACTGGAGTGGGTTGCCATCTCCTTCTCTAACACACGGAAGTGAAAAATGAAAGCAAAGTTGCCCAGTGTGTCTGACTCCTAGTGACCCCATGGACTGCAGCCTACCAGGCTCCTCAGTTCATGGGATTTTTGACACCACAAAAGAGCAAATGACCAAAAAATGACCAGAATGACAAAAAAGATTAATAAAGCTGCTCCACTTTGTGGGTCACCAGAACCATACAGGAGACAGCCGCAGGAAATACCACCTGACTTCCACCAGACTGGCAACAGTTGACACGCTGAGAATAGGCAAGAGGGTGGAGCCTCAGCAATTTGCATGCACTGTGGGTGGGAATGCTCTCCGCACAGCTGAGTGGGAGAGACTGGCTTCATCTAGGAAGGTTGAGGCTTTGTCTAGGAAGGAGAGTCTGGCTTCGTCTAGGAAGGTTGAGGCTTTATCTAGGAAGGAGAGTCTGGCTTCATCTAGGAAGGAGAGTCTGGCTTCGTCTAGGAAGGAGAGTCTGGCTTCGTCTAGGAAGATTGCACGGATCATGACTCGACCCCCGTCACCCCCTCACCCCCACCCCCCACAGATGCTATACACAGAGAAGTCTTTTGCAATGTTCTTACTTGGAACTGCCCACTTGGAGTTGTGACCAAATGTATAGATAGATTGTATCACCGCTGCTGATAAGGTATGGGGCCTCCTGGGCACATACCTGGTGCAGAGCTTAGAGAAGTTTCTAGTCCTTCTACTTCCCTATTTAGTCCCTTTCCCCCACTGTTGCCTTCCTGCCTTAGATGATCGTGTCTGTGCCTTTGGACTTCCCTCCTTGTCCCCGGAGTCCATGGCTGCACATCATTTGCCAGGGAACAGCTGGTGTTGAGTGAAGGGCATACTGTGGTTGGGGGACAGCCAAGCTGAGCTGCAAGGTAGCCCAGACCCAGAAGGAGGTGACACGGTTCAAGGGTGAGAAGAAGCTGAGTGCCAGCTCAAAAGTGCAGGAAGAGACCCAGGGCCATGCTCAGCGGTGGGTGGTGCAGCAGGCGGGGAGAGCAGACACTGGGGAGTACAGCTCTGAGGCCGGAGGCCGGAAGGTCTCCTTGTGTGTGGACATCACAGGGGCTTCTAACTGAGAGCATTTGGAGGAGATGATGGGACTGACTAATAGGCTCACTGGACCCTGGTGCTCTTTGCATTAGACTTCCCTTCAAGTCTCCCGTCCTTCCACTTCTATTCTTATGCTATGGCTGAACCAAGGGAATTTAAACTGGAGGGGCATGTATATGGAAGGGAGTTTGGCCATTCTTGTAAACTTCAAGTAGTGTTTGATATAACACTTATTCACATGTCTCAGAAGCTGTGTAGAATCTTCCCCATATTGAGGACTCTGGAATCCACCTGGTACTTGAGGTTTGAAGTAGATGAGATGTCTCTTACCTGGGAATAAGTGCATATCCTTCTGCTGAATGTTTTGGCTGTTCCCACATCCCTCACCTAACATCACATGAGAGTTCTTATTAGTGAGACCTGTTTGAATTTCACTGAACCAAAATTAAGGGGACTTTTTTTTTTTTGGCACACAATCATACTTGGAATCATCTCAGAACTAAAATTTGGTTCATAATAGTTTAGGTGTTCTGGGAGGCTCTTTTCTCTTTCACTTCATGTACCAAGTTCTAGATCCAGGTTTTGTCTCAGTGCCTGTGAACTGTAAAAATGGAGATGACTCTTGGTAGGTGTGTACCTGTGATATGCGCCTGAGGTTTAGAATGCTCTTTTCAAACAACATACTGTTTTCCCTTGTCCAGTTAGAACATGTGTGTCAGTATTCTTGGAGTTTGATTTGTAAGCTTAGAAATGGAAACAAATAAGTAGCCAATACTGTCAGTCAGTTCAGTCGCTCAGTCATGTCCAGCTCTTTGCCACCCCATGAATCGCAGCACGCCAGGCCTCCCTGTCCATCACCAATTCCCGGAGTTCACTCAGACTCACGTCCATTGAGTCAGTGATGCCATCCAGCCATCTCATCCTCTGCCGTCTCCTTCTCCTCCCGCCCCCAATCCCTCCCAGCATCAGAGTCTTTTCCAATGAGTCAACTCTTCACATGAGGTGGCCAAAGTACTGGAGTTTCAGCTTTAGCATCATTCCTTCCAAAGAAATCCCAGGGCTGCTCTCCTTCAGAATGGACTGGTTGGATCTCCTTGCAGTCCAAGGGACTCTCAAGAGTCTTCTCCAACACCACAGTTCAAAAGCATCAATTCTTCGGTGCTCAGCTTTCTTCACAGTCTAGCTCTTACATCCAGACATGACCACAGGAAAAACCATAGCCTTGACTAGACGGACCTTTGTTGGCAAAGTAATGTCTCTGCTTGTGAATATGCTGTCTAGGTTGGTCCTAACTTTCCTTCCAAGGAGTAAGCTAACTAACCACTGCACTAAAAGATGAGTTTTTATAGTAGCAGCAGCCATGGTCTCATAAAACAGTCTTTACTTTATGGAATTTCCCTCACGGTGGGTGTGTGTGTGCCTCCCTGGCTGGTTCATAGAGAACTCTGAGATCTGAATTTCTTTTCCTTTCATTTGGAGTTTGTTACAGATAGATAACTGATTGGGAATGTATTAGTTCTTCAGTGGGTAGTGGATTCATTGCTCATTATACTATTAAAAGCATAAATACATAGTTTAAAAAAAGAGGGTGTTAATATCAAATAACTAAGGCTGCGATCCTATACTGACCTCTGGTTGCCAATACCTAACTGTGGGATTATACCTGTACATAATAGTTTGTGGGTCTGTATAGATACCAGAAAGCTCACTCTGTACCTTTGTCAAATGTTATTAATATTTTAAGAGAATATGACACATTACTTTATGGTAGTCAATTTGAAAAATTTTGACAATTTGGCCAGTTCCTAGAAAACTATTACCAAAAGTAACACAGAAGAATTAGACAACTCCAACAGTTCTAAACCTTTTAAGTAAGTTGAACCACAGTAAATCACTTTTCTTAGAAAGATCTAAGCCCAGTGGCTTTCCTGGTAAATTATATTAAATATTTTAGAAAGAAATTAACCCATGTTCATGGAGATTCTTCTAGAGAATAGAAGGAGATACACTCTGCAAATGGTTTTCTGTAGGTAACATAACATGGACACCAAACTCTGACAAGGAATGTACCAAGAATTAAAATTTTAGGCCAGTTTATTGTAGCTATCAAAGGAAAACCCTAGACAAAATACTAGCAAACTGAATTCAGCAATATATCAAGAAGATAATACACTGTGATAAGGTTGTACTCCCATATTGCAAGGCTTATGTAGCTTCACAAACAAAGCAGATCAATGCAAAGCATGAAACGTAAGAAGGAATAACAGATTACATGTATATCAACTCAGAAAATCCAAAAGATTAATTAGACTTAGTATAAGAGTTGAGAAAATTGCCATGTAAAAAGTCAATATGTGGAAAACATATATTTCCATATAGTAGCAGCATAGTTGGAAAATGAAATTTTAAAAGATTTACAGCATTGTGAAAAGTATGATCTTTCCAGTTCCAAGTAAAATAAAGATGTTTAAGACATTAGTGGGGGAAAATAGTTAAACATTTTTGAGAGAGAGAGAGTAAAAAATGCCTAAAGAAATGGATGGAAATCTATGGAAGATTCAGATATTTTCACATCCAATCAAAATCCAACAAATGTTTTTCTTTGGATAGTTGAAAATTGAGCAGCAGATTCCAAAGGTCTAGTAGAGCCAACATACTCTTGAAAAAGAGAATTATCATAAAGCTATAGTAATAAAGATACTGGGGTTATAATACAGGGATAGCTATCAGATCAAAGGACCAGAATAGTGAACTCACAATCAGACCTGTGAATAAATGAACTTCCAACTCTGCCGCCATCCCCACCGTTTTTGTTTTTAAACCGGTAAGCTTGTATAGGCAATGGAGAAAGGATGGTCTTTTTAATATGATGTTTTCAACATTTAATCATAAAAATTGCATAGGTAACTGGAACAGCAGTTAAAAAGGAACTCCAGGTGGGTTTGAGATCGGAGTATGAAAGGAAGACCATAAAACCTCAGATGATGACGTAGATTATCTAATGGCTTCAGGGTAAGGGAAGTTTTAAACAGAAGAATGCAGCAATATCCTGTATTCGACCACATTAAACTAAATTTGGGGGCTTCCCTGGTGGTCCAGTGGTTAAGAATCTGTGCTTCCACTGCAAGGGGCACAGGTTTGATCCATTGCTGGGGAACTAAGATCCTACAAGCTATGTGGTGAAACCAAATAAACAAACAGATTTTTAAAAAAACTTGAGTGAAAAGACAAGTTACGCAGATGGGTACAGTATTCGCAGACTGCATCATCTGTCACATCTCTAGCACTTAAGCACATAAAGAGCTCTGGAGAATGAGTAAGGGGGAGACAGAAAACGCTATTGAAAGTCGGCTGAAACACTTGAACAGTGACACCACAGGAGCGCAAACAGTGAGGGCCAGAAGACTGAGACAGTCACTGCACTTTCTGAGTCATGAGTGCCGTGCAAGAGGTAGCCAGGGGGATACGACTTCCCTCCCACCCAACTGGCCACACTTGGCACGCTGAGCATAGACCAGAGGCTGGAGGCTCAAGGTGGCTTCGGCACTGCAGGTGGGAGCGCACCCTCCCTGAGCTGGCCTGTGGGGAGCGCTAATGTCAGATGAGTGTGGCTGTGATCCTGCACTGCCCTTTGGGTGCCCACCTAGCGAGGCTGAGGAACCAATGCCTCAGGACCCTGAAGTTCTCCCAGAGCAGTGTGTACACGGAAGTCTCTTGCAGCGTCTTCACCTGCAACAACAGGCATGGATCAGTGGGAGAATATATAGGTAAACTGTGGTTACTTGGTGAGAAGGAGGTGGGGTTTTCCAGGCCACATAGCTAGCCAGGATCTAGGGAAATTTCCAGTTCTCTTGCCTCACCATTTAGTCCTTCCTCCCCAGTGCTGCATCTTGACTTAGATAGTATCTCTGACCCTGTGTATCCCCCCTGTCCCCAGAGCCCTCGGTGGTGTTCGCCAAGGAGCAGCTGGCACGCAGTGAAGTGCAGGCCGTGGCGGGGGCCAACACCATGCTGAGCTGCGAGGTGGCCCAGGCCCAGACGGAGGTGACGTGGTACAAGGACGGCAAGAAGCTGAGTTCGAGCTCGAAAGTGCGTGTGGAGGCCACGGGCCGCGAGCGGCGGCTGGTGGTGCAGCAGGCGGGCAAGGCGGACGCCGGGGAGTACAGCTGCGAGGCCGGGGGCCAGAAGGTCTCCTTCCGCCTGGACGTCACAGGTCAGTTATTTGAGGGTGTCTTTTGGAGATGATGTGACTGACTGACAGCCGTGACCGGATCTTTTCATTGCATCTAACCTCTTCATATCTCCCATCTTCTCACCTCCCATTCTCATGCTCATGGCTGATCCCAGGGACACTGGGTGGGAATGGTGTGTGTGGGAGGAGGAGGGCCCTCTCTTGTGCACCCCAAGTGCTGTTTCTGTGTTGTAATGTCCCAGGTGACCTTTGGTGCCCAGGACCCTGGCTCCATCTGGCCCTTGGGGTCTCAAGTGGACCGCATATCTCTCACCTTGGGATATGTGAATGTACTTTCTAGATGTTTTAGCAATATCCAAATTCTCTCACCCAGCGTTGTATGAGGTTTCCTCCCTAATCAGAGATATTTGTAGCTTTTTGAACCTGATAAGAGGATTTCAGCCGCATAATCATACTTGGCATTACCTCAAGTCTGAATTTAGTTGTTATGGGACACTATTTCTTTTTCTTGCACATTGTTGTAGAAGTTATCTGTGCACCTAAATGTTGCAAAATCTAGGTTTCTGTTCTGTTGCAATGTCTGTGCAAAGTAAACCAAGAGAAGAGGATTGGTGCCTTTGACATGCACCTCTGAGATATGGTACATTCTTTTAAAAGCAAATTTTGGTTTTCTTTTGCCTTCAGTTAGTACATTCTGTGTCAGTATTCCCTTTGGAGCTTGATTTATATATTTAGAAATGGAGAGTAGTAAGGAGCTTTCCCTACACACCAACAGGCTTTCTTAAAGATGAGGTGCTAGAGTAGCACTGCTGACTGGCAGAGCAGTATTTGTTTCATATCATTTCCTAATGATGCATGTCTTTCTGTACCTTCTGAGTTGGTTCACAGAGGTGTCTGCAGACTAACTTTAGTTTCCTTTTGTTAAGAGAGGTTAACTTCAAATAGAGATGAATTATTATAAGAATATGATATTATTTCACACAAGTAAATTTGAAAAGTTTTGAAATATTGGCCAATTCTTAGAAAACTATATCAAAACTTACACAAGAAGAAATAAACTTGAACAGTCTTATAACCTTTTAGATAAATGGAACCATAATAAAATAATCTCATAGAACAAGATTAAGCTCAGTGGCTCCACTGGCAAATTATATGAAATATTCTGGAAAACTAGTTCATATTCATGGAGATTCTTTAAGAGAATAGAAAAGGGGTATATATATATGTGTGTGTGTGTGTGTGTGTGTGTGTGTGTGTGTGTGTGTGTGTGTCTGTCTGTCTGTATCTATTTATATGTGTGTGTGTATAGACTCATTTTATGTAGCTACCATAGCATTGATACCAAAATCTGACAAAGTGTAAAGAATTGAAATTACAAGCCAATCTTTTATGGATTTCAATATCAAAATCCTATACAAAATATTGGCAAAGTGAATGGAGCAATACATGAAAGTCTTAATCCAGGAATGCAAGGTTTGTTCAACATCAGAACATTAGAAAAATCAATCTGTAACATTAAGAAGCTAAAAGAGAAAAAGCATATTTCTGCCTTAAAAAATGCAGAATAAAAGTGCTTGATAAAAGGTTTACATCATATCTAGATTGAGTTTTATAAAATACGTCATACATTCATTTTGGTAACTTCTTACTGAACTAGTAATAAATGGATAGTTCTTTTTGGGGGAATAGCTCTTTAATTTGATAAGAGTACTAAAGAAAACAGCAGCAAACGGCCCACTTACAGAGAAACCTCCAAAGCTTTCCCTTCATTTCAAGTGGCTCCACTATCACAGCTTCTGTCCAGTACTGTAGAGACTGTCAGGACAATTATAAAGCAAAATTTAGATAAAGCAAAAAGTGGAGTTCCTAGATGA
This sequence comes from Nanger dama, assembly GCA_917880005.1. NCBI lineage: Eukaryota > Metazoa > Chordata > Mammalia > Artiodactyla > Bovidae > Nanger > Nanger dama. The sequence continues at coordinate 5,864,353 of CAKJTW010000087.1, forward strand.
CAGCATTATTAATGCAGAAAGAAGAAAGAATTTATAAAGTTAGTAAGAAAGTTAAGAATAATCGCCACATGCAAAATACACAGAAAACGCTTCTATGTTGATGTACTAGCAACTGAGAGTCAGAAAATGATATTTTAAGACAATTACAATAACATCAAAAGTATCATGCTTCTAATTCCATGCCTAATAAAATTTGTTTAAGGCTTCCAAGAGAGGATATTATTAAACATTTTAGGGAGGCAGTGAAGATCTAAATGAATGGTGAGCTATGCATGGGAGGCACAAAGGTGTCCATTCCTACTCACAACCCTGGAGGAGGAAATGGCAACCCAGTCCAGGCATTCTTGCCTGGAGAACTCCATGGACAGAGGAGCCTGGCCGGCTACAGTCCTTGGGGTTGCAAGAGCTGGACACAACTAAACACATACCACCAATCAAAATCCAAAGGGAAGTTCTTCTGTAGGTGTGTCAAAACTGACAAGTTGATTCCAAGGGTCAAGTGGAATGGGAGCACTCATAAAATGAGAGCATTTGATCTGCAAGTTATCAAAAGTTATAAAATTACAGTAGTGAATAGCTGGGTTTCAGTGCAGGGATAAATACAAAGAAAGAGAATAGTGAGCTCTGAAGAAGCCCTGAATTTAGCCAAACTCTCCCATCCCTTTTCTGTTTTTTAACTATGTAGTGCTAGTGTGTAGTGTAGAGAAAGAATAACTTTTTCATAAACTGTGCAAATGCCATATAACCATATGTATATAATGTATTTTATATCTATTCCTCTATAATAAAAATAGACATATCTCTCTCAGCACACATGGACACCAACTCCCGGTGGGTAAGAGACTCCAATATAAAAGTTAAAACAAGCTCTTAGCAGCTAATATAGATTATTTACTGACCTGATGATAATAAAAGATTTAAGCAGTATATACATGTATTAATCACAAAGGATACATTTTTAAAATTAATTAATTTTAGTGGGAGGATACTGACTTTACAACATTCTGGTGGGTTTTGCCGTACATTGACATGAATCAGCCACGGGTTCCCATGTGTCCCCCCATCCTGAGCCCCCCTGCCACCTCCCTCCCACCCCATCCCTCTGGGTTGTCCCAGAGCCATCGGCTTTGGGTGCCCTGCTTCATGCATCGAACTTGCACTGGTCATCTGTTTTACATATGGTAACATACGTGTTTCAATGCTGTTCTCTCAAATCTTCCCACCCTCACCTTCTCCCACTGAGTCCAAAAGTCTTGTCTTTACATCTGTGTCTTTTGCTGCCTTGCATATAGGATTGTTGTCATCATCTTTCTAAATTCCACACACATGCATCAATATACTGTATTGGTGTTTCTCTTTCTGACTTACTTCCACTCTGTATAACAGGCTCCAGTTTCATCCACCTAATTAGAACTGACTCAGATGCATTCCTTTTTATAGCTGATTAATATTCCATTGTGTGTCCGTATCACATCTTCCTTATCTATTCTGATAGTGGAGATTCAGGTTGCTTCCATGTCCTCAGTTCAGTTCAGTCACTCAGTTGTGTCCAACTCTTTGTGACCCCATGGACTGCAGCACACCAGGCTTCCCTGTCCATCACCAACTCCCAGAGCTTGCTCAAACTCGTGTCCATCGAGTTGGTGATGCCATCCAGCCATCTCATCCTCTGTCATCCCCTTCTCCTCCTGCCTTCAATCTTCCCCAGCATCAGGCTCTTTTCCAATGAGTCAGTTCTTTGCATCAGGTATCCTGGCTATTGTAAACAGTGCTTCAGTGAACATTGGGGTACACGTATCTCTTTCAGTTCTGGTTTCCTCAGTGTTTATGCCCAGCAGTGGGATTGCTGGGTCATATGGCAGTTCTATTCCCAGTTTTTTAAGGAATCTTCACACTTTACTCCATAGTGGCTGCACTAGTTTGTGTTCCCACGAACAGTGTAAGAGAGTTCCAGAAAGGACAACTGACATACTTGCCTGTGTTAAAACTCAGAACTTCATGTCAACAGAAGACACATAAAAGATAAAGAAGCAAGTGACAAAGATGGAGAAAATATTTACACACCCATAATTGTCAAGGTTCTAACATAATTATATGACGAGCTCCTGAAAATGAAAAAGGAAAAGACAGACAGTGCTACTGATCACTCGGTAAACGTCTGGCAGTGACACTGCAGAAGGGCAAACTCCAAGAGCCAAAAAGATGAGAAATGTTTCTTCACTTTGTAAGTCGTTAGGACTGTGCAAAGGAAAGCTCAGCGAGTACAACCATGCTCCCTACCGGCTTGCCACCAGCTGATGACACCGAGAGGATGGAGCCTCAGGAACTCTCATGCACTGTGGGTGGGAGTGTTCTCTGTACAGTCGTGTGAGAAAGACTGCCTCATCTAGAAAGGTTGAAGGGCACGTGCATCCTGATCCCACAGTTCCTTTCCTAGAGGAATCTGTGCAGGGAAGAAGTCTTTCCCACTTGGAGCAGCACGCAGGGAATGTATAGATCAATTGTGGGCACTTGTGGTACAACGCAGAGCCTGGAGCAGAGCCCAGCCCCCTTTCTCCCTGCCCAGGCCTTCTTTCCATACTGCTCCATTCTTGACTTAGATGGCGTCTCTGACCCTGTGCATCCTTCCTTGTCTGCAGAGCCTATGGTGGTGTTCGCCAAGGAGCAGCCGGCATGCAGTGAGGTGCAGGCCAAGGCAGGAGCACGCACCATGCTGAGCTGCGAGGTGGCCCAGGCCCAGACGGAGGTGACGTGGTACAAGGACGGCAAGAAGCTGAGTTCGAGCTCGAAAGTGCATGTGGAGGCCACGGGCTGCACCCGGCAGCTGGTGGTGCAGCAGGCGGGCAAGGCGGACGCCGGGGAGTACAGCTGCGAGGCCGGGGGCCAGAAGGTCTCCTTCCACCTGAATGTCACAGGTGGGTGCCAAGGCTGGGTGTAGGGACGTAAGTGCAGGGGATGCTGGGACCTGGGGTCCTCTGCTGGGTTCTCCACAGATGCAGTCAGCTCCAGGGCTCTGTCCTCCGGCAAGACCCTTGAGTGGCAGGACGCCTGCCAGAGCCCCGAGTCCAGGACACTCTTGACATCTCCCCCAGATACCCGCTTCTCCCTGCCACATCTATGCCTTTCCGAGCGTGAAACCTGCCACAGAGGCTTTCTCAGCCATCTGCAGGCTGTTGAAATGGCCATTCTCTATCTGTGGTCGGCAGGGAGCACTATTCCCATATTAAGTCTTTCTGGGCAGCTGTGGAGCCCTCCTCTGGGGCACTTCTGGTCTTGAACTCCCCTGCCTTCACTGGTCTGGCGCCCCTGTCTCGGCTTGGGCCCCTGACCGTCCAGCTGTATTTAGGACAGCCTGTTGTGTTGGCCTCTGCTCAGATGTCCATTCTGTCCTGGGCCTGAGCCAAGTGGGTATATTGCCTGCTTGCTCCTGTCCCTCCTGCTGCTGGTGACATCACTGGGTTTCAGAGTCCTGAGCTCAATGACCCTGTCTCTGTCCCCACCTGTGGCTCTGGCATCTGATCCTGCGTCTTTCCAGGTGGTCCCCTGGATCAGCCCTCACAAGGACCCTCTTAGGTCCCCTCCCAGGGCCTCCCTCACCCACTTCTCTGCCCTGGCCTTCCACTCACGCTTGGCTGCTGGAGGTACTCAGGCTATTTCACACGTCTCAGTCTTTGCCCGGCCTCTCCCCTCCCTGCAGGAGGTTCCTCTACTGAGCTTCTCCTCCTATGCTGCCCCTCTTGGCCCCGCTCTCTCCTGCTCTTCTGGAATGCTGGCCCAGCCCCAGGCTGCATCAGGGTCACTATGCGCCCCGCTTTCCCTGCCTTAGCTGCTCATGGGGCCCAGTGCCCCTTGGGGGGCAGGGATCCTGGACTCCGAGCTCTTGGTGGACAGAGCTCATGGCCCCTAGGCCTGTGGTCCCAGGGGGCTCCTCCTCACTGCCCTGTTCTGCCTCTGGGAGCCTGGATGGTGCCTGGCAGGCGGAGTGTGGCCGTGAGGCATTCCTCTCTGGCTTGCTCAGCAGAGGCCGCGGTGCAGAGGCGGACAGCCCGGGCAGTTTCAAGTCTTCTCCCACCACGTGGCCTGGAGAGGGCTGGGATTCGGGCCAAGGATGAGAGGGTCCCCTGTCTAATGTTCCTTTGTTATCCCCCTGCCCAGAGCCAGAGTTTGAGCCTCCCGCCCCAGAGAAACCCAGGCGCAGGGAGCTGCTGGTGGTCAGGGAACACGAGGACATCGTCCTGACAGCAACTCTGGCCACGCCGTCTGTGGCCGCGGTGACGTGGTTCAAAGATGGTGTGGAGATTCGCCGCAGCAAGCGGCACGAGATGGCCAGCCTGGGGGACACCCACACCCTGACCATGCGTGGGGCGCAGACCCTGGACAGCGCCGTCTACAGCTGCCGCGTGGGCGCAGAGGGCCAGGACTTTCCGGTGCAGGTGGAAGGTGAGCGGCTCCGCCGGGTGGTCCTCTGGGAACCCCTTGTTGGCGGCATCCTGGAGTGGAGACTGGGTGGGGCTCCGGGCGTGCAACCAGGCGGCTCGGAGCTGGTCCCGCGGCCGGAACCCTGCCAGGCTGACTTCCCCTCCCCTCCCCTAGAGGTGGCTGCCAAGTTTTGCCGTCCCCTGGAGCCCGTGAGCGGGGATCTGGGCGGCACGGCGACGCTGGTCTGTGAGCTGAGCCCTGCGCAGGCTGAGGTGGTGTGGCGTCGCGGAAGCACGCAACTCCGGCCCGGCAAACGCTTCCAGATGGCGGCTGCGGGGCCTCGGCGCTCGCTCACGGTGTCGGGCCTGCGGGCAGAGGATGCAGGGGAGTACGTGTGTGAGAGCCGCGATGACCACACCAGCGCCATGCTCACCGTTATCGGTATGCGTGTGCCAGGTCCGCGGGCTGAGTCGCCGGGAGGATGGGTAGCTTGGCGGAGCATTCTTGGGAGGCTTCCTGGAAGAGGCGTCCTTCCGCGGAGTCTGCAAGAGGGGAAACCCCGCCTATCCTGTCTGTATCTCAAGTGGAGCCCCTGTCCACAGTACCCCGCGTGGTCAAGTTCACGTCTGGGCTGAGTGCGGTGGTTGCGGAGGAAGGGTGCGAGGCCACTTTCCAGTGTGTGGTGACCCCCAGCGACGTGACAGTCACATGGTTCCGAGACGGTGTCCAACTACAGCCCGGCGAGAAGTTTCTCATATCGCAGAAGGGTGCCAGCCACAGCCTGACCATCTTAAGCCTGGCCCTGGAGGATGCCGGCCAGGTCACTGCGGAGGCTGAGGGGCATCCAGTCCACAGCTGCCCTCCGGGTCCGAGGTGAGCTTGTGGAGCGGCAAGGGAGGGCACCACAGATTCTTGTACCAGCTTCTCCTAGTGAGCTGGTTCCCAGGTAGCTGTACTGATACACCCTGCTGCCGGCCTGGATCCAGCTCCCTGGGCTGACTGCAGAGGATGTGGGTTTGTCAACTGCAGAGTGGGACCCTGGGGCCAGGCACCTGCTCTGAAGGGGAGATGGTAAACTCTTGCAGTGCACACCTGGCAAGAGAGTGGGTGGAGGTCGTGATCCAGGGCGTCTTCCTGGAGGAAAGGACCCTTGCTGAGCCCAGAGGTGGGGGAGATGGCAAGGTGGGCAAGCATATGCAGGGAATGGGGATGTGCTTGGCTCACTGAAGCCAGGCTGTGTGGGGAGAGCCGGAACTTTACCCCGGGGGAGCCAAGCCATCTCGTGAGGAAGGGAGTCAAATGGTAGATCACTTCTGCCCATGGCACAGCCTGAGTGTGGGAGGACTCCTCAAACATTACTCCTTAATGTGGCGCACCCAGGGCCTGGTTGAACAGGGTGCAGCTGGTCTGGGGGCTTGGAGTCTGCCTGTCGCAAGAGCTCTCTGTTTCCCTGGGCTTCTGCTCACCAGCCGCACTTAGGAGCTTCAGGCTCTTACGGGCATGGCAGGAGGGAGTTCAGAAGAGGGGAGCAGTAGGCGGGAGGGGGGCTGGGCGAGTAGAAGCCCCCTGAGGTGTGGCTGTGTGTGTGCTCAGTAGTGTCCGACTCTCTGTGACCCCATGGATGGTAGCCTGTCGGGCTTCTCTGTCCACGGGAGAGTGGGTTGCCATGCTTTCTTCCAGCTGAAGTGCTGCTCAGTTCAGTTCAGTTCAGTCGCTCAGTTGTGTCTGACTCTTCGCGACCCCATGAATCGCAGCACGCCAGGCCTGCCTGTCCATCACCATCTTTCGGAGTTCACTCAGACTCACATCCACCGAGTTAGTGGTGCTATCCAGCCATCTCATCCTCTGTCGTCCCCTTCTCCTCCTGCCCCTAATCCCTCCCAGCACCAAAGTCTTTTCCAATGAGTCAACTCTTCGCATGAGGTGGCCAAAGTACTGGAGTTTCAGCTTTAGTATCATTCGTTCCAAAGAAATCCCAGGGCTGATCCACTTCAGAATGGACGGGTTGGATCTCCTTGCAGTCCAAGGGACTCTCAAGAGTCTTCTCCAACACCACAGTTCAAAAGCATCAATTCTTCGGCACTCAGCCTTCTTCACAGTCCATATCCACCCATAAAATCATACCTGCGCACACCCACAGCTGAGCCCTGAGTGTGGCCGAGGCCTTCCCTAGCTTGGAGTCAGAATGTGGTGGAGGGCAGCTCTGCTGGCTGGGGGTCATGGGCCGGGTCCCACTGCCTTGCTTTTCTGAGAGTAAACAGTGGCCCTGGTGACCTCCTTCTCTCATGACCGCAGAGGCTCCAGTGTTGTTCAGAAAGAAGCTGGAGCCGCAGACCGTGGAGGAGCGGAGCTCAGTGACCATGGAGGTGGAGCTGACGCGGCCATGGTCAGAGCTCAGGTGGACACGCAACGCTGTGGCACTCGCGTCGGGCGAGAAAGTGGAGATCCATTCCGAGGGCGCACGCCACCGTCTGGTTCTGCACAGTGTGGGTTTTGCTGACCGTGGCTTCTATGGCTGCGAGACACCACATGACAAGACGCAGGCCAAGCTGACTGTGGAAAGTGAGCAGCTACGCGAGCTTGGTCCAAGGGTTGAGCACTGAGGAGGGAGAGAGGGTAGGAGGAGAGGGGAACTCCGTCTGGAGGCAGGGCCTTGGAAAAGGGGGAAAAGGGGAAGAAGACCCTGCACTTGGCAGGGGCCGGGGAGGAGGGGAAGGGAGTGAGGGGGCGGGGAGGCCTCCCCGCGGGCACCGTGAGGCTCCCTGGGGAAGCAACAGGGGCAAGGGCCAGGGTCTTGCTGCAGCGGCTCATCCTTCCTCTTGTTTGTCCCGTAGCGCGCCAGGTCCGGCTCGTGCGGGGCCTGCAGGCCGTGGCGGCGCAGGAGCAGGGCACGGCCACTATGGAAGTGGAGCTGTCCCACGCTGACGTGGAGGGCACCTGGACTCGGGACGGTCTTCGGCTCCAGCCGGGACCCAGCTGCCAGCTGGCGGTGCACGGCCCCACACACACCCTCACGCTGTCACGGCTGCAGCGGCAGGATGGGGGCTTGGTGGCCTTCAGGGCGGAGGGCGTGCACACCTCTGCTCATCTGGTGGTCACTGGTGGGTGTTCATAGCTGGGGCAGCAACTCACTCCAGAGTGCCTGCCCCTGTCCCTACGGTGCCAGGGAGGCAGGTGGGGCATGGTAGGGGAGGGGACTCCTTCCTAAAACCAGCTGAGTGACTCCAGCCAGTTCAGACCCTGTCCCCGCACAGAGGCCCTGCTTCTCAGTACTTCCCTCCTGTCTTCCCAGAGCTGCCTGTGAAGTTCGTCCGCCCTCTGCAGGATGTGGTGGCCACAGAGAAGGAAAAGGTGGCCCTGGATTGTGAGCTCTCACGCCCCAATGTGGATGTGCGCTGGTTGAAGGTGCCTGCGAACTCCTCTGCCCCCTCTTGCCTCTAACCAGGAGTGGGCAAGTGTCAGACCACTCTGCTGGGGGAGTGCCAGCCCTTGACCTGGCCTCGTTCCTTCACAGGACAATGTGGAGCTGCGGGTAAGCAAGACCATGGGCATGATGGCCCAGGGGGCCTGCAGAAGTCTCGTCATATACCGATGTGAGCTTGGAGACCAGGGCGTGTGATGTGTGCGATGCCTACGACGCTCAGAGCTCAGCCTCCCTGAAGGTGCAAGGTGAGGGCTGGGTGGGTGGCTGCAAGGACCTCCTGGCCTCCTACTGCCTCCCCCAGCAAGTGCTTGGCCCTCTGGTTCTGCCCTTGTGCCCAGCCTGCACCCCATCAGCAAGCTGGGCTGGGGGTGGTGGTCAGATAGGAGGCCTGTGCCTCGGGGTGTAGCAGGGTCTGCTCTGTGCCCCAGGCCGGAATGTGCAGATCGTGAGGCCTCTGGAGGATGTGGAAGTGGTGGAGAAAGAAGGCGCCACCTTCTCCTGCGAGGTCTCCCATGATGAGGTGCCTGCTCAGTGGTTCTGGGAGGGCAGTAAGCTCCGGCCCAGTGACAACGTGAGGATCCGCCAGGAAGGTGAGACGGGGGCAGTGGGGGCCCAAAGCAGGGGTCCTCCCCACTTCCTGCCCCCCAGGCCACCCTGCCCTTCAGTGCTGAGTGGGCTTTGTCCTCAGGAAGGACATACACTCTCATCTATCGGAGGGTCCTGGTGGAAAATGCAGGGGAAATCAAGTTTGTAGCAGAAAATGCAGAATCGCGAGCCCAGCTCCGAGTAAAAGGTAATGGGAGCCCCAAACATGGGAGGGGCTGGGCAGTGTCTCTGTGGACAAGTACATGTGCTGAGTCTTAGGAGGCTGAAAAGCCTGCTGTCTTTGTCCTGGGGAACCTCCAGCAATGAGGTTAGAAATGACCCAGGAGGAGGGAAAGGGGTCTTCCCTCCTCAGCAGGAAGAGAGTGGACCAGGGGAGGCAGTCTTGAGGTCTCCTTTGTTGAAAATGTACTTACCAGTAAATTCTCCCTCCTGGGACCTCAGCAAATGCTGGAGAGAAAGGGTGTGAGGCCCCAGCAGGAGGTGAGCGTACAAGCTTTCTGTCTGGTGACCTTGGTGACAGTCAAGGTGACGGTGGGGCAGGAGGGGAGAAAGGGCCTGGGAACAGGCTGGGGGTAGGGGGCCGGGTGTTGGATACGTATGGAGGGGACAGGGTGCAGAGGATTCAGGGTGTGCAGAGTGAGGGTAAGGCCATGTGGCGAAGGGATGGATGGGGTGTCAGGGTGGGGCGGGCACGCACATGCTGAGGGCCCCCTGGACGAGTCCTCGTGGTCAGCGGTGAGCAGCATGTCCCTGGCCAGCCCGAGGGTGAGACTCCGCCACGCTGCCTGCTGTCTCTGGCAGCCGGGTCACCTGGGCTCTTTTAGCCTGAGCGTGTGGTCCCAGTTTGGCTGGTGGGAAGATGCACAGCCCAAGCATCCTGTCCTGGGGGTTCGGACTCACTGTGCGCCCACTCTGACCCCACGGGATATACCTCCAGAGCTGCCCGTGTCCATCCTCCGCCCGCTGCGGGATAAGATCGCGATGGAGAAGCACCGCGGCGTGCTCGAGTGCCAGATGTCCAGGGCCAGTGCCCAGGTGCGGTGGTTCAAGGGTAGCGTGGAGCTGCATCCTGGGGCCAAGTACGAGATGGTCAGCGATGGCCTCTACCGCAAGCTGGTCATCAACGCCGTCCAGCCCGAGGATGAGGACACCTACACGTGTGATGCCGGCGACGTGAAGACCAGTGCACAGTTCTTTGTAGAAGGTTTGGGCAGGGCCGAGCGGAAGCTGTTCCTCTTTTCCCCAGGAGAAGGGTTGTGGCCTGTGGCACTTGGAGGCTTGGGCTTCCCAGGTGGTGCTAGTGGTAAAGAACCCGCCTGCCAGTGCAGCAGACGTAAGAGGCCTGGGTTCGGTCCCTGGGTGGGGAAGATCCCCTGCAGGAGGGCAGGGCAACCCACTCCAGTATTCCTGCCTGCCTGGAGAATCCCATAGACGGAGGAGCCTGGCAGGCTACAGTCCATAGAGTTGCACAGAGCTGAACACAGCTCTGAGAAGGGCCTGACTGGTGGTCTCGGGGTGCTCCCAGGAGGATGTGAGTGTGCCCCAGAGGGTCTGTTCCCAGGAGCAGGCCCTGCAGAGGTGAGGGGGGGCTCGTGACCCTCCTGCAGGACTGCCCCGCTGACTGGCCCCCATCCACAGAGCAGTCCATCGTGGTTGTGCGGGGCCTGCAGGATGTGACGGTGATGGAGCCGGCGCCCGCCTGGTTCGAGTGTGAGACCTCCATCCCCTCAGTGCGGCCCGCCAAGTGGCTCCTGGGAAAGACAGTGCTGCAGGCGGGACCTGACGTGGGGATAGAGCAGGAGGGCACGGTGCATCGGCTGACGCTGAGGCGCACCTACTCCACCATGACGGGGCCAGTGCACTTCACCATCGGCAAATCACGCTCCACTGCCTCCCTGGTGGTCTCTGGTAAGAGGGCGCTGGCTGATGGCTCGCCTGAGGGTGGACAGGGCCTGGGACGCAGGGGTTCCGGCCTCATGGTCTGGCCCACTTATGCCTGCTTTCCTCTTTGCTTTCCCATGGCAGACATTCCCGTGGTGCTCACACGGCCTCTGGAGCCCAAGGTGGGCGGGAACTGCAGTCCGTCGTCCTGTCCTGTGACTTCAAGCCTCCCCCAAGGCTGTGCAGTGGTACAAGGAGGAGACGCCCCTGGCGCCATCCAGCAAGTTCAAGATGAGGCTGGAGGGCCACATGGCAGAGCTGCGTATCCTGCGGCTCACCCCTGACGATGCTGGTGTCTACCGGTGCCAGGCCGGCAGCGCCGAGAGCAGCGCGGAGGTCACTGTTGAAGGTAGAGAGAAGGGGGGCGTGGGCCCCCAAGGGTCTCCAGGAGGTCACTGTGGAAGGCAGAGAGTGAGGGGGCCCCAGAGGATCTCTAGGAGGTCACTGTGGAAGGCAGAGAGTGAGGGGGCATGGGCCCCAGAGGGTCTCTAGGAGGTCACTGTGGAAGGTAGAGTGAGAGGGCCCCAAGGGTCTCTAGGAGGTCACTGTGGAAGGCAGAGAGTGAGGGGGCCCCAAGAGTCTCTAGGAGGTCACTGTGGAAGGCAGAGAGTGAGGGGGCCCCAAGAGTCTCTAGGAGGTCACTGTGGAAGGTAGAGTGAGGGGGCCCCAAGAGTCTCTAGGAGGTCACTGTGGAAGGCAGAGAGAGTGAGGGGGCGTGTCCCCAAGGCTCTCTAGAGGAGGCAGCGGCGGTGGTCACGCTGAAGCCGCCTCTGCTCCTGGCAGAACGGAAGGTGACGGTGACGCAGCCGCTGCAGGACGTGGAGGTCCTGGAGGAGGGCCGTGCCTGCTTCTCCTGCGAGCTGTCCCACGAGGATGAAGAAGTGGACTGGCTGCTCAATGGGACACCGCTGTACAACGACAGCTTCCACGAGATCACCCACGAGGGCCGCCGCCACACGCTGGTGCTGAAGCGGGTCCGGCAGGCTGACAGGGGCACCGTGCGCATCTCCTCCCCCAAGGTTACGGCTTCTGCCCACCTGGCGGTCAAAGGTGAGGTGGCTGTGGGTGGTCCGTGGGGACTCTTGGGACACGCATCCTTTACCCAGAGGGCCAGAGGTGGCAGCTGGTCCCCTGAGTCGCCCGCACTCTTCCTGCAGGGAAGCCGGTGGTGTTCCTGAAGGCGCTGGATGATGTGTCTGCGGAGGAGCAGGGCACACTGGCCTTGCAGTGTGAGGTCTCTGACCACCAAGCCCATGTGGTGTGGCGGAAAGACGGGGTGGAGTTGGGCCCCAGTGACAAGTACGACTTCTTGCACTCGGCGGGCATGCGAGGCCTCGTGGTGCACAGCCTGACTCGGGATGATGCTGGCCTGTACACCTGCGACGTGGGCACTGATGAGACCCGTGCCCATGTCAGTGTGCACGGTGCGTGCTGCGGCCAGATGCAGATGTGGGGCCAGGGCACTGGGGCGTGGCTCTGGGCATGCCTGTGTTTGGGGGACCCACCGACTCTCAGAGGCCAGGGTCTGCTCTGCTGAGCCTGGAGACATCGGGGCAGACTTCTGAAGGAATGGCCTCAGCAAGGTCTTAGAAGGCCCAGGTGCAGGCAGGTGGGCCAGGGGTAACAAGCAACAGAGCAAAGCCTGGGAGATAGACTGGCCCTGCTTCATCAAATCCCAGGGGGTAAAGGACTCAGCAGAGACTGGAAACTTTCCTCTGCACATGGGAATGTGTGGGCAGGCACAGGGGCCCCAGAGGGAGGCGTCAGGAGGGTGGTGCATGGGAGAGGCTGCGCTGTCAGGCAAGGGTGCCCCCCGGGAGGACGCCCAGGCCACGGCCCCGCCTGGTGAAGGTGGCTGTGGGCAGGTCACCTTTCTCTTCCCAGGTGCCTTCCCGTCTGGGCATGGTTCTGGTGGGTCACCGAGGTCCCGTGTATGTCTGTCCTCACTCTCCTAGTCCTTTCCCCTCTTATGTGTTTGGCAGGAGTGTTGCCCAGTGACCCCCTGGCTGGTCCCTGATGGTCTGGCCAGTTTGTGATGAGACGGGGAAGGGGAAGGGTGGTGTGGTGAGTTTTTCTTAGAGCTGGATTCCCCTTCATTTGGGGGAGCTGTTCTTTTTATGGAGCGTGTAAGCTGGTGGCAACTGGGTGGTGCTTATTCTCTCCACGTTATTCTCTAGCAAATGTGAAGGGAGTGGTTGCCACTCACAGCCGTCAGCCAGCTGACTGCCAGGGTGTGGCCAGCAGGAGGCCGAGAGGACCCTTGCTGAGGAGCAGCAGCCTCCTGGGAGCGGGGTTAGAGGGGGCGTGCGGGTCATCCAGGGGTGCGCCCCCACCTGGGGTCTGCCTGAGGCTGCTGCTGGTTGCTCGTGCCTGTCTCGTGGGGCATGACGGCTGTTTCCCATGGCCCGCAGAGCTGCACGTGGGCATCACCAAGAGGCTGAAGACAGTGGAGGTGCTGGAGGGCGAGAGCTGCAGCTTCGAGTGCATCCTGTCCCACGAGAGCACTGGCGACGTGGCTGAGTGGACAGTGGGCGGGGAAAACAGTGGGCAGCTCTGGCCGCTTCTGTGCCACACGCCAGGGCCGCAAGTACACTCTAGCTATCCGAGATGCCGTGCCGAGTGACGCTGGGGAGGTGGTCTTCTCTGTGCGGGGCCTCACCTCCAAGGCCTCGCTGATCGTCAAAGGTGGGTAAATGGTGGCAGCGGGGATTGACTGGCTGGGGCAGGTCCAGGGCCTGCTTTGGGAGCTCCTGAGCCTGGGCTCTCCCCAGGAAGCCTGGAGCCGGGGTCCTGGGCTTGGAAGCTGCAAGGGCTTGTGTCTAGGAAGCTTGTGCCCCAGCTCCCAGCCCCTGCTGAGCGCCTAGAGGCATCTGTTGGAGTATTGGGGGTTCTGGTCATCCAGAACTGCGTGGACGACCAGGATTACCCTTTAGGATGAGGTTCTGGAGCCTTTGGGCAGGAGCACAGTTTGTAATCTTCGGTCCATGGTTCAAATGCTATGGTAGCTCCCAGGGTGCATGGCTCATGTTGGGAGTGAAATTACCATTGAAATTTATGAGCTGCTACTTCCAGCATAAATACTTGGTGCCAATGGGCAAAGCTTATCCCATGGCCATGCTTTGAGTTACAGAGCTCTGAACAGTGGTGAGAACCTAAGATTCTGTGGTCTAATAGCTCTCTTTCCCAGGGTCCTCCCCTGGCATTCCAGGGATCTGAGGTCCCTGGGCCTGAGGCTCCAGAGTTGGAAGCTGTAGAGCTGTGGGCTCTGTGGTCTCAGCCTCTAGAACTTGGAAGCTCTTGAGTGCTTGCCTTGTCTTAACCCAGGCATGGCTAGGGCCAAGGTCATGGGCGGAGCTATGGCCAGGCCTTACCAGGCACCATGTCTGTTCTTTTCAGAGAGGTCAGTTGACATCATGAAACCACTGGAAGACCAGCAGACCATGCTGGGTGAGGATGTGGTGCTGAGCTGTGAGCTGTCGCGGGAGGGGACCCCAGTGCGCTGGCTGAAAGATGGGAAGGCCATCCGCAAGAGTCAGAAGTATGACCTGCTCACTGAAGGCACTCGGGCCTCGCTGGTCATCCATGCAGCCTCACTCAAAGACTCAGGCAAATACACATGTGAGACGGAGTCTTCCAAAAGCACAGCCAGTCTCCGAGTGGAAGGTAAACCCCATGAGAGCCTGGGGCTGCCCCCTGGGAGCCGTTCTGTCCCAGGTAGGAAGGGAGAGGCTCCCAGCAGATAAGGGACTCGCCCAGGCCCCCGAGGGCCTGGGGTGGGCCAGGAGAGCCACCTGTGATGGGAATGATTTCCCGTCCTGAGGGCCTGCATGGCATCTGCGCAGGCCTCACCCTCCCATTCATTCTTGCTTCTCCGCCAGAAAAGGCAAACAGGTTTACGGAGCCGTTGGCTGACCTGCACGTGGAGGAGAAGGGCACAGCCACGTTTACCTGCAAGACGGAGTGCCCCGCGGTCTCAGTGGTCTGGCGCAAGGGCCTCACAGAGCTGCAGGCCTCGGGGAAGCACGCGCCCAGCCAGGAGGGCCTGACCTTGCGGCTCACCATCAGCGCCCTGGAGAAGGCAGACAGTGACACCTACACCTGCGACATTGGCCAGGCCCAGTCCCGGGCCCGGCTCCTGGTGAAAGGTCAGGCCTGGGCACTGTGCTGTTGCTCGCATTTGCCCACTAGGTTTTAAGATGGTGTGCTCAGGTGTAAGCTTTGTTTAAAGTAGATTTGTAGGTGGGCAGTCAGTGGCAACCCACTCTGGTACTGTTGCCTGGAAAATCCCATGGACGCAGGAGGATGGTGGGCTGCAGTCCATGGGGTCACTAAGAGTTGGACACGACTGAGCGACTTCACTTTCACTTTTCACTTTCATGCATTGGAGAAGGAAATGGCAACCCACTCCAGTGTTATTGCCTGGAGAATCCCAGGGACGGGGGAGCCTGGTGGGCTGCCGTCTACGGGGTCACACAGAGTCGGACACGACTGAAGTGACTTAGCAGCAGCAGCAGAGATCAGAGCTCTGCCTGGTCCTGGACTAACTCAGTTAGTCCTCGGTTTCCCCGTCTCCAAGGAGGGTTGCCCTGGGCGGTCTTCGCTGGGCCTTGTATCAGTGAGTTGGTAGCCCTCGTCTACTTGTGCGTTTGTTTGCCAGGTGAATATTTTTGGAGCCCTTCCAGCATGTGTTCACACATGGGCTCTGCACGTGCTTACACATGAATGTACCTCCTCTACCCTTGCGGAGAGTCACTGGCTCAGGGATGTCTTCAGGTTTGAACAGCAGTTTTCACCGGGCCGGCAGGATGAGGGTTGTCATTCTCCTACTTCACTGATAAGGAAACCGGGGCTTCACTGGGGCTTATTGGCTGCTCCAGGGTTGCAGGGCAAGTAGACGTCAGGGCTGATTGAGCCTAGCCCTGCTAGTCCCAGGGCTGGCGTCAGGGTGAAGTTACCTGAAGGTCCTTCCTGGGATCTGTCCATAGAAAATAACAAGCCCCACTCTTAAATTTTTTCCTCTTTTTCAGTGAAATACAGTGAATCCACTGAGCTCAGTTAAAACATTTCGTTAGTGCAATGGAACCACAGCTGTCTGATCTAAAGTGAATGTCTAATCTAAAGTGAATCACAGCTGTCTAATCTAAAGTTTAATTGCCTTAACAAAGGCAACTGAAGCAAGTGTCCAGACTTCCGTGGTGGTGCAGTGGTTGAGAATCTGCCTTGCAGTGCAGGGAATGTGGGTTCAATCCCTGCTCAGGGAACTAAGACCCCACATGCCTTGGAGCAGCTGAGTCTGCCTGCCACAACTACTGAAGCCCCCATGCTAAGACCTAATGCAGCTAAATATATGGTAAATAAAAAACATATGTGTTATAAAGGGGGCTTCCGGGTAGCTCAGTCTGTAAAGAATCTGCCTGCAGTGCAGGAGACCTGGGTTTGATCCCTGGGTTAGGAAGATCCCCTTGAGAGGGAAATGGCAACCCATTCCAGTATGCTTGCTTGAAAAGTCCCATGGACAGAGAAGCCTGGCAGGCTGCAGTCCCTTGGGGTCGCAAAGAGTAGGGCACGACTAAGCGACTAACACGATTATACAAGTGAGTGCACCATAGTAACACCACATAGTCTTTGGACAAATTCAGAACACACAGGCTTGTGCCAGGCTAAGGCTTCCTGCCAAAGCCTTTATCTTGTGTGTCAGTTCATGAAAACAACTGGCACACAAAGATCAGGAGATCTCCTTTTGAATAAATCACCCTCCTGATGTGCCATATAATGTTCCCAAAGTGCTATGCTCAATATGCCAGAAAATTCGGAAAACTCAGCAGTGGGCATACGACTGGAAAAGATCAGTTTTCATTCCAATCCCAAAGAAGAGCAATGCCAAAGAATGTTCAAACTACTATACAGTTGCACCCATTTCACATTGGGGTCCCCTGGTGCCTCAGCAGTAAAGAACCTGCCTGCCATGCAGGAGATATGGGTTTGATCCCTGGGTCACAAAGATCCCCTGGAGGAGGGCATGACAACCCACTCCACTACTCTTGCCTGGAGAATCCCCATGGACAGAAGAGCTTGGCGTGATGCAGTCCATAGCGTCGCACAGAGTCAGACATGACTGAGCAACTAAGCAGCGGCAGCAGTAAGGTTATGCTCAAAATCCTTCAAGCCAGGCTTCAGCAGTCTGTGAACCGAGAACTTCCAGATGTGCACACTGGATTTAGAAAAGGCACAGGAACCAGAGATCAAATTGCCAACATTTGCTGAATCATAGAGAAAGCAAGAAAATTACAGAAGAAATTCTGCTTCATCGACTACACTAAAGCCTTTGACTGTGTGGATCACAACAAACTGCAAAATTCTTTAAGAGATGGGAATACCAGACAACCATACCTGTCTCCTGAGAAACCAGTATGCAGGTCAAGAAATTGCAGTTAAAACCAGACATGGAACAATGAACTGGTTCAGAATTGGGAAAGGAGTGTATTGTATATTGTCACCCTGCTTATTTAACTTCTATGCAGAGTACATCATGAGAAACGCTGGGCTGGAAGAAACACAAGCTGGAATCAAGATTGCCGGGAGAAATATCAATAACCTCAGATATGCAGATGATATCACCCTTATGGCCGAAAGTGAAGAACTAAAAGCCTTTTGATGAAAGTGAAAGAGGAGAGTGAAAAAGTTGGCTTAAAGCTCAGCATTCAGAAAACGAAGATCATGGCATCTGGTCCCATCACTTCATGGGAAATAGATGGGGAAACAGTGGAAACAGTATCAGACTTTTTGGGGGCTCCAAAATCACTGCAGACGGTGACTACAGCTGTGAAATTAAAGATGCTTACTCCTTGGAAGAAAAGTTATGACCAACCTAGATAGCATATTCAAAAGCAGAGACATTACTTTGCCGACTAAGGTCCGTCTAGTCAAGGCTATGGTTTTTCCAGTAGTCATGTATGGATGTGAGAGTTGGACTGTGAAGAAGGCTGAGTGCCGAAGAATTGATGCATTTGAACTGTGGTGTTGGAGAAGACTCCCAAGTCCCTTGGACTGCAAGGATATCCAACCAGTCCATTCAGAAGGAGATCAGCCCTGAAATTTCTTTGGAAAGAATGATGCTAAAGCTGAAACTCCAGTACTTTGGCCACCTCATACGAAGAGTTGACTCATTGGAAAAGACTCTGATGCTGGGAGGGATTAGGGGCAGGAGGAGAAGGGGACGACAGAGGATGAGATGGTTGGATGGCATCACTGACTCAATGGACGTGAGCCTGAGTGAACTCCAGGAGTTGGTGATGGACAGGGAAGCCTGGCGTGCTGCAATTCATGGGGTCACAGAGAGTTGGACACAACTGAGCGACTGAACTGAACTGAACTGAACTGAATGGCAGAAAAAGGGAGGAGGAAGTAAAGAGCCTCTTGATACGGGTGAAAGAGGAGTTTGAAAAATCTGGCTTAGAACTCAACATTCAAAACTAAGATCATGGCATCAGATCCCATCACTTCATGGCAAATAGAAGGGGAAAAGTGATCGATTTCCTTTTCTTGGGATCCAAAATCACTGTGGACGGTGACTGCAGCCATGAGATTAAAAGATGCTTGCTCCTTGGGGGAAAACTATGACAAACCTAGACAGCATATTAAAAAGCAGAGACATCACTTTGATGCCAAAGTCCACACAAAGCTATGTTTCTCCAGTGGTCATATATGGATGTGAGAGCTGGACCATTAAGCTGGGTGAGCGCTGAAGAATGATGCTTTTGAATTGTGCTGAAGAAGACTCCTGAGAGTCCCTTGGACTGCAGGAAGATCAAACCAGTCCATCCTAAAGGAAATCAACTCTAAATATTCATTGGAAGGACTGATGCTGAAGGCAAAGCTCTAGTATTTGGCCACTTGATGTGAAGAGCCAACTCATTGGGAAAGACCCTGATGCTGAGAAAGACAGAAGGCTAAAGGAGAAGGGGGTGAGAAGATGAAATGGTTAGATAGCGTCACTGACTCAATGGATGTGAATTTGAGCAAACTCAGGAAGACGGTGGAGGATGGAGGAGCCTGCTGTGCTGCAGTCCACGGGGTCACAAAGAGTCAGACATGACTTAGGACCTGAGCAAGAGCAAGAACAGATGTGCCATCTCTACTTTCTGGTATGCAGTAGCTTCCAAGACACCTGTGAACGCAGAAGGAATCTGGCAGCCAGTCAGTATTTGTGACTTCTTAAGCATTCACCACATCTAAGACAGCAGCAAAGAAAAATTTTTTTCTAGAAATTCATGTCGTCCGTCCTCCAAATCATGCAATTTAAATGTTGTCATACCGCATGTCTCTTTTTTTCCCCCACACTTCTGTTAATAGAAAATTGAATGGCATTAAGTGATTTCTGTGGCAGGGACAACGGGTGTAGACATTACAGAGCCCAGCTTGATGAGGGGCCATGCTGTGGGTCAGCGTGTGTGCTCTGCAGAAAGCCCCAAGAGGTGGATTGAGGGCTCACTGGTGGGCCTAAAGCAAATGCTTTTGGGCCGTTCAGCTCAGACCCACTTAACAGTTTTTGTTAGAGTCATTTGCTTGCTCCCTACTGAGAGAGATCTGGCCTTGAGGAGCACCCTGTTTCCCTTGGCAGCGGTCCAGGGCTTCTTGATGTGCCTGTCTATGTCTCTGTAGGCCAGAAAGTGCTCATCACAGAGGACTTGGAGGACGCGGAGGTGCAGGAGGGCTCCTCAGCAACCTTCTGCTGCCGTATCTCCCCTGCCGACTACAAGCCTGTCCACTGGTTCTTGGACAAAACGCCCCTGACTGCCAATGAACTCAATGAGATCGAGGCCCAGCCCGGCGGTTACCATGTGCTGACGCTGCGGCAGCTGGCGCTCAAGGACTCTGGCACCGTCCATTTTGAGGCCGGTGACCAGCGAACCTCAGCTGCCTTGCAGGTCACAGGTAGGTTGCAGGCCCAGTGCCCAGTGTATGGTGGGGACCAGTCCGTATAGCTGAACATGCAACCTCAAGGCAGTGGCTTGGCCATCTCCTGGGTGAGGCCCTGGGGCTCCCAGAGAAGGAAGGCACCGTAGGCATCCCTTGGGCTGGAGCCTCGGATCCCAGGGCTGAGTGGTGCTGTCTGAATACATGATGTTGTCCATGGTATACAGAGGTGAACCCAAGGCTAGTGTGGGGGCGGGGCCACACAGAGCCCATCCTGTTCTCCCAGCAGTCCTGTCTGCAGCCCAGAATGGGGGTGTAGGGGCGGGTGGGCATTGACTAGGAGTATTGCTGGTGTGTAGCAAGACCTGGGGCCTCTCCTGCAGGAGCCCCCAACAGTCTTACGCATCCCTCTCTGTCTGCAGAGAAGCCAAGTGTTTTCTCCCAGGGGCTCACGGATGCCACAGTCACGGAAGGAGAGGATCTGACCCTGGTCTGTGAGACTTCTGCCTCAGACAGCCCTGTGTGCTGGACCAAGGATGGGAAGCCCCTGCGGCCGTCGGCCCGGTGCCGGCTGACCTGTGAGGGCCGCCGGGCCCAGCTCGTCATCACTGAGGCCACCCTGCAGGACAGCGGGCGCTACAAGTGTGAGGCTGCAGGCGCCTGGAGCAGTTCCATTGTCAGGGTCCATGGTGAGCCCCGGGACAGGGCCGTGGGCAGCCTCCAGCTGCACTCCTGACACGTCTCTTGCCTTGCTTGGGGCGAGGGGGACTCCAGGATGCGCTCTGTCCTCTTCGTGTGGGTGCAGGGTCTCCTAAGGCTCCTTCTGTCCATCTGTATCTTCAGCAGTTCGTCCATCTCACTCTGCCTGCTGTCTGCCCTGTCTCTGGGTTTCTTCTGCTCCTGAAAGCCTCTCTCACCCTCTCTTGGTCTCCTGACTAGCAGTCTTTTTTTCTTTTTAACTTCATTGCTGACTCTCTTGTGCTTATACTACCGTGTCTCCCTTCTCTTGACTTGGCTCATCTCCATCTCAGTTGGCTTGGCCTGGCTACCAAATATCACAGACTGGGTGGCTTAAAAGACAGATATTTATTGTCTCCTAGGTTTGGAGACCAGAAGTCTGAGACCAAGATGTTACAGGCCTGGCTTCCCTTGAGGCCTTTCTCCTTGACATATAGATGGCCATTTTTTCCCCTGTGTCTTCACCTGGTCATCCCTCTGTGTGTGCCTCTGTGCTAATTTCCATTCCTTGTAAGGACAATGATAATATGGGAGTTAAGATCCATGCTACTGACCTCATTTAACTCAGTCATCTCTTTCAAGACCCCTATCTCCAAATATGGCTCCATTCTTTGGTCCTGAGGGTTAGGGTGCCTACAGGTGAATTTGGGAGATTAAATGTAGCCTGTAACACCCCACCTTTCTCTGCTCCGTGCTGTTCGGCTCACCCTGCTGGACAGGCAGAGTTCTCGGGGCCCCATCCCCAGCCCCCAGTGCAGACAGCACGGTGGGCCTGCCTGCCTCTGCCGGTTACTGCCTCCACCATCCTCAGCCGTGCGGGCTCTGCTGACGGAGCTCATGCCTGTCCACAGCTCGGCCAGTGCAGTTCCGAGAGGGCCTGAAGGATGTGGAGGTGCTGGAGGGGGGTGCTGCCACGCTGCGCTGTGTGCTGTCATCTGTGGTCAGGCCTGTGGAGTGGCGGCGTGGGGATGAGCTTCTGCAGCCTGGAGGCAAGTACAGCTTGCGACAGGATGGGACCGTGCTGGAGCTGGTGGTCCGAGACCTGCGGCCTCAGGATAGCGGGCAGTACTTCTGCAGTTTCGGGGACCAGATGACATCGGCCAAGCTCACCGTAAAGGGTAAGCGTCTTAGCCACCGTGCCCACGTGACACTCCGCAGTCCCACACTGCCCCTTTCATCCTTTGCGGGAGCATGAAGGTGATGTGCTGTGTCCATTGGACCTTGTTGCAGCTCTGCCTGCTGAGTTCATAGGAAGACTGAGAAGCAAGGAGGTCACGGAAGGGACCACGGCCACATTCCGCTGTGAGCTCAGCAAGGAAGCCCCCGTGGAGTGGAAGAAGGGGCCCGAGACCCTCAGAGCTGGGGACAGAGTGAGCCTGAGGCAGGACGGGGCTGTGTGTGAGCTGGAGATCCGTGACCTGACCGTGGAGGATGCCGGAGAATATTCGTGTGTGTGCGGGCAGGAGAAGACCTCAGCCACGCTCACCGTCAGGGGTAAAAGCACATGTGGCCAGGCGGAGCTGGGTTTGGTATCCAGTCACTGACTTCGTGTCATCTCCCCGCACTCATCCCACCTTCCCTCCTCGTCTCGGCACCACCCTCTTCCCTTAACTCCCCAGAACTCCTTCCTCCTTCCCAGGCTGTTGTGTGGACCCCGAGAAACCAGGCTCCGAGCAGCCCTGCACCTCCTGTCTCACTGCAGGCTCTGTCCTGCGTCCTGTGGGAGCTTCTGTCTTTTCCTCTGTCTTGTCACGTCCTGCCTTCAGAGTTCTCCCAAGACTGATATTCGTGTCTCTCTGTCCTCAGCTCTGCCTGCTGAGTTCACAAGAAGACTGAGAAGCAAGGAGGCCACAGAAGGGGCCACGGTCACTCTGCACTGTGAGCTGAGCAAGGCGGCCCCCGTGGAGTGGAGGAAGGGGGCCCGAGACCCTCAGAGCCGGGGACCGAGTGAGCCTGAGGCAGGAGGGAGCCGTGTGTGAGCTGGAGATCCGTGACCTTGTTGGGGACGATGCTGGAGAGTATTTGTGTGTGTGCGGGCAGGAGAGGACCTCAGCCACGCTCGCCATCAGGGGTAAGGACCATGTGAGGCCAAGCAGAGCTGAGTTTTGGTGTCCAGTTATTAGTTTCATGGCATCTCCCTGCATTCGTCCCACCTTCCCTCCTCATCTCAGCCTTACCCTCTTCCCATAACTTTCCTTCCTCCTTCCTGGCATGTCTGTGAACCGTGAGAAACACATCTCTGAGCTGCTGCCCACCCTCGTGTCACTGAAGGTGCTGTCTTGTGTCCCACTGGGGTCTGCGTCTTTCCCTCCATCCTGTCACATCCTGTCCCCCAGTGACCTCTGGAGGATCCGATGTTCTCCACACCTTCTAGCCCTCTCCTGCCCTGCCCACCAGATTCACAGACGTGAGGCCTGAGGAGCCTGTGGAAGGGGCCACAGGCACACTGGACGGACTGGGCTGAGGGGCCGTAGTCCAGGGTGTGAGCCTAGGGCGCCCAGCCTGTGTCCTGTGTCCGGTTGGGTGTTGTGTCTTCTCTGTGACGTCCAGGACCTATCCAACCTGTGGATTGAGAGAGCATTAGAGTGTTTGTGTGTTTCTGACCCCCTCCAGCCCTGCCTGCCAAGTTCATGAAGGGTCTGAAGAAGGAAGAGGCCGTGGAAGGGGCCACAGCCAAGCTGCGCTGTGAGCTGAGCAAGGCGGCCCCCGTGGAGTGGAGGAAGGGGGCACGAGACCCTCAGAGCCGGGGACCGAGTGAGCCTGAGGCAGGAGGGAGCCGTGTGTGAGCTGGAGATCCGTGGCCTGACCATGGAGGATGCTGGGGAGTACTTGTGCGTGTGCGGGCAGGAGAGGACCTCAGCCACGCTCGCCGTCAGGGGTAAAGACTGCGTGTGGCCAGGCAGAGCTGTTTGGTGGCTGCCCTTCGTCTCTCTGCTCTCAGTTCCCTTTCCTAGCTTGCTAATGCACTATCGTGCTCCTTTTCCTCCCGTAATGATTCTATTCTCCCGGTCATGTCCCGTGTCTGTTCGTGGCATATGTACCGTTGGACCTTTTAAAGTCACAGTCTCAGTGTGTGCTGGCCCCCAGCAGGTGGGCCAAGCCCAGCTGGGTTTTGTATCTTCGGTGTACTGCCCATGTCCTGCTGCTTCTGTGTGTTCAAAGCGTGTGACAGTGTTTGTGTCTTTCTGCCCATCTCCAGCCCTGCCTGCCAAGTTCACACAAGGTCTGAAGAAGGAAGAGGCCGTGGAAGGGGCCACAGCCAAGCTGCACTGTGAGCTGAGCAAGGCGGCCCCCGTGGAGTGGAGGAAGGGGCGCGAGACCCTCAGAGCCGGGGACCGAGTGAGCCTGAGGCAGGACGGGGCCGTGTGTGAGCTGGAGATCCGTGAGCTGAGTGTGGAGGATGCTGGGGAGTACTCATGTATGTGCGGGCAGGAGAAGACCTCAGCCACGCTCGCTGTCAAAGGTAAAGACCACGTGTGGCCTGTGGAGCAGCGGCTTCGTGTCTGCGGGCTTTAACGTGTCCCCCAGCTCCGCCCTGTGTGTCTGCAGTCTTTCGTGTCTCTGCGCTCCTCCTGCATTCTTGCCGCAGGACTCTCCACAGTCTCCCTCCCTTCTCTGAGGCCCACCTCAGATAACGAGCGGAGGATAAGGTCCTCACTGTCCTCAGGGGTTCACGTCTGAGAAAGAGGAGGCGGGCAGCCACATAGGGAAAGAACAGAAGTACGGTCCTCTCGAGGGAGCGCTAGCAGGAGAGAAGCTGGGAAGCAGATGAGAGCATGGCCCTTGAGGCTGGGGTGTTGAAGGGGTGTTGGGAGGGTGGTCCGTGAGAGAGCCGCGGTGGGAGGGCCTCGGGTCTTCCGTCCAGCATCTGGTTGTTATGGAAGTGAGCTCAGGTGTGGAGGAGGTGGAGACGTGCTGGAGGGGTGTGGAGGGGACACCTCGGTGTGGAGGTGAGGTGGCGTTTGAAGCGAAAGTGAACTGAGAGTGAGAGTTGGCTGTGGCGGGTGAGGGGGAGGTAAGCCAGGAGGTGAGGTCTGGTGTGGAGTGGAGTGGAGGCGACATGAGTGCGGACAGTGCTTGAGCACGGCGGGATGGAAGGAGGGACGGGAAGCTACACTGGGGAGCAGAGCCGGGTCCAGGAGGGCAGGTGGGCGGGCACCTGTGCCGGACTGGGGTCAGTGTCTGGCACCTGTGCTGGGTGCACTGACTCTAGACAGCGGCCACAGGAGGGGTTCTGTCAAGGTGTGGCGTGACCTCTCAGAGCAAAGGGGCAGCTCTGCAGGTGCTCAGAGGCCTCACATCCTGGGCCCTGTTGGGGTGTGCTCATGAGACAAGGTGGGCCAGTAAAGAAGAGGATCCGAGGCTGGGCAGGGCCATCGTGAACACAGATACTCAGATCTCTGGGGAGAGGTCAGGCCATGGTGCCGCCTTCCTGGATGAACTTCATGAGTGGAGCCTAGCATCTCTAGCACAGAGACACTGGTACCCACACTGTTCAGACTCACCAGGAGGCCACAGGCGGTGTGGGCCCGGGAGGCCTGTCACAGTCAGGAGCACCTTCTGCTGCAGGGAGGAAGCACCGCCAAGGGCCGAGGACCAGAAAACCCAGTGGCACTCGGGGTAAAGAACCTGCCTGCCAGTGCTGGAGACATGAGACTCGGGTTTGGTCCGTGGGTTAGAAGAACCCCTGGAGGAGGGCACGGCGGACCCCCTCCAGGATTCTTCCTTTGGAAATGCCAGGGGCAGAGGAGTCCAGCGGGCCACAGTCCATGGGGGCACAAACAGTCGGACACGACTGAAGCGACTGAGCGTGCCTGCGGAGCGCTCAAGGTGACCAGCTACAAGCAGTCCAAGAGAG
Organism: Nanger dama; assembly: GCA_917880005.1. Classification (NCBI taxonomy): domain Eukaryota; kingdom Metazoa; phylum Chordata; class Mammalia; order Artiodactyla; family Bovidae; genus Nanger; species Nanger dama. The sequence continues at coordinate 5,889,255 of CAKJTW010000087.1, forward strand.
CAGCTTCTCGGAACGTGCAGATCCCAGGGACGCCTAGTCCAGGGCGGCAGGGCAGGAGTGGGTGGCTTGTGCTCCCCTCCGGCCGTGGTGCTCCTTCTTCTCTCAGTGCTTGTCAGGCCCTGTCAGCCCCGGGCTCTGGCCCCGGCAGCGGTAGGAGTTGACAAGGCGGGTGTGCTGGGGTAGACACGGGGGATAGTTTAGGTAGCTCTTTTTGTGTCTCCGTTCCCAGCTATCCCCCTCGAGATCATAAAGTCACTAAAGAATGAGGCCTGGAGGGGCCGTGGCCGTGGTGTGGGGTAACCTAGGCCATGGAAGATGCTGGAGGACATCCGTTCCAGTCTGTCGTCACTCTCTGCGGGCACTGTGGCCATTTCCATGTTCTGTCCATGCCGTGAGGTCCTCTCTAAGGATTCCGTTTCCTTGCTGGTCCGTCTGTCCTCTGCACACACTCCCCCGCCAAGCACTGCTATCAGCCCATGTGTCTGTGGGTCTCAGCTTTTATTCCTCATTTGCTCCAGCGTGTGACTTTTGCATTGCCAACTGTCCACATCCTGATCCTCCTACATTTTCCAGAGAGTCTAAGGTTTCCCTTGTCACTCTGACCCTGCCCAGCTCTGCCCACCAAGTTCACAAAGGGCCTGAGGAAGGAGGGAGACCACAGAAGGCACCACGGTCACGCTGCACTGTGAGCTGAGCAAGGCGGCCCCCGTGGAGTGGAGGAAGGGGGCGCGAGACCCTCAGAGCCGGGGACCGAGTGAGCCTGAGGCAGGAGGGAGCCGTGTGTGAGCTGGAGATCCGTGGCCTGACCACGGAGGATGCTGGGGAGTACTCGTGCGTGTGCGGGCAGGAGAGGACCTCAGCCGCGCTCGCCGTCAGGGGTACAGGCCGTGAGAGGCCCCAGGGTCCTGTGGCTTCATGTCTGTGTGTGGTCTGTGTCACTCGCCCCACTGCAGGATTCTGTGCCTTTCCGTATCTTTCCACCTGGGTCCCTGCAGACGTCTCTTGGCTCCGGGTTCCTTGCTCAGTAGACGTCAGCGTCCAGTGCTGTGTGTCCACTGTTCCCTCTGGGACGTTTGCTTCCATCACCATCTCTGCATCTCTTTACTTGTTCGTACTGTGGTCTTCTGCACTTTGTGCGGTTTTGTGTCCTGGAGAGAGTTACCCTGAGAGTCTGATGTTCTCAGTGACTTTGTAGCCCTCCTCAGCCCTGCCTGCCAAGCTCACAAAGGGTCTGAACCATGCAGAGGCCACGGAAGGGAGCATGGCCATACTGTGCTGTGAACTGAGCAGGGTGGTCCATGAGGACTGGAGGATTGGACCGAAACCCTTGAGACGGAAATGAGACTGTGCCCGGGGCAGGACGGGGCAGCGTGTGAGCTGGAGATCATGGCTCGGCTATAATGGTTGTAGGGGAGTGTATGTGGGCAGGAGAGGTCTTTGGGCAGGCTTGTTGTCAGGGGTGAGGCCTGCATGTGGCCACATGGACTGGCGTTTGGTGGCTGCCCATCTGAAGCTCCAGCACTTTGGCCACCTGATGCAAAGAGCAAACTCGTTGGAAAAGACCCTGATGTGGGAAAAGATGAAGGGCAGCAGGAGAGAGAGGGACCAGAGGATGAGATGGTTGGATGGCATCACTCACTCAATGGATATGAATTTGAGAAAACTCCAGGAGATGGTGACGGACAGGAACGCCTGGCATGCTGCAGTCCACATGGTTGCAAAGAGCTGGGCACAGTTTAATCACTGAACAACATAATCATCTCTCTGCTCTCAGTTCCCATTTCTCCCTTGCTCACTCAATAGCCTGTGCCTTATGTTTCCATAATAATTCTGTTCTCCCTGTCATGTCCCGTGTCTGTTTCGTGGCACAAGTACTGTTGGACCTTTTAAAGTCACAGTCACAGTGTGTGCTGGCCCCCCAGCAGGTGGGCCAAGTCCAGTTGGGTTTTATGTCTTCTGTGCAGTGTTCACATCCTGCTATGTGTGTTCAGAAAGCGTGATAGTGTTTGTGTGTTTCTGACCATCTCCAGCCCTGCCTGCCAAGTTCATGAAGGGTCTGAAGAAGGAAGAGGCTGTGGAAGGGGCCACAGCCAAGCTGCGCTGTGAGCTGAGCAAGGCGGCCCCCGTGGAGTGGAGGAAGGGGCACGAGACCCTCAGAGCCGGGGACCGAGTGAGCCTGAGGCAGGAGGGAGCCGTGTGTGAGCTGGAGATCCGTGGCCTGACCACAGAGGATGCTGGGGAGTACTCGTGCGTGTGCGGGCAGGAGAGGACCTCAGCTGCGCTCGCCATCAGGGGTAAAGACCGTGTGTGGCCAGGCGGTACTGTTTGGTGTCCAGTTGCTGACTCACGGCATCTTGCACTCACCCACCTCCCTCCCTCGTCTCGGCATCACTGTTTCCCCACGGGCCGTGCGGTGCTGTGCCTAGTCACTTCAGTTGTGTCTCTTTTGTGATCCTGTGGACTTTATTTAGCCCAGCAGGCTCCTCTGTCCATGCGATCCTGCAGGCAAGAATACTGGAGTAGGTTGCCATGCCCTCCTCCAGGGGATCTTCCCGACCCAGGGATCAAGCCTGTGTCTCCTGCGTCTCCTGCGTCTCTTGCATGGCAGGGTTATAGTTTACCACTGAGCCACTGGGGAAGCCCCCTTCTTCCTGTAACTCTGGGTTTCCTTCCTCCTCCCTGGGCTGTTGTGTGAATCACAAGGAACCAGACTCTGAGCTGCTTCCCTCCCTCGTGTCACTGAAGGTGCTGTCCTGTGTCCCACTGGGGTCTGCGTCTTTCCTCCATCCTGTCCCATCCTGTCCCCCAGTGACCTCTGGAGGATCAGATGTTCTCCACACCTTCTAGCCCTCTCCTGCCCTGCCCACCAGATTCACAGACGTGAGGCCTGAGGAGCCTGTGGAAGGGGCCACAGGCACACTGGACGGACTGGGCTGAGGGGCCGTAGTCCAGGGTGTGAGCCTAGGGCGCCCAGCCTGTGTCCTGTGTCCGGTTGGGTGTTGTGTCTTCTCTGTGACGTCCAGGACCTATCCAACCTGTGGATTGAGAGAGCATTAGAGTGTGTGTGTGTGTTTCTGACCCCCTCCAGCCCTGCCTGCCAAGTTCATGAAGGGTCTGAGGAAGGAAGAGGCTGTGGAAGGGGCCACAGCCAAGCTGCGCTGTGAGCTGAGCAAGGCGGCCCCCGTGGAGTGGAGGAAGGGGGCCCGAGACCCTCAGAGCCGGGGACAGACTGCGAGTGAATCAGGAGGGGGCTGTATGTGAGCTGGAGATCCGTGAGCTGACCACAGAGGATGCTGGGGAGTACTCGTGCGTGTGCGGGCAGGAGAAGACCTCAGCCACGCTCGCCGTCAGGGGTAAAGACTGCGTGTGACCCCATGGGCTGGCATTTGGTGGCTGCCCTTCGTCTCTCTGCTCTCAGTTCCCTTTCCTAGGTTGCTAATGCACTATCGTGCTCCTTTTCCTCCCGTAATTATTCTGTTCTCCCTGTCATGTCCCGTGTCTGTTCGTGGCACATGTACCATTGGACCTTTTAAAGTCACAGTCTCAGTGTGTGTTGGCCCCCAGCAGGTGGGTCAAGTCCAGTTGGGTTTTGTGTCTTCTGTGCACTGTTCACATCCTGTTGACTGTGTGTGTTCAGAAAGTGTGATAGTGTTGTGTGTCTTTCTGACCTCCTCCAGCCCTGCCTGCCAAGTTCACACAAGGTCTGAAGAAGGAAGAGGCCGTGGAAGGGGCCACAGCCAAGCTGCACTGTGAGCTGAGCAAGGCGGCCCCCGTGGAGTGGAGGAAGGGGGCGCGAGACCCTCAGAGCCGGGGACCGAGTGAGCCTGAGGCAGGACGGGGCCGTGTGTGAGCTGGAGATCCGTGGCCTGACCACAGAGGATGCTGGGGAGTACTCGTGCGTGTGTGGGCAGGAGAGGACCTCAGCCGCGCTCGCCGTCAGGGGTAAAGACCACGTGTGGCCAGGCGGCGCTGTCTGGTGTCCAGTTACTGACTCACGGCGTCCTTCTGTACTCACTCCATGTTCCCTCCCTGTCTCGGTGCCACCTGTTTCCAGAAGGCTGAGGAATCTCCCTCGCCCTCCTGTGCCGATGTGTGCCCCAGAGGAAACCCGCAGCGATCCACTTCCCGCCAGCTGTCGCCACTGGCGCTGTTCTGTCGTCCTGTCGGGGTCCGCGTCGTTTCCTCCATCCTGTCACTTGCTTCCCCACAGTTCTCCAGAGAAGCTCGTGGTGTCCATGTCAGTGCCGCTCCCAGCCCTGCCCGTCAGGTGGACGCCAAGGAAGGGGCTTGGGAAGCCCACTGCAGGGCTGCGCTGGGCCAAGCCCCAAGCACAGCGTGTCCGTGGCCCAGCCCGGGCGTGGCCTGTGTCCGCTTGGGTGTTGTGTTTCCGCTGTTCTTTTCACCTCGTGTCTTCTCTGTGTGTTCGCCTCGTGTGATGGCGTGTTTGTCTTTGTGACCAGTCCTGCCCACCAATTTCACAAAACACCTGAGGAACAAAAAAGCCCCAGAAGGAGCCACAACCACCCCGCATTGTGAGCTGAGCAAGGCAGCCCCTGTGGAGTGGAGGAAGGGGCCTGCGCTCCTCAAATACAGAGACAGAGAGAGCCTGGGGCAGAACAGGGCTGCGTGTGGTGAGCTGCAGGTCCGTGACCTGGGGGGCGTAGACTCAGCGGTGTGTGTGGGCAGGAGGCCACCTCGGCCACACTGGTGTCGAGGGTGAAGACTGCACGTGGCCACGTTTGTGACTCCTCTCTGCCACGTGTAATGTGCTCTCCCCGTGTTACTGTTGTCTCAGGGCTACAACCCACTTCACAGAAACACTGGCCCACCCTGTCTAGGCCCTGTGGGTACAGACCCCAGGGGTGCCTGGTGCAAGGCCCCCTCAGGGAGGCACCAGCAAACAGGCATTATGGTTTAGAGAGCTGCTCTCAACCGAGGCTGAGGCCGTGTGTGGGCTCCAGACGCCAGGTGTTCAGCGGGGTCGTTCATGCTGGTGAGCGAGCTGCACCGAGGACTGAGGCGCAGTGTTTGGGAGTGCAGGGAGCAGGTGGCAGGCAGGCCGAACCCTCCGGTGTTGTGCTAATCAGACAGCATTTGACTGACCTTGGAGCTTTCGTGCAGCCTCTAAAGAGCTCTGTCTCAGAAAACCTGAGCTGCGTAACAAATACCACATACAGGTGACTCACAACACACATTCATTGTTTCGTAGTCCTGGAGGCTGGAAGTCCAAGATCCAGGTGTCTGCGGGAGACTTCCCTCCTTGGCATGTAGATAGCCACGCTCTCTCTTTGTCCTCACCTGGTCACCCTTTTGCATGTCCTGTGTTCTGATCTTCTCTTCTTATAAGAATACTTATAAGTCAAATTAAATTAGTCACCCTCCTGGTAACTCCATACTACCCTAATTACCTCTACAAAAACCTTATTTCCAAATAAATTCACATTCTTAGTTCCTGAGGGTTAAGACTTCAGTATATAAATTTGAGGGGAGACATGATTCAGTCCATAAAGATTTGGACCATAAAGAAAGCTGAGCACCAAAGAATTCATGCTTTTGAACTGTAGTTTTGGAGAAGGCTCTTGAGAGCCGCTTGAACTGCAAGGAGATTAAACCAGTCAGTCCTAAAGGACATCAGTCCTGAATGTCCATTGAAGGACTGATGCTGAAGCTGAAGCTCCAGTACTTTGGCCACCTGATGCGAAGAGCTGACTCATTGGAAAAGACCCTGATGCTGGGAAAGTTTGAGGGCAGGAGGAGAAGGGGGTGACAGAGGAAGAGATGGTTGAATGGCATCACTGACTTGATGAACATGAGTTTGAGCAAGCTCTGAGAGTTGGTGATGCACAGGGAAGCCTGCCACACAGTTCATGGGGTCGCAAAGAGTTGGACATGACTCGGTGACTGAAAAGCAAAATGATTCAGTCCACAATACTCGATTTCTTGCTCCAAAATTCGTGTTCTGACGTGCAGAGTACATTTACCCCCAAACCCCCAAACTTTAACCTGTTTTAGTGTCAGGCTAAATCCAAAGTCTAATCTAAATCTCATCTAAATCAAGTATATGTGAGACTGGAGGTATGATTCATCCCGAGGCAGAATTCCTCTGCAGTTGTAAACCTGAAACATCAGACAAGTTATGTGCTTCCAAAATACTTCAGTGAAACAGGCATGGGGTAGATATCCCCACTGCAAAAGAAAGAAATAGGAAAGAAGAAAGGGGCCACTGGTTCCACAGAAATCTGACACCTACTAAGGACAAATTCTGTGAGATTTTCAAGATTAGAGAGTGATCCTCCGGCTCAGTACCCTGTCTTCTGGGCCCTGCGCAGAGGCGGCCCTCTGGGACCATGGATGCTGCCCCTTGCTGACTTCTGAATCGCCTTTGGGGTTATTCCCAACTGCACACGTCCCAGCTGCGTGGCTATATTGTCCCACCCAGTAGACATCCCGTCTTCCATCCTGTCCCTTCTGAGTCTGGTTGTCACGGCTGGTGGTGTTTCTGCTGATACACAGTTCTCAGAAGCCTTGTTGGTCTCCTTTATAATTCACAGCAGTCCAAGATTTCAGACAAGAGAGTCTTCCACGCATCCTCCTGGGTGATTCCATTTCTGTTCCTGGCTTTTCTAAGATGGCCGATTGGATCCGAGACTCACACTTTAAAAATCTCTTTACCAAATGATTTCCAACCGCACACTTAGTTTTCTCTCCAGAACAGGTGTTTCCTCTCTCTCTCTCTTTTTTTTTTTTTTTGAAATTTCAATGGGCTGAAAACTTTCTAAGGTATTCATGTTTGGTTTCTCTTTGTTTAAATACTTCCTTTTTCAATATAACTCTTTTCTCTTACCTTTACCATAAGCAACAATGAGCAGTCAGTCTGTGCCCTTGACTTGACTTCGGAATTACCTCAGCTAAAAATACCCAAGTTCACTTCTAAGTTCTACCTTCCATAAAACCCTGGGACACACAGTTCAGCCAAATCCTTCACTGCTTTATAAAAGGATTGCCTTTCTTCCAGTTTCCAACAACACATTTCCATATGAGGCCTCACCAGGGGCACTTTTAGAATCCATATTTCTACTGGAAATCTCTTAAAGCAATCTAGGTTTATCTAACATGCGCCTCAGACCTCTCCCAGTTTCCACCCATCACCCAGTTCCAAAGAGAACTCCATAATTTTAGGTATTTGTTACAGTAGCAGCCCACTCCTGGTACCAAAATCTACATGGCTTAACAGTATAGTAGTGGCTTAAACCTCAGAAAATGGTTTCCTCCCAGCCCTAGGAGCAGGAAGTCTGAGGTTAGGATGTGGCACGGCTGGTTTCTCTCTTGAGACCTCTCTCCTTGGCATGTAGACGGCCATCTTCTTTCCACGCCCTCACGTGGTCATCCCTGTCTGTGCATCTGTATCATAATATCCTCTTTTTATAAGGAAACCAGTCATGTTGGGTTAGGGTTCCACCCCAGTGAGCTCGTTCACCTCAGCTGCCTCATCAAATACATCTTCATTCTGTGTCCTGGGGTTAGGGCTCCAACATTACGAATTTTGAGGGATGTGATTCAGGCCACAGCAGAGTGTAACCAGGATGAGCTGTGATCAGCTGTAACTCAGAAGCTCGCACTCTGCCTGGAATTGGGATGGAAGAGCAGACTGCTGGTTGGAGGACTAGAGGGCAGGGTTAGAAGGCCAAGGCTGGAATCCACTGGGGGTCTAAGAGATCTAAGTCAGGAGAGTGGGGATCCAGTTGGGTCAGGAAAGGAATGTGTAAGGTGAATGAGGTGGGACCTGATGAAGGCAGGGAAGGCCTGCAGTGTGCCCAGATGTGGGCAACACGTGATTGATGCCTTACCTAGGGTGGGAAGCACAAATGAGGGGTGTCGGTGGACCACTGGTTGCCAGAGCTGGAAGGTGCCTCCTGGCCATTCTCCCAGGAGAGTTGTCCATTGCTTTGCTGCATGTGTAAGTTGTGAGCTGGAAGAGCATGCTTTGGACTCTGGGTGTAGATGAGGTAGGCCATTAGACAATAGAAAAAAGATATAAATAGGACAGATGAACTCTGAGAAGAAAAGAGGACTAGATGGAGCCAGTCTCTTGCAACCTGCAACCTACTGAGCAATAAGGAGAGGATTGCACAGTCACACATTCTCTGGTCTGCATCCTTCCACATCCTCCACCCATCCTGCATCTATCCCACCCTGAACATTCAGGTGAGACCCCTCAGTCCTTTATCGGGGTTGATGGCTTCTGTCCATCTAACTCTCTGCAGCCATGCCTGCTCGGTTCATCAAAGAACTGAAGACCAAGGAGGCCACAGAAGGGGCCACAGCCACGCTGCACTGTGAGCTGAGCAAGGCGGCCCCCGTGGAGTGGAGGAAGGGGCCCAAGACCCTCAGAGCCGGGGACAGAGTGAGCCTGAGGCAGGAGGGAGCCGTGTGTGAATTGGAGATCCGTGGCCTGACCGTGGAGGATGCTGGGGAGTACTCGTGCGTGTGCGGGCAGGAGAAGACCTCAGCCACACTCACCGTCAGGGGTAAAGACCGCGTGTGACCACATGGACTGGCATCTGGAAGCTGCCCTTTGTCTCTCTGCTGTCAGTCCACTTTCTGACCTGCTACTTGATGTCCCATTCCTTTTGCTTCTGTAATTATTTCTGTCCCTGTCATGTTTCCTGTATGTTCTGTGGTGCGTGTGCAGATCAGCACTTTTAAAGTCACAGTTACAGTGTGTGCTGGGCACAACCAGCAAGTGGGCCAAGTCCAGTTGGGTGTTGTGTCTTCGGTGTACTGCCCATGTCCTGCTGCTTCTGTGTATACAGAAAGTGTGATATCCTTTGTGTCTTTCCAACAATCTCCAGCCCTGCCTGCAAAGTTTGCAAAAGATTTGAAGAAGGAAGAGGCCGTGGAAGGGGCCACAGCCAAGCTGCACTGTGAGCTGAGCAAGGCGGCCCCCGTGGAGTGGAGGAAGGGGGTGCGAGACCCTCAGAGCCAGGGACAGAGTGAGCCTGAGGCAGGACGGGGCCGTGTGTGAGCTGGAGATCCGTGAGCTGACCTTGGAGGATGCTGGAGAATATTCATGTGTGTGCGGGCAGGAGAAGACCTCAGCCACACTCGCCGTCAGGGGTAAAGACCACATGTGGCCAAGAAGAGCTGGGTTTTGGTGTCCAGTTATTGACTCACGGCATCTTGCACTCATCCCTCCTCATCTCAGCCTTACCCTCTTCCCATAACTAAACAGAATTCCTTTCTCCTCCCTGGCATGTGTGTGAATCACAAGGAACCAGACTCTGAGCTGCTGCCCACCCTCGTGTCACTGAAGGTTCTGTCTTGTGTCCCTTTGGGGTCTGCGTCTTTCCCTCCATCCTGTCACATCCTGTCCCCCAGTGACCTCTGGAGGATCAGATGTTCTCCACACCTTCTAGCCCTCTCCTGCCCTGCCCACCAGATTCACAGACGTGAGGCCTGGAGGAGCCTGTGGAAGGGGGCCACAGGCACACTGGACGGACTGGGCTGAGGGGCCGTAGTCCAGGGTGTGAGCCTAGGGCGCCCAGCCTGTGTCCTGTGTCCGGTTGGGTGTTGTGTCTTCTCTGTGACGTCCAGGACCTATCTAACCTGTGGATTCAGAGAGCATTAGAGTGTGTGTGTCTTTCTGACCCCCTCCAGCCCTGCCTGCCAAGTTCATGAAGGGTCTGAAGAAGGAAGAGGCCGTGGAAGGGGCCACAGCCAAGCTGCGCTGTGAGCTGAGCAAGGCGGCCCCCGTGGAGTGGAGGAAGGGGGCGCGAGACCCTCAGAGCAGGGGGACCGAGTGAGCCTGAGGCAGGACGGGGCCGTGTGTGAGCTGGAGATCCATGAGCTGAGTGTGGAGGATGCTGGGGAGTACTCGTGCGTGTGGCGGGCAGGAGAGGACCTCAGCCACACTCGCCGTCAGGGGTAAAGACCACATGTGACCATGTGGCTGGCGTTTGGCGGCTGCCCTTCGTCTCTCTGCTCTCAGTTCCGTTTCCTATCCTGCTAGTTCACTAGCCTGCTCTTTTTCGTCCCATAATTATTTTCTTTGGCCCTGTCATGTCCTGTGTCTGTTCCGTGGTGCATGTACAGGTTGGACCTTTAAAGCCACAGTCGCAGTGTGTGCCGGCCCCCAGCAGGTGGGCCAAGTCCGGTTGGGTTTTGTGTCTTCTGTGTACTCCCTGTATCCTGTTTCCTTCTGTGGGCTCAGAGAGCCTGATAGTGTTTGTGTGTTTCTGACCTCCTCCAGCCCTGCCTGCCAGGTTCACAAAGGGTCTGAAGAAGGAAGAGGCTGTGGAAGGGGCCACAGCCAAGCTGCACTGTGAGCTGAGCAAGGCGGCCCCCGTGGAGTGGAGGAAGGGGGCGCGAGACCCTCAGAGCCGGGGACAGAGTGAGCCTGAGGCAGGACGGGGCCGTGTGTGAGCTGGAGATCCATGAGCTGAGTGTGGAGGATGCTGGGGAGTACTCGTGCGTGTGCGGGCAGGAGAGGACCTCAGCCACGCCGCCGTCAGGGGTAAGGGACCGCGTGTGGCCACATGGGCTGGCCTCTGGTGCCTCTCTGCTCTCAGTTCCCTTTCCTGACCTGTTCACTCACTGCTCGGCTCCTCTTCCTTTCCTAACTGTTCTGTTCTTGTCGTGCTCCCTGTCTGTTCTTCACCATGTGTACAGGTTGGACCTTTTAAAGTCACAGTCACAGTGTGTGTTGGCACACCCAGCACACCTGTGTCCAGCTGGCTGTTGTGTCTTCTGTGTACTCTCCATTTCCTACTTCATCTGTGTGTACAGAGAGCCTAAGAGTCTTTGTGTCTTTCTGCCCATTTCTAGCCCTGCCTGCCAAATTCCTGAAGGGTCTCAGGAAGGAGGAGGCCACGGAAGGGGCCACAGCCAAGCTGCGCTGTGAGCTAAGCAAGGCGGCCCCCGTGGAGTGGAGGAAGGGGCGCGAGACCCTCAGAGCCGAGGACAGAGTGCGGGTGAAGCAGGACGGGGCCGTGTGTGAGCTGGAGATCCGTGAGCTGACCGCGGAGGATGCTGGAGAATATTCATGTGTGTGTGGGCAGGAGAAGACCTCAGCCACGCTCACCGTCAGGGGTAAAGACCATGTGTGGCAGGTGGAGCTGGGTTTCGTGTCCGGTCACTGACTTCGTGTCGTCTCCCTGCACTCATCCCACCTTCCCCACCTCGTCTCAGCGCCACCCTCTTCCCCTAACTCCCCAGAACTCCTTCCTCCTTCCCGGGCTGTTGTGTGGACCACGAGAAACCAGCCTCTGAGTGGCCCTGCACCTCCTGTCTCACTGCAGGCTCTGTCCTGTGACCTGTTGGCATCTGGGTCTTTTCCTCTGTCTTGTCATGTCCTGCTTCCAAAATTCCCCCAGGACGCTGATGCTTCCATTTGTCTTCCTGCATTCAGTTCTGCCTGCTGAGTTCATAGGAAGACTGAGAAGCAAGGAGGCCACAGAAGGCACCACGGTCACTCTGCGCTGTGAGCTGAGCAAGGTGGCCCCCGTGGAGTGGAGGAAGGGGCCCGAGACCCTCAGAGCCGGGGGACAGAGTGAGCCTGAGGCAGGAGGGAGCCGTGTGTGAGCTGGAGATCCGTGAGCTGGTTTCGACGGATGCTGGGGAGTACTCGTGTGTGTGCGGGCAGGAGAGGACCTCAGCCTCGCTGACGGTCACGGGTGAGGATGGGCTTGCTGGCTTGTCTGGGAGCCTGTGCGTGTGCCCGTCTGCTGTGCCCATGCCAGCCTCGCGTGGGCACCCGTCTCCTCTGTGTCGTGTGCAGCCTCTGTCTGTCGTCTACCTGCTCACCTGCCAAACTCTCTGTTCAGTGTCCCCATGCCTGGGTTCTGCTCTCCAGTCAGATGACCTCCCCGGCTCACCCTCGTGTGCGATGGAATTCCCACCTTGTTCCCGTCCCCTGCCTGTCTTAATGCAGTCCACATTTCCCCCATGCTCCACAGCCTCTAGTCAGGTCTGGGGGTCATGGCCCTGCCCTGGGGGTCTTAGCAGACCCCCTTTCCCACCTCAATGGCTGGAGGGACACAGACTTGCCTGTGGGCTTCCTGGGTGGAGGTCAGCATGAGAACCCCTGGGTCAGATCCAGGGTCCCTTTCGTGGCCCCCACTTCCATCCCTCCTCTCCCTTAGAGTAGACCCCAGCCCATGACCCCACTCCCACCCCGATCCTCCAGAGGAGCCTGAGGCAGTAGGTCCTGTGGGCGGGTGAGGCAGGCCTGGCCAAGGCCCTCATCTGACTGGGTTTGGGGTGCCAGGCTCCTCTCTGGGTGACTGGGCCTCAGGCTTGGGACTGACCATCCCTCTCCCTCCATCCCGATCCCCACTCCACAGCCGCACAGGTGGTGTTCCGGAAGCCGCTGCAGAGCCTGCAGGCTGAGGAGGGTACCACAGCCAGCCTGCAGTGTGAGCTCTCCGAGCCTGGGGCCGCCGTCGTCTGGAGTAAGGGGTGGCCTGGAGGTGCAGGCCGATGGGCGCCGGGAGCCACGGCAGCGGGGCCACGTGGCAGAGCTGGTGCTGAGGGTCTTGCGCCGGGAGGACACGGGGGAGTACACTTGCAGCTGCGGCTCCCAGGCCACCAGCGCCACCCTGTCCGTCACAGGTGTGCACCCAGGCCGGCCCCACACACGGGGGAGGCAGCCCTGACTCCCACAGGGGGGGCAGGCCTGGGGTGACACCCCCACCCGCTGCCATCCCCTGAGAGCACCCACGGGGTGGGCAGGCCTGGGGTGACGCCCCCCCCCACCCGCTGCCATCCCCTGAGAGCGAGAGCTGCGTCCCTGTGGCCCCCGCCCCCCATAGCTGCTCCCACCCTCACGGTCTGCCTCCCCCTGTAGCTGCTCCTGTGAGGTTCCTTCGAGAGCTGCAGGCCCAGGAGGTAGCTGAGGGCATGACGGCTCGCCTGTGCTGTGAGCTGAGCCGGGCGGGCAGCAGCGTGGAGTGGCGCAAGGGCTCCTTGCAGCTCTTCCCGTGTGCCAAGTACCAGATGGTGCTGGAAGGCACAGCCGCTGAGCTGCTGGTGCACGGGGCCGAGCAGGAGGATGCTGGCCTCTACACCTGTGACACGGGGCATGCACAGAGCACCGCCAGCCTCTCTGTCCGGGGTGAGCCTCCCACTGGCCCCTGCCCTCCCCCAGTCCCTGGGCCCCCTAAAACCAGCGGGCCCCTTGATGATCAGCTCTGAGCGCCCCTCCCTGCTCCTCCCCAGCCCCTAGACCCGTGTTTAAGACGGAGCTGCAGAGTGCTGAGCAGGAGGTGGGTGGCGTGGCCCGGCTTTGCTGCCAGCTGAGTGATTCGGAGGCTGGGGCCCCTGTGCTGTGGCTCAAGGAGGGTGTGGAGCTGCACATGAGTCCCAAGTATGAGATGCGGCGCCAGGGGGCCACGTGTGAGCTGCTGATCCACGGGCTTGAGGCCAAGGACGTGGGCGAGTACAGCTGCATGGCCGGCAGCCAGAAGACCCTGGCCTTCCTCAGAGTCAGAGGTGAGCGCCCCTGCCCCACCTGCTGACCCGCGGGGGCACGCCGGCTCCCTCAGCAGCCCCTCTCACCAGCTGCTGTTCCGGGGGTGGCTCTCGGGCCTTTGGGGTACAGGCTTCCTGCACTCACCTTTGCCCCGCTCTGTGCTGGTGTGCCTACAGAAGAGCGTCACCCGAGGGGATTGTGGCCCCGCCCACCGCCCTGCCTCCCACCCCCACCCCCCCGCCTGCAGGTGGGGCAGCCAGGCCTGGGCCACTCTCTCCCAGCTCCTGTCTGTCCTGAAGGTCTTGCTTCCATCATGTCCCAGCTGGGGCAGGGCTGGCCACAGGCTGGGAAGGGGCACGAGCAGCCCCGCACCCCACAGCCGCCTGCTTCCTCCCAGTAGAGGCGCCCCCAGCCCAGCCCTGTCCCCAGGAGCTCCGTGTCACGAGAGGGAGCTGTGTTTGTGAGCACAGTGGGTGCTGAATCCCCCAGGGGGCAGGCAGAGGCTGTGGCTGGTGACTAGTGTGTGAGAGTGCCTGGGAGGCTTCCTGGGGAGGAGTTGGGGTCGGGGACATGGGAGCTTGGCTCGGGTGCTCTGACCCGGCTGGTGAAGGCCCCCTTCGCCCACCAGAGCCTGAGGTCACCATCGTGCGGGGCCTGGTTGACACTGAGGTCCAGGCTGATGGGGAAGCAGAGTTCAGCTGCGAGGTGTCACAGGCTGGCGTGGACGCAGAGTGGCGCCTCCATGGCCTGCTGCTGCAGAGCAACGAGGTGACCGAAGTGGCGGTGCAGGGTGGCCGCACCCACACGCTGCGGCTGAAGAGCGTGACCCCGGGAGGACGCCGGCACCGTCTCCTTCCACGTGGGCCGCCACACGTCCTCTGCCCAGCTCACCGTCCAAGGTAGCAGGAGCCGGGCTTCACTGCACTTGCGGGCCGGAACCTCCCCTTGGTTACGACCTTGTCAGGGGACAGTGAGAGGTGGCAAGGCTTCCTGCCCTTGAGAGTGGGGAGCTGACGCTGAATGACTGATTCTGGGGTGACCCAATATGTTGCAGGAGAGCAGCCCCCAGTGTGCCTGTCTAAAGGAGTTGGGGCTGGGATGCTGGGGGCAGGCCCAGGGGCCTGGGAGGTGGCTCTGACGGTGCGGGGCAGGGCATCTCTGACAGAGAGGCTGATGCCGTGCCTCTACCCCGCCCCTCACCCGTGCAGTTCCTGAGGTGACCATCCTGGAGCCCCTGCAGGACGCTCAGCTCAGCGAGGGCCAGGATGCCCACTTCCGGTGCCGACTGTCGAGGGCTTTGGGCCAGGAGGCCCACTGGGCCCTGGGAGGTGTGCCCCTGCAGGCCAACGAGATGAACGACATCACGGTGGAGCATGGCACACTCCACTTGCTCACCCTGCACAAGGTGGTGTTCCCCAGACCTCCAGTGCCCTGCAGTGCTTCCAGGGGCCTTCCCGCCTGCTCCCCGAAGGCTGGAAGAGAGGGAAGCTTCCAGCCCGGTGCAGTTGGGCTGGGGACTTGCAAAGTCAGGGTGGTTGGAGTGGCAGTGCCAGCCTGACACGTGCATCTCTGTTCCATCAGGTGACCCTTGAGGACGCTGGAACCATCAGTTTCCAAGTGGGCTCATGTCGCTCGGAGGCCCAGCTGAAGGTCACAGGTGGGCAGCCCCCTCCTGCAGCCACCCTCCCCACTTGTGCATGCCCACATGTCCCTACTCGAGGAACTATTGGCAGGTGCTAAGGCCAGAAATCCGAGCCTTCCAGCAGTGATCTTGCTGTGGGCTGGCAGTTTTGCACCCTTGACAACTAAAGCCACTGGAGGCGGGCTAGTGAAGATAAGCTTGAGAAACTGTGGTGTGTGAGGGAGTCCTCATGTAGGGTCAGGGCTGTGTGTAGGGGGAAGGTGGGGAGGGTGGTTGCTGGGGACTTGGGCCCTGAGGTCGAGGCGGGGTCTTCCGGGCTTCTATCCTCCGTGTAGCTACTCCTGCGATTTAGGTTCCCGTGCTCTTGTTTATACACACCTGCGTACCTGACAGGCTCTCAGATGTTGGCCCAATAGCACACCTGGGACACATGAATGCTTTGAAAGATGCTGAACCAGACACGGAAAATAAGATTTAAGGACCTTCAACTTGTTATACTTTGTCCCCAGAATTGGCCATCTCTGAATGCCTCCCCCTCGCCTGCTGTCCTACTCCTGGTTTGCATATTGGTCCCATCCCTCTGCCATCTCTTGACCATCAACCCATCCAGCACTTATCCATTCATCTATCTGTGCATGCATCCGTGCATCCATCCATCCCTCCCTCTATTCCATCTGTCCATCCATTTATCCCACATCCATCTATTCCACTACCCATCCATTCATCCACCATCCATTCTCTATCCATCTGTCCAGCCACAGTCTGTTCTCTCTATCCTGCATGTGTTTATCCACCCACCATTGTCTATTCATCATTATCGATACATCCATGCATCATCTACCCATGCATTTGGTATCTACCCATCTGTCTACCATCCACCCACCATCAGTCATCAGTCCATCCATCTAACCATCATTCTACTGCCATCCTTCCTTAGGTCCGTCTGGCCACTCATCCATACGTCTACCATCTACTTGTTCATCCACCTATCCATCCACTATCTACTCTTCCGTCCGTCATCCACCCATTATCTGTCCATCATATGTTTATTATCTACCTTGAGGGGCCAGATGCAGCTCTGCCCTCAGGGAGTCCCAGTCTGCTGGGGGAGGAGTGGGGCAGGAAAGTGTGCCCTGAGCCCCTGGTGTCCCCACCGTGAGTCTTCTTGTGCCAGCTCTGTGGCCTCTAGGGCTGGGAAAGGCTCCAGAATGCAGCGTCCTCACGCTGGATGCTGGTAGAGGGCCGTATCCTGGGTGTCCTGAGCAGAGCCGGGTGGGAAGGGCCTCGTGTGTCATCAGAGTGGGCATCTGTGAGGGGCAGCATGGAGCAGGGTAGGGTCTTGCAGGCCCCACTGAGGGTCATACCTTGGCCCTCCCCGTTTGTGGTGAGCTGGCTCACACACAGACATGAGCTGCGACTTCAGACAGAGCTGTGAGCCTAGGGTGGCGAGGATGGGCAGACTCGGGAACCGTGTTGGAGATGGAATAGGAAGCTGGCAGACAGGTTAGGGGTGTGGTTAGATGTGCACGCCTGTGAGGACACGGAGTGACTGGTGTGGGCCTGGGACAGGCATGTCGATGTGCATGCCTGGGAGGGACATGAGGCGCTCTGGGGGAGGGCCTGGCTGGGGTGGGTGTGCCGGCACACAACAGGGTCTGAGAAGCCCCCTGGACTCACACCCTGTGTAGCAGGTCAGGGAAGGATGCCATTCTGCACTAGGGCCCCAGAACATTAGGGCCAGGGGACCTCAGGAGACATCTGGACACATGGCCCTCTGAAGATGGGAGAAGCATCTGCTTCCAAAGCCAAAGCCCCAGGAAGTAAGGCTCATCACTTCCCTAGTAGACCCCCTCCCTCTCAGAGAGGTGGGCCCCATGACTTCACCTTTCTGTGCTGCCCCAAACCCCTTAAGGATCGCTTCCATGGGACTCGAGGCTTGTCAGTTCTCCCTTACTTAAAAGGGTGAGGATGCGGGACATTGTTCTCATTTGATGGAGTCAAACGCTGTGAAGGGTGCTGTAGGGTGCAGGGGGGCTGAGATGGCTCTCCACAGACTCACTGTGGGTGGTCTCCTTGTCTCATCCCGTGAGCAGGGGTGCCAGCTGGCCAGGGTCGATCTCTACACCCCATCCCCAGGCTGCCTCCAGCATGGTGGACCCAGGTTAGCCCCAAATGGTAGACCCTGGTGTGGCCCCGCAGACCCAGGGCACCCCATCTCCCCCTCCTTTGCCCTCTCGCACAGAGGCCGCACCGTGCCTGGTACGTGGCTTACAGAACGTGGACGTCTTTGCGGCGGGGAGGTGGCCACGTTCTCCTGCGAGGTGTCCCGTGCGGGTGGGCCGGAGGCCCACTGGTGGCTGGATGGGACCCTGCTGCAGGACGGCCCCCAGAGTGCCATCTCCGTGCGTGATGGGACCGCCCACTCCCTCACGCTCTCAGGCCTGGGGGTGGCTGACTCAGGCACCGTCACCTACCGCGCAGGGTCCCTGGTCTCCAGGGCCAAGTTGTTGGTCAAAGGTACCGGCCGATGGGACCCTGCCCTGTGCTGGAACTTCTGCTCTGCTACTCCTGCACGCTTCCTGCGGGCATCCTGGGTGGGGGTTTGGGTACTGACTCCCAGGATGCAGGGGGCATCTTTCCGTGTGTGCCAGGGGTGGGTGCTGTGGGTGCTGTCCTAGCTGGTGGATGGGAAAGAAGGTCGGACTCAGCAGTGATGTGGAGGCCGACCCCGTTCCCACCTGCTCACGGGGCCCTTGCTCGGGCACACATCCAGAGAGCAGCCTGGAGGTGAAGGCAGCCTTCCCAGCCCCGGGCTTGGCCTGCTCTGTCCTTGCTTGTAGCTGCTTCCGCTGCTGTGGGTTTGGTCAGGGTCTTGTGCCCTTCTGGGAAAGAGCTAGCCATTGGAGAGGGTAGCAGACTTCCAGGGAACTCCTTCAGCCCGCTCTCAGTAGAGGTATTGCGCATTCTTGGCACGACAGCCCAGTGTGGTTTCAACCACTTGGGGCCCAGTTTCTCAACTGGCTTCCTCTGTGCTTTTGCACAGTAAATGTGGGCACTTGCCCAGATCCTGGGGCAGCCCATTTGTTAAATGGGATGTCAGCAAGTGGAGGTGGGGTGGGCTCCCTGGAGGAGGTGGGTGACAAGGCCCCTGGAGAAGGGGTGAGTTGGACTGGGGATGCCCCGTGCCCAGCAGAGCTTTGGATTCTGGAACGGGCCCAAGGGCTTTCAGGTGTGGCTTTTGTGTCCTATTGGGGCACCAGGTGTCCCGGGCTAGAGGAAGTGAGGGCTCAGAGGGACCAGTGGCAGGAGGGGCCCAGCAGATAGAGACTGAACCAACAGTGCAGTCTGCTGCAAGCAGGGGGCGAGGGGGCAAGGTTGGCCCCGCGCAGAGGGCCCTGGGTCACTGGGCAGGTCCCCCTTCCGCCACAGCCCTGCTTCTGCTTGCCTCTGAGTCGCTGACGCTGACTGCAGAGGGTGGGTGGGCTGCAGTCACGCGGCTCCAGCTGACGCGTGCCTGGCCTATCGGCCGACAGATCCCACAGTGGAAGTGGTCAGTGCCATGCGGGACCTGGCAGTGGAGGAGGGCGGCCCGGCCGAGCTCCTCTGCCAGTACTCTCGGCCCGTGCAGGCCACGTGGAAGATGGACGAGCAGGAGGTGTGTGCGGACGGGCACCGTGTCATCATAGAGCAGGACTGGACCGTGGCCAGGCTGTCTTTCAGGCCGGCCTTGCCCTGTGACAGCGGCATCTATTCTTGCGAGGCCGCGGGCACCCGTGTGGTGGCCCTGCTGCAAGTGCAAGGTGAGGCCGCCTGGCGGGCAGCCCCCTGGCCCAGGACAGCTGCGCTGAGGCCCACGCCGAGCTGTGCCGGCGGAGTGGCAGGCAGTGACAGGATGCGGGAAGGAGGGGCTCCCAGGAATCAGATCCTAGGCCCTGAGCCCACCCACCCAGACCCTTTCTCGTCCCTAAGCAGTCTGATGGAACAGCTGGGAAACACGGGGCAGAGGCTGCTCGAAGGATCTGCTTTCCAAACACCCTGCCTGGGGAGGGATGGAGGCTGAGGCTGGCAGGTAGATGAGCAGGTCTGGGGCCTTTGGGACCGCAGACGGGGCTGGGTCCTAGAGCAGAGGAGGGCCACTGGGCTGACTCCCTGAGTCCCGGGTTCAGACCCCAGCACTGCCCTTCCTGGGCTGGTCACTTAGAGGACACTCTGAGCCCCACTTCCCCATTGGCAGCACAGCAGGGATACCCCATGGGGGACACGGAGCAGCTCTGCAGGGGAGGGGGTGTCATTTCGCTGCAGCTACATTCGATTGGGAAAACCTGAAATGTTCCCAGTGGTGAGAGCTGGCAGTTGTCAGGGGGCCATCCAAAGGGGGAAGAGCAGGTGGGGCCTGGTCTGGGCCACAGGCCCCTGAGGTCACTCGGATTCCGTTCACAGACGACTTGAACAGCTACGTTGTTACACACTTTTTGTTCGGCCCCTGGGGGCCCAACGGTGGACAGACAAAGCTCGCTCCCTCCACTGGTGGCTTTCCTGTGGGAGGTGAAGGAATGTGATGGGAGCAGTGGGAAGGAGCTGCAGTGTGAGCTGCTCTGAAGGAGGCAGCTGGGGCAGGGGCCATCCAGGGCAGAGCCTTGGGGCCCCAGGCAGGGAGTAGAGAACAAAATGGAGGAGATGCAGGAGGGCGGCCTCGGGCTCGCCACTGCTGCTGTAAAATCTGGGGTTGTGTAGAAATAGGAGTTAAGCAAGGTGAGCTCCAGCAGCGGCTGTAGGCCCAACCTTCCCCCTCCCCCACCCCCACCCCAACCATCTCATCGCTGCTGAGAGCAGCCGCAGCCTTGATCTGGCTGGGCGCAGCCATCCAAGCACAGCGGCGATGTGGGACACATGCATCCCTAAGTCCCTACTGGTTCTGTCAGTTCTGACTCGGAGAATAAAGGAGCCAGGGATGTGGGGGAGTCTGGCCTATGACGTGAGCAGACCTGGGCCAGGAGGGCAGCAAGGAGAAGGATATGGGTGGGTGCTGTGGGTCCTCGGCTCTGGGGAGGTCCAGACCTCCGCAGCATCCTGTGCAGCCTGGGGTGCCGTTGTGCTCCGTCCTGCCCAACTCCACCTTGCTGCCGCCCCTCACCTTGCTTTGTGTCCTTCGCTCCACTGGCCTGGCTCCCTGCTGCCCCCCACCCACCCCTCTTCATTCCCACCACAGTGTCCCCTCCAGGCGCTTCTGCTTCCTGGACACCTCCCCTTCCTGACTCAGTCACGCCCATCCTCAGAGATCTACCTCCTCCAAGAAGCCCCCCAGAGCTTGAAGGCACTGGTGTCGGTACCAGGGGCCTGTCATGGGAATGGGCTCTCGGAGGTGGCAAGCCCTGGGGGCCCAGGTGCTGGGCTGAATCTGGGGCCTGGCATGCCCAGGCCTGACACCCTGGCTTCTGCAGAATATGCATAGCTCCTCGTCACTGACTCCTGGCCTCTGTGTACAGGAGAACTGGAGCAGGCTGAGAATGAGGGCAGAAATATGTCTGGTCCGAGTGAGTGAGGGGAGCAGCCCAGTGGGTCTGTTAGCCCTGGCTGGGGGAGGAAAGGAAGGGAACAGTTTTCCAGAGGCCCGTGCTGCAGCAGAGCTGAGAGGCAGAAGCCTCTGTCTGTGTTTGAGCCTGGCTGCAGTCTCAGGTGAGTTTTCAGTCTGTGAACATTTGTGAGGCTTCTTACCTGTTAGGTGGAGTGCACTCTCCTTCCTAACCAAAGCCTGGCCACAGGGCCTTAGGACATCCCTGTGTGGGGATGGCCAGGGCCTTAGGGCATCCCTGTGTGGCTTCTCCTGGTGGACACCCAGACACCCTCCCCCTGGCCGCATCTTCTGAGGCCCTTCGTCCTGAGGGGGCCTCTCCCACACGACTCTTGGGGTGCTGGGTAGGAAAAGCCCTGAGCACGCCTTGAGCCACTGTCTTTCTGCAGCCAAGAACTCGGTGGTGAAGGGCCTGGAAAACGTGGAGGCGCCCGAGGGCGGCGAGGCGCTGTTCGAGTGCGTCCTCTCCCAGCCGGGAGGTGGCCGCCCACACCTGGCTGCTGGATGATGAGCCCGTGCGCACCTCTGATAATGCCGAGGTGGTCTACTTCGAAAACGGCCTGCGGCACCTGCTGCTGCTCAAAAACCTGCGGCCACAGGACAGCTGCCGCGTGACCTTCCTGGTGGGGGACATGGTGACGTCTGCCTTCCTCACCGTCAGAGGTCAGACTTGTGGGCTCGGGAGGGCGGTTCTCTGTGGTCCCCCAGCTGACGTCCCCTGCGGGAGTGCAGGAGGGTAGGGGTCGGGGGCGCTGGTCTGAGACCCCCTCCCAGGGGATAACTCACATCAGGAGTGCTGGGACTGATGCTGGGACCACAGGGGTGCATCTCTCTCAGACCCGTCCTCCTAAATACTGCACATCGCAGTGGGGTGGGATGGGGTGGGCTCGGAGCCCCTGTGTGGGACTCTTCACCTCTCTCACTAGATCCCACGCTGCTCGGGTGCAGGGGGTAGTGATGAGGCTGGGGACACGGGGCACATGAGCCTCTCAGAGCCCTCCCAGGAGATGTCACCTTGTGGGGGAGGTATGGGGGCTGGGATCGGTTCCTGAGACCCCCTCCACCCCCGCTGTTGGATATTTGGCTGGGGGTCATAGGCAAGGGCTGGGGCAGCAGGGGTCATAGGGACTCCTCCACTGGGCACCTGGCTGCTTGGTGAGGGTGGAGGGAGGTGGAGGAGCTGGGGCCTCTGGGAAGGGCAGTGATCTCTGAGAAGGAGAGTGCAGGGTGGTCGTGTTGGGGACGTTGATCTCTGAGGCTGCTCCTAGAGGTGGGAGGAGCGGGAGGCTAGGCGCCCTCCTCTGCTCTGGGGCTGTGGGCCGGGGGTGACATGGGTGTCTCTGAGTGCCCCAGGACCCCTTGGCCCTGTGCTCACACTGCCACCCCTACCCTGCCCCACAGGCTGGCGTCTGGAGGTCTTGGAGGCGCCCCAGGATGTGACCGTGCGCGCCGGGGGGCAGGCCAGCTTCAGCTGCACCCTTAGCGAGACGGTGCCCGTGGGCGAGGCGACTTGGTACATAAACGGAGCCGCCGTGCAGCCCGATGACGCGGACTGGACTGTGGCCGCCGACGGCAGCCACCACGCCCTGCTGCTGCACCGAGCCCAGCCGCACCACGCCGGCGAGGTCACCTTTGCTGCTCGCGATGCTGCTCGCCTCCGCGAGGCTCACTGTCCTGGGTGGGTGGCTTGGGCCTGCCTGCCGCAGCTCGGGCCCAGGGCTCTGGGGGAGGCGGGTGGGGGGACGAGGCATTTCCGCTTCAGAAGCTGCTGGGGGCTGTCCGTGGCCCCACACGCAGAGTGGGCTCGGGGCACACACTCTTCCTGTGACTCCAGTGCACCATTGTCAGCCCTGCAGAAAGACGAGGCTGAGGGCACAGCTGCTCAAAGGACTCGGGAGCAGACACCAGCGTGGGCAGGTCTGCGGGTGCAGGCTGCCCGCTGCTGCCCTGACCCCCTCCTCCCCCGCCCCACAGGCCTCCCCGACCCCCCAGAGGACGCAGAGGTGGTGGGGCGCAGCGGCAGCTCCGTGGCCTTGTCCTGGGTGGCCCCCACGAGCGATGGCGGAGGGGGGTCTCCATGGCTACCGGGTGGAGATGAAGGCAGCAGCCACGGGAGAGTGGCAGCTGTGCCAGGATCTGGTGCCCGGGCCTGAGTGTGTGGTGGCTGGCCTGACCCCTGGGGAGACCTACCGCTTCCGTGTGGCTGCAGTGGGCCCGGCAGGAGCTGGGGAGCCCGTGTACCTGCCCCAGATGGTGAAGCTCGGTGAGTGGCTGCCTTGGTCTTGGTTGATGAGGGCGGGGCCCAGCTTGCAGCCCTCAAAGCCTCTCAGCTGAGGGTCCCCGCCCGCATCCTTGCCGACCCAGATCCGTGTTCCCAGCAGAGCCCCTGGAGCCCAGGCCTGCAGCCCCCGCCCCCGAGAGCCGGCAGGTGGTGGCCGGGGAGGATGTGTGTCTGGAGTGTGAGGTGGCCGAGGCGGGTGAGGTCGTCTGGCTGAAGGGGACGGAGCACGTCCAGCCGAGTGGGCGCTTCCAGCTCCTCTGCCAGGGCCAGCGGCAGATGCTGCTGATCCGGGGCTTCTCCGCAGAGGACCAGGGAGAGTACCGCTGCGCCCCTGCACAGGACTCAGCCTCTGGGTCAGCTGCTGCTTTCCAGGGTATGTCTCCTGGGGCCCGCTGTACGGAGGGAAAGAAGGAGCCCTGGGGTGTGGAGTGGGCCAACCCACTTCCTCACTGGCCCTCTCTTGAGAAACTGCTGGACAGACATCCCTCACATTAAGGACTGAGGCCTGTGGTGGGGAGATGCATCAATCGGTGTGGCTCAGCCTCCTGTCAGAGCCCACATCACTGACATCTGAGGTCACATTGTCCCCTGGTCGATGCCCCCCACCCTTGGTGCCCCCTGCTGGCTCTTTGAATCCTTGCATGCCTGCTGTCTGAGCCCCCTGCACCTGCTCAGCCCCTGGTCTGGGGTTTCCTGCGCTCACCCACTCTTGTGCAGGAGGAGAATGAGGCCTAGAGAGGGCTGTTCAGAGCCTCTAAAACCTTGTCAAGATTGTGCATCCGAGCTCTCGGGGCCCAGGCAGGCAGCTGCTGCTGCTGCTAAGTCACTTCAGTCGTGTCCGACTCTGTGCAACCCCATAGACGGCAGCCCACCAGGCTCCCCCGTCCCTGGGATTCTCCAGACAAGAACACTGGAGTGGGTTGCCATTTCCTTCTCCAGTGCATGAAAGTGAAAAGTGAAAGTGAAGTCGCTCAGTCCTGTCCGACTCGTAGCGACCCCATGGACTGCAGCCCGCCAGGCTCCCCGTCCATGGGATTTTCCAGGCACGAGTGCTGGAGCAGGCAGGCAGCAGAGGCCTCTGGCCCTTCTGTGGTCAGTAGCTGAGGCCGGCCTGGGTCGCTGTGCTTGTCTCGCTGACCAGTTCCCTGCCCTCCTCAGTGGTGCTGAGCCCAGAATCTGGGGAGGAGGGCCCTGCTCAGCCCAGCCTGCCCCCTGAGGCAGCCCAGGAAGGCGACCTGCACCTGCTGTGGGAGGCGCTGGCCCGGGAAGCGCCGCATGAGCCGCGAGCCCACGCTGGACTCCATCAGCGAGCTGCCCGAGGAGGACGGCCGCCCACCGGGCCCGCGGCAGGAGGCCGAGGAGGCTGCGCCTGACCTCTCAGAGGAGTGCTCCACGGCCGATGAGCTGGCACGCACGGGCGAGGCCGACCTCTCACATACCAGCTCTGACGATGAGTCCCGCGCAGGCACGCCTTCACTGGTCACCTACCTCAAGAAGGCTGGGAGGCCCAGCACCTCGCCACCGGCCAGCACGGTGAGTCTCCTGCTTGACCTGCAAGGAGAGGCCCATGTTTCTTAGATTTTTGCCACTCCATCATGCATCCGCACATCATTTATCCACTGTCTTTCCATCAGTCCATCCAGCACTCATTTATCCAGTCATTTTCCCACCCACCATCTGCCCATCTATTGGTCATCCAGCTACCGACCCAGCTACAATTCACCTACTCATCCATCCATCCACGTGGCTGTTAAAATGCTTTTCCTGAAGAGCTGGAACCAATCTCTCTGTGGTATTCCTCATAGCTCTGTCCCCTCTGGGGAAAGCAGTTTCAGGGAGGGTAGACTTGCTTTCTGTCAGCAGAAGCGCTCAGGTGCTCAGCCTCAGTGAAGGGAGTGCGGTTGAGAGCGAGCAGCAGGCGGGAGGTGTGCTAGAGCAAGGCTGGGGCAGGAGGCCCGGGCTCTGCTGCTCCCTGCCCTGGGTGTGTCCCTGCTGCATCCTTTGGCTGCCCTGGGCCTCAGGCACCCTACCTTACCTGTGCACACAGGCTGGGGCCCCAGCAGCCCCCTCTGGGAAGCCTCAGGAGAAGCAGCAGGAGAAGCCACCTGCAATACACCCACCACCAGGAGACCTGAGCGCTGGGGACCTGGGTGACCCGACCTTGGACCAGGCCGCAGTGAAGATCCAGGCAGCCTTCAAGGGGTTATAAGGTCCGGAAGGAGATGCAGCAGCAGGAGGGGCCCGTGCTCCGCTGCACTTTTGGGGGACACCGTGGCCCAGGTAGGAGACGTCCTGCGTCTGGAGTGTCTCGTGTCCAGCAAGACAGACGTGCGCGCCCGCTGGCTGAAGGATGGTGTGGAACTGACGGACAGCCGGCACCACCACATCGACCAGCTTGCGGACGGCACCTGTTCTCTGCTGGTCACTAGCCTGGGCCGGGCCGACGCTGGCCGTTACACCTGTCAGGTGAGCAACAAGTTTGGCCACGTGGCCCACAGTGCCAACGTGGTGGTCAGTGGCACGGAGAGTGAGAACGAGAGCTCCTCCGGGGGTGAGCTGGATGACACCTTCCACCGGGCCGCCCGGCGGCTGCACCGCCTCTTCCGCACGAAAGGCCCAGCCGAGGTCTCGGACGAGGAGATCTTCTTCAGCGCTGATGAGGGCAAGGCAGAGCCTGAGGAGCCTGGGGACTGGCAGACGTACCGCGAAGATGAGCACTCCATCTGCATCTGCTTTGAGACGCTGGCGGAGGCCCGCCGGGCAGCCAGCCGCTTCCAGGAGATGTTTGGCGTGTTGGGCATCCGCGTGGACATCAGCCTGTCCGAGCTGGGACCACGCAGGGTGGAGATGCGCATTGGCAAGGTGGCACCCCCCCTTCCGCCCCACTGGAGCCAGTGCTGACGGCAGAGGCTGGTGAGTCTGCAAGCTGTACGCGGGAGGATGAGCAAAGCCAGGCTGGCAAGCCAGCATCAGCTGAAGACTCAAGGAGGTGGCTGGGCTTTAGCTTCTGGCTGTGCACAGATGCGGTCCACTGAGCTGAAAAGAGCCCTGACTTTGGGGTGAGACAAAGCTCAGTTTAAATTCCAGCTCTGCCTCTTTGAGCCTCAGAGTCCTATTTTATGAAGTATGTTCTGGAATACTGACTTCCTAGAGTTTAGGGATTTTTTTTTCCCCCATGAGGGTTTGAGATGTAATCTGTATAAAAAGTAGGGTCCCACATAGTCCAGTCTGAACCCCATTTCCCACTCCGGCAGCTAAAGGTAATTGAAAAGTCATTTCCGCTGTTCACTCCTGTTTCTCTAACAGGGAACATCATTACCCTCATAATGATTACCATCATAATGATACCCTAAAGAGGGTATCGTTAACAACCCACAGCATCATTCCTCCTCTTTAATTCTGAGTTGCTTGTGTGCTTCCAATTCCAGACCCAGCCTTGGCCTTCCTTTACTTCCCCTTCCTCCCCGTTTCTTGTCTGCTATCTCTCTGACCTCATGGGAGCTTGGGAACCAGGCTGGCAAAGAGAGGATTCTTCTAGAGCGTGGGGAGAAGGGGATAGCTCAGTTGGCAGAGAGAGAATTCTGTTTGGCCACCAGTCTGTGAGCACTCATGTGAATGGGTGCCATGCAGCACTGAACTGCTGGCAGCTGGGGTAGCTGAGGGGAACCCAGGGCTGACGTGCTGTATGCCCTGCCCTTCTCTTCTAGCCCCGGTGTTCCTTACGGAGCTACAGAATCAGGAGGTGCTGGATGGGTACCCTGTGAGCTTTGACTGTGTGGTGACAGGCCAGCCTGTGCCCACTGTGCGCTGGTTCAAGGATGGGAGGTTGCTGGAGGAGGATGACCACTACATGATCAGTGAGGACCAACAGGGTGGCCACCAGCTCATCATCACGGCTGTGGTGCCAGCAGACATGGGTGTCTACCGCTGCCTGGCCGAGAACAGCGTGGGCGTGTCCTCTACAAAGGCAGAGCTCCGTGTGGACCGTGAGTGCACATTTGGGTGTGAAGATTCAGGCGGGGCAGGGATCCTGGCAGTGAGAGGCAGTGCTGGGTTGGAGGATGACCGGCCCAGCATTGGTCTCAGGTCAGGCAGAATTTGGGGCTGGAAAGTCTTGTGGCAGATAGAGAGTTCTCTTGGAGCCCCCTTGAGAGTTAGATGGGATGGGGAAGAACCTGGGAAGACTTGGAGGTACCCCATGGACACAGTGGATGGTGAATGGCACTGTGGCATAATAAGAAATATATATATTTGATCTTTGTTCCTGATTCCTGGTCAGCCCCTACATAGCTTCAATACAAATAAATCCATCTGATTTTTCACAAAAATCCAAAAACAAATTGAGGAAACACAGAATTTCAGATTCAAGGATGGAATTTCAAATAGTGCTGGAGTAATCTGAACAATTGTAGGCAAAAATATGAACACACCAGGAAACCAGAATTGAAAGAGACACATGTACCCCAGTGTTCATTGCAGCACTGTTTATGATAGCTAGGACATGGATGCAACCTAGATGTCCATCGGCAGATGAATGGATGAGGAAGTTGTGGTGCATATACACAATAGAATACTACTCAGCTATAAAAGGAGAAGGCGATGGCACCCCACTCCAGCACTCTTGCCTGGAAAATCCTATGGACGGAGGAGCCTGGTGGGCTGCAGTCCATGGGGTCACAAAGAGTCAGACACGACTGAGCGACTTCACTTTCACGCATTGGAGAAGGAAATGGTAACCCACTCCAGTGTTCTTGCCTGGAGAATCCCAGGGACGGGGGGAGCCTGGTGGGCTGCCGTGTATGGGGTCGCACAGAGTCGGACACGACTGAAGCGACTTAGCAGCAGCAGCTATAAAAAGGAATGCATTTGAGTCAGTTCTAATTAGGTGGATGAACCTAGAACCTGTTATACAGAGTAAAGTAAGTCAGAAAGAGAAACACCAATGTTAATGCATATATATGGAATTTAGAAAGACAGTAACGATGATCCTGTATGCAGGGCAGCAAAAGAGACACAGATGTAAAGAACACTTTTTGGACTCTGGGGGGCAGGCGAGGGTGGGATGATTTGAGAGAACAGCATTGCAACACGTGTATCACCATATGTGAAGTAGATGAGCAGTGCACGTCTGGTGCGTGAAGCAGGGCACCCAAAGCCCGTGCTCTGGGGCCACCAGGGGGATGGGGGCGGGGAGGGAGGGGCATTCAGGATGGGCGAAACGTGCACTCGTGGCTGACTCATGTTGAGGTATGGCAAAAACCACCACACTATTGTAAAGGAAATACCCTCCAATTCAATTTTATTAATTAAAGAAACCAAAAATAGAAACTTCAACCTTGTATGAAAATTACCTCAGAATGGATTACATGCTTGCATGTAAAATATGAACCTATTGAACTTTTAGGGAAAACGTGGGAAGAAATCCTCAGGATCAAGGGCTAGGAAAAGACTACTTTGACTTCACCCTAAAATGAAAAATTGGTAAAGTAGACCTCCTCAGACTTAAAACCATTTGCTCTGTGGAAAAATCAAGTGTTGAGGATGAAAAGCCATGGGCTGGGGGAAAAGTACCTGCCTTATTTGTTGAAAAGAATATTTTCCCCTTATAACATT
Organism: Nanger dama; assembly: GCA_917880005.1. Classification (NCBI taxonomy): domain Eukaryota; kingdom Metazoa; phylum Chordata; class Mammalia; order Artiodactyla; family Bovidae; genus Nanger; species Nanger dama. The sequence continues at coordinate 5,917,831 of CAKJTW010000087.1, forward strand.
GTCTTGGAACTCTTTTTTGGCCAGAAATGAATTTCCGTTCAGTTTTTTGCTTATTTCTGACTTTCATTTCTCTCCCGTTCGTCCAGATGTCTGTCATTATGCCGTCACTACACTGTTTCCACTGTTGTCGCTCTGTATTAAGTTTTGATAAGTGTGAGTCCGCCAACTTGATTGTTTTGACCATCCTTAGTCTCTTGTATTTTTAATGAATTTTAGGATCAGCCTGTCAATTCCTGCAAACATAATCTCTGGGTACATTTTATTATTTCCTCTCTATCAGTGGCTTTTGAGTAATCATAATCTTTGGTTCACTTGTCTTTATGTTCCGTATCTTGCAGTTAATTGAGGTTCTTGAGATAATGGGGCTTCCCTGGTGGCTCAGATGGTAAAGAATCTGCCTACAATGCAGTAAACTCAGGTTTGATCCCTGGGTCAGGATGATCTCATGCAGAACGGAAGGGCTACCCACTGCAGTATTCTTGCCTGGAGAATTCCATGGACAGAGGAGCCTGGTGGGCTGTACAATCCATGGGTTCACAAAAGAGTTGGACACAACTTAGAAACTAACACTTTTCATGTTTTTCATTAAGTTTGAAATTTTTGAGGCATTGTTTCTTGAAATATTTTTCCTTTCCCCCTTCATTTGGGGACTTATACATAATCGAGGCGCTTTAAGTTGCACTTGTTGTCCAGTTGCTCAGTCATGTCCAACTCTTTGCAACCCCATAGACTGCAACATGCCAGGCTTTCCTGCCCTTCACTGTGTCCTGGAGTTTGCTCAGACTCATGTCCATTGAGTCAGTGATGCCATTCAACCATCTCAATCTGTCGTCCCCTTCTCCTCCTGCCATCAATCTTTTCCAGCATCAGGGTCTTTTCCAATAAGTTGGCCCTTCACATCAGGTGGCCACAGTATTGAAGCTTCAGCTTTAGCCTCAGTCCTTCCAATGAATATTCAGCATTGATTTCTTTCAGGATTGACTGATTTGATCTCCTTGCAGTCCAAGGGACTCTGAAGAATCTTCTCCAGCACACAGTTCAAAAGCATCAATTCTTCTGCACTCAGCCTTCTTTATGGTCCAACACTCACACCCATACTTGATTACTGGAGAAACTCTACCTTTGACTATATGCACCTTTGTTGGCAAAATGATGTCTGCTTTTTAATATGCTGTCTAGGTTTGTCATAGCTTTTCTTCCCGAGCAAGAATCTTTTAATTTCATGGCTGCAATCACTTTCTGCAGTGATTTTGGAGCCCAAGAAAATAAAATCTATCACTGTTTCCATTGTTTCCCCATCTATTTGCTATGAAGTGATGGGACCAGATGCCATGATCTTAGGTTTTTGAATGTTGAGTTTTAAGCCAGCTTTTTCACTCTCCTCTTTCACCTTCATCAAGAGGCTCTTTAGTTCCTTTTCACTTTCTGCATATCAAAGTTTATTGATATTTTTCCTGGCAATCTTGATTCCAGTTTGTGAGTCATCCAGCCTGGCATTCCTCATGATGTACTCTGCATATACGTTAAAAAGCAGGGTGACAATATATAGCCTTGACGTACTCCTTTCCCAATTTTGAATCATTCCATTGTTCCATGTCCAGTTCTAACTGTTGCTTCTTGACATACATACAGATTTCTCAGAAGACAGGTAAGGTGGTCTGGTATTCCCATCTTTGTAAGAATTTTCCACCATTTGTTGTGATCCGCACAGTCAAAGTCTTTGACCTAGTCAGTGAGGCAGAAGTAGACGTTTTCTGTAATTATCTTGCAGAATCTTGTGATGAACCAGCCTGGCAATGCAGGAGATGCAAGAGATGCAGGTTTGATCCCTGGGTCAGGAAGATCCCCTGGAGAAGGGAAATGGCAACCCACTCCAGTTTTCTTGCCTGGGAAATGCTATGGACAGAGGAGCCTGACGGGCTACAGTCCAAGGGTCACAAAGAGTCAGACATGACTGAGAACTGATCGCAACTGAAGTTGCACTACGGCATACTAGTAATCCTTTTGTATTTTAAAATTCTTGTTTTCTGTGCATTTCATTTTCCATAGTTTCTATTGCTGCGCCTTTACATTCACTATCCTTTTTTTCTGTAGTATCTAATTTGCTATCAATCCCATCCAATGTATTGTTTATCCCTAGAAGTTCTACTTGAATCATTTTTCTTAAAAATGATGCATTTGTTTCCTTTTGGTTTTTGGCTGCCCTGGGCTGTCACTGCTTGTGAGCTTCTCCGGTTGCCTAGAGCGGGAGCTACTCTTGTTTCGGTGTGGTAGCTTCTCTTGTTGAGGCTCACAGGCTCGAGAGGCTTGGCTCAGGAGTTGTGACGCATAGTTTACTTGCTCTGCAGCATATGGGAGCTTCCCGTATCAGGGATCAAACCCATGTCTGCTGCAGTAGATTCTTAACCACTAGACCACTGTGGAAGCCACCCTACTTGAGTCTTTTTGATATGTTCTAGATCTCATCTTAACTTTTGAACACATGGAACCCAGTTCTAGTGCTTGTGTGAGTGTCGTCCTCTCTCAGTTCTAACATCTGTGTCAAGTCTGAGTTGGTTTCGACTGACAGATTATTCTGCATGTTATAGATTGTGTGTTTCTTCCTTGCATGTCTTGACAGTCTTGGCTGAATGTCCGACAGTGTGAATTTAACCCCGTTGGGAGGTGAGTATTTTGTGTTTCTGCATGTCTTCTTGAGTAATACAATGAGTTACTTGGAAGCAGCTGGATCCTTTTGGATCTGCCTTGTGTCATTTGTTAGGTGGGGCCATGGCGGTGCTCAGTCCAAGGCTGATTGTCTTTGTCTGCTGAAGTGAGTGTCCTTGAGCATTCTGCCCGATGCCCCGTGAATTATGATAGTGCCCAGTCTGCCTGTGGACAGACGTTATTGCAGCCCTTGTGCCCCTCTGGCCCTTTCAGATGGCTCTCCGGGATGCATGTACCAATTGGTGCTCTGATGAATCCTCAAGAAAGGGGGCCCTCTCTCTGCACAGCTTTCTCTTCTCTGATCTTCTGTTCCATGGACAAAGACTGCCTTTGTCTCTCAGGACATCAGCACTGTTTCCTGTACTCAGGATCTGCCTGGCTCTGCCTCAGTTTCCCCTTCATGCAAACTTCAGGCAGGAAGCTGGGGCAATTATAGGGCCCAGTGTTTCCTGAGGCTTCCCTCATAGCTCAGTTGGTAAAGAATCTGCCTGCATTCCTGTCTCTAACAGATCACTGTCTTTCACTTGCGTAATGCCTGTGACTTGAAAACCATTCTGCTGATTCTGTACCCAATTCTAACGTGCGGGTATTTTTTTCTCCCACAAAAAGAAATTCTCTGAGACACCAGCTGAGTGTCCTATAATTTAACTCAATTCTGATCCCATCTTCCCAGAGATAGCATCAGATCCCGTAGGTCAAGGGCTCACCCCCACAAAGCTGCCTCCCACCACTTCAGATATCAGCTGCAAGTCCAGGTTGTCACCTGTACTTCTGGCCAGTATGCTATAAATTAGAGGTTCCAGTGATTCTTTTCTTAGATTTGATTAATTTGCTAAAGTGGTTCACAGAACTCAGAAAAACATGTTACTTACTATGTCAGCTGCTGCTGCTGCTAAGTAGCTTCAGTCATGTCCGACTCTGTGTGACCCCATACACGGCAGCCCACCAGGATCCCCCATCCCTGGGATTCTCCAGGCAAGAGTACTGGAGTGGCTTGCCATTTCCTTCTCCAGTGAATAAAAGCAAAAGTGAAAATGAAGTCACAGTTTATTATAAAAGGATATAACTTAGAAACAGCCAGATGGAAGAGGTGTGTAGGCCAGGCAGGTGGGAAGGGCCCAGGTCAAGCTTGCCACTCTCCCCTGATCGTGTGCTCCCCAATGGGAAAGCTCTATGAACCCTATTCTCTTGGGTTTTTATGGAGGTTTCATTATACAGACATACTGATTACATCATTGACCATTGGTGATTGAACTAAATCTCCAGCCCTTTTCTCTCCTTCCTGGCAGTCAGAGGTTCCCAACCTTCTATTCCTGTGGTTGGTCACCCTGGCTTATGGAAAAATCACCACATCCTTAGGGGCTTTCAGAAAAAATCACATCATTAATGTAAAATCCAAATCTACCTAAAGAAACAAAAGACCTATATACAGAAAAAACTATAAATCACTGATGAAAGAAATCAAAGATGACACAAATAGATGGAGAAATACACCATGTTCATGGATCAGAAGAATCAATATAGTGAAAATGAGTGTACTACCCAAAGCAGTCTATAGATTTAATGCAATCCCTATCAAGCTACCAATGGTATTTTTCAGAGAACTAGAACAAATAATTTCACAATTTGTATGGAAATACAAAAAACCTCTAATAGCCAAAGCAATCTTGAAAAAGAAGAATGGAACTGGAGGAATCAACCTGCCTGACTTCAGGCTCTACTACAAAGCCACAGTCATCAAGACAGTATGGTACTGGCACAAAGACAGAAACATAGTTCAGTGGAACAAAATAGAAAGCCCAGAGATAAATCCACGCACCTATGGACACCTTATCTTTGACAAAGGAGGCAAGAATATACAATGGAGAAAAGACAATCTCTTTGACAAGTGGTGCTGGGAAAACTGGTCAACCACTTGTAAAAGAATGAAACTAGAACACTTTCTAAAATACACAAAAATAAACTCAAAAAGGATTAAAGATCTAAACCTAAGACCAGAAACTATAAAACTCCTAGAAGAAAACACAGGCAAAACACTCTCTGACATACAGCAAGATCCTCTATGACCCACCTCCCAGAGTAATGGAAATAAAAGCAAAAATAAACAAATGGGACCTAATTAAACTTAAAAACTTTTTGCACAACGAAGGAAACTATAAGCAAGGTGAAGAGACAGCTTTCAGAATGGGAGAAAATAATAGCAAACAAAGCAACTAACAAAGAATTAATCTCAAAAATGTGCAAGCAGCTCCTGCAGCTCCGTTCCAGAAAAATAAATGACAAACAGACATATCTCCAAAGAAAACATACAGATGGCTAACAAACACATGAAAAGATGCTCAATATCACTCATTATCCGACAAATGCAAATCAAAACCACAATGAGGTACCATCTCACGCCAGTCAGAATGGCAGCTATCAAAAAGTCTACAAACAATAAATGCTGGAGAGGTTGCAGAGAAAAGGGGACCCTCTTACGCTGTTGGTGGGAATGCAAACTGGTACAGTTACTATGGAGAACAGTGTGGACATTCCTTTAAAAAAAAAGTGAAATAGAACTGTTATATGACCCAGCAGTCCCACTGCTGGGCATGCACACTGGAGGAAACCAGAATTGAAGGAGACACGTGTACCCCAATGTCCATCGCAGCTCTGTTTATAATAGCCAAGACATGGAAGCAACCTAGATGTTCATCAACAGACAAATGGATAAGAAAGCTGTGGTTCATATACACAATGGAATATTACTCAGCTATTAAAAAGAATGCATTTGAATCGGTTTTAATAAGGTGGATGAAACTGGAGCCTATTATATAGAGTGAAGTAAGCCAGAAAGAAAAACACAAATACAGTATACTAATACATATATATGGAATTTTTTTTAATTAAATTTATTTATTTTTTTAATTACAATACTGTATTTGTTTTGCCATACATTAACACGAATCAGCCATAGGTGAACACAATCGCCCAATGCCGAAGCCCCCCTCCCACCTCCCACCCCACATCATCTACCTGAATCATCCTGTGCATCAGCCCCATGCATCCTGCATCCTACACCAAACATAGATATAGAAAGATGGTAACAATGACCCTATATGTGAGACAGCAAAAGAGACACAGATGTAAAGAACAGACTTTTGGACTCTGGGGGAGAAGGCAAGGGTGGGATGATTTGAGAGAATAGCATTGAAACATGTATATTATCATATGTGAAACAGATCGCCAGTCCAGGTCCAATGCATGAGATAGGGTGCTCAGGGCCGGTGCACTGGGATGACCCAGAGGGATGGGATGGGGAGGGAGGTGGGAGAGAAGGTCAGGATGGGAAACACATGTACACCCATGTCTGATTCATGTTAATGTGTGACAAAACCCACCACAATATTGTAAGTAACTTCCAATTAAAATATATTTTTAAAAATCCCCACCTCTACACCTGTCCGGTTAGGAAATTCCAAGTGTGTAGGAACTCTGAGTCAGGAGCTGGAGGAAGACCAAACTTCTGTTTCTTATTAGAAATCACTACATCACAGCCATTATTTTCTTTATTGTGTTTGTTTTCCTTTGGTGGTTTTGGGGGTGGGTATCTTATTTCAGGCTGTTGTAACAAAGTCCCATAGACTGGGCAATTTAAATGGTAGAAGCACACTGCCTGAAGTTATGGAGACGGAAGGGTGCTGGTGAGAGTCCTCTTCCAAGTTGCCAACATCTGTCTTCTCACTGTGTTCTCACATGGGGGAAGGGAGAAGGGGTCCCTTCTTATTAGAGCACTAATCCCATTCATGAGGCTCCACCCTTATGACCTCATCTAAGCCTGATCACCTTGAAAAGGTCCCACCTTCATACACCATCCTGGTAGGAGTACGGACATGAACATGTGAACGGGGGGGGGCGGGGGGCAGATACAGCACTCAGTCCACAGCAGGATACATTTAGCCCTTATTCTTCACTGTGGCTCTAAGAGGAAACCCCAGCTGTGGTTTTGAGGCCTGTATCGCCCTTGTTCCTTAGTTGGTTGGAACTAAGGAACTAAGTTAATTGCCACTGTCTGCTATTTTGAAGTCCAGTATTGATGATTTGTTGGGTCTTGAAGTCAGTTACAGGCCTGGAGACACGGGGCTGGTGAGCAGCCTGGGGACAGGAGGGGCCGCAGGTAGCCGCGTCCTCGGTTGCTTCTGACTCAGAAGTGCAGAAGTGTGAGTGTCCCCTGGGAGTGGCGGCACAGTGAGAATCGGGTGCCCCGGGGCTGGGCTCGTGCTTCATCCCCACCGTTCACCCGCAGTGACCAGCACCGACTACGACACTGCTGCGGACGCCACGGAGACCTCGGTCCTACTTCAGCGCCCAGGGCTACCTGTCCAGGTAGAGCGCCAGGCGGGAGGTGGGCCGCGCCCAGTGGGCTGGTGGTCCCGGGTCCTTGCGGGGGTGGCAGTGCTGGCTTGGACTGACAGCATCCCAAATGTGGTGGCTTCAGCCAGCCCACTGTACTCCCCACCAGCCAAGAGGAGAACTCAGGACTGACCCACCCCAACCCCAGACCCCTCCTGTCCCGTAGCCCTCACTGGTCCTGCTCACGGCTGCCACTTCTTTGTTCTCCCCGTCAGCCGGGAACAAGAGGGTACAGAGTCTACCTCAGAGGAGGGGCAGCTGCCCCAGGTCGTGGAGGAGCTGAAAGACCTGCAGGTGGCCCCCGGCACGCGGCTGGCCAAGTTCCAGCTCAAGGTGAAAGGTGAGCGGGAGAGGGATGGAGGGCACGGTGCTGTCTCCTGCCAAGCCACCGTTGCGTGGTCACCAGTGACCCCGGGCTCTCTGAGGGCCTGTCGGGGGCACGGTGCCCACTGGGCTGGGCCCCTGCGCTCACCGCTCCCCCTGTGGCCTCAGGCTACCCCACACCTCGACTCTACTGGTTCAAAGACGGGCAGCCCCTGACCGCATCCGCGCACATACGTATGGTGGACAAGAAGATGCTGCACACCCTGGAGGTTGTCTCGGTCACCGGCGAAGATGCAGGCCAGTACTCGGCCTACATCAGCAACGCCGTGGGCGCTGCTTACCCTCTGCTCGGCTCCTGGTCCGAGGTGGGTGCCCAGCGATGTGGCAGGGCCTGGCGTCCACACCTGGGTTGGCACACCTGTGGCAGGCCTGGAAGCCAGGACCTGGTGGTCACTGCCCCTGTGTACAGAAGCCACAGGTGCCCAGAAACCGCTTCCCAGAGAGCATGTGCCCCTAAGGGGTGAAGTGTGTGTGTGAAAATGCTAGTCACTCAGTTACGTCCGACCCTCTGTGACCCCATGGACTGCAGTCTTCCAGGCTCCTCTGGCCGTGGAAGTTTCCATTCAAGAATACTGGAGAGGGTAGCCTTTCCCTTCTACAGGGGATCTTCTCAACCCAGGGACTGAACCCAGGTCTCTTGCATTGCAGGCAGATTCTTTACTGTCTGAGCCGCCAGGGAAGCTGAGGGGGAAGGGGCCCATGAAAACTGGCTAGCTAGAAGGCTAGCTAGCTGGTGGAGTCGTCCCAGGCAAGCGTGGGGCCTTCGGTGGACTCTGGGGGAGGGAGGAAGAGGCACACAGTCATTGTAGAAGGAGAAGTCTGAACTTCCTTGCTGTTCCACGTTCTGAGCACTGCAAGGTGATTCCCGGTCTCACCCAAGTCTGCGCTGGTCTAGGGAGCCAACATTGCCTGTGTCTTGGCTTCAGTGTGACCTTTTGAGCAGACCTGTTCCTGTGTTGGTTTCAGCGCCGTGCCCCAGACCCCCTGGGCTGACATGGGGTAGCGTTGCATCTGGCCCGTGGGGCCTGAATGTGAATCCCAGGTCTGTGTGGCCAGCCAGGTTTAGGAAAGGTGCTGTGTGTGGTGTGTGGAAGTGGGTGGGGCCCCCTTGAGACTCCCACCCTGATAGGCAGGCTTGTTCAGGGGAGGGGGCACCTCGGTGCTATAGATCTGACTTGTGTGCTTTTTTCAGGCCCCAATGAACCAGAAGAGAAGCCAGCACTAGGTGAGCTGAATCCAAAAGGCAGAGAGAGGAGGCCCCGGGCATAGATTCAGTAAGGGAATGTGAGGGGGAATTGTGAATTCCCGTGTGGAACTGGGGATCCGTGTTGTTTACCACTAAGTGCTGCGTGTCTTTCCAGATGCACGCCAGCAGCTGGTCCCACCCCCGGTTCCTGGAGAAATTCACCTCCAAGAAGGTGAAAAAGGGTTCCAGCATCACTTTCTCCGTGAAGGTGGAAGGTAGGGCGGTCCCGCCTCCCTGCCCCCACGCAGGACCCTTCTAGAGAGGCTCGGAGGTGAGCCGCCCTCCTGGTGTGGGGAAGGACCATCCACCGTGTACTCCCTGCCCACAGGAAGCCCACCGCCGGCTGTGCACTGGCTGCGAGAGGAAGCCGAGCAGGGTGTGCAGTGGATCGGCCGCCACACGCCAGGCTACACGGTGGCCAGCTCCGCCCAGCAGCACAGCCTGGTCCTGCTGGATGTGGGCCGACAGCACCAGGGCACCTACACCTGCATCGCCTCCAACGCTGCCGGCCAGGCCCTCTGTTCTGCAGGCTTGCACGTCTCTGGCTGTGAGTGGGTGTGGGAGCGGGGACAGAGTGGGCAGCATGCAGCCTCCAAGCTCCTGAGCAGTCCCCACCTGCTACCCTGTGGGCTCCGCTCAGCTAGACCCCTCCTAGAAGCCCCCCACCACCCTGGAGTGATTTCTTCCCGGGCCCTCTCAGCTCCTTGGAGGGCTGGTGAATCACGTGCACACTCCTTGCATTTCCTGCCACTGGTGGGGTGACTGTGGACAAGTTGGGGCAGTGGGCACAGACTTCCTCGGGCCTCCAGGGGACAGGGCCAGGGCCCCTGGTGGGTGGTTCCGGCATCACTGGCAGGGTGCTGGCCAGAATCCGCGCTCAAGGGTGTGTGGCATCATTCCGGTGGCTCACCCTGTTCTCCCGACAGTGCCTAAGGAGTCGGGGCCCACGGAGGAGCAGCCCGAGGTGAAGGAGGCCCTCATCTCGACCTTCCTGCAGGGGTGAGTGAGGGGCTGCTCAGGAGCTGGGGGCCAGGAGAGAGGGCCCTAGAATGTGGGCCCCTGGGGTGCAGGTCCTGGGAGTGGGGGCTGGTGCTGCCACTGGGGAGGAGCCCCATCCTGCACCCCCCGCCCAGCTCTGCTCTGCTTGGGTCTTGGGGCTCCGCTCCCCACTGGAGAGGAGTCCTTCCCCAGGACCCTGACCATGGCATCTAGCCCCACGGCCCCCAGACCCTCCTTTCTGTCAGGCTCCTCAGGGTATCTCCCTCCCCCTCTAGGACCCAAGCTGTTGCTGCACAGATGTCAGAACCTGCAGCTTTCACGGACCTTGCTGGGCAGAAGAAAGGTATGGGCAGAATGGGCACACGTCTGTGCAGGAGGGCTGGGGGCACGCAGGAGGCTGCTCGGCGAGCTGCCCCCAGCCTGTGGGCTCCCTCTGGACTGTGTGGCCCCAGGAACACCGGGCTGGCCCAGCTGAGGCCGGAGCTCCCTTCCCTCTTGCGGACCCAATTCCCGACCTGCACAGGGCCCCAGCACCTTGGCGTGTTTTAAACTTGTATTTTATGGAAAATACTGGCTTCACAGAAGTCAGGAGGAAGGAGCCGTGCATCCCACGTGCCCACTGCCTGTGGGATCACTCTTCACTGACCTGCTTCGTTAATCTACCCACTCCTCCCTTTCCTGTGCTGCCCCCATTGGTCATCCTCATTGCCCCTTAACCCCAACACCTCCGCTGATCCATCACCCCCGCAAAGGAGCCCACGTCCATCAAGGTCAACCTGAAGCTGCCAGGGTTCTGCCCCCCCCAGCCCCTTGAGTCCACTGCCTTTGGTGTCCAGAACCTGTCCTCGTATTATACTGCCTGGCGGGGCTCCCTCTGATCTCTGTCCCTCCCGAGCCCCTTCCTCCAAGTGGACAACAGGAATGAAAGTGGCACGGACCCCCTGGGAACCGCTCTCAGCTCCAGGCTCCAAGCCTAGCCTGACCACTTGCTCAGCTCACACTCCGGGTGCCCCTGCACCCACCGCCCTCCACCTTTGCAGGCTGCCTGCTGCCCTCTCACTGCCTGCTCTCCCTCCAGCCACCCACTGCTTCCACTACCCAGACCCTGCTTCCCCAAGTTCATGGTCCCCTAAATCATACCTCAACTCAGATGCCTTTGAGCCAAAGAGACCCCTAGTCGTGGTCAGTATTTCCTGCTTCTGGCAGTGCTGGCCCAGCTCTGTGTGCCGTCGGCACCTCTGACCCCAAGCCCAGGATGGGCCTGGGGCCAGCTGTTCAGGCACGTCTGTGGAGCACACAGCTGGCTGAGCCAGGCTCTGGCCCTCAACAGAGCTCCTGTCAGCAGAGGCCCCGCAGCCACCTGTCCTTGGCCGAGGTGGGCACAGAGGAGTTCCTGAAGAAGCTCACTTCGCAGATCACAGAGATGGTGTCGGCCAAGATCACACAGGGTAAGGCTGGCTGATGATGGAGCGAGCTCCAGGGAGGCTGAGACCTCACCCCCAGGCCTGGGCCCTCCCCACCTGCATGCCCTGGAGACCCAGGGGAGATGGCCGGTGGGGCAGGCCTTTGAGGGCCTCATGTGTCCTGTGTCCCTCAGCGAAGCTGCAGGTGCCTGGAGTTGACAGTGACGAGGGAGTCAAAGACACCATCTGCATCCCCCGGCATGGCCGTTCCACGCCCGTCTTCCAGTGTCCAGGAGTCGTCCTCAGGAGTCTGAAGATGGGGACTCCCGGAGGAGAGGTGCATGGGCAGGCAAGGGGTGGGGGAAGGGGAGGTGAGAGCCTGGGGGCAGGGTACAGGTCAAGCTGGTACAGGAGGGGAAAGGAGGGTGTGGGGAACACCCCTGTGTGGCCAGCATCACCACCCTGACTCAGGACACGCTCAGCACCCCACAGACTCCTCCTGATCCCTTTGGAGCGGGCTGCCTGCACCTCTGAAAGGAGCTCCCTACCCGGAGCTGGGTCAGGCCTGTTATAGAGCTTCAGAGAATCTTAGGATGGCTGTGTCTTCTCCACTGAATCCTCGGGGCCTTGTAGCCTGAGGCTTTGGGAGGCCCATCGGCACTCTCCCAACCCTGCTCCCCTCTGGTGTCTGCACGGGCTCCCTGGGGCCTTGGGAGACCCGGCTGGCCCCAGCGCAGGCCTGACACAGCAGCTCCTCCCTCTCACCCGCAGATCTTTGACATCTACGTGGTCACGGCTGACTACCTGCCCCTGGGGGCTGAGCAGGATGCCATCTTGCTGCGGGAGGGCCAGTACGTGGAGGTCCTGGACTCTGCCCACCCCCTGCGCTGGCTTGTGCGCACCAAACCCACCAAAACAGCCCCTCTCGGCAGGGGCTGGGTGTCCCCTGCCTACCTGGACAAGCGGCTCAAGGTAACTAGGTGGCCAGATGGGTGGTTCTGGGGTTGCAGGTGGGAGCCTGACCTTCGAAGGGCAGGCCAGTGCTCAGGCTGCCTGTGACTCCACCCTGTTTTGTACCAGCTGTCTCCTGAGTGGGGGCCAGCGGAGGCCCCTGAGTTCCCTGGGGAGGCTTTGTCAGAGGACGAGTACAAGACAAGGCTGAGGTGAGGGGCCACCAGGTGGGAAGGTGGGTTTCTGTGGGGAGCTCTGAGATGCTGATTTTCTATGGTGGGGGCTGCCGGGAGGGGGGGGTGTGGGGGTGCCCTCCTTCCGTTGTCTGGCCTGGCCCATCCTGAAAGCGGTCAGCACAGTGATGCGATTTGGAAGTGCCCCATTGAGCAGCTGACTCCTGGGTCCCCCTACACGGCTGTCGCCCTGCCAGTGCCATCATCCGGGACCTGCTGAGCTCCGAGCAGTCCTTCGTGGGCGAGCTGCAGTTCCTGCAGAGACACCACATGCAGTACCTGGACCACTGCCCCCATGTGCCCGCAGCCGTGGCCAGCCAGAAGGCGGTCATCTTCCGAAACGTGCAGGACATCGGCCGCTTCCACAGCAGGTGGGCCTGCAGGGTGGGCCTCGAGGCGTTTCCTTTGGTCTGTATGTGTGTACATGCATGAACATGTGTGCGTGCTTAGACACAGATACATGTGTGCACACACCAGTCACACGTGCACAGGACACACGTGGATGCTCACACTTGCACACGTGTGTACTGGCAGGCCTGGGCCTCAGGGAGTGGGCAGGAGTTGAAAAGAGACAGAACCTTGTGTGACTTGATTGACCCATTGGTGCACCACAGCCCCGTACAAGGACACACATGTCCTGAGGAACACAGGCACGTGTGCCTGGCTTACCCCAGCAGTGCCTGCAGCACACCTACCCAAGGGCACAGGCATGCCCCAGAAGTGTGCACACATATGTACGTGGGCATATACAGGTACATATGCATGCCTGCACACACACACACACCCTTTCATGTGTGTGCATGCATGTGCATGGTACACATACACGTACACCCACAGACATGTCGTTCCTTACGTATTTACACACCCACAGACACGTGTACATGCAGCACACATGCAAATGTGTGGCCATCACAGCCCAGAGCACTGACTTTCAGCCGCCGAGGGAACTCGGGCCTCGGTAGCAGCCTGTTCCTTCCCAGACCCTCAGGCTTAGGGCTGGACTGTGGGTCCTGGGTGGGGGTCCTGATGTCAGCCCTCACCTGACCACGGCTCCCCTCTGTGGCAGCTTCTTACAGGAGTTGCGTAGCTGTGGCACAGATGACGATGTGGCTATGTGCTTCATCAAGAACCAGGCAGCCTTTGAGAAGTACCTGGAGTTCCTGGTGGGCCGAGTGCAAGCCGAGTCGGTGATGGTCAGCACAGCCGTGCAGGAGTTCTACAAGGTGACCCTCCGCCCGCCAGCCCAGCCTCCACTCCCCAGGCTTGATTCTGGCTCCTGGCTTGTAGGTCATCTTCCCTGACCCTGCTCAGGCTCTGCTTCACCTTCCCAGGACCCCTGACCCCCAGGTTAGAAAAGCAGGCAGGGTTCCCCCGCCAACCCTGCTCCTGTGTTAGGCAGTGATGCTGGCCACCGCCTGGGGCAGCAGTGGGACCCACCTGGGGAGGAGGGTCTGTGCGTGCGCATGTAAGCCCCCTGGGCCCCCGGTCCACCAGCTTTCAGACTCTGGGGACACAGGCCCTCTGGAGGCTGCACTCTCCTGCCCTGAGCCCAGCCCTGTGGTTCCCACAGAAATACACTGAGGAGGTGCTGTCAGCCGAAGACCCTCGCAGCCACCGCCCCACCGCTGCAGCACTTCCTGAGCAGCCGGTAGAGCGGGTCCAGCAATACCAGGCCCTGCTCAAGGTAGGCAGTAAGGTCCAGGGGCTGTGGGGCCGCCTCCCGTGCCCAGCCACCCCAGGCCTTGCCTTGACCTGCAGTCCGCCCGCAGGAGCTGATCCGAAACAAGGCACGGAACGGCCAGAACTGCGCACTGCTCGAGCAAGCCTACGCGGTGGTGTCGGCCCTGCCGCAGCGAGCGGAGAACCAGCTGCACGTGTCGCTCATAGAGAACTACCCCGGCACTCTGGAGGCCCTGGGCGAGCCCATCCGCCAGGTCTGGGGCTGAGGGTGCGGGGGAGGGCCCTGGGTGGTAGAGGGTGGACGCCTGGCTGGGCATGGCTGACTGCGGCCAACCACTCTCCCAGGGCCACTTCATCGTGTGGGAGGGGGCGCCGGGTGCACGGATGCCATGGAAAGGCCACCACCGGCACGTCTTCCTGTTCCGGAACCACCTGGTGGTCTGCAAGCTCCCGGCGGGACCCGCACCGACACCTTCAGCTACGTCTTCCGGAACATGATGAAGGTTTGCAGGGTGCACGGGGCGGAGCCTGGGTGGGCAGGGAGGCCGTGCAGGGGTGTGCACACCGGAAGCCCGGGTCAGTCCCCCACCCTGGCCTTGGTGACCACGGCGTGGTCTGCATCCCAGCAGTGAGCCTGTGCCCTCCTCCCACAGCTGAGCAGCATCGACCTGAACGACCAGGTGGAGGGCGATGACCGAGCCTTTGAGATCTGGCACGAGCGGGAGGACTCGGTGCGCAAGTACCTGCTGCAGGCACGGACGGTCATCACCAAGAACTCCTGGGTGAAGGAGATATGTGGCATCCAGCAGCGCCTGGCCTTGCCCATCTGGCGTGAGTGCCTGGGCTCCTGGGGCAAGGCTGGGAGGGAGGCTGAACCTTTGCCTGGGTGCCTGGCTTCAGAGCACACGAGTTGGCAGTTCCATGCGCTTTGGGCCCTTGTCCCCACCTGGGCAAGCACAAGGGAAGATGCTCAACCCTAGGGCAAGTGGCATGCTCTCACCCTCAGTTAGCCAGATTTGGTGGGGCCTCGGAGTCTGCGCTGGCTGCCCAGCATAGGGCAGGCAGGCTGTGTTAGGGATGTGAAAGGGCCCAGCAGTCTTGGTTTTGCTTCGTCACTCAGAATGGGAGAGAGGATCCTGTTTCAACACACCCTTCTTTCCCACAGTTCCTACCATGCTCCCCAACATATCCTGGGCCTGTGTCCCTTCCCCTGAGTCCCATCCAGCTCCCAGTGTGGTCCCGCGGATAACTCCTAAGGGGTGGTGTCTGTTGCAACCATTTGTTGGTCATGGGGCTCTGGTCCTGCCAGGTGGGCACCTGAGGGAGGGAGGGAGTGATCAAGGCCCTGTGTTTGTATCCTCAGGCCCTCCCGATTTTGAAGAAGAGCTGGCTGACTGCACAGCTGAGCTGGGCGAGACAGTCAAGCTGGCCTGCCGTGTGACGGGCACACCCAAGCCCATTGTCAGCTGGTACAAAGGTAAGCCTTTGGGTGCTAATCCTGCAACAGGCAAGAGCCACCCAGAGGGAATCAGGCTGGGCAGGGAATCAGGGGTCCAAGGTGGCATCTGATGGAGGGGCTGGGCACAAGAGACAGGCCTCCTGTTCTGGGTGCCTGCTCCTGAATCAAAGCCAAGCTGGTGGTGTGCACAGCAGGGTGAGGTGGGACAGAGGCAGAGCTTGCTCCCATGTGCGTCATGCTTTTGACACAGTGACTCTGCCTACCCCTAAATCTCGCTCATCTGTTCCCTCATTTGATCATGTTTGTGCTGAGTGCCCAGAACCATTCCAGGTGCATGGGAAATAGCGGTGAACAGGCAGGTCATCCTTGTCCATGGATAGAGCCTGGCCTTCTGGGGAGGAGACAGATGGCAAGCACATAGACAGATATGCAATGTGAAGTCTGAAGTGGCGTGACCAGCCAGAGAAATATGGCAGGATGGAGGGGCAGACTGGTTGGAGGAACACGCAGTGGGCAGCGAGGCTGCAGGGTAACAGCAGGCAGAGGGGCGCCGCGGCGAGCGTGGTGGGGGAATGAGGCCGGAGAACGCTGGGCCTCAAGGGCTGCCCTGTGGCTCTCAGGTTAGACTCCCTGTGTGATGGGAGCCGCAAATCTGGGGGTCCCCGGGAGCACCTTTACTTCTGACATCAACTTCAGGAGCCCAAGACCATTCTCACTGGACACCAACTGCACGCTTGGGCATCCCCACCCACCTTCAGGTTCAGTGATGGACTGAATCTCAGGGACACAGCGGGACTCAGCCAACCATCCCAGTCAGGGCTCTGGTTTACTGCAGCCAAAGGGAAGCAGTACGTGGGGTGGGATCCATTTGAGGGTCCAGGCGTGGCCCAGATGTCCCCACAGTAGAGTCGTGTGGACACGCCTGTTTCTGTCACCTCTGATGTGTCCCAGCACAGGTAGTGTGGCCGCCCAGGGACACTCCCTGTTGAGCCTCGTTGCTCAGGCCTCTGCCGGGGTGCTCCACAGGCTGACCGCCTCATGACTGGGCTCAACCTGCAGCCCTTCTGAGGCCCAGCTGATGCCGTATGGCCTAAAGCCCCCCCACCCCAAGTCACAGTGTAGCCTAGACCATCTGGTGAGTCTCAAAGTCTCGGGCAAACCATGATACTCTCACTAGGTCTCATCTGGGCTGAAAGGTAAGTCCTAAGCTCTAGTTTGGATCCCAATAGCCGAGTCCACTCCTGGTTTTAGGGGACGGCCCCAGGGAAGTCCGCCCTCCCATCCTGCTTGTCCACAACCAGTCAGGTGCATGTGTCCACCACGGATGTCAGAGAATGGGGCTCGAGCAGATATGCCGGCCACTTCGCTGGGATATGCAAGAAGGGCCATCCCAGCCCAGGGTTAGAGCTTCAGAGCAGAGTCGGTGGATGAAGTGACTGGTTCCCCCAGCACCCTGGGGTCTTCCTTCCAGATTCCTGTGGGGTCCTGAAGTCTGCAGAGTTCCCTGCCGCCTCGCAGAACCCATGCAGTGCAGCCCCACTTCCCCCGCCCTCCCTTCTCATATCAGACCTCTCACCTGTGAGGGTGGGTTCAGAGAGACAAGCAAACCCAGTCAGTAAAAGTAATTGAAAAGAACGTGCTGGTTGGCCCCACCCCTTCAGCTAGGCTGCCCTCAGGAGTGTGTGCTGGCGGGGCTGTGTCTGAGGGAAAGAGGGGTTGCACCATGCCCAGAAACAGTCAGGGTGGGATCCCAGGTTCCCAACTGTCTCCAGACCCACTGTCTTTTTCGTTTGGACCTCTACCCGGTGAGCAGCTTACAGGCTTAGACTCCTCTGAGGACAGCTGTGTGTGGGGAGTGGAGGAAGCAAGGGCCAGCTGGTGGTCAGTTCACGTTGGGCAGCCCTCGTGACAGACAAGTCCTCGTGGGCCAGGCAGACACAGCCCGCGGTGTGGCCCAGAGCCAGCAGTTCACTGACCCCTCACAGTTGGAGACACCTGAGAGCTGTCCCCCGAGGGACACCCATCTGCCCCTTGGCGTCCCATGTGGCACGCACTGGAACTTGGCCCCGCACGCAGGGCAGCAGCTCCACACAGGGACTCTGCTGGTCTGGAGCCCGGTCACGCTCCCATCTTGTCTCCATGGTTCACGGACCCGAGGAGGAGTGTCTTCTGCCCACTCATCTGTAGTTGTATGTCAAACTGAATAGCCAGGGTGTTCACAACATCTCACATAACCTTTGCCAGGAAAAATATCATCTGGCAGGAGAAGTCACACTCACCCACCAGCAGAACATCATTCATTGGGTGGAAGTTTAAGTGTCCGGGGGCAGAAGGCCAACTTCTAACTCACCCCTGGGGCAGGGAGCCCCGTGATGCTCTGGTCTCGGTCCCTGCATGCCAGCAAGAAGGAAAAAGCAGTTGGCTGCACTGCCCAGGACTCCTGCCAGGAGCTGTTTGCCTGCACAGCAGGCCTCATTGCGGCTGTCCTGTCCTCGCCAGCTGGAGCCCCAGGAGCAGTGGCTGGACTGGGCTGGTGGCGGTCTCCTGCCAGCTTCCACTCTCTGTGGCTGCACACAGCTGTTGGGATTTTGGACTCGGCCTCCTCCTGTTACCTGGGCTGCTTTCACATCTCCCAAGAGGCCTGCAACCCCCCTTTCTCCTGCTGGGGTCCTGCTGGAAGGCTTGGCAAGTGACACGTTGCTGGGCTGGAGCTGGCTCTGTGCTCCATAGCCTCTCCACATGCAGGGCCTCGCCACCCTCATGTGGAGCAGGTTGTTCCAAGCAGCAGACACCAGGGTCCAGAGGCAGAAACCACGGTCACAGCACCCTGGCTTGGCCCCAGGGTGACAGTTTTCTTCTTGCTCCGTGGAACCTTGCTCAGATCTCATCAGTGGAATCCAGACACCTGTATCCAGCAGAGCCATCAAAATCTAAGCTCTCCCCTGGCTGCATGCCTGGCGTATCAGAGGGCATGTTGGGTCCCTCTGGAGCCCAGGGAGACCAAGGCCCACTTCTGATGATTTTTCTCTTAAAGCAGTGGTAAGAGTGGAGGGAGGAGGAAGGCTCGGGGATGGAAGGAGACACACTTGTAGCTCAGTAATTTGGGCTCACTCAGATGAGGCGGCAAGATTGTCACGATAGATCCTATCTGTTTTAGCTTCAGGGACCCCTTGACTCTAGCCAGCCACGTTACGTTGTTCCCGGGCTCTGTGTCCCTTGCCTGGCATGATGGTGACCTTTGGGGGTGGGGTCCACTTAGCAGAGGCTTCCAGTGGCCCAGGGCCATGGCAACATCTCCCATCCCCTTTCTGGTTCTTCCCATGAGGGCTGAGTGAGGTGTCCAAGGAGGCAGGACCTCCTGTCAGGAGGCACTCATCTCTCTGGACCACCTTCTCCAGCGTGTCACCAGCACTCTAGACACATTTCCAGGTGCCATGAATCCACGTGCCAGCTGCTGACAGTTCCCCATAGAGGTCTGTCTATGTCAGGGAGTTGTCCCAGGCCAGGGTGCACAGCAAACACCAGGGTCCTTTCCTGTTATCTCTAAAAAGAATCTTTCATGTATTTGGTGCCCGTGCCTGTCATCCCTGAGTTCTAGCCCTGCTCCTGCCTGCCTTCCGTCCCCAGGATTGGCGATGGCTTTCCCTTTGCACCCAGTGTGGCTGTGTATATCTGTGACTGGACTCCAGAAATGCCTCCTGGGATTCAGCATGGGCTCTGATGTTTGTTGGCAAGTGGGGCTGATCTGAGGTGACCAGCGGCGTCCCCGCTGTAGGGAGACAGAGTGTGTCAACCAAGGCACCATCCAGGAGACTTTGAACCCACTTCTCCATGCTCGGCTTGGAGCCGCCTGCTCAGTTTCCCTCCTCTCACAGGAAATAGCTGTTTCCTGCACAGCTGACCATGATGTTTGGGCAGTACGTCCACCACCGATTGCCATGGACATCCCTTCCCTCAGGTCTATTAACTGGTGCACGGGCCACCACCTTTCTCTTTTGGAATGGTGTGTCTCTTACAGTGTCCCTTCCTTGTTGCCGGAATTGCAAGTCAGAAATTGTGAAGGACCTGAGAGATTTCTTGGCTTGCAACCCAGCAAGCCAGTCGGCCAGCCAGATTACAAGACACCAGCCACAGCAAAAGCAGCAGCATTTCGCATGGGCTTCCCAGCCTTGATCTCCACATCCAGGCACCAGATGTCATCTTCATGCAGTGGATTGTTCCACAAGAGAGGAACCTTGAGTTGGAGATACTGAACTTTTATGGGGCTGCTGGCACATCTTCCCCTCCTTCCCTCCAAAGAGAAAAGTGACTTACGGTCCTAGAAGGCAGTCACATGTCTCACAGGGAAGGAAGCTGAGGGCTTTGTCTCTGCTGACATGGATGGCTCCTGGGGAGGTTTCCAGGAGGCAGGACCACCTGTCAGGTGTCACCGACATCTCTCTGAATCACGTTCTGCAGCATGTCATCAGCACTCTAGACACCATCCAGGTGCCATGAGCCCACGTGCCAGCTGTTGACAGTTCCCCTGGAGGGTTGTCCGTGGCAGGGAGTACGTGGCAGGGAACACCTGGCTGGAGGTGTCTTTGCCCAAAGGGTCTGACTGTGCAAGAATGCCGGAAGTCCAAGAAGTGTTTGCTGACAGCAAGATGAAGGCTGAGAATTGACCATAGATTTGACATTGGGTCTCCCTGATAGCTCAGTTGGTAAAGAAAGAATCTGCCTGCAATGCAGGAGACCCTGGTTCAATTCCTGGGTCAGGAACATCTGCTGGAGAAGGGATAGGCTACCCACTCCAATATTCTTTGGCTTCCCTTGTGACTTGACTGGTAAAGAAATTGCCTGCAATTTGGGAAACCTGGGTTCGATCCCTGCATTGGGAAGATCACCTGGAGAAGGGAAAGGCTACCTATTTCAATATTCTGGCCTGTTGCAAATAGTCGCACACAACTGAGTGACTTTCATTTTGACAGGGTCACTGATGTCCTTGCCAAGGGCTGTGTTGTGTGAGGTGAAAGCCAAGAGGTGTGGTTTGGGAAAAGATGGAAAGGGAAACTCGTGGAGACAGAGAATGAGAAGAGCTCTTTCTTGGAATTACCATAGAGGGATGCAGGGAAATAGGGTGGCAGCTGGAAGCTTTTTTTTTTTTAGGGGGTCTGTTTTTAAATTGTTAAGTTTCTCTGTGAATCAGATGTCAAGATGTTTTAACTTAAATAACCTTGTTCAGAACGTACAGAGCTATTGGAAAGTGTTCATCTATGAAATTTTATGTACTTATGGAGGAAAGATTTCTTCATAGTGAAAGATGCATATCTCCCCACCCCCTCTCGCAGGAAGGAAATGTGGTACAGCTGGAGATGTTAGTCAGGTGGGCATTTGAATGAGGATGATTAAAGAGATGGTGCTGTCCAAGTATCTGCTAGATGGGGTCAGTACCTTGGAGTTGCGGAACCACTGGCAAGGTCGTTGAGGGCCTATTATCAGAGGAGACGTCCCCCAGCCTGGCCCCCGCCTCCAGCTAAGAGCTGGCCTTTTAGAGGCCACACTGCACAGTGAGGTCTGGGGAAGTAGATGGTGCAGGTCAGCACCACCGCTCCACCCAGGGCTCCAGGTCAGCTTGGCCAGCTAGACCCTTGGCAGGGAGTCCATTGGCTCTTGTGCTATAGGGGTAGCTTCCCTCCGTCAGACCCCGTGACTGTGACCCCCAGACAGGTCTGGCCTTTTGTCCCTGATGGTGTTCTCTCTGTGATGGCCCTCCGCTCCTTTCCAGATGGGAAGCCAGTGGAGGTGGACCCTCACCACATCCTCATTGAAGACCCCGATGGCTCGTGCGCGCTTATCCTGGACAACTTGACTGGCGCTGACTCTGGCCAGTACATGTGCTTCGCAGCCAGTGCTGCTGGCAGTGCCAGCACCCTGGGCAAAATATCGGTGCAAGGTGAGCCCTGAGGGGAAGGCCAGGGTGGGCATTATAGAGGTATATCAGCCCTGGTTAGGGGGCACATGGATGGCATAGCTGCAGGGATGGCTGTGGATATCTGATAAGTCTGGGAGACTCACTGGTGGGGGTGGGGTCCTGGTCCATCATGGTGTCTCTCTGTATCTCTGTCTCCATCTCCTTGTCTGTTTCTCTCTCTACCCACTCTCTTTATCTGTTCCTGCCCTCTTTCTGTCCCTCTGTCTCCATCTCCTTGTCTGTTCTCTCTCTGTATCCATCTCTGTTTATCAGTTCCTGCCTCTCTTTCTGTCCCTCTGTCTCCATCTCTGTTTATCTGTTCCTACCTCTCTTTCTGTTCCTCTGTCTCCATCTCCTTGTCTGTTTCTCTCTCTGTATCCGTCTCTGTTTATCTGTTCCTGCCTCTCTTTCTGTCCCTCTGTCTCCATCTCTGTCTCTATCTCCTTGTCTGTTTTTCTCTCTCTATCCATCTCTGTTTATCTGTTCCTGCCTCTCTTTCTGTCCCTCTGTCTCCATCTCTGTTTATCTGTTCCTGCCTCTCTTTCTGTCCCTCTGTCTCCATCTCCTTGTCTGTTTCTCTGTCTGTATCTATCTCTGTTTATCTGTTCCTGTCTCTCTTTCCGTCCCTCTGTCTCCATCTCTGTCTCTGTTTATCTCTCTGTGTCTCTGTCTCTCTGTTTCTTTCCTTCCATCTCTCAATCTCTCTCTTGTCTCCCCACATTCTCTGGGTCCTGCAGTCCCACCTCGGTTTGTGCACAAGGTCCGGGCAGCGCCTTTGTGGATGGAGAAGATGCCCAGATCACCTGCACCATCGAAGGGGCCCCATATCCTCAGATCAGGTGGGCCAGCTGGCTTGGGGGTGGGGGCAGCAGAGGGCGCGTAGGCCTGCCCTGGGGCTGTCCTGCAGCCTGAGAGATGCGGGTGGGCAGCCTGTTAGCTGGGTCAGGGGCCGGCTAGGCACAGAACCGCCACCTGTCCCTTGAGGAGTGGGTGTGAGAGGGCTGCGGCATGTTCTGAACACAGCTCTAGCTGCTGTGACAAGGACATAGGACCGGCTGTTCATTGGGTGGGTGGCATCCAGGAGGGTGGGCTCTGTGAGGATACTTGGAACTATGGGATGGCTGAGGAGAGGGTCCTGAGCATAGGCGGGAGACCCATCTGACTGCCCTTGGGGCTGGCTGCAGGTGGTACAAGGATGGGGCCCTGCTGACCCCTGGAGGCAGATACCAGACCCTGAGTGAGCCCCGCAGCGGCCTGCTGGTGCTAGAGATCCGGGCAGCTGGCACAGAAGATCTGGGCATCTATGAGTGTGAGGTGAGGGGGGTGGAGCCGGGGGAGGGGATTGGGGCCCTTGCCTGGGGAGTCCCATCTGGTCACTACCACCTGTGACCGCAGTGAGAGAGTGGACCCCAGGCTGCTGTCGCCCACTGTCCGTGTGGGGAAGACGGGCATCTAGGAGCAGGCCCTGGGCAGAGCCCCCTTTGTCCTCGTGATCTGGGGGCACTGGTGGAGGTCAGGGAGGGTATGTGCTAGCCTTGGCTCTTCCTGACCACCAGCCTCCTTTGTGCTGTTGCTGCTGGCAGCCTGCAGGGAACATTGGGGTGCCTGCTCCCAAAGGCAATTCTCAGAGAAAGAAACAGACCCCTAGTCAGCTCTGGACCTGTGCTGGCTACACACGGTGATTTAAATGTAAATCAGTTAAAGCCAACATTTAAGTAAAGATTCACGACCTCGGAGCCCATGTGGCCACGATGGTAGACAGAGCGGGTGGAGAGCGCTCCCCCGTCTCGGAGCCCCTGGTCAAGGGACACAGTAGCTGGCCTGGTACCCTTACCCGTGTGCCCAGGCTCTGCGGCTCCTAAAATAGCTGCGGTGGGCCCCTCCATGCCACCGCTGGCCTGTGTGACCTCACAGAGATTGCCCAGGCCCCTGGGGAGCCGCAGGCTGGAGGTGAGCCCCTGCTCTATGCCCTGCAGTTGGTGAACCGGCTGGGCTCCAAGCGGAGCCGTGCGGAGCTGCTCATGCAGAGCCCCGCGCTGCAGGCCCGGGATCAGCACCGCGTGGAGCGGCTCGCGGCCGTGGAAGGTGAGTGCTTCCGCGTGCAGCCCAGCCTGAGCTGGACCCCCCACAGGCCGGGGCAGGGCCAGGAGGGGTAGGACCCTCAGCCCTTCTCGTCAGAGCATGCTTCTGGGAGGAGGGGAAGCACGTTCGGGAGGAGGGGACTTGGGATAGGGGGCAAGCGCTGGCGGCCCGTCCCTGACTGGTGCCGCATATGTGAGGGCCAGAGAAGGGTGGGCTGTGAACCAGAGCCTGGGAAAGGCTGGCGGGGTCGTCTGAAGGGTCAGGGGGAATAACAAGTGCACATGCAGGCCAGACCTGGAGCTGCCTGCCAGGCCATGTTCAGAGAGGTCTTCCAGGATGGGTGGCAGCCCCATAGAAGCGGGCTGCTGGGTCCCAGCTTGGCTCCCGGGAGAAGGAGCAGTGTCGGGCATGATCCTTCCGCAGCGCGAGGCTCTGGCTGAGGAAAGGACAGGGTGCTGTGGCTTGGCCTGGGCCAGGCTGGGAGGGGTCTGGGCTGCAGAACGGACCTCACTAGGGAGCAGCATACTCCCCAGGCACGCGCTGAAGGGTGACAGGAAGTCTCCCTCTGTGGCTCCAGGGTCCCAGCCAGGGTGGCTGGGATGGGGAGGAGGGCAGTTGATGTCTGTTCAGTTCAGAGAGTGGCCTTACAGGGCCTGCAGGGCGGGTGACAGCCTCAGGGAGAGTTTCTCCTGGTCTGAGCTGACTTAGCTGGAAGGGGCTGCCAGGACAGAGGCTGAGCCTCCCATCCTCGGAGGCATGCAAGCGGAAGCTACTCTAAAACACCTGGGGAGCTCCAGCTCTCACAGTAGGTCTGGGTTGGGATCTGTGTCCTCCCAAGTCCTGAAAGTTGTCTCCTCTGATGCCTTGAGCCCCCAGACCCAGTCCCAGTCCAGCGTGCAGGGGTCTACTGTCTGTCTGGACTCTCACTGGAGTCAGCCATCTGGCTCCAGAAGCACAGGCCTGGGGCCTTTCCCACTCTGTAGGGCCTGCCCAGAGACCCTTCCTCCCTCATGGGCAGGGGTCCTGTTCGTCAAGCGCCAAAGGGCACTGGTCGAGCCGGCTCCCACTGGAGGCCCCCACAGCGTCTGCCAGCACCTCTGCCGAGCCCCTGGTGGTCTTATGTGGCACACGGCAGGGCTCAGCACCCTGTCTCAGCGGCGACAAGTCGTCCCACGGAGCTCTCAGTCCACCGTCACGACAGGCCTCTGTCTGGGCATGGATGCAGGGTTTGGAGGGGCAGCGCACCCACGCCCGGGAATGGCCTTGGTGCCTCACAGCCCCTGGGATGGGAGCCCGCCGCCTCCTGCCTCCCTAATCCTGTCCTGCGGCTTCATCACTAACCCAGTGGCTCTGCAGCCAGGACGGGCCCTGGCTGGCCCCGTGGGATGGGGCGCTGCCCCCTCGCTTGCGAAACCGCGCAGGGCCGAGAGCCCCGCTTGGCATGGCTATACCCCTTCCGTAGTCGCCCATACGCACTGGATCCCAGAGCCCCTCTGGTGGCAGGTTAGATGGGGAACAAAGGTGCCAGGAGTGTAGCAGCCCACAGGGGCCCTGGTCACCACCCGCAGAAGCAACAGAATGAGTCCCCCCCGTCAGGGAGGATCAGGAAGAGGCCCTGGATCGCTCACTGTTGTGTGCGCAGGAGGTGGCCTACAGGCCACAGACAGCTGGTGTTCTCTGGGCCCAACTTCGTCTAGATACAGGGCATAGTGGCTGCATCCTATTCTCTCTCCCAGTAGGCTCCCCTCTCTCCAGGAGGCTGCTTGCACAAGCACATGCAGGCACACAAACATATATGTGCACACACACATGCACAGTAAATGTGGCACCCAAGTGCCATACAGACACAGCTGGGACAGTTAATTCATGTTTGTTGGAAACAAGGCTAAAGTACTCACGGTCATGGTCCTTTTCCATGTGGCACAAAATCCCACAGACCACAGACCAGGAGGCTGTGTGCCCTGGGCCACATCACCCCCTCAGCTTTCCCCAGGCTGGTGAGAGGGACTGTTGAGATGTGTGGGTGCTGGCAGCTGGTGGGCTGCCTGCTCGCCCGCTGACGAGGCCGGGAGGGGGCATATCTGTGCCACGTTGACCCTGCCCAGAAGTGTAGAGGTAGAGGCCTCCAGATTGTGGGGGGTAGGTGCTGCCGGGTCCTGGCTGAGTCCCGTGCTGTCTCTGGGGTGTGGGTCCCTGTCAGCAACAGTGGGAGCCACAGGGCGCATCCTCTTGGCTCTGGGGAGCCGGGCAGCTGGGACAGTCAAGCAGCTGAGTGGGTGGGATGCTCCTGGCTCGCTCAGAGCTCAGGGCCCCGCTCAGACTCCTCAGGCTGCTCCCAGAGGGCCTTCTGTGGCCTGACGCCCCGCGCGCATGCGGGCTACCGCTAGGACTCCAGAGTTACCCTGCCTGGGAGAGAGGTCCTTTGGTCTTAGAATTTTTTGTGAACTAGGCACCAGCCCTCCACCTCCCAATGTGGCTGCCAGAAACACAGGCCATTCCTTTCCCCTTTCTAGGCCTTGGTTTCTATGAAAAGAGGAACTTCAGGGCCTGACAAATACCCAGGGCTCCCTGGGTACATGGACTAAAGGAAGAGCTTGGATTTCTGTGTGGGTAGCCTGAACAAAGCACTTGTTCTCCACGAAGCTCCTGCAAGACCCCTCAAGGGGGCCAGGGCGTCTTGCCTCACGCAGGACACACGGTCAGCGCAGTGCCTCATCCCCAGACCCCCAGAGGAGGCACTGTCACTGTCTCAAAGATGAAGGGCCTGGGGCTCTAAGCCGAGACGTTCCCCCCGGGGGGCACGCAGTTGAACAGGGCTGGAGCCAGCGTCCTAAACTGAGCGAGTCACCACACTGCCGGGCCACTCAGATAGCTCAGCCCCAGCGCTGGCTGGTCTGTAACCCTCGCTATTCCGACTGTTTTCTTTGTAGTCACTGAGCAGGAGACTAAGGTCCCCAAGAAAACCGTCATCATGTAAGTGCAGGCGTGTTCCTAACCCTCCCTCTGACTGCAGTGCTCCCCGCATGCCCACTAACCTCCCCGGATCTTGCCTGTGTAGCCTGGCCCTTGGCTTGCCTGACTGCTCGCTCCCACGGCCTTTGTTCACCACACAGACTGCCAGCACTTTGCAGACACGCCCAGGGCATTCACCTCCCCCGAGACCTTGCCTACCACATTTCAAAGCGGTCTCTCCCAGGGTCTAGGTACCCTCTCCGAGGCTCTGTGGTTTCAGCAGGGTCAACTTATTCTGCACATCCCCGGCCTCACCCAGGGCTTGGACTCAGAGTCATACTAGTCAGGGAAGAGCAAGGCCTGAAAGTTTCTTCTCCAGTGTGCTGGAGGCAGAATGCTGCCATCTAGTATCCTAGGATCCAGAGCATTGTCCCAGGGAACCTCCCGTGATGACGGAAGTGATTTATGCTTACACGCCACTCCAGCAGCCCCTGGCTGCATGTGGCTGCTTAGCATTTGTCTAGTGTGGCTGAAGAATTGGATTTTTAAATTTATTTTAGTTAATTTGATTTTAATTAAAATAGTGTAACCTTAGTGAACAGTAGAGCTCTAGGGTCTTAGAGGTCTCCAATCTCAGCCCTCACACTGAGAAGGTGGGGAAACAGGTTCAGGGAAGAGAGAAGCCTTGCTCGGGGTGGCTCCCAGTCGCAAGCTGGCTGAGGACTCGTTCCCTGGATGCCGCAGCCACTGTCCCCTTCCCCACGCTTCAGTGCCTTCAAGGCTGAGGAAATGCCATACATGTCATTGATAAAGAATACAAGAGGCCCAGAGCGGTCCCGGGTTAGGTGAACGGACAGAAGGCAGGACTGGTTTTGACCTGGATGATCTGGAAGGACTTGCAGTTGGAGATGTGTGGAGTGGAAGGACGGAAGCGCTTGCAAAAGCTAGGAGGCAGTAAAGACTACGATTTCCTAAAGCCAGATGTCTGGGGAGGCTCTAAGATGGGGGAACCTCTTAATTCCCCCTAGGCAGAAGACCTCCTGCAGGGGCCCGCAGCTGGTGATGTTGCTGCAGAACCCATCTTCAGACATTGGATAGGTCCCAGGTTAATCCTTTCCTGACTCTCTCCCCAGAGCAGAGTGCAGCCTCACAGTAGACGAGGCTGCCCGGGGCAGAAAGAAGTCCCATCCTTGGAGGTATGCAGCCATTCCAGAGCTTTCCACAGGTCAGCTCTACATTTCACCTGTGAGGGGAGCATTGTTACTTACGTTTTATGAGTGAAAACACGACGGAGCAGAGATGGGGACTCGTGTGTGGGGGAGGCTGGACTAGGTAACTCACAAGGCGCCCTCACGTCCAATCTGTTCCAGGCTTAGGGAGGCAGTAACCCTCCCCCTGCAAGGACAGGTGCCCCCTCCCTGAGGAATGGGAGAGGCAGCTGCCTGGCACCGCATTCCTCAAGGGCGCACCACACAGTGAGGAGCTCTGGGGAGCCAAGGGGTACCAGAAGGAGACCGGGCTTGGAGAGGCGCCTGCCACCTGGCAGCCTCAAGTGGTGTGCCGCTGGCCTCAGGGCAGGGGGCCTCCATGTCCTCATGGGGGCAGCAGTGAGCTGAGCGGGGGGACGGATTTAGGAGGCGTGGACTCACTGTCCTGCCTCAGCAAATCGGGCCACCTGAGGCCAGAAGATGGGTCCTTGCCCAGGTTCCCCTGACATGTGGGCAGTCTCTGACTCAGGAACAAGCCTTCTGTGAAGCGAGAAGGCAGGCCACGTCTCCATGCCTTGGCTTCCCCACCATTAAGGGGGCAGAGCATTTCCCTTTTGCCAGAGGAGGGCCAGTGGAGGCAGGGTCTGTCGTCACTGTGCACCCCGAGGTGTGGCCCACACAGCTCTGTGCCCGTGCCCACGAGTGACAGCTCCCAGTTGGAGCTGTGGGTTAGCCAGAAGTAAAGCTGAACAAGAGAGACAGCGCCCTAGTCATTGCAGGCAGCTGGTAGCAGCACTGAGTTGTCACCACATGCATGCCAAATCCCTCTTCCTGAGCCCAAGAGGAAACGCAGGTCCTAGGGCCCAGGAGAGCTGTGTTACTGAACGTGTTCCCACTCCCTGCGTGTTACGCATTCCACCCTCAGTACCTGGCAGAGTGAGGGTGCTGGTTGGCAGAGGAGGGCCTGCATTGACGGGGGGTACTTCTGACTCTTGGCTCTGGGAAAGTTTCAAGCCCTTTTCCAACCTTGTCTGCCCCTGTCAAAGGGGATCAGACGCACCGCCAGAGTTGCTGCGGGGTCCCTGGCCAGAGCCCCTGGCACACTCACGTGAGCACGGACTTGAGTCCTCTCCCCTCATCCCCTGCGGCCCCACCTGACCTCGTGGGCTGAGCTCACACCACCCACGATGGCAAGGCCATGCCCAGGGCCAGGAATCTTTGCCAGGCCTCACATCCCAGACCCAGAGGCCCCAAGCACGGGCTGCATGTCCACACTCTGGCGTCCCCCTGCTCCGCAGTCCCTGACTGACGATCTCTGAGGCACCTGCCCTCTGGAGAAGCGCCCCAAACCCCCAGTGCCCTCCTGCCACGATACAGAGCACAGAGCAAGCGTGGGACTGATGAGGAAGGCAGTGTGGCTTGTCCCTCAGCTCTGCAAGGAAGGCTGGTGTCTCCAGAATGGGACAGCCACGCACAGGAAGGGAGGCCGGCGCATAACGTTACAGACCCGCCTGAGTGCCGCTGCAGCGCCCCGCATGCCTCGCCTCTCACTCTGAGGTCTGCCCACTGGGGCCCCAGTGTACGCAGATGGCCAGACGGAACTCCGTGCTTTGGTGCTTCAGTTCTTTGGGTGGGCATCTGCGGCCTGGGCCCAGGCGCATGCGTAGGAGTTTGTCTTTGCAGTTTCACCACTTGCCTGCTTGGACACTAACCTGATCTCCCTTGCTGGCTTGCGAATGTGCTGATGGCAAGGGCGTCGGGTGAGGCTGTGGGGCTCCGTGCCCATCTCCTCTCGGCCCTCTCCCCACAGAGAGGAGACCATTACCACTGTGGTGAAGAGCCCCGTGGCCGACGCCAGTCCCCCAGCAAGTCTCCCTCCCGCTACGGTCACCCCGCCAGCCTACCCAGGCCAGGCCTGCTGGTCCCTGAGCTGCTGCCCTCGCCAGAGGCCAGCAGACCCTCCAGGCCTGAGGTGGAGCCAGGCTGGCGGCCCGCTGTGCCCACTCTGTTCGTGACGGAGCCTGAGACCCACACGGCAGGCCTGCCAGGGGCACCAGGCCCCCACCCAAATGGGTGGAGGTTGAGGAGACCATTGAGGTCCGGGTGAAGAAGACCGGCTCAAAGGGTGCGTCTCTGGCCAGAGAGACGCCTGGCAGCTCTGAGGAGCTTTGCTTCACACTGCCTGGAAGGGTGTCTGGAAGAGACCCCAATACAAACAACTCCAACAACAAGCTGCTGACCCAGGAGCCCCCGGCCACGGGCACCGTTAGAGAGCCCCTGATCGTCTGCGTGGAAGCGGGGCCAGAGAGCCCTGAGCCGTCCCCTCCTGGGGTGCTGAAGAGGGAGCCCCGCTGGAGGAGGGGAGAGAGATGCCTACGAGGTGGAGGAGCCGCTGGGTGCTGATGGTCTGCAGAGCCGCGACCCCAAGATCCTCATGCACCACGGCCGTGCCCTCACCCTGGCCGACCTGGAGGATTACGTGCCCCGGGAAGGGGAGACTTTTGGCTGCAGTGACCCCAGGCCGAGTGCCGCTGATGACCCGCCCTGCGAAATCTCGGTGCTGCAGAGAGATTAGTGAGCCCACCGTGGGCCAGCCTGTCCTGCTGAACGTGGGGCGCCCCCAGACTCCCGGGCCCCCCTGGCTGCTTCGGCCGTGTGCCCAGGCCCCGGGAGGCGTTTCCATCAGGACCGCAGGGCCGGGGGCCCCACGGGCATCTCCTTCTGCTTTCGGGAGGCCCGGGCTGGAGGCGCCGCAACCCAGAAGCCTTCCTTCTGCACTCAGGTTCAGCGCTCTGCGGACAGTGGCCAGAGCAGCTTCAAAACTGAGGTTTCAACCCAGACGGTCAGCTTTGGGACTGTGGGGGAGGCTGTCACCCTACACATTCGCCCAGACAGGGACATGGACCCCAGCCCCTCCCAGGGCTGAGGCCAAGACCCTCAGGGGCGGCATGGCTGGGGCTGAGATGAGAGACCCTTGGACCTGGGACCCCCTGACGAAGCTGCTGTGCTGGCACGGGGAGGCGGGAAGAGGACAGCGGCGTTTGGACCTCGCCTGGCGCCAGCACCAACTCACCACACAGCCGCCTCGGGTTTTCGATCAGGAGAGAGTCCCAAAGCTGGCACACCTCGGACATGGGTGCTCTGACCTCCTTGGCTGTCCAACTCAGGACTCCAGCCTGCCCTCCCCTTCCAAACCAGGCGATCCCTACCTCACAGGATTTGGTCATCAGCTGAGGACGGTGCATGCATCCATGATCTCAGAGGCTTCTCAAGCTGCTCTGAGAGCATGGGCCGGACTGACTCGTAGGCTGCCGCTTCGGGCTCGGGGGCTGCAGACACAGGGAAGGCACTCAGGCATCCTTCCTGCTCTGTTCACCAGGCAGGGGCTGCACGGGCCCTGTGTGTGCCAGCTTAGGCCCCTGTCCCAGTGTCCAGGCCTGACCCAGCCATGGCCTCACCCAGGCTAGGGGTACCCCCAAACCACATCTTAGCCCTGAACACCTTTCTTGGCCTCCAGGAGGCCTGTGTGGGGCCTAGATCTACAGGCCCTCCTAGGCCTTCTCAGTAGGGTGGGCCAGGGTCTGTGCATGGGAAGCAGTCCCATCCGTCAGCCCTGATGATGCTAATAAACCGGTTCCTTGCACCGCCTCTGCTTTTCTCATTTTTGCTTCTCCGCCTGGCGGTTCCGGGCGTCTCAGGAGGGAGGGACCCTACTGGCCCTGGAGACCAACCAGTGGACAGCCCAGCCCCTTTCCATTGGCAGCCTGGGTGGACACCCAGCATCAGCCTGTGGGTGCTGGCCAGTCCTGCAGATCCTGGGTGGAGGCGTGATCGTCAGCCTTTACCGCTTGCTCACACATGGGCTCAAGGGCTGCCACAGGCACACACAGTGTGGCTGTGGTGTCCATAGTAGGTGCCCCCAGTCTGCTGGGGGTCAAGCAGGTCATCCTGCGTCCTGTGAGCCTGGGTCCTTTGTCAGGACAGCCATGCGGGCATGATGGGTCGGGGTCCTGACGACCTCCTTGGAGTGGGGAAGCACAGGATGGTTGCCCCAGCGCCACAGACTGCAGACAGACAGAAGCCTGCCCAGTAGCTGCTTCCAGCCTGAGGGGCCCAAGAATACAGCAGATCACCAGGAGGGAGGCTCTGGAGCACGGGAGAGAGCTCCACAGAGGGGCCCTTTCTGGAAATGGAGTGGTGGGCGTCCCAGAACAGCCACAGGAGGACTGGCAGTCCAGTGGAGGAGGAACTGAACTGGGGGCTGAGGGCAGGAAGCCAAGAGCCTGGAGGGTCTGAAGGTTCCCTTGGGGGAGTTGTGTCGGGGGCTGGGAGTATGGTCTGTGAGTTTGGTGGTCTGTGTCAGGCTGGGTGGGGAATGGGGGCTGCCCTGGGAGGCAGCAAGGCAGCCCACCCTGTGTGGGTCTCTGGGCTCCTGATCTGGCATCGGGCCGTGCTTAGCTTTCCTAGCACGTGGGGCTGGACCCACCTGAGCCTGGGTGACCCAGTGCCCTCGGATCCAGAGAGGGCTATAGAGCAAGGCGAACCCCAGGATGGCGGGATGGGACTGAGACCGAGGGGCTGCCCAGAGTGGACGGCGGGGGTCCAGGCCCTGCTGTCCCTGTGGGAACTGGTGTTCTCATGAGGGCATCTGGGAGACACCCTGGGGGTGGACCAGTCTAGTACTTGCTGCCTGGAGTGCCATCTCTGGCACAGACCCCTTCTTCTCTCAGGGGCCTCCACCTTCGGCACTTCCTGAACCCAGCGGGTGGCTGGAGCGGGAGGGTGGGGAGGGTGGCCTCAACTGGCCAGTGTCCCCCTCCCGGGCCCCGGCCCCCCTCACTCCTGTGCGTCACCCTGCCTCTCCTACAGATGCTGCTGCCCCAGCCCCAGCTGCCCCAGGGCAGGAAAGCACGTCCATCCAGAGGACACAGACATGCCCTGAGGCTCCAGGACCTTCCACAGGGGATCACAGCAGCCCCAGCCGTGGGGGCTGCATCCGGAGCCCCCAGCTGTGGAGGCTGGGGCTGTATCCGGTGAGGCCTGGCAACAGGTTGAAGGCAAAGTACCCCTGCTTCCAGAACCCCTGCCTCCAGCCATAACCACCCCTCCTTTCTGACCCCACCTTGGTTACTTTGGGTGCCCATCCCACGGGGTTGAACTGGCAGAGCCTGAGACCCCCACCATTCAGTTGGCTCTACATGGCGGGGGTCCTGGACAAGGCTGCCCCTCACTCAGCCCGTGGAACTAGATGCCGGGATGGGCTCTGGGAGGTCCTTCCCACTCTGGCATGTGGCCTCCTGTGGCCAGCCCTCAGCCCTGTGCTCCTGGGGGAGGTGGGGAGGAAGGGAGAGAGCAGAGGAAGCGTGTGGGAATGGGGAGGAGAGAGAGGGGAAGAGCAGAGACTAGGGAAGAGCAGGGAGAGGGATGGGGGCGAAGAGGAGGAGGGGGACCAGGAGGAGAGGAGGAAGTGGAGGGAAGGGGAGGACAGGAAGCGGCAGAAGTGAGCGGCTCCTGGGTGGACCAGACCCTGGGGGTGTACTGCGGGTTGCTAGCCCCAGCCCGGGGCCAGGTGCCCGCATGCAGTTGGAGCGCTGAGTCTGCGCTCAAGGACCCTGTGCTCAAGGACCCTGTGCTCTCAGAGTCCCAGCTCTGTCTGTACTCCTGTCTGCTGGGCGCCGGAGGCTGATGCAGCAGCCTGTCCTGGGGAGTTGTCCCCTGCTTTGTCCCAGGCTCCATCTCACCAGGCCCCTTGCCTCCCACCAGGAGAGCCTCCGAAGATGCCTCAGCCTCACTCCCACAAGGGCCTTGAGCAGACGGCTCAGGCACACGCTGAGGCCCCAGAACGCACGGTGCCCATCCGGTAACCTCCCAAGCTGGCTGGGGGGTGAGGGGATGTCCTGGGAGCAGGCTGGGTCATGAGAGAAGGAGAGCAAGGGGTAGGATCACAGCAGCCAGCACTCTCCTTTCCAGCCCCACCCTTAAGCCCCAGGGCAGGGGAGGCCACCCTGTGGCAAGGAAGGGGTAGGGAAGCTCCCGTCTTCACCTAGGACTGAGGCCACGGGCAGTATGTCCCCTCCCAAAAAGTCTGCTGCAGCCCCCTGAGTAGGCAGTGGGGGCAAGAATCCCATCTCGGCCTCCCATGCCCCAAGAGTGGAAGGGCGAGGCAAACAGCTAATTCCACTCCATGCCCCAGGATGGAGGGCACTGCCTGGCCAGGAGCAGGTGAGCTCTGGGACGTCCACAGCCACGTGTTCACGGAGACCACACACAGGACATACGTGTACCAGACCAGCGACACACCTGCTGCAAGTATGTGGGGGCCTGGCAGGTCGCACGTGTGCCTTCTATGCCCCAGGCTAAGGAGAGATTTCCTTGGCAGGGCCAGCACAGCCACCTGGCACACCCCAGCCTTACTGTGGCTAGGGCCCTGTTGCCTCTCTCCTTGCTTGCCCTCAGAAGGCAGCAGTGACCGGGACGTCAGGGCCCTTTACCCCACGCAGAGTTGGCATATTCTTGTGGCCTGCCCACAGAGAGCTGAGGCTGAAGCAGCAAAAACAGGGGGTGCATTTCTGGACCATCAAGGGTGGGGTCCCTTCCCTTGGAGGCAGCTGGGCTCCCTTCCCTTGGAGGCAGCTGGGCTCTTTCACCCTGGAGTATGTCTCAGGGCCTTCCTGGCCAGCTTGGGCAGCAAGACACACCTGGGGTTCCTGCCAGTCCACCGAGGTCTGGGTGTCCGTGAATGGAGGCCAGGCATCAGAAGATTTCAGCACAGAATAGGCTGTGGCGGACACAGCCTAGCTCCTGCCCACCAGCTCCTTCCCCCCACCCCAGGCCCCCCGTCCATGCAGGTCACCATAGAGGATGTGCAGGCCCAGAGCGGTGGTACGGGCGCAGTTCCAGGCTGTCATCGAGGGCAACCCACAGCCCACAGTGATCTGGTACAAGGTAGGGGTAGGCCTGGGTGAGGGCCTGCCTGCGGGAGGGGCAGTGTGTGGTGCCCCGCTGGCCTGGGCATGGCGCTCACCGAAGATCAGGCTGGGCTGTGGCACTGGGGTCCTCCAGGGTGTGCTGATGGCCGCCCCACGCCTCCCGTGTCTCCAGGATGGCACCCAGCTGGGAGCTGACCCCCGGCTCAGCCAGCAGCAGGAAGGGACCACCTACTCCCTGGTGCTTAGGGACGTGGCCCAGCACGACGCGGGCGTCTACACCTGCCTGGCCCACAACCCTGGAGGCCAGGTGCTGTGCAAGGCAGAGCTGCTGGTCCACGGGGGGTGAGTCGGGGACCACTTCCCAGGCCTTGTCTTGGCTCCATGCCGATGTGGGGGTCCCCTGAGCTCTCACAGGTTCAGGCACAGGAAGCTGCTCCAGCAGACACTGGGAAGTTGGGGGACAGAGGCACTGGGTGATCTTTACTCATTCTTAAACAGCTTCCCTTCCCTGGCTACACGGGACAGCGAGCACAGCTCTAGGAGGAAACTGCACTCCTTTTATGAGGTCCTGGAGGAAATTGGAAGGTATGGCCCTCATCCCAGCCCCAGGAGCCTCCTCCGCTGGAGCCCCACCTCCTAAGAGCCTCAGCCTCCCAGAGTTCCTATGTGCGAGTTTCCGACCAGGAGCCCCCAGCTCTCCTGCCCACCGCACCCCTACCATCCCCCTCACTTAGAGCTCGCTGAACTCCTCAACCCAGAGCCCTGCCCCCACCGAAGACCTGCCTCCCAGCCCTCACCCTCTGGAGCCCCTGCCTCCTGCAAACCCCCATGCAGAGTACCCGCTGCCCTTGCCAAGTTGGCCTCCTCCAGTGCCCACTCCCGCAGCCTCTGCTCTCCGGGCACCTCTCCTCTCAGGAAACCTCCTCCCCAGGAACCCCACCTCCAATCTCTGCCCCCCAGGGCCCTGCCCCCAAGCTCAGACCCCCCAGGAACCCCGCCCCCAAGCTTCTCACCCCCAAGAACCCTGCCCCCAAGCTCTGCCCCCCAGGAACCCCGCCCCCAAGCTTCTCACCCCCCCAAGAACCCCGCCCCCAAGCTCTGCCCCCCAAGAGCCTCGCCCCCAAGCTCTGCCCCTCCAGGGCCCCGGCCCCAAGCTTCTCCACCCCCCAAGAACCCCACCCCCAAGCTCTGCCCTCCAGGAACCCGCCCCCAACCTCTGCCCACCCCCCCAGGAACCCCGCCCCCAAGCTCTGCCCCCAGGGGCCCTGCCCCAAGCTCTGCCCCCCAGGGGCCCCGCCCCCAAGCTCTGCCCCCCAGGGGCCCTGCCCCCAAGCTCTGCCTCGCAAGAACCCCGCCCCCCAAGCTTCTGCCCCCAGAGCCCCCAGCGCTGTCCCCTCCCCCAGGGGTGTTTTCGGCTTCGTGAAGAGGGTGCAGCACAAGGGCAACCAGATGGCCTGTGCTGCCAAGTTCATTCCGCTGCGGAGCAGGACGCGTGCCCAGGCTTATCGGGGAGCGGGACATCCTAGCAGGCCTGAGCCACCCGCTGGTCACTGCACTGCTGGACCAGTTTGAGACGCGGAAGACCCTGATCCTCATCCTGGAGCTGTATCCCACCTCACCCTGAGGGTGCCAGGTGGCGGGGCGGGAGGTGGGAGGGAGTGCCCCAGCAGACAGTGGTCTGCAGGGCTGAGTGGGGTCTGCAGTGCTGGTAGTCCCAGGCCCAACTGCCTGATGGGGGCAGCCCGTGCCGCTGGCATTGTGATGCTTCCGGGCTATCTGCACGCCCCTGGCCCCTCCACCCCCGGCCAATGCACATGGCTCCCAGCTCCCAGTCCCTTGGGTAAGGAATTTAGGCTTCATCAAGAAGTCTGTCTCCTCCAGCTCCCTGCATTTGGCCTCCAGCAGGAAACTTGGGCTTCTTACCTGTCTTCAGCATGCCCCAGGCACAGATGCGTCTTTGTATGCCAATGCATGCTCCTGGGAGGGGCACATACCCTGCCCAACCCATCCTGGCCCAGCTGAGGGTCCTGTATGCTCACCACACCCCACCTCCCCACCTTCTATCCCCCCACCCCTGTCAGCATCCCTGCAGGAGTCAGGGATGGCGTGCCACGCCCACTCTGCTGCCTTCCACTGTCCTGGGTCCCTCTACTTGGGGGGCTTTGTCCCTCCCATCCTCCTCAGCCGCAAACACCAGCCTCCCCAGCATAGCCCCCACCCCCACCTGGAGATAAGACTCCCCCAGGCAGCACGAGGCTTCGAAGATTCCAGAGCCTAGCGCTTTCCTTAACGGACTCCCAGGTGTTCGTCGGAAGAACTGCTGGACCGCCTGTTCAAGAAGAGTGTGGTGACCGAGGCCGAGGTGACTGCTGCCCGGTTGCCCATCCAGCTGCAGGGCTAGGCGTGGGCCTGGCCAGGCCTCCTGTCCCTCAGACTAGGTCCCCAGCAGAGACCGTCACCGGCTGCTGCAGCTCCTGTCGGCTCTCAAAGCCCTCCCGTGTGCCCGGGGCTCCCTGCTTCTCCACCCCTGACGGCACTGACCGAGCTGCCCAGCCCTTGCCTGCCTCCCCGGCCCCCTCCCGCTTTGTTCAAG